>CM065589.1:533788561-534388561 GCA_033119425.1 Bufotes viridis | reverse complement strand
AGGCTAGACATGCCAGAAACAGCGTGGCATGCCCACCCCGCCATTTGCTGTCCGCAGCAGCGACCCATCTCAGTCAGGGATTGACTGGGTGGGCCGTCCAAGCTGATTCTGGCATGTCGAGTCAAAGTAGCCAAGGTGATTAAAATGATCGAACTGGAATAACCTTTTAAAAACAAAATACTGTATTTTCTTGATGACCCTCAGATTTCTGCCCCATATTTGTAGCTTGAATGTCGCGGATCTGACCAATTTGATGAGGCTAACCCATGTGCGGACACCTGTCATGGTTTCCACAAAGAAACTGAGCCAAAAAGGAACATTCCCTTCTCGAAATCTGCTCAGAAAAAAAAATCTGTGGCCCTATGAGCGTCCTCTCAGGAACAGTGAGGCGGTATACACGTGGTTTTCTTGTGGATTTCAACATGGAGTGCCAAAATCCTCGTGGAAAATCTGCCGTGTGAACATATCCTAGGTTATATGCGCACAACAGTGTAGGTTAAGGTCATTTTCCGCAGGATTTTTGTCTGATTTTCACAGCTTTTTCACAACAAAATTACTTGCAGATTTAGGGTACTTTCACACTTGCGGCAGGACGGATCCGACAGGCTATTCACCCTTTTGGATCCGTCCTGCCGCTATTTCGCCGTGCCGCCGGACTGCAGCTCCGTCCCCATTGACTATAATAGGGTCAGGGCAGAGTTCCGGCGCAGCACAGCAGTGCACGGAGACAGGACGCCGGACTAAAAAGTCGGACATGTCGTAGTTTTAGTCCGGCGTCCTCTCTCCGTGCACTGCCGTGCTGCGCCGTAACTCCGCCCTGCCCCTATTATAGTCAATGGGGACGGAGCGGCAGTCCGGCGGCACAACGAAATAGCGGCAGGACGGATCCGACAGGGTAAACAGCCGTCCTGCCGCAAGTGTGAAACTAGCCTTAGCCACAGATTCTGATGCAAATTTGCCCAAGATCTTACCCTTTTCCAAACCGCAGGTCACTTCCCGCGTGGAGAATTTCTGCACCGTGTACATGAGATTTTAAAAGTCTCGTTAACTTTGCAGGTTCTGTAGTAGAGCCCGCTCACATGGTGTCATTTTCCTTCGAAATGTTGGCTCTATTCAGGGCCTTTTGGTGTCCATCTCCCATTGTTTTCAGTGGGAGGCTGTGCTGCCTTTCGCATAGTTTAAAACCGCAACCACACCAAGAAGGGGCATGTACCTTTGTGATGTGCAGACAGATGCGACTGGAAGCCACGGCGGGTTTAGTATCAGTCAATGCGGCCAAACTGCAAGCAGATCTGTGGCATTCCAAGTGAAAAACCGCTGCAAAATCCATCTTGTGAACACATCCGCAAGAGTTTTGTGGTCCGGACACCAGCCATGTGCGTTCCGCATTTAGTGGACCGCACATGGCTGGCACTATGATAGAAATGCCTACTCTTGTCCGTGGTTTGTCCGTTTTTTTTGTGAGGACTCGGAACCGAAGTGCAGATGCGGACAGCACGCGGTGTGCTGTCCGCATCTTTTGCGGCCCCATTGAAATGCATGGGTCTGCACCTGTTCTGCGGACCCCTATGCTGTGAATTTGCTGCATTAAAAAGCGCAGGGTACACAGTTGGCGTGCATATACCCTTAAAGGGGTTATCAGAAACTATGAACTGCCCCCCCATATGCCGGGCTCCTCACACGGAATATCCTCTCCCTCTCCAGGTCCCCGCACCGCCGCTCCTGCTCCTCCCTGTGCGCGGATGAAAACATCCAGAGTCGGGGGGGGGGAGCAGCCAATGGCAGGCGGGGACCAGGAGCGGCGCAGGGAGTGGGGTAAGTATATTCCGTGTGAGGAGCACGGCATATGGGGGGGCAGTTTCTGGCACCCCAGCTGTTCAGAAGCTACAGCTCCCAGAATCCTCTTTTCACTTCTATAGAAGTTACAAGAACATCTGTGTTACTGTGCATGATAGGGGTTGTAGTTTGACAGCTGCTGGAGGTTGCTGATCCCTGGGGTTCATGGAGTTCCTGTACCATTTATATAAACCCTGCATGTGATTCTTGTATCAGGCTGGAGGAGGTGAGTGCACAGCCACTTACCACTAACTATGACATCTACACAGAGACATCACCCATGCACCCTGGCAGACCCCACTACTGCCGCCTCATAGGAGGAGGAGGAGGCAGCTACAGAGGAGGGGGCAGCGGTGGGCAGGGGGAGGGTGGCGGAAAGCCGTTGCTACAACTAAAAAGTCTCAGGGTTGATACAGCGGCGTCCCTAACACCCGAGCAGAGCAACAGTGCCACACAGATTGCAGGACGCGCCCCTCTGTATAAAAGGCGCAAGCCACAGCCCAGCGACATTTTATCCCGGGGACCCGTCCACTGCGCGCAGCCATGGCAGACACTCTGAGGAGGCTCAGCAACAGCGAGACGTGCAAGCTGCTGCAGGACAAGCTGGAGGACTGGTACAAGGACTATCATGTGAGTACTGTACATGACTTGGGCTGGGATAGTGGGGCATGAGTGCCAGTCAGTGTGCTGAGCAGGCAGATAGGCACACGTACATGCCCTCTATGTGCCCTGTGTTATACGGTCCCGCTGGGTACTTCTCAGCAGGTACAGCCTGTGTAATGGGATTACATGATTACTGTATCTGTGTGTACACAACCCTGGCCGGAGAGACAGCGGTAACCAAGGACGCTCGTTGTCATGGAGACAGGAAGCTCGTTCAAGGCAGAATCCAGTGCCAGCTCTTCCATGTTATCAGCACAAGTGACTACTCAATGCAGGGGAGGACTGTACTAACTAGACTGGACTATACCAGTGTATGACTGTACTAACTAGACTGGACTATACCAGTGTATGACTGTACTAACTAGACTGGACTATACCAGTGTATGACTGTACTAACTAGACTGGACTATACCAGTGTATGACTGTACTAACTAGACTGGACTATACCAGTGTATGACTGTACTCACTAGACTGGACTATACCAGTGTATGACTGTACTTACTAGACTGGACTATACCAGTGTATGACTGTACTAACTAGACTGGACTATACCAGTGTATGACTGTACTAACTAGACTGGACTATACCAGTGTACTGTGCCGTGATGACGTACTACTCGAGTGATCTAAGCCGTGCATGACTGTACTAACTGGGCTGGACTATGCCAGCTGTGAGCTGCTACTGACTGCCGCAGTGTATGACTGTACTCACTGACTGGACTATACCAGTGTATGACTGTACTCACTAGACTGGACTATACCAGTGTATGACTGTACTCACTAGACTGGACTATACCAGTGTATGACTGTACTAACTAGACTGGACTATACCAGTGTATGACTGTACTTACTAGAATGGACTAAACCAGTGTATGACTGTACTAACTAGACTGGACTAAACCAGTGTATGACTGTGTACCCACTATACTGGACTATACCAGTGTATGACTGTACCCACTATACTGGACTATACCAGTGTATGACTGTACCCACTATACTGGACTATACCAGTGTATGACTGTACCCACTATACTGGACTATACCAGTGTATGACTGTACCCACTATACTGGACTATACCAGTGTATGACTGTACCCACTATAATGCACTATACCAGTGTATGACTGTACTCACTAGACTGGACTATACCAGTGTATGACTGTACTAACTAGACTGGACTATACCAGTGTATGACTGTACTCACTAGACTGGACTATACCAGTGTATGACTGTATCCACTATACTGGACTATACCAGTGTATGACTGTACCCACTATACTGGACTTTACCAGCGTATGACTGTACCCACTATACTGGACTATACCAGTGTATGACTGTACCCACTATACTGGACTATACCAGTGTATGACTGTACCCACTATACTGGACTATACCAGTGTATGACTGTACTCACTATACTAGACTATGCCAGTATATGACTGTACCCACTATACTGGACTATACAAGTGTATGACTGTACTCACTATACTGGACTATACCAGAGTATGACTGTACTCACTAGACTGGACTATACAAGTGTATGACTGTACTCACTATAATGCACTATACCAGTGTATGGCTGTACTCACTATACTGGACTATACCAGTGTATGACTGTACTCACTATACTGGACTATACCAGTGTATGACTGTACCCACTATACTGGACTATACCAGTGTATGACTGTACCCACTATACTGGACTATACCAGTGTATGACTGTACCCACTATACTGGACTTTACCAGCGTATGACTGTACCCACTATACTAGACTATACCAGTGTTTGACTGTACTCACTAGACTGGACTATACCAGCGTATGACTGTACCCACTATACTAGACTATACCAGTGTGTGACTGTACTCACTAGACTGGACTATACCAGTGTATGACTGTACTCACTAGACTGGACTATACCAGTGTATGACTGTACTCACTAGACTGGACTATACCAGTGTATGACTGTATCCACTATACTGGCCTATACCAGTGTATGACTGTACCCACTATACTGGACTTTACCAGCGTATGACTGTACTCACTAGACTGGACTATACCAGTGTATGACTGTACTCACTATACTGGACTATACCAGTGTATGACTGTACCCACTATACTGGACTATACCAGTGTATGACTGTACCCACTATACTGGACTATACCAGTGTATGACTGTACTCACTAGACTGGACTATACAAGTGCGTGACTGTACCCACTATACTGGACTATACAAGTGTATGACTGTACTCACTATAATGCACTATACCAATGTGTGACTATACTCACTATACTGGACTATACCAGTGTATGACTGTACTCACTATACTGGACTATACCAGTGTATGACTGTACCCACTATACTGGACTATACCAGTGTATGACTGTACTCACTATACTGGACTATACAAGTGCGTGACTGTACCCACTATACTGGACTATACCAGTGTATGACTGTACCCACTATACTGGACTATACCAGTGTATGGCTGCACCCACTATACTGGACTATACCAGTGTATGACTGTACCCACTATACTGGACTATACCAGTGTATGACTGTACTCACTATACTGGACTATAGCAGTGTATGACTGTACCCACTATACTGGACTATACAAGTGCATGACTGTACCTACTATACTGGACTATACCAGTGTATGACTGTACCCACTATACTGGACTATACCAGTGTATGGCTGCACCCACTATACTGGACTATACCAGTGTATGGCTGTAACCACTATACTGGACTATACCAGTGTATGGCTGCACCCACTATACTGGACTATACCAGTGTATGACTGTACTCACTATACTGGACTATACCAGTGTATGACTGTACTCACTATACTGGACTATACCAGTGTATGGCTGCACCCACTATACTGGACTATACCAGTGTATGACTGTACTCACTATACTGGACTATACCAGTGTATGACTGTACCCACTATGCTGGACTATACCAGTGTATGACTGTACCCACTATACTGGACTATACCAGTGTATGACTGTACCCACTATACTGGACTTTACCAGTGTATGGCTGTACCCACTATACTGGACTATACCAGTGTATGACTGTACCTACTATACTGGACTTTACCAGTGTATGACTGTACCCACTATACTGGACTATACCAGTGTATGACTGTACTCACTATAATGCACTATACAAGTGTATGACTGTACTCACTAGACTGGACTATACAACTGTATTGGGCAAATTTCACAAGAGTGAATTTTCCGACCGGATGTGTTCTGCTTTGCAAATTGACAGGCCCAATTATTTCAATGGGTATTTGCTCATCCATATTGTTTTTCACGCAGCCCTTGCCCCATATAAATGAATGGGGATGTGTGAACGAAAACAAACATATGGATGCAATACGTATTTCTCTGATGGTTTGTAGAAAATGTTGATTGTTATTTTTCAGTTCTTCTTCATGTGTGTGAAAAACCAATGCAAACGTATGTAATCCAGAAGGAAAAAACAAACACTGAATGCAATCCCAGACAAAACTCATTCTACTTGCATGAAAACCATCAGTTTTTCCCTGAACAGATTCTGCCGCGTTTCGTATTGCCCATGTGAAAGAGGCCTTGGTGTTCAGCATCATACGTAGTTTTGCTTCAGTGCCAGTTACTATGGTACCAGCCTAATTTGGCATCGCAATGACCCGGGCAATCATCTCTCCTCATTCGTCCCCCATCCACCAATCTGTAGATTGTGGAAAAAATGGTGACAACGGGTTCTGCTATGTCATTATGGCAATACTTTTTTTGTCTTGTGCTCTGGGAAGCATGTAGTGTAACTTGGGATTCTCTTTCCTAATACTAGTTCTACTCAAAAGCTAATGGCCGCCAGTGAAAAAGTTCCTTTCCCCTCATAATACCCTTATCTCCCTGCTGGTATTTGGCAGTGAAGAGGTTAATGCCAACATTCCTAGTGACCTAAGGCTGTAATGGAGTTAGAGGGGTTTTTCGAAAATTTAAATGACCTCTGGATAGGTCATCAGTATCTGATCGGTGGGGGTCCATCATCGAGGACCCCCGCCGATCAAATATTTGAGAGGGCACGAACGCTCACAGTTGCCCCGCGGCCCTCTCTGAGCTTTCCCTAGGCCAGTGACGACACATTAATCGGTGACATAGCTCAGCCCCATAGAAGTGAATCGGGCTGAACGCGATACCAAGCACAGCCACTATACAATGTACGGCGCTGTGCTTGGTAAGCCGAGCCAAGGCCGCGGCGCTCACACGAGCACTGGTGCCTTCTAAAACCACTGATTAATGGGGGTCCTAGGTGTCAGATCCCCACCGATCAGATTCTATTCAGTATTAAAGTCATGGAAAAACTTTTTGATGCCCACTTCCTTGGCGTTTATTCTAGATCCTATATATGAAAAATCTGTGACATTTTATGTGCACTGCTAAAGAAATCCGGAAAACACGACCTGATGGGCGTACTTGAGAAATGGAGTTGAATAACACTGGCCAAGAGTATTGAAAGGGGCGCCAGTGTGCCTGGTGATCTAGCGTAGGGGGTTGCATGGTGGATTGGTGGGAATGCATGGTGTTGGACCCCCCCACCCAAATTTAGATATTGATGACCTATTCTGAGCATATGAACTTGGAAAACCCCATTTAAAGAGGACCTGTCACCTCTCCTGACACGTGTGTTTTAGCAACCACTGGCATTCTGGGGAGTTTCGCAGGTGTTCATACCCTTCTCCTCATTGAAAGAAACTTGCATGCTCGGCCAAGTATGTGAAGTATGTTTATGGTGGCGTTATGAGAAATAGATGTTGGCTGAGGGTAAACTGCTCGTGTTTCTTACTATACGGATGTCGGGCATATAGTAAATAGAGCCTGTGTGTACTTCTATTCTGTTTTATGCTTGCTGACATGAATGGACTTGCAGCCGCTTGCTTTTGCTCTGATTGTTGTTCAGTTACTGTAATCACAGATTGAGCTGGATTCCTCCCACTTAAAATTGATGGTCTGTCGGGGCTATTCAGTGTGGTTGCCATGTAATATAATGCATTGGCATGCCACGTTAGTAGAAACCACAGAAGTGTAAATGTAAAAGTATTTAACATTGTAATGGCTGACAGTGTTCTGTAATCCGCATAGAGATATGAGTCTACAGTCACATAAAAACTCTTCCCCTCATTTTTGAGGTCTCCTATTATTACGTACATTTTACACGCAGTTCTTTTTGGTCTTATTTGCATTAAATTTGATAAGGCTTTGTTCACATGTTAGTTTGGTAAATCCCGAACAGACTACCAGAGTTACTGTATCTGACATAGCCAATCCCTGCCAGGCGCCCATTCACTATAATGGGATCTGGCGGGTTTCTGGTATAAATGCATGCTTTCTGCCAAAAAAATACTGCTGAACACAGCGGTCTTTCTTAGTCAGAAAGGCGACTTTTATGCTGGAAACCCGCCAGATCCCATTATAGTGAATGGGCATCCATCCGGCTATGCCAGACACGGTAACTCCGGTAGTCTATAGCTCTGCCAAAACAGATTACCAAATGTGAACAAAGCTTTAACAGACAATGGCAAGCTGAGTTAACATGTAACATACCATAGATTTTTTTTAATTTTAGCAAACCCCAGGCAGGCTGATAAAATCATAAACTTAGGTTACTTTCACACTTGAGTTGGTGCGGATCCGCACCTATAATGCAAACGTTTGTATCCGTTCAGAACGGATCCGTTTGCATTTTTTGTAAAGAAAAATGACAAAGTCCAAACGGATCCGTTTTTAAATGCACCATATTGTGTCATTGAAAACGGATCCGTCCCCATTGATCTTTATCCATTCAGAATGCATTGGGGCCTAACTGATCCGTTTTGGACTGTTTGTGAGAGCCCTGAAACGGATCTCACAAACGGAATCCAAAACGCTATTGTGAAAGTACCCTTAGCCTACATGCATACGAATGTATGTGTTTTGCGGTCCGCAAATTGCAGATCCGCAAAAAAAAAAAAACGATGACGTCCGTATGGAATCCGTTTTGTTTGCGGATCCATTGTAATAATGCCTATCCTTGTCCGCAAAGCGGACAAGAATAGAACGTGCTTTATTTTTTTTGCGGGGCATATAGACATATGGTTACGGATAGTACACGGTGTGCTGTTAGCATTTTTTTGTGGACCCATTGAAATGAATGGGTCCGCATCCTATCCGCAAAAAAAACGTAATGGACACTGAAACAAAATACGTTTGTGTGCATGTAGCCTTAAAATCACATTGACAGCCCCCTCCGATTCATTGCTTCTCCTTACTCTTAGCCGAGAGTGATGTATTACTTTGGCTGCAGAAGTGACATCCCATAATATAGCTGCAGCCAGTTGTTGGCCTCAGTGGTGTTCAGCACGAGACTGCTGAGGCCAGTGATTGGCTTCAGCAGTGTATGAGGTGTGACCTCTGCAGCCAAAACGATACATCACTGGCTGCAACCTGAGGAAGAGGAAGGAGCGGCAGCGCTGGAGAGGTCTGGTACGGTAAATGTGCATTTGTTTCTTATTTCATCAGCCTCCTGCAGTTTCCTGAAATAAAAAAAAATGTACTTGGACACACAATTATTATATATATTATATTGTTTTCATTCACAGATTAATTCGTGTGATCAGAATCTGAACATTTGCTGTGAACTTCTTGAGCTGAATTCGAGAATCCAGGGACAGCTATTTACAATCCTCAATGTCACAGCAAGAGAAGGTAAGAAGGTGAAAGGATCAAAAACATACGGGAGAAAACACAGACCCTCTATAATTCACAATTATAAATAATGTACTCTACACGTCTGGAACATACATGTATGAGAAAGGTCCAATCTCTCCACGAGGTGCTGGCACACCCCATGAAGTCAGCCGTCTTGACTGAGTTGACAGCTGTAGACCCTCTGTTCCTTTGCCCTCTGTTCCACTTGTACCCAGTGTACACAGCACAAGCTAGAAAGTTCTCTCAAGAAAGGGCATGTCTTAAAAACCTCTTAAAATCATTCCCTTTAAAGTGCACCGAGTGTAGAGAAGGGGAACCCTGCATGTGTTCATAGCTCTCATTGGAAGGGGCCAGTAGAGACTCTACTGCAGGTATCCTTAACCCTGGGTTCAGACCTGAACGTTCTTGAAACACGCGTTTTACGCGCGTTTTAGTTGTGCGTATTTCAGCGCGTTTTTGCAAATAGGAAACGCGCGTTCATATGCGCGTTCTTGTGATTGACTACTGTGGTGTCAATCATAAAACGCGCGACAAACGCCCCCAAAAAAGCTCAAGTACTTGTTTATGCGTCGGGCGTTTTACAGCGTGTTCAAACGCGCTGTAAAATGCTCAAGTGAGAACCAGGGCCATAGGAAAGCATTGGTTTTCATGTGTTGAGCGTTTTACAGCGCGTTTGAATGCGCTGTAAAACGCTCAGGTGTGAACTTAGGGTAAAGGGGTTGTCTAAGTGTTTAATACTAATGACCTATCCTTGTGATCGATGGGGGTCAGACTCCCTGCACCCCCGACATTTAGCTGTTTGAAGAGGCTGTGGCACTTACCAAGCACATCGCCGTCCATAGTATAGCGGCTGTGCTTGGTATTGCAGCTCATCCCCAGTCACTTGAATGAGACTGAACTGAACATAATCCATGTGACTGATAAACCTGATGGCACTGGCCTAGGAAGAGGCTTTGGTGCTCATGGAGCCCTGCGGTGTCTTCAAACAGCTGATTGGCAGAGATGCCAAGAGTCAGACCACCACCGATCTGGATATCATAGAGGGGGGTTCCCTGCCCATGAAACCCCAGAATGAAGAGCCGCTTTGTAGGTGGACTCAAGATCACCATTTGAATGGATGCTGCAGGAGAAATGTCAAGCTGGCCACAGCTTCCTCAAGCTGGGCTTCCAGGAGTGGGACCCAGGACAATCGGTTATCATCATGGGGGCCTTCATTCTGAAAGAGGTTGTCTCTGTGATAGAAGAACCCCTTCAATGTACATTATCATTTTACTTGTCACAGCAGTTGAGCTCTGGTATTCTCCATGGATACAAATTAATATTTCATTATTTTTAGACGTAATTGCCAGTTATAAACATGTTTACTTCTCTTCTATTAAAGGCGGTCAGTATGCAGGAGTTGAAACACTCAAGAGTCGCTTTCTACCTTGGCTTGGTACCTGCTTCTCCAACTCTTCCTGTGCGGACACTAGCTTTTCTCTTCTCCAGGTACATCGCCATCACTGAATATATTGGTGGTTCACCAGTGAATATACATTAACCTGCGGGTGTATTCTAAGGCCTACAAGAGGGTAGTTGGTGCAAATTGAGTGCCTCTTAATAAATTGGGGCATTGTCTGGCTGACGAACACATGGATTTCTGCAAGCCCCAAACAAATAAATGGAAATGATTTTCAGTTGCAGAAAATGTGAAGGAACCCTTACCCTAGGTACACACCTAAGCGTTTTTCAGGAACGCGCTGAAAAACGCACAACATGTGAAATGCCATGTATCCCTATGGGCATGGTACACATTTGTGCGTTTTACAGCGCGTTTAAACGCGCTGAAAAACGCCTGACCCAAACGCTAGTGCTTGAGCTTCTTTGGGGCGTTTTTTCAAGTGTTGGAATGCATGGGAACGCTCCAAGTTGAAGATATGCGCGTTTTCTGTTTAAAAAACGCGCATACGATCGTGCGTTTTGCTCATTTGACCCAGCATAAAAAGGCCCAATTTGAACAACAGTCTGCAACTTTCATATAGGTGGGCCTACATTTTTAGTGGATCTGGAACCTGTCAATCCAAAAAACGCCTCAAAAACGCGCGTTCCTTAAATGCAAAAACACCCATGAAAACGCGCGTTTGTCACGCGAAAAAACGCTCAAAAAAAACGCCCGCTCCAAAAACGCTTAGGTGTGTTCCCAGCCTGAAAGGGGTTGTGTAGAATTAGAAAAAAAAGGACTGCTTTCTTCTTAAAACAGCGCCGCACCTGCCCAACTGGTTGTGTGTGGTATTACAGCTCAGCCCCATTCACTTAAATTGAACTGAGCTGCAAAACCCATGGATAGGCATGGCACTGTTCCTGGAAGAAAGCAATCATGTATTTCTAAGGGTGCGGCCTCACAATCTGGTTTCCTGATGCAGTTTGATAGTCAAAATCAGGAGTGGATCATAAAAGAAGAGAAAGTATAAATGATCGATACGATTTCTCTTCTTTTTTGTATTCACTCCTGGTTTTGGCTTCCCAAACACCATACAGAAACCCAACTGTGTGGCTGAATTCGGCGTGGATTCCGCACCAAAAAAGCTACCGGTCGGCCAACCCAGAGACAGTCTCCTACTATTTTCAGTGGGATGCTGCACTGCCATTCATGCGACCTCTGTTTATTGCTGTGACCACGTCAAGAAAAGACATGCCCTTTCTTGCCACAGTCGCAGACATAACTGTGACTCTCCACTGAAAATAATGGGGGACATTTTCTTTGTGGCTGCCCAGTAACTTTTTGGAATGGATTACAATAACTCAATCTGTCCCTAATCCTAAACATTCCCTTTATATACATACAGCTTGACAGCACACACTTTTCTTACCTGTTTATTTTTTTTTTATATTTTAATGTCTTCGCAAATTTGCAGTAACAGGCGTAAACTAAAAGTGGGCCTATGTGTTTTATTAGAAACCACCATGTCTCTTCCTTACCATCTAGTCTTACCATCATGTCGTTCTTATTAACCCCCAACTAAGGCCTCATGCACATGATCGTTGTTTTATTCCGTGTCTGTTGCGCCGTTTTTCGTGATTTTCTGCGGACCCATTGGTTTTCAATAGGTCCGTGGAAAACTCGGCAAATTCACCGTTTGTGCTCCGCGTCCGTGGTCCGTGATTCCAGTCCGTCCAAAAAATAGAACCTGTCCTATTCTTGTCCGCGAAAAACGGTTTGCGGACCCATTCAAGTCAATGGGACCGCGAAAAAATGCGGAGGCACATATGATTGTCATCATTTTATTTCCATCTTTTGACCTGCATATATACCAGTATCCTGGGTGGAGATATTAAAATTACACTTTTTCTTCCCCTTCTTTGTTTTCTGACGGTCCGCCCAAAAAAACAACACACGGAAACACAATGGAACCAAAAACGGACACGGATCACGGAACAACGGAACCCCATTTTGGGGACCGCTAAAAACAACTGTCGTGTGCATGAGGCCTAACTATTTTATTGATACAATTACATGAAAATTAAAGAACTGAATGTGTACTAGCGTGATAATTAATTGTAGATACTAGAATTAATCACCAGCCCCATCCCTCACATTCAGGTGAAGTGGACATTGTTGCTTTCAGTTTGGCAATGTTCTTATCATTTGTAGTATATTTTTATATTTTAGATAAGATTATGTAGAGCACATAGTGGTCACCATTGTACATAATGAATATGGCTGAACATGGACCCAACCTGTAATCATTTGGACAAGTAAAACTAGGCTACTTTCACATTAGCGTTTTTTGCGGATCCGTCATGGATCTGCAAAAACGATTCCGTTACCAAAATACAACCGCATGCATCCGTCATGAACGGATCTGGTTGTATTATGTCTTCTATAGCCATGACGGATCCGTCTTGAACACAATTGAAAGTCAATGGGGGACGGATCTGTTTTTTATCGTGTCCACATCGCGGACAGAAAAACACTGCTTGCAGCCCAACCAAGCGGAACGGAATTCATTTTAGTAAATTCCGTTTCGTTCAGTTCTGTTTTGTCCCCATTCACAATGAATGGGGACAAAACGGAAGCGTTTTCTTCCGCTATTGAGACCCTATGACAGATCTCAATAGCGGAATTGAAAACGCTAATGTGAAAGTAGCCTAAGTGCTTCAGTTGCTGTAGCATTAAATACGATAGGACTTTTCTTGTGAGAGTAAATTAAATAATGATATGTTTCAGGAATCTCTGGAAAGGGACAAACGAATGCGAGAATTGTCATCTTCCCATGAAAAAGAGTTGTACAAGCTGGAGACTCAGTTAGCAAGTACACGCCTGGAACTAAACTCAGTGAGACAAGAGTAAGTTACAATTCTGAATTTATAATACTGTATATTTGTGGTCGTGGCTAAATAAAGTGGGAAGTGCGAGACCTAAGATACACTAACACCAGCGGTCTGAGTTGTGCCATAACCGCGCCGTAGTCGGGGCGCCTGAAAGAGGGCGCCCTCTACCTGAGAAATGGGAGAAAAGGGCGGGTGGGCGGGTGAAAGAAAACGATCGCCGTACCATGAGGGGGTGGCGCAGCTGAGCTTAAAAGGGCGGCGGCGCCACGCCCACAAACCCAGGCCAATGAATCGGCCTTACACATAATGTTAAATTGGTGTTCGCTTCACGGGCGTAGGAAGCGGGGGGGACGGGGGGTCGGATCCCCACCAGGAAATAATGCTGGGGGGACAGTTATGCTAAAATCCCCCCCAGCGGCAGCGGGACAATGTGTGCGGTGGCGGGGCACAGAGAGATGAACGCTTCCATTGTGGAAGCGTTCATCTCCATAGTCATCTGTATCGCCGTCTCCAGGACAGCGATACAGATGGCTGTGCTGCGGAGCAGGAGAGGGAGAGGCGTCTCCCTTCCCTGCTCCTCTGATAGGCTGCCGGCACTAGGCCTGCAGCCTATCAAATGTTGGTACAGGCGGTGCGATGACGTCATCGCGCCGTCTGTGAGCCGTACAGTGCGGGACACAGGCCAGGAGAGGCCTGCATCGCATCGCTGTGACTGATGGAGGTAAGTGTCTTGTTTTGTGTGTGTGTGTGTGTTTTTTTTTTTTTTTAAACCGGACCCACTGGCCCATAAGGGGGGGAGGGAGAGATTTTGGATCTTGGGGGGGGGGGCGGAGAGATATGTGGGTGTGGCTTGCGGGTGGGCGGGGACACAGCGGCCCCATAAGTGCTGTCCCCCCCAGATTTTTGGGGCTTCCTACGCCCATGGTTCGCTTGCATGAAGCATTGGTCATTTTGAGATGCAAAATTTTGTGTTGATTACTTTCTTCATATATCTTGATATTAATCAGATTTCCAATTGCAGATCTGCAAAACATGGATAACGGCCTTGTGCGTTCTGCATTTTGCGGAATGGAATGTCCTGCCCTCTATAGATCTGTCCTATCCTTGTCCATAATACGGACAAGAATAAGACATGTTATATATTTTTGCAGATGCCATGGAATGGACATACGGATGCGGACAACACAAGGTGTGCTTTCCGTATCTTTTTCGGCCCCCAATGAAGTGGGACTACACTACAATGGGACTACATCCGATCCGTAAAAAATGCAGATTGGATGCAGACTAAAACAACAGTCATGGATATAAGCCCTTAAACCAGGAAATTGACTGCTAATCCAGATACAATACAATGCTTTTTAGGGCTAGCTCAGCAGAATGTTATGATACCTGTCACTCAGCGATAATTTACTTCATTCTGGAGAACAAGTTAATTGCACGGAGGACGGGTCCAATCCACTCTGTGCACCCTTGCTACCCCTGCCTCCTCTTCCAGCCCCTCCCGCTCCTTCTTAATTGACTGCATAATCTTCTCGCCTGGCCCTGTCAATCAAGGAGAGAGAGGGGCTGGCAAATAAGCAGGAGGAACAAGGGTGCACAAAGTGCATTTAAGTACACATTTGCATATGGATTAAAAGAATGAAGCAACAGATCGTTAAATGAAAGGTATTGTTACATTCAGCTGAGCTATCCCTACAAGCTATTCATTGTGCTTGGTTTAAGGGCTCATGCCCATGACCGTGTGCTGCTCGTGGCCACATTGCGACCCGCATGCGGTAGGTCCGCAATACACGAGGCACCGGCCGTGTGCAGCCGCATCATGGACCCATTCACTTGAATGAGGGAGATGCGGTGCGGAAGCACGGATCAGAAGCCCACTGAAGCACTCCGTAGGGTTTCTGGCGTGCCTCCGCACCGCAAAAAAGTAGTGCATGCATACTTTTGTGCCGGGCAGGCCGTTGGATGCGGATCGCGGGCCCTATTCAAGTGAATGGGTCCTCAATCCGCTGCGGACGCCCCACGGTCGGTGCCCATGCATTGCGGACCGCAATTTACGGTATGCAGCACGGGCCTGGTCGGCACATACATGGTTGTGTGCATGAGCCCTAACAGTGAATTTTCTGGTGATAAACTTCTCTTAAAATTTTAAATTCTTGCTCTCTTCAGTCACCACTAGGGGGAGCTTACTACATACGATTTTGTTATTGAATTCAGTATGTAAACACTATCCAATAAGTTTCTAAGCTCCCTCTAGTGGTGTTTTCTCATTGAATGTCGAGCTCTATATTAGAGACATGGAGCTCATATCACTATAAAGAAAAGTTAGTCAATGCAGAATTGTGTACTGATTTCACCAGAAAACAAAGTGAACATTCACTTTAATTTAATATTATGTAAAATGTTGTCAACTTCTTTAAGAACACATATTTCTTCATCTTTACTTATAGCCTTCTTGAAGCTCAAATGGAACTTGAGGAGACTAAAACCAAGTCAGCAACGACTCTCCTAGCCACAGAGGATGAGATACTGCAGCTAAGAGCAGAGTAAGGAGAAACTAACTCACTCCTACGTTTAACGTTTCCACCTTGTATTTAGCTTCTGATATAATTACCGTGGAGTCTTTTTTTGGTTTAAACTACCAGTATTTTAGTCAATGAACTGATTTCACCATGACTACCCTACTTAAAGTAGAACCTGGCTGGGCGATCAGTTGATCGATGTAGGTCACTTTCTTAAAACTCCAAGTGACGCCCGGTCAATGTAGAAATGTAGTATTTCATTGTGGCCATTTAAATGAACAGCCATCGATGAAACACATGGATAGGTGAGGTCTGCCAGAGCTACTGATAGAGGGGACCCCTTCTCTGTGACATTCATATGGTTTATTAGGGAATAGAAGTATTCTTACCCAGGTAAAGTAAGTCAATGATTATCAAAGCAATGGAATTACATAATTGGGGTGACATTTCCTTCTATCTATATGTAAAATATTCAGAGGCTAGGTACTCCTTCACAACCCAATTTTTTAAAATTGTTCTAATGCCACTAAAGTAATGTTTTTTGCTGAAGTGTTTGTAAGATTAAAGCGGATCATGCATATTAATGTGCAGATCTGTCGGCTTTATGCCGTCCATGATAAAGGCGTTATATTACAGTTACAGGTCCATACCATTAGTAGCCGAAACTGCACAAAAAAAGTCCGGTGTATACATTTGCCCTGCCTTCTTGAATACACATATACACAGTAGTCTGTCAGTCACTGCAGAGGTGGGGTGAGGAGTGGAGAGGCCAACATGTAGCTGTAATATACTGTCCTTACATCGGATAGTATATTAAGCTGACAGATCTTAAATAACAGTTATTGCTCCCCTCTCCCTGCATCTTTATTCCAATGGGGATATTAGCATAAGCCACTGTCAGACCCCACTGGTACTGGTCAATCCGTGTGAATGTTGAAATCCAGTATTTTCTGTTCTTCTGCCATTGGGAGAGAATTGGGTGGCCCACATTAGATCGAGGGTTCAGCCAAGCTTTATCTAAATTGTTGGACGGTCTAACTGACATACATGAAGTCACCATGACAGAATATGATGGACGATATCTGTATTTTGTTTTGGACAATTACAGTTTGAGAGCGGCTCATGAAAAAGTGGAATTGAGAAAACTAGAATCAGAGGAGGACTATCAACGCCAGATAAGACTGCTGAAGGATGAGATCTCCATTTTGTCAACTGAGAAGAGTATACTGCATGGAAGGTAAGTCAACTATGAAAGATATTAATGGAGCTTAGTTAACCAAGGCAGTGGTGGAATGTGCCTAACAAGTGACAACCATTTTTCTAAGCTAGTCATGTGCTTCTAAAAGGCTTCATAGACTCAGGGATGGCCAGAAGAAGACAAGTGGGTTGATGTCTTCATAGAACCAAATATGCTTTAATAAGCTAAAGGTAGTATTTTTTAATCCAGGCCCAAGAATATACTTTGCCAAATGGCATGAAACATTCTGGGGCAGATTTGCTAATCCTGTGTAATATTTAGATGTTGTAGACTAGACAGTTTAAAGATGTATCGCTGTGGCTTATGTTGGATGATAAAATTAGTGCATTAGCAGTGAATCTAGGGAACCTTCTAGCATCTACCAATAAATGTGCAGGGATCATTAGAAACAAACCACATAAAGAAAAAATAAATCTACCTGCGGGCTTTTTTCCATGTAAAACATGTAAAGCGTGTAAAAGTACTAACAACAAGAAACAAATAGAAATTCAGAATGAAAAACAAACATTCAAACACAAAATAAAACAACACATGACATGTAATAGCAGGGGAGTGATATATGCGATAAGATGTCCATGTGGTAAATTTTATATTGGTAGAACTAAAAGAATGCTGAAGGAAAGGATTAATGAACATGTATCAAACATAAAGAAAAAAGAAAAAGGACACCCTTTATCCCGACATTATAGGAATAAACATGGGGGACAGTTTAAAGGATCGCAATTCTTTGGTGTAGAGATTGTGGAGCGGGATGAACGAGGTGGAAACTACATAAAAAAGATGTCCAAATGTGAAACTAAATGGATTTTTAACATGGACTCGTTGTATCCTAATGGGCTGAATACAGACATAGAATTGTTCGGCTTTGAGTAAGAGGAGGAGTAACAACATAGGGACAGAGCGGCGCTTTAGGAGTTAAATCCGGGAGGGCAGGTTATCTATAAATAGGAGTGAAACGCAAGATACACAGAATCCCTGACGAAGATTGCCGTCTAGCAATCGAAACGCGTTGGATATTGAGTGGTTTTTGCCTCCACACTCACTCCGTACCGCTCTTAGTGACGCCACTCGCTCCGAGTTGGAGCGCGAGCATAGAGGTAACTGTTGGAGTTGTGCTACCGGCGGAGCACACTCCAAAGAAGGAACGCCCGATTAAGGATTTTTTCCCCTTAAGAAAACGCCGCAAGAAGGTAACAGTGACAGCGTCGAATACAACAGCATAGAGATACAACATAGACGCACAAGGTAGGCTGGACTAATATACATATGTTGGAAAGAGGATAGATGTTATATTGTGAACAGGGTCAGATCTCTATTGAAGTTTAAGCGCGATATCTTAAAGTAATTTGATTGTTGGTTTAACTACATTTGTCCGTATATATACACGGTATACGGGGATATCGCTGCTATCAAATAGCAAAGACAGCGCCTGTGAACAAATAATATGATAAAATTAGTGCATTTGGCATGCATTGGTGCATGTCAAGCCATGTCTCTTTCCCATTCCACTAAGCCTTGTCAAATAAGGTGCTAAAAATGTCTAAAATGTGTAACAAATCTGGTACAAGGCATGTAAACCAATTTTTGGCACAAATTAAGCCAGAAATCTGATGCATTTAACGTTGTAAATCTCCCCAAAATACATTTGTCTAATAACCCTTTACACAGGTTAGTCAAGGCAGAGATGGCATTCTCATAAATACACTGACCCGGTTTTTGCCATACAGTTTAGGAATAATTTACTGCATACTGCAAAATACTTGGAACTTGAAAAAGTTCCGATGCTATATGACAGGATTCCCAGATCCCGTTGCTACTGACCTAAATTTAAAGGGAATTTGTAATCAGAAAATGGCCTATTGTTTAAATCAAGTTTTTATGTTCACTTCCATATCTATCTTTAAAAAAAATCTTTATCTTGAAAAATTCCTGCCACTGTCACGCCGGCCACTTGGCCTAAAATATGTCAATACTTCCTGTTCTTTGAGAGCAGCCACATGGGCCATAAACACAATGGACTTCCGGTGGACGCAGTCACTGCATTACTTAATCGCTCTGTCGCTCCTGTGTCCCTGCGTTGTCTCTTGACCCCTGTGGGTCAGCAATCACTTAAACAGAGACTTCTGCAGGAGGTAGCTTCCTGATGGTTCCTTTGCAGAAGAGTCCAGATGCCTGTGTGAAGACTTGGGGGGTGGAGTTCAATCAGATAACGCCCAGGCGAAGTAGCCCCAAGCCAAATATGTTCAAGTGATACGGCGAATCCACATCCGCTTTGTGACAATATCACGAAATTAAATTGTCAAGTGTAAAAAAAAATTACTAATGGCTAAGCCAACTTTAAAACAATAAAATAACTAATGCTCAACAGCTTAAACCACCTACTGTCCACGACTGACTCCGTGCTGGTCTCTGTCAGGCAGCGGTCACACTCTGCTTATGCAAGTGACCACTGAGGCCAATCACTGATCTCAATGGTTATATTGCTTAGACTAGTGATTGGTCACAGCAGTAACGTTCTAAGATGGCATGTGACTGCAGCTGAGAAGTAAACCGAGACTGGTGTGGACTGGAGATGTTAGGTCAATTTTTAATACACTGGACACCTTGTTCAGAAGATGGACCTACCCTTTGTTTGAATGAATAAAAATAATAAAAGGAGAGAACAAGAAATATCTCTAAGTTGTTATATTTATTGTCTTCTGTACATGTCTTGCAGACTTTCCAGAAGCCGCTCTCCTAGTCCAATCCGTCACTCCAGCAGGTCAACCAGTCCATTCACCAGAAGCGAGTCACCAACTGCTGCCCAAATCACCAATTCCTCCCGCCATAGCCGTTTAATATCTCGTTTTAATGATATCTATGCCAATGATCGGCTAGATGCACAGAACCTACTGAGACGTTACGTTGAAGACCTAGAGATGGTGCAGAGGATCATTTTTATTGCTACTTTGGTAGGTGGCAGTTTAGTTGTAACTCAAGATTGATTTATAGTAAAAAATTAATAAAAATATCCTATTATAAAACATTTTGTCTACTTCTGTTTGCAGGAATCGTTCCATGCTGCCAAGATGGCGTTCAGACAATTTAAACTACGAGTACGAAAGTCATTGTCTCCATCCCACATGGGACCAGAATCCCTTGAAGATGCAGTGATTGACTACATTGTCCGTAATCTGGATCTCTACGATGTCCAGTCCAGTGTTAATGTATGTATTGCATTGGGCACTGATGACATGCACGTTATTTTGGCCTATTTCTTCTGCCTGATTAAATGACATTTTTTATTTTAGGAGGTGATCAATGCCATGAATGTCAATCCTAAAATCTCATTCCCAGCTGACGTGGACTTCATTCTCATCAGTAGCTTTATCCGGGAGGTGTGTCGGGTTGCATTTGCCATGCAAACCCTTGAGGCCCCATTAGACATTGCATTTGCCGTTGATGGAGAACTATTCAGTGAAACCAAGTAAGAAACAGTCTGCACAGTGAAATGCTGTTATTCTAAGAACACAAGTCTTATATTTTTATTTAAAGGGATTGTCCGAGATAATTAAAAATCACCGACAGCAGCCAGAGTACTGGAGAAGTGCCACAGAGAATGGTACTGGATTAACTGGCATGATTTTATAACATTTTTACATACTGTAGGGCAGGATCAGCAGCCTCCAGCACTCCAGCTGTTCTGAAACTACAAGTCCCAGAATCCTCACTTCACTTCCAAGAACATCCAAGAAAGTGTGCATGCTGGGAGTTATAGCAGCTGGAGGGCCGAAGGTTGCTGATCTCTATTGTAGGGTTTGTTTGAGATTTTTAATTATCATTGAAATTAATAGGAAGCACAAAGCGTATGCATGACCACCCGTCCATTCACTTCATTCCAAGCCATGGGGCTTACGGAAATGCACGGCTATTTTCGGCACTCCCATAGAAATGAATGGAGGGTGGGTCACTTTGTGGGCTCCGTTAGAAGGATAGATCTTAGTGATATGCCCCCAATGTTCAAGATGGGACAACTCCTTTAATAGCTAAATATCTACATCTGTAGCATGGACAACCCAACGATCCACTAAATCTATTAGTGCTTCCTTATAAATTTCAAGCATCTTACTTCACTGGACACTTTAGGGTACTTTCACACCAGCGTTAGAGGATTCCGGCAGGCAGTTCCATTGCCGGTACTGCTTGCCGGATCTGGAAATCCGTATGAAAACGGATAGCATTTGTTTCCGGATCTGTATAACAAATGGATTGAAACACCGGATCGGTCTCTCCGGTGTCATCTGGAAAAATAGATCCGGTATTTATCTTTCTCACATTTTTAAAGGTCTGCGCTTGCGCAGACCGGAAAACCGGTTCAATTTTTCCAGAACACTTGGTACCGGATCCGGCATTAATACATTTCAATGGAAAATAATGCCGGATCCGGCATCCCGGCAAGTGTTCCAGAATTTTCGCCAAATACCGTAAAAGTGACTGAAGACATCCTGATGCATACTTAATGAATACTTTCCATTCAGAATGCATTAGGACAAAACTGAAGCGTTTTTTTCCGGTATTGAGCCCCTAGGACGAAACTCAATACCGGAAAACTTTAACGCTAGTGTGAAAGTACCCTTACTTTGACTAAGGTCTGAATTGCCTGTCTTACTAAATCTGTGACTTTAAGACGATATGGCTGATAACCATCCTTGTAGTTTATTGCAGTAGATATTGTATGTACGGAGACGTATAGAGCAGAATCCGAAATATAACTTACAGCTCCTAGGCCTGAATGCAAAATCTATAACATGGCTCCCCGCTATCATGTAGCGTATATGCTGCTTGGGTCTTGTTTTTTGGCCAGGGGGCCCTTTTAGTCTCCAGGTCTTGTTTGTAATTTCTACCACTGCATCTGAGCAGCATGTTTATTAGTGCCATGTTTTTGCATTTAGATATCGTCGTACATATGACTCTGAGCTCACTGCTCCTCTGATATGTTATCACGTGTGGCCGGCTCTGATGGAAGATGATGTTGTCGTCGTGAAGGGAGAAGCTTTGACAAAGCGAGGTGCACTGGTAAGTCTAAGGTCTTCTACATCATTCTCCTCCGATTCACACAGGACTATTGTATGCCAATTATACAGCTGAAGAGGAGACCGTACTGGACAGTCTTCATAAATATAGCAAATCTGAATTAGCACAGCCAATGTGCTCGTTCTACACACATATATACACAAAAGCTGAAGATCCATGCGTATAACTATATGATATATGTGATATTACAGTTTCTTGTACAATTACTTTTCAGTGGAGCCCCCGCAGGAGCAGAAGTAGAAGCTGCAGCCCTCTACGTTCTCGATCGGTCAGCCCAGGCCGGACCTTGGTAAGTACCCAAGCTCACAGTTGAAATAAACGTCACTGATGAAATGTGATACACACAATGGTCACATTAAAGAACTTTTTTTATAAATTTATAATCAGAATGGGTCCCGCGCTCCTATCTGGTGCTGCAGTAACGTAGTGGTATCACACAGCTGCACACTTAATGAATATTAGTAAAAATATTATTTAGTTATTGCGCTCCACTCGTCCCCACTGACTATTTTCTATCATCTAATCTATAGCACCATATTTAGCTATCCACAATAGCAGTCAATTAATTCTCCATACAGATAGAGCAGTTCTCAGGTTGTTCTTACCGTTCTTCATGCGCATATAACTGGGTACTGTCCTCAATTGATGTTTCCTTCCCAGGAGCTTTTACTTTTCTTTGCTTTAGAGTCCTCTGTATGGCATCGGAGTCGCGCCCCAGCCGGTGGCAGTTTTCCTTGTGTATTTCTGTAACAAGAGGAAGTGCCACCGGCCAGGGCACGACTCTGATGCCACACAGATGCTTCTAAGGGCTCATTCAGACGGCCGTAGTGCTTTGCTGATCCGCAAAACACGGATACTGGCCATGTGCGTTCCATATTTTTATGGACTGCACATGGCCTCAGCCATAATAGAAAATGCCTATTCTTGAATAGGACATGTTCTATCTTTTCCGCGGAGCCATGTATGCGGACAGCACACGGTATGCTGTCTGCATATTTTGCTGCCCTATTGAAATTAATGGGTCCACACCTGTTCAGCAAAATTGCGGAACGGATGCGGACTCATTCTTACAGCCATCTGAATGAGCTCTAAAGCAAAGAAAAGTAAGAGCTCCTGGGAAGGAAACATCTATCGAGGACAGTACCCAGTTATATGTGCATGGAGGTGACTGCGGGAAGAACAGTAAGAACAACCTGAGAACTGTGCTATCTGTATTGAGAATTAATTAACCACTATTGTGGATAGCTAAATAGCTAAATGGTGCTATAGATTAGATGATAAAAAATAGTTAGCGGGGGCCAGTGGACGCAATAACTAAATAATATTTTTACATTAAAGAACTTCTCTACCTACCTGTGGATATGCTGAGGTGGAAAATGGCATGGATAGATTGCTCCCAAGTCTTCATACTCAGCTATAATAGTACTGCATCTCAGTGGGGCCATATACACTCCTGTATAAAAAATTCTCAGTATATACTTCCCGCAAGACACGCACTGTATTACCGCCACAAATGCTCACAGATGGGTTACTAAGGATATAATGCCTAACAACAGACCGATTAAAGTTGTTAGGTAGTTCCTCTCAAGAATCCATTCTGGTTCAAATGACTTATTTTTCTATCTTGGCACCAAGCTGGAGTCCGAGAAACGGGGAAAAAGGATAGATAGTACTCAAAGCACACTTCTATCTATCTATCTATCTATCTATCTATCTATCTATCTATCTTAAATACAGTAGAACTTTCCACAACTTAAAAAACTTTTTTACACCAATATTTATATAATTTATATATTTCTTCTCTCCTAATGTATTGTCAGGCATCGAGAAGCCGTAGCCCATCCCCACGAAGAAGTGGAACCCCACGTAAGTTATATGATAGCCACCGTCTCGACCTGTCTATGTTAAGTGCATAAAGACGCAGCCTCAGCCATATGAAAGAACAGACTTATTGCAGGAAGGAGGATACAGCTGCCTACCCAATAAACCAAACTGACAAGCTAAAAAATGTTTAACTTGTATTTGTAGCAGAGCTAAGTAGTTTTACTAGAGTTTATGAGGTATTTCTTTCCATTTGAGGATCAGCAACAAGTTGGTCACTTTGATAATCTGGATGACATATTCCTCTTCGGATAATCCCCACATGTTTTCTCCTTTAGGATTCTAAGTGGCTTTGTGGGTGAAATCTGTCCATCATGAATCGGTCAACGTCAGTGGTGCTTCATGTGTTCTTCAAAGTACCTCAGACCTTCATTGTCGAAATGTGAATGACTCTTTAGTTATCGGATTTTATACATAGTGTGTTTTATGACTGCATTGTGAACAATACTAATGTACTTTTTTTACTGATTTTTGTAAGAGAACTATGATAATTATAATGCGAGTCTCGTGATCCGTAAGGTGTGTGCAGTGTCAGGTTTGGGAAGGTGTCTCATCACGTGGTTAATAAAGAAGAGGTCTTAGCAGAATCATAAAGGTTGTGGAAGCATTTGTGTTGTGTAATTGCTGTCTGGTAATGTGTCAATCAGATAATTTTTTTACTAATTGCTGGTAATTGAAATAAAGAACTATTTTTCCTATAGACATTCTGAATGCGTGATAGCATGTCCTATTTCCTTAAGCAGGATACAGTATATGTAAAAAGCAGCACAGCAATAAAACAATGCAGAATAGCCTCAGCTATCGTCACCATCATGTCTAATGGGGTCACCTCTGAAACCATAAGTGTTAAGTGGTCTACAAAAAATCAAGTGTCTGGAGTTTTATCGAGGAGAAACACATGCTAAAAACTGAAGAATCACCAAGTAGAAGGGTTACTAATCCTTCCCCATTATTGTAGAATTTTAGTAGGAGTAGCCGTGGTCCTTATTTACTCATCAATCTTGAGCTATTGCGAAAAAACTCCAACCATGCATGGAAAGCTAGGCATTCGTCTGGAGATCCACAGACTGGAGGCAACTATTGTAAAGGAATCCTTTATTTGCCACCTATACTACACTAGATGCAGTTGTGTTCACAGATATCATAGGGCCTAATAGCATAATAGCACACTATAGTAAGGTCCTCCCCCAGTGCGATCCAACAAATTTTAATTTTAGAGAAATTTATTTTTTATAAAAGAGTGACATGACTTCTTAAATAAAGCGCTTATTCTGAACACCATATTTCTTAATGCAGACAAATGGCATAAAAACATTGATAAATGTCTTCTACACAAACATAGTACATAGCCCTGACATAGTACATGAGAACACTGTCTACCTGCAGCCACCACTAGAGGGCACTCAGTGCATAAGAATTTATACAGTTGGGTTCAGGCTTAATGGCCACTGTAAAAATCTCTAGTACTGAGCTCAGTCTAATGGCGGCTGCTGGAAAAGGTCATAGATCTATGTTGGGAAAGAAAAGGAGTCCATAGTAAGTCTACCAGTCTGCCACCAGATGGCAGTCTAATTAAAAATACATGCTAAGGTAGGAAGGTTGACAGTTCTAGTGATTCAGTCTAATTCAGTGAATAGACATGAAGAATGTCACGTGATCCTGGAATATGAGATAAACTCACAGTGATTTTACAGTCATGACTCCATAACTGAGTCATAGCTTCCACTACAACTGACCTTTAACCCTATAACCCTACTAATTCAGCTCTTCTTGTTATCCCCTTCAAAATGGCAAAAAAAACATATGGGAAAATAGCATATCAACTTACATAGAGGAGTTGTTTTATGTAATTATAAAGTTAATATTTAATTATCTAATACACCTTGCAACATTGCCCTAAAGGGGCTGTGTCATCGTAGACTAGGATATGCCATCAGTGCCAGATAGGCGTGGCTCCCACCTCTGAGACCTGCACCTATCTCCAGAACAGGACCCTGAAAGTAAAGAAGAGAGCACAATGCATGTGTGGCGTCCTTTCCATTAATTTCTATGGTAGTTCCAAAAATAGCAAAGCAAATGCGCTCACTTATTTTTAGAAGTCCTATAGAAATGAATGGAGAGTGCACTGTCCAAGCATACCCACTAATTCATCTACACTTGTATGGGACTGTTGGAGATAGCCAAGCCACCACTCAGATATTTTCGTCAACCTCATCATAGAAATAAAAGGAGGGTGGCTACGCATGCGTGACTGCTCTCCGCTCACTTCAGAGGTCCCATTCTGGAGATAGATGCGGGTCCCAGAGGGACTTATACCTATCTGTAATTGGTGGCATATCCTAGCAATATGCCAACAATGTCTAAGTTGAGACAGCCCTTTTAAAACTTGTTATCATTTGTGGGGCTACAATCATTGGCAGCTATTCCCAGACAGATGAGGGGATGATATGTGCTGGTAGACAAGCGTCACAGAAATGGTATCTAAAGTAATAAATTTAAAATTAAGGGTTGTCCAGGATTTTGATATTGATAGCCTATCCTCTGGCAATATCATATCAGCAGGCGGTCAGCTGGTACCTTAATGTAGCTCCGGAAGTTGGCGCCAGAACTACGCAGATCTATCTATTGTGATTATTAGGTGGAGTTACTGCAGTGCTGCTGGGTCTAAAGTGTGATTTATTTCATAATATACAGTATCTTTATAGGGGACGGGTTATCTGATACAGAGCTCCATATCACCTGCATACCTTCACACAGCAATAGAATTAAAGGGTTTGTCCCATGAACATTATTACCTATCCATAGGTATGATCACGAGGCGAGGGAGGGGTCTCACATCTGGGTTCCAAAACAATTACAAAGACAGGGGTCTCTGATTCAACACAGTTTTGTGCATGAATGACTGCTGCTGTAGTCACTGGCTATCCTAATGAGTACAGCACTTGGCTATCTTCAGCAGTCCCATAGAAGTGATTAGAGAGGTGGTCACTCATGCACACTACTGCTTCAATCACTCAGGTGACTGAGGGAGCCCCCAAAGGTCAAGCCCCCTCAATCATACATTAGTTACCTATACTGTTTATAGGTGATAAATATTGTCCGAGGGCCATCCCCTACCATTAGGGGAGCTGACTGGAACGTCCGACTAATCACATATATGGATCACAACAAATTCAACATAACCACAGGAGAATTGTTTGGGTATTTGGAAAGATTATCTTTTGGTTGAAAGTTTTTAACAGACTTATGAAAGATATGAAGGAAAGAAAGGTTACAAGTACCGTATCCCATCTGTCAACCAGAAGTAACATGTTCTACAAACTGATTTAGTAACTAGGCTTCGTAGAGTAACACCAGCTAGTTCATCTTCATGGACAGTGGTCTCCATCCTGTCACTGCAATCTCAGCCATGACATCACATGTTTTTAGGCCAGGAGACTACTTATCAATACATTGCACAAAATGATACTGAAAATGGATAACCTCTCCAAACCAAAAAGGAGAGAGCATATCCCAAAAGTATAACAAAACATGACATTTGTCTAGCTTGCTCTTTAATATAGATTGGACCTTTGAACTGATAGGATTTCCTCCATTAATGACAGGAAATGACTCAATGTATTCTTCAATAAGAGGCTCGGAATCATGAATTGGTGCACAACCTGTCGATAAAAGGTTTAAATGAATAAAATCCTATCAGCCGAAGGGGCACACAAGCCTTTCCCTTAGGAGCTCTTAATTGATTGATGCTGTATGACATCATTTTACAGTTATTAGAATCTCCATGTGATCTCCTCAATCATCCCAGTTGTCTTTTATTGTGGCTTCAGTACTTTCCTGCTTTATGACATAAGATTTTGGTGCTTTTAAAATATATAGTATTATATGCTGTGAATTTCTTCCTTTGGACTTTTTGATCAATAAACATTGTAAGTAATAACCCTTCACTTAGCTTCTCCTTTTTTTGTGTATTTTGAAAACATTTTATTGGTGCCTAAAGGAGTCAATGAGAGTGATACCACTATATAACTATCTATCTGTCAATTATCTATTTTTTTAAACCTTGTTTTTATTGAATAGTTTTCAATTGTTATAAAAAAACATCAAAGAACACAAAACATAACAATGGTTACAGACTATGTAAAATTAAGTAAAAAACACATTATATACTTTATAATAGTGAGGTAGCGCACTTTCTTAATGAAGCGGGATTGCACATCTGTAGTAAAATACGATAGAGCTGGACCTCCCGGCTTGTCCTAACACAGAAATGAGTCCATTAACAAGAAAAGAGAACCAAGAACTAAAAAGCAGGGAAACCTACAGAAAAGATGAAAGAAACCTGAGGAGGAAGAGGGACACATAACAATTGAACCATGTCATTATCTTTCGAGAATACACCCCACTGGGCGTAAAATCTTGATCCCACTTAATAGGCTTCGTGTGGGATCCACCAACACCAGGGCAAACCGCCAGCATCCAGAAGCACACCTAAATGAATGGTTCTACCAGAAGCAATTGCTCTCAATACCTCACAGGTGAAAACAATTCTTAGCATCTTGTTGTATTCACTGTGGTGGCAACTGGATAAAAATCTCCCAAGTCTCAAAAAAACTTTGCAACTTTCCCTCCTTGTGAAAAGGAACCTCAGTCCAGACCATTTTAAATAACAAAATGATAACTTATCTAGTTAGAGAGCATGTGCTATCTATCTATTTATCTATCTATCTACTGATTCTCGAATCTGTCAACTTACTTTTTTTTACTATTCATTTAGTAACATAGTAACATAGTTTATAAGGTCTAAAAAAGACATCTGTCCATCCAGTTCAGCCTGTTATCCTGCAAGTTGATCCAGAGGAAGGCAAAAAAAAAACTGTGAGGTAGAAGCCAATTTTCTCAATTTAAAGGGGTTCTGCAATTTGTTTAAACTGATGATCTATCCTCTGGATAGATCATCAGCATCTGATCGGCGGGGGTCCGACACACGGGACCCCCGCCGATCAGCTGTTTGAGAAGTCGGCGGCGCTCCTGGAGTGCCGTGGCCTCACTGTTTACCTCAGGCTAGTGACGTCACGACTTGTATCAACTGGCCTGGGCGCGGCTAAGCTCCATTCAAGTGAACAGAGTTTAGCCGCGCCCAGGCCAGTTGATACAAGTCGTGACGTCACTGGGCCTGCGGTAAACAGTGAGAAGGTTGCGGCGCTCCAGCAGCGCCGCTGCCCTCTCAAGCAGCTGATCGGCGGGGGTCCCTGGTGTCGGACTCCCACTGATCAGATGCTGATGATCTATCCAGAGGATAGATCATCAGTTTAAACAAAGTGCAGAACCAATTTAAGAGGATAAAAATTCCTTCCCGACTCCAATCAGGCAAACAGAATAACTCCCTAGATCAACGACCCATCTCTAGTAGCTATAACCTGTAATATTATTACATCCAGGCCCCTGTTGAACTCTTTTAGTGAACTCGCCATCACCACCTCCTCAGGCAGAGAGTTCCATAGTCTCACTGCTCTTACCGTGAAGAATCCTCTTCTATGTTTGTGTACAAACCTTCTTTCCTCCAGACGCAGAGGATGTCCCCTCGTCACAGTCACGGTCCTGGGGATAAATGATATATTTATACATAGTTATTAGATCTCCCCTCAGTCGTCTTTTGTCTAAAGTGAATAACCCTAATTGTGATAATCTTTCAGGGTATGGTAGTTCCCTCATTCCAGTTATTACTTTAGTTGTCCTCCTCTGAACCCTCTCTAGCTCTGCTATGTCTGCCTTGTTCACAGAAGCCCAGAACTGTACACTGTACTCCATGTGTGGTCTGACTAGAGATTTGTAAAGTGGTAGGACTATGTTCTCATCACGGGCGGGCGTCTATGCCCCTTTTGATGCAACCCATTATCTTATTGGCCTTGGTAGCAGCTGCCTGACACTGGTTTCTACAGCTTTGTTTGCTGTTCACTAAAATTCCTAGATCCTTTTCCATGTCCTTGTTACCGAGTGTTTTACCATTTAGTATGTACGGGTAACATGTATTTTCCTTTCCATGTGCATAACCTCATACAACCGAATGCATCCGTCATGAATGGATCCGGTTGTATTATGTCTTCTATAGCCATGACGGAACACCATTGAAAGTCAACAGGGGATGGATGCGTTTTCTATTGTGCCAGATTGTGTCAGAAAAAAACGGACCTGTCCACATTGACTTACATTGTGTGCCAGGATGGATCAGTTTGGCTCTGCTTTGTCAGGCGCTTTTGAGAGCCCTGAACGGATCTCACAAACAGACAGACAAAACGCTAGTGTGAAAGTAGTCTTTAGTGTCAACTGCAAAATGTGTTATTTTACTTGGACTTGGAGTCGTGGGTCCAGAGTAAAATCACTACATCTGCTCTACTGAATGATTTTCTGATAAACACAATAATACTAGCATATGATACATAGCCTTTTCTTCTGGGTTTCTGCATACTTTTATTGTGCTCCCACAGGATGGCACTGTTGCTTCAAGCTCCGTGGTTTTACACTGATCATGAGTGTACTACAAATTTTTGGCACTACGGTTATTCTCTAGTTAAAGATTTTGCCAATTGAAGTGTGCCATGCTTTTACAGACCCTAAATATATTAAACGTGATTGCATTACATTACAGAGGAGGCAGGACCTGTCACCACAATATATAGTGTAATCTGCAGGCAGCATGTTATAGAGCAAGAGGAGCGGAGCAGATTGATATATAGTTTTATGTGGAAAGATTCTGTAAAACTTTAATTAAAAATGTATACATTTAAACCTTTGCTTTTTCTATACTTAAAGGGGCTTTCCAGGCTTTTAATATTGGATCCTCAGTATAGGTCATCAATATCAGATCGGCAGGGTTTCAACACCCGGCACCCCCTCCGATCAGCTGTATGAAAAGAAGGCACACCCCATGCGCATGTGCCGCCACAGCACGTGCACAAGATGCCTGTTTCCTCTTCATACAGCTGATCAACGGGAGATCTTAAATTGATATCATTAAAAGTCTGGAAAACCCCTTTAAGACCAACCCATTTAAAACTGCCAGTGACTGACAGCTATCTATGTATATACCCTCACACAGAGAATGCTATCAATCACTGATGACACCTCCCGCGTGTACAACTATCAGTGACTGACATCTATCTCTGTATACACACTTACACAGAGAATACTATCAATCACTGATAACACCTTCACATGTACAGCTATCAGTGACTGACAGCTTTCTCTGTATACACACTTACACAGAGAATGCTATTAATCACTGATAACACCTCCTCTATGTACAGCTATCAGTGACTGACAGCTATCTCTGTATACACACTTACAAAGAGAATGCTATCGATCACTGTTAACACATCCACATGTACAGCTATCAGTGACTGACAGCTATGTATACACACTCACACAGAGAATGCTATCAATCACTGATAACACCTCCCCTATGTACAGCTATCAGTGACTGACGACTATCTCTGTATACACACTTACACAGAGAATGCTATCGATCACTGATAACACCTCACCTGTGTACAACTCTCAGTGACTGACAGCTATCTATTTATACACACTGATGAAGGAACTTTTAAGACTGTACAGTATTTGTGTTTACATTTCTTAGTGCTCAATAAGAAGATGGCGACTGGCCGCCTGCCAATTTGAATGACTTACTAAAAAAAGTAGAAGTTAGCCTTATGTTAGAATAAGATTAGCTGTGCTCATGCGGCCAATTAGCCAATTAGCCATTATGAATTATGTAAAGTAATGCTTCAGTATTACCAAATAGAAGTGGTATTTGGATGTGTGTTAATCAATTAGGGTGATATTTTAAGAAGCTACACCCGTTACATCCTATTGGAAGGTGTATCAGTCACTAACAGCTAATTATGTATACACACTTACACAGAGAATACTATCAATCACTGATAACACCTCCCCCGTGTACAACTATCAGTGACTGACAGCTATCTATGTATAAAAACTTTTTACCAGAAGTAAACAAAATAAACTAGAGCTTCTAACTAAAGTGTGCATCTTAAAATCATATAAAGCCCTGTTACGCTATATTGGGAATGATACATTATTTGTTAATATCCATGTGACCCTCATCCTGTGCTACCCACTTTTTTTTATCGCAGGGTCCAAAACCCCCCAAAACATTGCTACACATGTAAGTGTGGCTTGCTCCATAATTTGTAATTTTTTGAAGCCAGAAAACGAGTACAACGTTTAAAAAGTATGCCTGGAAATCAGCGGAATTCACAGACAATGTTATTTATGTGGCATTTTTGGTTAAATGTTTTCCTTTTCCTGTTTATTTCTTTTGTTTTCCCCAAGATCTGAGGAAAATGAGCTCCATGGATATTAACAAGCCTGTTTTCTTTCTGAGCCAGATGTGAATATTATATAAAACATTATTATAAGCATACCTCCAGTGATCCACTTAAACTGAACTGAAACGGAAGAGTGCATAGCAGATAATGTTCCAGCTTCTGAACATCACATAAGTAGAGTTGAGTGAAAACCTGGAAGTTCGGGTTCGACGGATTCGGCCGAACTTCACAAAATAGTTTGGGTTTGGGATCTGAACTTAAACCTAACTTGACCCGGGACCCCATTGAAGTCAATGGGGACCCGAACTTTGGGCACTAAAAGGTTCTAAAAATGTAATGAAAAGGGCTAGAGGGCTGCAAATGGCAGCAAAATGTGCTTAAGAACATGGCAAGTGCAAAGGTGCATAGGGAAATAACTTAAAATAAAAATTATTAACCTGCGACTCGGAGGAGGAGGTGGATGTGGAGTTGGAGGGTTGAGGAGGCGGTGAATGTGGCGTTGTAGGTGGAAGCGGCGATGAAGGAGAAGGCGGTAGCAAGCTAACAATGTTTTTTTTTTTTAAATTGGGGTAGCCCCAAAATAATGGGACACATAAAAAAAGTAATCAAAGAATAAGTGCACTTGAGTACAAGAATGTATGATTGAGGCGGGTATAAATGTCTATTCTGCACAAGGTACAGACAAGTCTTGTGGGATCCAAGCCTGGTTCATTTTAATGAACGTGAGCTTGTCCACTTTGGCTGTGGACAGACGGCTGCGTTTGTCTGTGATAGCGCTCCCTGCCGTGCTAAATACACGTACAGACAATACACTGGCTGCAGGGCAGGCCAACACCTCCAAGGCATAAAGGGCAAGCTCAGGCCATGTGGACAATTTGGAGACCCAGAAGTTGAATGGGGCAGACCCATCAGTCAGTACGTGGAGGTGTTTGCACACGTACTGTTCCACCATGTTGTTCAAATGCTGCCTCCTGCTAAGACGTTCCATATCAGCTGGTGGTGCCGGTTGCTGTGGCGTGGTGACAAAGCTTTTCCACATGTCGGCCATGCTAACCCTGCCTTGTGAGGTGCTGGCTGTGACCCAGCTGTGTTGGCGACCTCTTGGCGACCTCTTCCTCCTCTGCTTCTGCCTTTGCCTTGTGCTTCCACTTGTCCCCCGTGTTAGTTGGGAATGCCCTCAGGAGCGCGTCTACCAGAGCACGCTTGTAGTCGCGCATCTTCCTATCACGCTCCAGTGAGGGAATTAAGGATGGCACATTGTCTTTGTAACGGGGATCCAGCAGGGTGGCAACCCAGTAGTCAGCACAAGTTAAAATGTGGGCAACTCTGCGGTCGTTGCGCAGGCACTGCAGCATGTAGTCGCTCATGTGTGCCAGGCTGCCCAGAGGTAAGGACAAGCTGTCCTCTGTAGGTGGTGTATCGTCTGTGTCCTCTGTATCCCCCTAGCCACGCTCCAGTGATGGGCATGAGCTGTATTGGGTGCTACCCTGCTGTGAACCCGGTTCCTCCTCCTCCTCCTCTACCTCATCCTCCTCGTCCGCCAGAACTGTGCGCTGGTTGGCCACATGTGTACCTGGCCTCTGCTGGTTCAGGAACCCACCCTCTGAGCCACTTCTGAATGACTGGCCTGAAACCCTGTGAAATGCCCCCTCTTCTTCCTCCTCTTCCTCCTGTGCCACATCCTCTTCCATCATCACCCTAAGTGTTTTTTCAAGGAGACATAGAAGTGGTATTGTAACGCTAAGAACGGCGTCATCGGCACTGGCCATGTTGGTTGAGTACTCGAAACACCGCAACAAGGCACACAGGTCTCGCATGGAGGCCCACTCATTGGTGGTGAAGTGGTGCTGTTCCGCAGAGCGACTGACCCGTGGGTGCTGCAGCTGAAACTAGACTATCGCCTGCTGCTTGCACAGTCTCTCCAGCATATGCAAGGAGGAGTTCCACCTGGTGGGCACGTCGCATCCGAGGCGGTGAGCGGGAAGGCTGAAGTTACGCTGCAGCGCAGACAGACGAGCAGCAACAGGGTGAGAACGCCTAAAGTGCGCACAGATGGATCGCACTTTCTGCAGCAGCTCTAACATGTCTGGGTAGTTTTTAAGGAATTTCTGCACCACCAAATTCAGCACATGCGCCAGGTAAGGGATGTGCGTCAAACCGGCTAGTCCTAGAGCTGCAACGAGATTTCGCCCATTATCGAACACCACCAAGCCGGGCTTGAGGCTCACTGGCAGCAAACACTCATCAGTCTGTTCTTCTATGCCCCTCCAAAGCTCTTGCTGTGCTGAAGTTGGTGGTGAAGGTCTTTCGCTGACCGGATGAGGAGGTGGTAGAAGAGGAGGAGGAGGAAGCAGAGTAGGAGGCAATAGGAGGCAAAGAATATTGCCCTGCGATACTTGGTGGTGGAAAGACATGCGCCAAACCGCTATCCGCCTCGGGCCCAGCTGCTACTACATTTACCCAGTGTGCAGTTAGGAAGATATAGCGTCCCTGCCCGTACTTACTGGTCCATGTATCTGTGGCGTTGCGCACTGCACACTTGATTTTATCCTCCACTTGGTTGTGCAGGGAAGGGACAGCTCGTCTGGAAAAGTAGTGGCAGCTGGGAACGACCAGATGGAATGACAGCATTTCAAAGGCCAGTAATTTTTAAATGCTAGCATTCAGGACCAGGGATCGAGGGTGGGTAGGTGGGTATTTTCTCTTTCTCTCCAGTGTTTGTGAGATGGACAGCTGAACGCTTGCGTGTGACATGGTGGAGATGCTTGGTGCTGAGGACGGAGGTGGTGGTGTTGGTGGCACATCCTCTGTTTTCTGGGTGGCAGGTGCCACTCTGACTCCAGAGGTGGAGGAAGAGGCAGGTACAGCAGCAGAAGAGGAAGCAGGAGGAGCCTGAGACCTTTCTTGGTTTTTAAGCTGTTTACTGCACTGCAGTTCTTGCTTTGCATGTAGATGCCTGGTCATGCAGGTTGACCTCAGGTTTAGAACGTTTATGCCTCGCTTCAGGCTCTGATGGCACAACGTGCAAACCACTCGTGTCTTGTCATCAGGACATTGTCTGAAGAACTGCCATGCCAATGAACTCCTTGGAGCTGGCTTTGGTGTGCCAGGTCCCTGGGTGCGGTGGGCAGTAGCAGGCGTACTGTCTCGGGGACGGCCGCTCCGCTTTTGCAGCCTGCTCCCTCTTTTGCTGTGCTGTTGCCTCTGTGCGACTACCGCCTCTTCCTCAGATCTGCACACGTCACTAGCATGAACTTGAGTCCAGTCAGGGTCTAGGACCTCATCGTCCTCCACATCATCTTTCACCCATTCTTGACCCCTGCCCTCCTCGTCCGTCTGCACACTGCAGAAAGCCGCAGCAGTTGGCACCTGTGTTTCGTCATCATCAGAGATGTGCTGCGGTGGTCCTCCCATGTACTTATCCTGCAACATAAGTGGTTTGGCATCAGTGCATTCAATGTCTTCCACTTCTGGGGCAGGACTATGTGGATGGCCTAGGGAAACCCTGCCAGCAGAGTCATCAAAAAGCATAAGAGTCTGCTGCATGACTTGGAGCTCAGGCTGCTTGGCTGCTTTGCAAGGGGGCGAGGTGAAATACTGATGGGCATAGGCTGCAGGTGCTAACTCTGAGCTTTCTGCAGAGGACTGGGTGGGAGATACTGTGAAGGAACTGGCGCCACTGTCACCCACCCAATCTACTATCGCATGTACTTGTTCTGGCCTCACCATCCGTAGAGCGGCATTCGGGCCTACCAAATAACGCTGCAGGTTCTGTCGCCTACTCGCACCTGAGGAAGGTGTTTTACTTGGACCTGTAGTTGGCGCTGAACAGCCACGTCCTCTCCCAGCAACAGGAGCTCCACCAACACCACCACGACCATGTCCACGTCCCTTATTTGATGTTCTCCTCATTATTTGCGTTCACCCACCCAACTAACAGATGGTTTATCTCCGGTGTCAATTTAACTGCCAATAGTCAACAATTAAGTTCACTAACAGCAAGGCAGTACCCGTGTCATAAACAGAATACATTTCTTTAGGTCACACAACAGTGTAACAGAGCAATTCATTACAATTACTTCACTATTACCAAAACTTAGATTTTTCAAACCAACAATGTAAAAGCAGGAAGTTAACGGTTTAATTTGACTGGCAGAAATGCAGCATACACCGCAAATGTGCTATCTACCACAAAACCAGTGTGTTTGCAATTGCAACCAACTATGTAAATGCGGAGTTCAAAAGGTTACTTAAAATGACTGAAATACAGGGTAGGCCTCAGATCTGCTATGTAGCACAAAACCAGTGTTTATTGCAACAAGCTACAGAAATGCAGTATGTCACTGCTAAATTTTAAAATAGGTTTTTCAGCGTTCTATGCAAAAGTGCTCTGTGGAACAACAACACTGGTTTATTTCCCCAAAATACACAAATGCAGTATGTCACTGCTGAAATTTAAAATAGGTATTTGTACGTTGTATGCAAAACTGGTCTGTGGACCAACAATAACGGTTTATTTCCCCAAAATACACAAATGCAGTATTTCACTGCTGAAATTTAAAATATGTATTTGTGCGTTGTACGCAAAACTGGTCTGTGGACCAACAATAACGGTTTATTTCCCCAAAATACACAAATGCAGTATTTCACTGCTGAAATTTAAAATAGTTATTTGTACATTGTATGCAAAACTGGTCTGTGGACCAACAATAACGGTTTATTTCCCCAAAATACAGGAATCACCAAGTTCAACAGATTTCTTTCCTAATTTCTCCCTGAGAGCACCGGCAGCAACCTGTCCCTACACGTCAGCGGAGTGACGTGCGGCCCTACGTGACTCCAGCTCATATAGAGGCTGGGTTACATGCTGCACTCAGCCAATCACAGCCATGCCATTAGTAGGCATGGCTGTGATCATGGCTTCTTAGGGCAAAGTAGTGAAACACTTGCTGATTGGCTGCCCTGCAGCCTTTCAAAAAGCGGGAGGAAATCGGCGAACAATGAACCCGAAAAATCGTAAAGTTCGGTACGAACCCGAACTTTACAGTTTGGGTTCGCTCAACTCTACACATAAGACATTTATAGAAGAAGAATGCAGTACTCCAATAGCATCCAAATGTTATGCATTTTTTTTCACCAGAACATGTGCAACATTTCAACTTCATTGGTAAAGACTTATAGGAGGTTGAAATGTTGCACATGATCTCGTGAATAAATACTTCCTCTTTGAATGTTATTTGGAATGCTGAAATCTTTCTACATCTATATTCTGGTATCACCGAGACCCCCACTTAAAACATAACTTTTAATAATAATCACTAAAATAGTACTGAACACCATCTTTAATACATGTTTTAATACATCTTTAGGTAGAGATTAAATAGTATCAGGGAAAGAAATAGGGAAATACTTTTTCCTTTCATTATACCTACCTAAATATGTATTAAGGGAGGTGTTCAGTACTATTTAGTGATTATTATTAAAAGTTATGTTTTAAGTGGTGGTCTCATTGATACCTTACTTTCTTACTCCACTGTTTCTAATCCTTTGACCTTCTGATGGTTGACCATGTCTGTAATAAATACATCTATATTCTGGCTACATTGACAGAGAGAAAGAGAAAGCATCTTCTGAATACAGTATCTTAACCAAGAAAACCCGTTGGTTAATAATGTCCTGTGATCACAGCAGCATCAACACTAATTCAGTCCCTGCACTGAGAGACAAATGAGGAGGCCAATGTGAGCTAGCAGACTTGCAAAGAGTGACTTAGCCTCAGGTTGAATCTCCACTGTACCTGTTACAGCAGGCAATGGTGTTAGTGAATTAGGGAGAAGGAGTGCTCTAGAGCAGAAATGGTTGAATGTGAGGAGCAAGGCTACAACAACGGAATTGCACATGAAGATCTAAGAACATCTGACCATTCTGAATCCGCTTGCATTCTCTTGTAGATTCAGTATGATTGCCTCTCCCACCAGAAAGTCCTTGAGTTTAATTGAGATGTAGTACACTGTACTCCATGTGTGGTCTGACTAGAGATTTGTAAAGTGGTAGGACTATGTTCTCATCACGGGCGGGCGTCTATGCCCCTTTTGATGCAACCCATTATCTTATTGGCCTTGGCGGCAGCTGCCTGCACTGGTTTCTACTGCTTTGTTTGCTGTTCACTAAAATTCCTAGATCCTTTTCTATGTCTGTGTTACCGAGTGTTTTACCATTTAGTATGTACGGGTAACATGTATTTTCCTTCCCATGTGCATAACCTCATACAACCGAATGCATCCGTCATGAATGGATCCGGTTGTGTTATGTCTTCTATAGCCATGACGGAACACCATTGAAAGTCAACAGGGGACGGATGCGTTTTCTATTGTGCCAGAGTGTGTCAGAAAAAACGGACCTGTCCACATTGACTTACATTGTGTGCCAGGATGGATCAGTTTGGCTCCGCTTTGTCAGGCGCTTTTGAGAGCCCTGAACGGATCTCACAAACAGACAGACAAAACGCTAGTGTGAAAGTAGTCTTTAGTGTCAACTGCAAAATGTGTTATTTTACTTGGACTTGGAGTCGTGGGTCCAGAGTAAAATCACTACATCTGCTCTACTGAATGATTTTCTGATAAACACAATAATACTAGCATATGATACATAGCCTTTTCTTCTGGGTTTCTGGATACTTTTATTGTGCTCCCACAGGATGGCACTGTTGCTTCAAGCTCCGTGGTTTTACACTGCTCATGAGTGTACTACAAATTTTTGGCACTACGGTTATTCTCTAGTTAAAGATTTTGCCAATTGAAGTGTGCCATGCTTTTACAGACCCTAAATATATTAAACGTGATTGCATTACATTACAGAGGATTTGTCACCACAATATATAGTGTAATCTGCAGGCAGCATGTTATAGAGCAAGAGGAGCGGAGCAGATTGATATATAGTTTTATGTGGAAAGATTCTGTAAAACTTTAATTAAAATTGTATACATTTAAACCTCTGCTTTTTCTATACTTTCCAGGCTTTTAATATTGGATCCTCAGGATAGGTCATCAATATCAGATCGGCAGGGTTCCAACACCCGGCACCCCCTCCGATCAGCTGTATGAAAAGAAGGCACACCCCATGCGCATGTGTCGCCGCAGCACGTGCACAAGATGCCTGCTTCCTCTTCATACAGCTGATCGACGGGAGTGACGGGTGTCGGACCCCCGCAGATCCGATATTGATATAATTAAAAGTCTGGAAAACCCCCTTTAAGACCAACCCATTTAAAACTGTCAGTGACTGACAGCTATCTATGTATACACCCTCACACAGAGAATGCTATCAATCACTGATGACACCTCCCGCGTGTACAACTATCAGTGACTGACATCTATCTCTGTATACACACTTACACAGAGAATACTATCAATCACTGATAACACCTTCACATGTACAGCTATCAGTGACTGACAGCTTTCTCTGTATACACACTTACACAGAGAATACTATCAATCACTGATGACACCTCCCCCGTGTACAACTATCAGTGACTGACATCTATCTCTGTATACACACTTACACAGAGAATACTATCAATCACTGATAACACCTTCACATGTACAGCTATCAGTGACTGACAGCTATGTATACACACTCACACAGAGAATGCTATCAATCACTGATAACACCTCCCCTATGTACAGCTATCAGTGACTGACGACTATCTCTGTATACACACTTACACAGAGAATGCTATCGATCACTGATAACACCTCCCCTGTGTACAACTCTCAGTGACTGACAGCTATCTATTTATACACACTGATGAAGGAACTTTTAGAGACTCTGGTTCAAGACTGTACAGTATTTGTGTTTAAATTTCTTAGTGCTCAATAAGAAGATGGCGACTGGCCGCCTGCCAATTTGAATGACTTACTAAAAAAAGTAGAAGTTAGCCTTATGTTAGAATAAGATTAGCTGTGCTCATGCGGCCAATTAGCCAATTAGCCATTATGAATTATGTAAAGTAATGCTTCAGTATTACCAAATAGAAGTGGTATTTGGATGTGTGTTAATCAATTAGGGTGATATTTTAAGAAGCTACACCCGTTACATCCTATTGGAAGGTGTATCAGTCACTAACAGCTAATTATGTATACACACTTACACAGGGAATCACTCACTGATAACAGCTCCCCATGTACAACTATCAGTGACTGACAGCTATCTATGTATAAAAACTTTTTACCAGAAGTAAACAAAATAAACTAGAGCTTCTAACTAAAGTGTGCATCTTAAAATCATATAAAGCCCTGTTAAAGCCCTGTTACGCTATATTGGGAATGATACATTATTTGTTATATCCATGTGACCCTCATCCTGTGCTACCCACTTTTTTTTATCGCAGGGTCCAAAACCCCCCAAAACATTGCTACACATGTAAGTGTGGCTTGCTCCATAATTTGTAATTTTTTGAAGCCAGAAAACGAGTACAACGTTTAAAAAGTATGCCTGGAAATCAGCGGAATTCACAGACAATGTTATTTATGTGGCATTTTTGGTTAAATGTTTTCCTTTTCCTGTTTATTTCTTTTGTTTTCCCCAAGATCTGAGGAAAATGAGCTCCATGGATATTAACAAGCCTGTTTTCTTTCTGAGCCAGATGTGAATATTATATAAAACATTATTATAAGCATACCTCCAGTGATCCACTTAAACTGAACTGAAACGGAAGAGTGCATAGCAGATAATGTTCCAGCTTCTGAACATCACATAAGTAGAGTTGAGTGAAAACCTGGAAGTTCGGGTTCGACGGATTCGGCCGAACTTCACAAAATAGTTTGGGTTTGGGATCTGAACTTAAACCTAACTTGACCCGGGACCCCATTGAAGTCAATGGGGACCCGAACTTTTGGGCACTAAAAAGGTTCTAAAAATGTAATGAAAAGGGCTAGAGGGCTGCAAATGGCAGCAAAATGTGCTTAAGAACATGGCAAGTGCAAAGGTGCATAGGGAAATAACTTAAAATAAAAATTATTAACCTGCGACTCGGAGGAGGAGGTGGATGTGGAGTTGGAGGGTTGAGGAGGCGGTGAATGTGGCGTTGTAGGTGGAAGCGGCGATGAAGGAGAAGGCGGTAGCAAGCTAACAATGTTTTTTTTTTTTTAAATTGGGGTACCCCCAAAATAATGGGACACATAAAAAAAAAGTAATCAAAGAATAAGTGCACTTGAGTACAAGAATGTATGATTGAGGCGGGTATAAATGTCTATTCTGCACAAGGTACAGACAAGTCTTGTGGGATCCAAGCCTGGTTCATTTTAATGAACGTGAGCTTGTCCACTTTGGCTGTGGACAGACGGCTGCGTTTGTCTGTGATAGCGCTCCCTGCCGTGCTAAATACACGTACAGACAATACACTGGCTGCAGGGCAGGCCAACACCTCCAAGGCATAAAGGGCAAGCTCAGGCCATGTGGACAATTTGGAGACCCAGAAGTTGAATGGGGCAGACCCATCAGTCAGTACGTGGAGGTGTTTGCACACGTACTGTTCCACCATGTTGTTCAAATGCTGCCTCCTGCTAAGACGTTCCATATCAGCTGGTGGTGCCGGTTGCTGTGGCGTGGTGACAAAGCTTTTCCACATGTCGGCCATGCTAACCCTGCCTTGTGAGGTGCTGGCTGTGACCCAGCTGTGTTGGCGACCTCTTGGCGACCTCTTCCTCCTCTGCTTCTGCCTTTGCCTTGTGCTTCCACTTGTCCCCCCGTGTTAGTTGGGAATGCCCTCAGGAGCGCGTCTACCAGAGCACGCTTGTAGTCGCGCATCTTCCTATCACGCTCCAGTGAGGGAATTAAGGATGGCACATTGTCTTTGTAACGGGGATCCAGCAGGGTGGCAACCCAGTAGTCAGCACAAGTTAAAATGTGGGCAACTCTGCGGTCGTTGCGCAGGCACTGCAGCATGTAGTCGCTCATGTGTGCCAGGCTGCCCAGAGGTAAGGACAAGCTGTCCTCTGTATCTGGTGTATCGTCTGTGTCCTCTGTATCCCCCTAGCCACGCTCCAGTGATGGGCATGAGCTGCGTTGGGTGCCACCCTGCTGTGAACCCGGTTCCTCCTCCTCTACCTCATCCTCCTCCTCGTCCTCCAGAACTGTGCCCTGGTTGGCCACATGTGTACCTGGCCTCTGCTGGTGCAGGAACCCACCCTTTGAGCCACTTCTGAATGACTGGCCTGAAACCCTGTGAAATGCCCCCTCTTCTTCCTCCTCTTCCTCCTGTGCCACATCCTCTTCCATCATCGCCCTAAGTGTTTTTTCAAGGAGACATAGAAGTGGTATTGTAACGCTAAGAACGGCGTCATCGGCACTGGCCATGTTGGTTGAGTACTCGAAACACCACAACAAGGCACACAGGTCTCGCATGGAGGCCCACTCATTGGTGGTGAAGTGGTGCTGTTCCGCAGAGTGACTGACCCGTGGGTGCTGCAGCTGTAACTAGACTATCGCCTGCTGCTTGCACAGTCTCTCCAGCATATGCAAGGAGGAGTTCCACCTGGTGGGCACGTCGCATCCGAGGCGGTGAGCGGGAAGGCTGAAGTTACGCTGCAGCGCAGACAGACGAGCAGCAACAGGGTGAGAACGCCTAAAGTGCGCACAGATGGATCGCACTTTCTGCAGCAGCTCTAACATGTCTGGGTAGTTTTTAAGGAATTTCTGCACCACCAAATTCAGCACATGCGCCAGGTAAGGGATGTGCGTCAAACCGGCTAGTCCTAGAGCTGCAACGAGATTTCGCCCATTATCGAACACCACCAAGCCGGGCTTGAGGCTCACTGGCAGCAAACACTCATCAGTCTGTTCTTCTATGCCCCTCCAAAGCTCTTGCTGTGCTGAAGTTGGTGGTGAAGGTCTTTCGCTGACCGGATGAGGAGGTGGTAGAAGAGGAGGAGGAGGAAGCAGAGTAGGAGGCAATAGGAGGCAAAGAATATTGCCCTGCGATACTTGGTGGTGGAAAGACATGCGCCAAACCGCTATCCGCCTCGGGCCCAGCTGCTACTACATTTACCCAGTGTGCAGTTAGGAAGATATAGCGTCCCTGCCCGTACTTACTGGTCCATGTATCTGTGGCGTTGCGCACTGCACACTTGATTTTATCCTCCACTTGGTTGTGCAGGGAAGGGACAGCTCGCCTGGAAAAGTAGTGGCAGCTGGGAACGACCAGATGGAATGACAGCATTTCAAAGGCCAGTAATTTTTAAATGCTAGCATTCAGGACCAGGGATCGAGGGTGGGTAGGTGGGTATTTTCTCTTTCTCTCCAGTGTTTGTGAGATGGACAGCTGAGCGCTTGCGTGTGACATGGTGGAGATGCTTGGTGCTGAGGACGGAGGTGGTGGTGTTGGTGGCACATCCTCTGTTTTCTGGGTGGCAGGTGCCACTCTGACTCCAGAGGTGGAGGAAGAGGCAGGTACAGCAGCAGAAGAGGAAGCAGGAGGAGCCTGAGACCTTTCTTGGTTTTTAAGCTGTTTACTGCACTGCAGTTCTTGCTTTGCATGTAGATGCCTGGTCATGCAGGTTGACCTCAGGTTTAGAACGTTTATGCCTCGCTTCAGGCTCTGATGGCACAACGTGCAAACCACTCGTGTCTTGTCATCAGGACATTGTCTGAAGAACTGCCATGCCAATGAACTCCTTGGAGCTGGCTTTGGTGTGCCAGGTCCCTGGGTGCGGTGGGCAGTAGCAGGCGTACTGTCTCGGGACGGCCGCTCCGCTTTGCAGCCTGCTCCCTCTTTTGCTGTGCTGTTGCCTCTGTGCGACCACCGCCTCTTCCTCAGATCTGCACACGTCACTAGCATGAACTTGAGTCCAGTCAGGGTCTAGGACCTCATCGTCCTCCACATCATCTTTCACCCATTCTTGACCCCTGCCCTCCTCGTCGGTCTGCACACTGCAGAAAGCCGCAGCAGTTGGCACCTGTGTTTCGTCATCATCAGAGACGTGCTGCGGTGGTATTCCCATGTCCTCATCCTGCAACATAAGTGGTTGGGCATCAGTGCATTCAATGTCTTCCACTTCTGGGGCAGGGCTATGTGGATGGCCTAGGGAAACCCTGCCAGCAGAGTCATCAAAAAGCATAAGAGTCTGCTGCATGACTTGGAGCTCAGGCTGCTTGGCTGCTTTGCAAGGGGTGAGGTGAAAGACTGATGGGCATGGGCTGCAGGTGCCAACTCTGAGCTTTCTGCAGAGGACTGGGTGGGAGATACTGTGAAGGAACTGGCGCCACTGTCAGCCACCCAATCTACTATCGCCTGTACTTGTTCTGGCCTCACCATCCGTAGAGCGGCATTCGGGCCTACCAAATAACGCTGCAGGTTCTGTCGCCTACTCGCACCTGAGGAAGGTGTTTTACTTGGACCTGTAGTTGGCGCTGAACAGCCACGTCCTCTCCCAGCAACAGGAGCTCCACCAACACCACCACGACCATGTCCACGTCCCTTATTTGATGTTCTCCTCATTATTTGCGTTCACCCACCCAACTAACAGATGGTTTATCTCCGGTGTCAATTTAACTGCCAATAGTCAACAATTAAGTTCACTAACAGCAAGGCAGTACCCGTGTCATAAACAGAATACATTTCTTTAGGTCACACAACAGTGTAACAGAGCAATTCATTACAATTACTTCACTATCACCAAAACTTAGATTTTTCAAACCAACAATGTAAAAGCAGGAAGTTAACGGTTTAATTTGACTGTCAGAAATGCAGCATACACCGCAAATGTGCTATCTACCACAAAACCAGTGTGTTTGCAATTGCAACCAACTATGTAAATGCGGAGTTCAAAAGGTTACTTAAAATGACTGAAATACAGGGTAGGCCTCAGATCTGCTATGTAGCACAAAACCAGTGTTTATTGCAACAAGCTACAGAAATGCAGTATGTCACTGCTAAATTTTAAAATAGGTTTTCAGCGTTCTATGCAAAAGTGCTCTGTGGAACAACAACACTGGTTTATTTCCCCAAAATACACAAATGCAGTATGTCACTGCTGAAATTTAAAATAGGTACTTGTACGTTGTATGCAAAACTGGTCTGTGGACCAACAATAACGGTTTATTTCCCAAAATACACAAATGCAGTATTTCACTGCTGAAATTTAAAATATGTATTTGTGCGTTGTACGCAAAACTGGTCTGTGGACCAACAATAACGGTTTATTTCCCCAAAATACACAAATGCAGTATTTCACTGCTGAAATTTAAAATAGTTATTTGTACATTGTATGCAAAACTGGTCTGTGGACCAACAATAACGGTTTATTTCCCCAAAATACAGGAATCACCAAGTTCAACAGATTTCTTTCCTAATTTCTCCCTGAGAGCACCGGCAGCAACCTGTCCCTACACGTCAGCGGAGTGACGTGCGGCACTACGTGACTCCAGCTCATATAGAGGCTGGGTTACATGCTGCACTCAGCCAATCACAGCCATGCCATTAGTAGGCATGGCTGTGATCATGGCTTCTTAGGGCAAAGTAGTGAAACACTTGCTGATTGGCTGCCCTGCAGCCTTTCAAAAAGCGGGAGGAAATCGGCGAACAATGAACCCGAACTTTTACGGAAAGGTTCAGGTTCGGGTCCGGGTGCGAAAAATCGTAAAGTTCGGTACGAACCCGAACTTTACAGTTTGGGTTCGCTCAACTCTACACATAAGACATTTATAGAAGAAGAATGCAGTACTCAATAGCATCCAAATGTTATGCATTTTTTTTCACCAGAACATGTGCAACATTTCAACTTCATTGGTAAAGACTTATAGGAGGTTGAAATGTTGCACATGATCTCGTGAATAAATACTTCCTCTTTGAATGTTATTTGGAATGCTGAAATCTTTCTACATCTATATTCTGGTATCACCGAGACCCCCACTTAAAACATAACTTTTAATAATAATCACTAAAATAGTACTGAACACCATCTTTAATACCGTATATACTCGAGTATAAGCCGACCCGAGTATAAGCCGACCCCCCTAATTTTACCCAAAAAAACCTGGGAAAAGTAGTGACTCGAGTATAAGCCGAGGTGGAAATGGATGTCACTGTTATGGGGGATCTGTGGATGACGCACTGTTATGGGGGGGATCTGTGAATGACGCACTGTTATGGGGGATCTGTGGATGACGCACTGTTATGGGGGATCTGTGGATGACACTGTTATGGGATGGGGGGCTGTGGATGGCACTTATGGGATGAGGGGATGTGGATGACACTGTTATGGGAAGGGGGATGTGGATGGCACTTATGGGATGAGGGGATGTGGATGACACTGTTATGGGAAGGGGGATGTGGATGGCACTTATGGGATGAGGGGATGTGGATGACACTGTTATGGGATGGGGGATGTGGATGGCACTTATGGGATGGGGGATGTGGATGGCACTTATGGGATGGGGGGCTGTGGATGGCATCCACAGATCCCCCATCCTATAACAGATCCCCCATAACAGTGCCATCCACATCCCCTCATCCCATAACAGTGCCATCCACATCCCCCATAACCGCTCATGTATAGTTTTTAAATTTGATTATACTATACACTTATTACAATTCTTGCCCCCACTGTACCTCATTACATGCGGCAGGCGGGCAGTGAATCCTTCAGGCCGGGCGGGAGGCGGCGCAGTGTGACTGACGTCACGTGCCTGCGCCGCCTGCTTCATTCATAAAGCAGGCCGGGCAGGCACGTGACATCAGCAAGTCACGCTGCTCTCGTCCGCCCGGCCTGAAGTATTCACTGAACGCCTGCCGCATGTAATGAGGTACAGTGAGGGCAAGAATTGTAATAACTGTACAGTATAATCAAATTTAAAAGTATACATGAGCGATGAGGCCGGGCGCAGTGAGCGCATCGGCCCTGCCGCAAATGCCCGCCCCCAGCTCCTCCCCCCGCTCCTCCTCCCACTCCGCTCTTCACATTAATTTATGACTCGAGTATAAGCCGAGTTCGGGTTTTTCGGCACAAATTTTGTGCCGAAAAACTCGGCTTATACTCGAGTATATACGGTACATGTTTTAATACATCTTTAGGTAGAGATTAAATAGTATCAGGGAAAGAAATAGGGAAATACTTTTTCCTTTCATTATACCTACCTAAATATGTATTAAGGGAGGTGTTCAGTACTATTTAGTGATTATTATTAAAAGTTATGTTTTAAGTGGTGGTCTCATTGATACCTTACTTTCTTACTCCACTGTTTCTAATCCTTTGACCTTCTGATGGTTGACCATGTCTGTAATAAATACATCTATATTCTGGCTACATTGACAGAGAGAAAGAGAAAGCATCTTCTGAATACAGTATCTTAACCAAGAAAACCCGTTGGTTAATAATGTCCTGTGATCACAGCAGCATCAACACTAATTCAGTCCCTGCACTGAGAGACAAATGAGGGGAGGCCAATGTGAGCTAGCAGACTTGCAAAGAGTGACTTAGCCTAGGTTGAATCTCCACTGTACCTGTTACAGCAGGCAATGGTGTTAGTGAATTAGGGAGAAGGAGTGCTCTAGAGCAGAAATGGTTGAATGTGAGGAGCAAGGCTACAACAACGGAATTGCACATGAAGATCTAAGAACATCTGACCATTCTGAATCCGCTTGCATTCTCTTGTAGATTCAGTATGATTGCCTCTCCCACCAGAAAGTCCTTGAGTTTAATTGAGATGTAGTCCTTTGTCTTTCCAACAACCGAAGGCAATCAGAAATTAATAACTCTTATTCATACTCTTAAAGAGCAGACTATGATTAGTATTAATGAGCATGATGCATGCAGAGCATGTAATAAGAATACGTGCAGATCAGCTTGCTCCGATGTTCTCTACTATTTTCAACCTTTCTTTTGCAAATGCTGTGGCACCTATATATTTTAAATGCTCTATGATTATTTGGTACCAAAAAAAACTCCCTGTCCGATATCCTTGACCTTACCCCTATTGTTATAAAGTGTTTTGAACTATTCCTGGTTCACTAGAACCTTTGCAGTTTGCATATTGGCAAAATCGATCCACAATGAAACTCTTGTCCATTTGGACCAAAGAGGTGGAAACTATGGGGGACATTTATATTTAAGCCTGCTGTTTTATGCTGGTCTTTGAAATCTGCAGCGCTGCTGGAGGATGAGACCAACTTATGACGAGGTGCATCCTCCAGCAGTGCGTGAGCTAGAACGAAATCTATGGCAGATTTTTTACTTCATTTACACCTGAAAACCCAATGGTCCCGTCCACTCCGTGCCATTGCTACGCACTGGTTTCAGAAAGTGGCGAGGGCAGCGCAGAAATGCAAGTTGCAACAAAATTTGTCATAAGTGGCGTTCAAAAAGCCACAAACACTAGGTTTGTGATGTTTATCCACTGCTTTTCTGGTGCAAGGAGGTGCCAAATCTCACCTTATGTGTGCATGCTTTTTGTGGATTACAGTTCAGTACACTGTTGTTCTTGGTACGCATGATGGTTGTGGGCCTGATTCATGAGAATGATAAGGGGCTTTAATTTCAGGAATTGGCATCAGATGTGTAAACATTTCAGAGTATTTATGTTTTCTTTTTTATAATTTTAAAATTATTTATTTCTTCACAACTGTTGAAAAAAATGAGTATATGTGACTAAGGATACTTTCACACCACCGTTTTCGCTGGATCCGTCATGGATCAGCAAAAACACTTCCGTCATAATAATACAACCGTCTGCATCGCAAATCCAAAAGAACAGCTCTCACCTCAGCCTACCCTCCCGTGAGCACGGACACGGACTCTGGACACAGCTGATCCCAACAATAAAGAAAATGAAGTCCAGCTCACCAGTGAGATCTCTTATTCTTTCTTTCTTTATTGACGTTGCGATAAAAATTTTTCCAGGTACAGGACAATAACTTACAGTCTACACGTTTCGGACCTTACACGTACGGTCCTTACGCCGTCTGCATCCGTCCTAAACGGATTCGGTTGTATTATCTCTAAAATAGCCAAAACGGATCCATCTATAAAACTATTGTAAGTCAATGGGGGACGACTCCGTTCTTTTGTGCCACCATTCACTTACATGACGGATCCGTCTAGATCCGCACCACGTTGCGGACAGAAAAACGCTCCTCGCAGCATTATTCTGTCCACGATGGGGATGCAAGCAAACGGAATGAAATGCATTCTGGTGCACTCCGTTTTCTTCATGTCAAGGACTGGGGTAGGGAAGCGGGCCCCCCTGACTGCCACACATGCCTCTGTCCCTTCTTACTTGCACGATCTGTCCTAGGTAACGGGGTACAACTGGACGGCAGTCCCTAACTTAAGTAAGTGCAGGGGAACAAAAGACAGGACAAACAGAACACAAAGCAAGTCAAACTAGCCGAAGTCAGGAACCTGTGGCCAGAAGGCTGCCTGTTTAAATAGGCCTGGCTGGTGAGTCACATGACGTGGCCAGCGTCATGTGACTCACAGCACCCAAACTCAGCCGAGCACCGATCATCCATCATTATCGGCGCTCAACTCCCCTGCTGCTCGCCTGCTGCCATGGAGACGAGGACGCAGACTACGTCCTTGCCCTTCTCCTTGCGCAGGGTGCCGGAGGTGCTGCCAGCCCCTCGTTACAGTTCAGTTTTGTCCCCATTGACAATGAATGGGGACAAAACGGAAGTGTTTTCCCCAGCTATTGAGATCCTAGGAAGAATCTCAATAGCGGAAAGTGAAAGTGCAGATTTGAAAGTAGCCTAAAAAAGATTTCATTGCCATTGTTTTTTAACATTGTGTATGTGACAAATAAATAAATCTTGAACTTGAACTACATAATTAGCATTTTTAGGCACAATTCAGTGCTTTAAATTGGGATTTTTTTCCCCCATTGCTATTATATGTCCTCTATATTATATAATACACATTGACTGATTATAAAACATCATCGTTGGTTGCTTCCCTTTGAATATGGCTTGGGGCTTAGTTGAAAGGTTGTGTAATAACTGAAGTATAGAATAAGCCTTTAATTTATAGGCTGTTGGTTTACAATGATTTATAGGCATCCGCCTGCAGGCAATATAAACCACTTACAATCATAGAATTTCATAACTAGTAGAACTGGCTCAGCTTCATCCAAATTCAGACAAATATTTGACAGTCAAGACCCATCAGTTAGTATTTCCAGTGAACAATGGCATTAGAATGCAAACAGTGCAGGAAAAGATTAGAATAGGCTTGTTGTTACTGATTATCAGATGTTGTAGAAGATTAATTTGATAGCAAATGGAGATCTGATATTCTGCTAAGTATATCTACTATGTACTTGTATAGGTGAGATTTGTTTCCAAATTGATTTTGTAAAATAATATACAATATAAATATAAGAAAGTGGCATATAATTACATAGTGGTGAAAAAAAAACATAAAATGTGCAATTTTTTTATTTTCCATTCCTGGAAAGTCTGAGTGTTCATATTGGCCACTAGAATCAGAATACTTTACTTTACATTAGCGGTCCACAACCAGTGGCTCGGGAGCCACATTTGGTTTGAAACCCCCTGGTATGTGGCTCGCCATGGTAGTCCTGAATTTAGACCATATGTACTGGCAATTGACATTTTTGCAGACCTAACCTACATTTACCACCAAACAGTGCCAATTTGGATTTTGTAATACTAGTGTTATGTCAGTGTGAAATGTATTAGCAAATGTTTGCAATTTCATGTTTTTTGTTTCTCCGCATTAAAAATGTATCTCTATTTTTGAATTGGCTGTGGCTCCCGACCAACATTGAAAGTTGAATGTGGCTCACAACATACAAAAGGTTGGGGACCACTGCACTACACTGGCAGAGAAAAGCATCTTGCTCTACAGCGTGCTGTGAAACAGAATATGATGAGTTCATTTTCACTAAGGAAAATGTCATAATGACATCTCTTTTAGCGCTGTGGAAATGTAGTGATTAAAAGCAGCAGACTTATCACTTGAATGAATAATCACTTGGCACAATTCACCCAAATGGGTACGTTCTCACCCATTAATTGTAATATATAGAAACAGCTAGAAATTCCAGGACAGTGTCGTATCTGTGACCGTAACTGTTCAAGTGGTGGTGGCGGCAGAATCCAGTTTCCATAGCTACTAGGCCAGGGCGGGTACAGGAGCAGCGGCCGATCAGATGCAGCTCTGGCACATCCAACTTGATGATGTAACACAGATCATGTGACTCATGGTGCACCATATGACCTGTAGGGCACTATACTTGAATAGGCAACTGCTGGCCACAGTCTGCTAACCCTCCCTAGCCTGTCCTGCTTTGACTACGCTCTTTTAAATTTGGATTTAACCCAGCCCGTCCATTTATTGTCTTCTGGTTGGTTATTTCTTATCTGACATTTCAGGTGCTTGTCTGTCATTATGTATTTTATTCTTCCCTTGTAGGTCCCTGCATCTAGTTAGGAAGAGACCGCCATCCAGTTGTGGTCCGTCATTTAGGAAGATTGTGCAAGTAGGTAGGGACAGTGATGCAGGTGGAGTTTAAAGGGATTATCCATCCCCTATAATGCCCTCCCATATGCCCAAGCCCCTCACACACAATGTACTTAAGTCACTCCCCTGCCCTCATGTCGCTTCTGAAGCCCGCTGCATTTTCCCAGTAAATACTGGTAATGGCTTCTTATTAGTATACTGAGTTATAGACATGCATTACTTATAATATTTATCATTTATTATGGTTTTTTAATTTGTCTGAAAAAAAACTTTGGCTGTCCGTAACTTTTAGATAAAATGTACAGAAAAAAAATATTCCATACCTTAAAGGTAAACTTTTCTTTGTCAGCAGAAGTTATATTGTTTCACTGCCAAACAGAATCCCGGAAATTACCCCTTGTAGTCCACCTGTGCATTCTAGCGGCTAAGAGTTGTCTGTTGTGCCACTGGCTGAGACCATCCACTCCTAGTCTAGATGAAATAGTAAAACAGGTAAAGACTTGCCTGTCGATGGAGTTTTTGGAGGCAGAACATGCTAAGGAAAGTATGATCAAAGGGCTTATGAAAAAATGGAGGGTGTTTATGTCATTAGCTCTATCCCCAGAGTTGATCAACAAAATACTGACCCCATATAGATCTACGGCCTGGTTCATAACCGAACAAATGAAGGGCACACTAGGAAATCTAGAGCAAAAATTGTAACTCTGGGACCCCAGGAAAAGATGCGTGGTAGGACTCAGCTACATAATTGGAAAGTATGAAAGAGAGGACACAAAATTTTGGGAGGGGGGGAGGAAGGGTTTTATAGGACATTATTTGTTATCTCTGTGCTGCAACATGTATTATTATACAAGCATCTTTGCATTTGTATCAACATGTCTTTATTATGGAAAATTCTCAATAAAAATTATGTTTAAAAAAAATAAATAAAAAGATTCCAGTTGGGAACCCCGGATCAGAGGGAATGTTAGCAAATGTCCATTGGTTCTCTTTTGCAATTTCAATTGTACGGTCAAAGCCTAGGTAAGCACTGGTTTCCCATTATCATAGGGAGAGTTACTTCAGTTTTTAAACCTCATTGTTTCAGCTGACACTAAACACTAAAGAGGTCGAGTGACTGCTAACTACGGGGTCCTACGGGGTTAGTGTTTTGTGCTATTAGCATTTATGGATATAATTTTTCAGAAGATCTGCTATATGGCACTACTGTGCATTCCTTGTTTGTTGCTCATGTCCTAACCCCTTTGCTGCTCATATTACTGAAAGAAAGAAATGAGTCAATGGTTCATTTAGAGATAGGGCTATGAATGTCCCTGCTGTGTTCCCTCAAGTAACCCAAAGTCCCTAAATACTTGGTTTGCCAGGATAATTTGAGCTTTTAGCGACTATACGTTACTTAATGGTACATTTCTGTCAGGGGTATTTTTTAAAAACTGTGCAATTGAAAATTAAATCAACACATTGTCCTTCCATTATTAGTTTGCTGATGTAGTGAAGGAAGATGTTATCTGAAGGTAATCCTTGTAATAATAGAAGGTGTAGAATTGGGATGCCGGTATGATAGCTGTATTGTTCTCTTGATAATCCTGGATAACGAAGCACACAGAAGAGCATTGCATTGATTAGTTTAATTTCTGATGCTCTAATTAAGTCACTTATCCCTCGTCCGTCTCTGGCCAGAGTGAATAGTCTGAGTGTGAATGTAAAGCGAGGCTGTTTGCTATGCTAAAAGCTTAAAGAAACAGAAAGTTAAAGAGCCAGGACAGGAAGTACAATACATGGAGTAACTTCAAAAAGTTATAATCAGAAAACTATCCCTTTTTTTAATTAAAAAATACAATTCAAGTTTATAAACATATTGGATGTTACTGTGCAGAATTTCTGAGGCTTTTTGTCCTATTTTAAATGCAATGAATCATGATTTTAGTAATCTACAGAGGATATACTGTTTAAAGATATATCCACATTGAACCCATATTTTCTAGTAAATTATGATCCCAATGGTTATACCTTCAAAAACTCTTTCAGTTGTAAAAAAAACCTCTAATTTGTTTACTGCATTAACATCAGGGTGGTGGATATCTGCACAATCTTCTTTGTAATGGACGTCTTAGATTCCTTCTTCTTTTTAATACCATCGTCTACCGTGTAATGAATTAAACCTAAACCAGATTGCCAAGATGTTCCCCAACATATAGATCCATGCCCTGCTGACCTCAATGTTATTCAATAACTTATTGAATTAAAATGTATTTTCTGAACTACTTTTCTAAAAGGGGCTGTCCTATCTTGCCGTTTCCATGGCAAGATGAGAATAATCACCGGACCCAGATGGCTAAGTGGGCTGACACTCCGCAAACAGCATAGCAGAACAAGCTACTCTGCTTCCATAACTTCTGGAGTGGAAACAGCAAGATGGGACAACCCCTTTAATTACGTGTGTCATAAATATGATGTGGGGGTACATACGTGTAGTAGCTATTATAGAATTATATGAGTCGTATGTCTGTTGTATAAGGTGTGATTTCTGCTGGATAGAAGGTTCATTCACCAAATCGCTGAAGCCTCCATTCTATCCCAGCAGAATGGAGTCGGGCAGGCTGGGCCTCTGCCAGCTGCAAGAGATGTGAATGGACAGTTCTCCTCAACATCCTGTCGTATCTAACACCTGTGGCTGCCAGGTACAAATTTCAAAAAAGCATCTGCTCCCTCCTGCTAAACCGGATACTGGAGGAAGGGGATTAATTTTTGCGGGAGATTTAAAAACTTTCAAACAAAGGGATTTTAATATTCAATACTCCCCACTCCCCTCATTAATTCCCCCCCAATGGCAGAACTGTGATTTGGATAGTCAATGACCGGCCTGACCGGAAACAGGAAACCAATCCTGGTTCTATAAAAATGTTGCATGGACATATTTTATTTGTTACACCGTGTGGGAGTCACAGACGAGCTGACGGGTATCCATTTCTTCCCCTTCTCGCGGGGGCAGTAAGTTCTTATTACTGTATTTTCTCCCATTTATTTTACTTTTACTGTTTTTGTACGTTATTTTTATTTTGTCTCATTTTACATCTGTTTTTCGTAAGCTCTGCACTATTTTTTATGTATAAAATATTCACTTTATAAGTCCGCCTTGTTGCTCTAAAGAATCCATAGCCTGAACATGTGATTGTGTGATTGCTTGTGAGCAGAACGTTTCCTGCTTACATCAAAGTGGTGGTGGCAGCTGGTGTTTGGGGTGTTTGCTCGGGGCGTGTTTGGGGGTGATTTACACTCACTTTGCGGCCTGAGTGTGTGGTGTGTGCGGCGTAAGATCTTGGAGGTAGTCTGGCCCCTGGCAGACCCATCCCTGGTCGCAAGACTAGGGTGCGTATGTGACAATGTGTGTTGGATTATAAGTGTAGGTAACAATTGCCCACACGTGACAGATCCATTGCTGATTTTCTGCAGCATAACTGCTGGAGTTCCTCACCAGCAAAATCTGTAGCAAATGGTGCAGATTTTTTTTTTTTTGCAGAATTAATCTTCAAATGATGTATCTGCAACAAATTGACATGCTGTGGATATAAAATATGTGCCACAGGTCAAGTTATATATGGATTTTGTTGTGGAAATTTTTGGCATACAATTCTGCTGTGAAAAATTCACAGCATATACGACAGTACCCTAATACTTCTGGCTGATTTGTGCAAAATAAAAGTGAACTTTTTTTTTAAACCAGACACATTGAAAATGATTAATTTTAGTAATGAGCGAGCATGCTCGGCCGAATATTGGTTCGGCTCGAGCATCGCTATACTCGGCGCTCGGCTTTACTCAGCCGAGCACCACGTGTTTTCGTCGCATTGCTCGAGTCTCCTCCCCGCAGGCTTGGCACCTTATAACCCGGCCAATGAAGTTCCAGGTAATTCCCCTCAGTGTAAGGCCATAGCAATGTTAGCTGTGAGCCTTACACTGATTGGCTAGCCGGAACACGTGATACCATTTCATATAGGTGCGGAGGTCTGGCGCTCGGCTCATTTAGCGACAGGGAGAGCAGACAGTTGGCAGGGACAGATAGCATTTTGCTCTAAACTTACCGATTTCACTCCAAAAACCTTATTGAAAGACCTAAGGCCCTTTTCACATGGGCGTGATTTCCGCGCGGGTGCAATGCCTGAGGTGAACGCATTGCACCCGCACTGAATCCGGACCCATTCATTTCTATGGGGCTGTGTACACGAGCGGTGATTTTCAGGCATCACTTTTGCGTTGCGTGAAAATCGCAGCATGTTCTATATTCTGCGTTTTTCACGCAACGTAGGCCCCGTAGAAGTGAATGGGGCTGTGGGAAAATCGCAAGCATCCACAAGCAAGTGCGGATGCGTCGCGATTTTCCCGCATGGTTGCTAGGAGACGATCAGGACGGGGACCCGATCTTTTTTAATTTTCCTTATAACATAGTTATAAAGGAAAATAATAGCATTCTCAATAGAGAATGCAAAGTAAAAAGGGCAATAGAGGTTTAAAAATAATAAAAAAACTAACTCACCTACTCCATTTGATCGCGTAGCTGCCGGTCTCCTGTTCTGTCTTCAGCTGGGCGGGTGGTGAAGGACCTTCAGTGACGTCACTTGTTCACATGGTCCAGTCACCTGCTTCCATGATGGACCATGTGACACAGCAGTGCAGCACCTTTTATTTATTTTTTTAAGAAGGGGTTTGCTTCAGCACTATCAGGGACAGGCATCACCAGGAAGGGACAGATAGTACAGGGCTTGAAAATCGCTTTTATAACTTCTAAAAGACAGAAAGATTTCCGATTAGTGACATCTACAATACGCCATCATTAAGCAGTGTGTTGGGTAGATATTATAAAAAGGGCTTATTCACTACAGTGTTCCTTGGTACTGAGATATACACTGCACCATCATAAAGCAGTATGTTGGGCAGACATTATAAAAAGGGGTTTATTCACAACAGTGTGCCTGGTACTGAGATATACACTGCACCTTCAGAGAAATATTTTTTCTGAGAAAATTAACCTAACTTGTGCCACATCTGTGTGTGTGTTCAATCCGCAACCGTTATCTTAATTACTCCAGCAGAGAGTGATTTATATTTTGGCCATAGTTAACTAGTTTTGGGCACATCTGTGTGTGCGTTTAGGCCGCAACCGTATATACAATATTCCCGCAGAGAATACATTTTATTTGGGACAAATTTGTATCCAATACAGAACGACATCCGAATACAGTGTGTATTTTCAAAATTACATTATCTCTGGGCTAGTGTAGTGCCGAAAATCTGTATTTTTCTGTATCCAGTACCTTACTGGAAGCCAATACAGTGTGTGTAAATATTATATTATCTCTGGTCTAGTATACTCCTGAAAATCTTTATTTTTTTGTATTCAGTACATTACAGCAAGCCAATATAGTGTGTACTGTAAAAATTACATTTTCTCTGGTCTAGTGTACTCCTGAAAATATTTATTTTTCTGTATTCAGTACATTACAGCAAGCCAATACAGTGTGTACTGTAACAATTTCATTATCTCTGGGCTAGTGTAGTACCGAAAATTTGTAGTTCTCTGTCTACAGTACATTACAGCAAGCCAATACAGTGTGTACTGTAAAAATTTCATTATCTGTGGCCTACTGTAGTGACGAAAATTTGTATTTCTCTGTCTACAGTACATTACAGCAAGCCTATACAGTGTGTACCGTAAAAATTACATTATCTCTGGTCTAGTGTACTCCTGAAAATATTTATTTTTCTGTAGTCAGTAGATTACAGCAAGCCAATACAGTGTGTAATGTAACAATTTCATTATCTGTGGCCTACTGTAGTGACGAAAATTTGTATTTCTCTGTCTACAGTACATTACAGCAAGCCTATACAGTGTGTACTGTAAAATTTACATTCTAGTGTACTCCTGAAAATATTTATTTTTCTGTATTTTAGTACATTCTGTTCATTTAGTACATTACAGAAAGCCAATAGTGTGTACTGTAAAAATTACATGATCTCTGGGCTAGTGTAGTGCTGAAAATTTTTTCTGTATCCAGTACTGTCCTGCATCAGAAAACTTTAGCGGACAGTAAAACAATCTGCGCCACATTCACGGAGAGGGATCTGTAGCACCACAACAGTCTGGAAGAGGCAGTGGGGTGGCAAAAGGGAGACGTCGGCTCACACCAAATAGGCCTGCAACCGTTACACCGAGCAACCCCATGCGTAAATCTACCTTGCAAAGGGGTAGGTGTTCCGCAGCTTTTCTGAGCAAAGTGCAGACGACAAAAGAGTGGTAGTTTGCAACCTGTGCCGTACCAAAATGAGCCGGGGCGTGAACATTAGCAACCTCACCAGCATGATCCACCACATGGCATCCAAGCACCTTAATAAGTGGGCTGAACGCCTGGGTCCACACTCTGCGTCTGCGGTTCCCACCACTGCCTCCACTTCCCCTGTGTTACGCACTGCTGGCCAATCCACTGTCGAAGGCGCAGGCCCGGTGGCCCCTCGCCATGCACCTGGACGGTTGCATGAACCGTCAGCAACAACATCCACTTCCCTGTCCCAGCGCAACGTCCAAATGTCGATAACACAGGCATTTGAACGCAAGCGCAAATACCCACTCACCCACAGGCCATAGCACTAAATGCGCTACTTTCAAAATTACTTGCCCTTGAATTGTTGCCATTTAGGCTTGTGGACACTGAGGCCTTCCGTAGCCTGATGTCGGCGTCCGTCCCTCTGTTCACAGTCCCCAGCCGCCACTATTTTTCACGGTGTGCCGTGTCCGCCTTACACCAGCATGTAACATATATAAGGCCGAAAAAAGACATTCGTCCATCCAGTTCGACCTGTTTCCTGCAAGTTGATCCAGAGGAAGGCAAAAAACCCCTGTGAGGTAGAGCCAATTTTCCCCACTTAAGGGGAAAAAATTCCTTCCCGACTCCAATCAGGCAGTCAGAACAACTCCCTGGATCAACGACCTATCTCTAGTAGCTATAGCCTGAAATATTATTACGCTCCAGAAATACATCCAGGCCCCTCTTGAATTCCTTTATTGTACTCACCATCACCACCTCCTCAGGCAGAGAGTTCCATAGTCTCACTGCTCTTACCGTGAAGAACCCTTTTCTATGTTTGTGTACAAACCTTCTTTCCTCTAGACGCAGAGGATGTCCCCTCGTCACAGTCACAGTCCTGGGGATAAATAGATGATGGGAGAGATCTCTGTACTGACCCCTGATATATTTATACATAGTTATTAGATCTCCCCTCAGTCGTCTTTTTTCTAAAGTGAATAACCCTAATTTTTATACCCTTTCAGGGTACTGTAGTTGCCCCATTCCAGTAATTACTTTAGTTGCCCTCCTCTGAACCCTCTCTAGCTCTGCTATGTCTGCCTTGTTCACAGGAGCCCAGAACTGTACACAGTACTCCATGTGTGGTCTGACTAGTGATTTATAAAGTGGTAAGACTATATTTTCATCACGGGCATCTATGCCCCTTTTGATGCAACCCATTATCTTATTGGCCTTAGCAGCAGCTGCCTGACACTGGTTTTTACAGCTTAGTTTGTTATTTATTAAAATTCCTAGATCCTTTTGCATGTCAGTGTTACCGAGTGTTTTACCATTTAGTATGTACGGGTGACTTGCATTATTCCTTCCCATGTGCATAACTTTACATTTGTCAGTGTTAAACCTCATCTGCCATTTCTCTGCCCAAGCCCCCAATCTATCCAGATCCCTCTGTAGCAGAAAACTGTCCTCTACAAGGTGTTAATTACTTTACACAGTTTAGTGTCATCTGCAAAAATGTATATTTTACTGTGCAAGCCTTCTACAAGATCATTAATAAATATATTGAAGAGAATAGGGCCCAATACTGACCCCTGAGGTACCCCACTAGTGACAGTGACCCAATCTGAGTGTGTACCGTTAATAACCACTCTCTGTTTTCTATTACTGAGCCAGTTACTTACCCACATACAGATATTTTCTCCTAGTCCAAGTGTTCTCATTTTATATACTAACCTTTTGTGTGGTACAGTGTCAAATGCTTACATTTTGCATTTCATCTGACAGTTTATTTTCCTCAGTGAAAACAGTGGAGAAGAAAATATTTAATAGCTTAGCTTTATCCTCGTCGCTTTCTGCAACTCCCCCCTCATTGCTATGTAGAGGGCCGACTCCTTCAGATTTATATTTTTTACCATTTATATAATTGAAAAACATTTTAGGGTTAGTTTTGCTCTCTTTGGCAATTAATCTCTCGGTCTCTAGTTTGGCAGTTTTTATTAGTTTTTTACATATTCTATTTTTTTCCTTATAGTTTATCAGAGCTTCCTGGCTCCCCTCCTGTTTTAGTGATTTATATGCTTTCTTTTTGTCATTTATTGCTTTTTTTACGGACCCTGGGATGGCACAGGTGTTACCCATACCCAGGATTGCGGGCCCTAAGTCCATCAGGGTGTCTGCCAGCAGCTATGTTACTGGCTCCAACCCCCACTTCTTCTCCTCCGCCGCCTCCTCCTCCTTTACTTCCACCTCCAACAGCAGTCAGCCATCAGTCGCTAGCTGGAAGCAGTGTAGTACTGCTGTGGGTAAGCGTCAATAAGCCGTGCTGAAGCTGATCTGCTTAGGGGACAAACAGCACACGCCGCAGAGCTGTGGCAGGGTATAAGGGACCAGACCTAGCTGTGGCTCTCGCCACTCAACCTAGAAAAAGGCATGGTTGTGTCTGACAATGGCCGTAACTTGGTGGCGCTTTGGAGCTTGGCAACCTGACACACATTCCATGCCTAGCCCACATCTTAAACTTAGTGGTTCAGTGGTTTATCAAAACCTACCCCAATTTTCAGGAGCTACTAGTGAAGCCGCTCCGCTTGTGTACCCATTTCCGAAAGTCGTCCACAGCTTCAGCCGGTCTGTCAACGCTGCAGCAGCGCTTGCGGCTTCCAGCCCACCGACTGTTGTGCGATGTGAGCACGCGGTGGAACTCGCTTGGCGAGGCTTTGTGAGCAGCAGAGGGCAGTTGTGGAATACCAGCTGCAACATGGTTGTTGCCTTTCCAGTCAACTGCCACTATTCACAAGCGAGGAGTGGGTATTGATGTCAGACCTATGTGAGGTTTTAAAAAACTTTGATTAATCCACAAAGATGGTTAGTAGCGATAACGCTATTATCAGTGTAACCTTCCCACTGCTGTGTCTACTCAAACGATCGCTGCTCACAATTAAGGAGGATGCTTTGAATGTGGCAGACGAGGTAATGGGGGAGGAGATGACACAGGGTGATAGCCAGACCTCCCCCAGTTCGTCTTCTCAGCGCGAATTGGGCCATGAAGAGGAGGAGGAGCTAGAGACACTTGCCTCTGCTACAGAGGCTAGTACCTATGGAACTTTAATTCCATCTGTTCAGCGTGGATGGGCAGAAGAGGAGGAGGAGGAGGATGAGGGTATGGAGAGTCATCCTGAAATTGACAACGATGTCTTGCCCGTTGGTACTCTGGCACACATGGCTGACTTCATTTTAGGCTGCCTTTCCCGTGACCTTCGCGTTATATGCATTTTAGGTAACACAGATTACTGGGGGTTCACCCTTCTCGACCCCCGCTACAAAGAGAAGTTCTCATTTCTGATTCCTGTGGTGGAGAGGACGAGTAAAACCGTGCAATACCAGAAGGCACTTGTTGACAGATTGCTCCAAAATTTTCCATCTGACAATGCGGCCGCCAGAGTCTCTACTTCCTTAGGCAACCGAGGAAGGGAGAAAAGGAGAACACATGATCTGGGCTACAGGTAAGGTCTGCTTACCTGTAGCCCATCCCTGCAATGTTTTATGGGGTTCACTAGGCTTCAGGCCTTCACCTCCAATGCTTTATACCGTCTGCTCACCTGTAGGCCATTACTGCAATCTTTTATGGGGTCCACTAGGCTTCAGGCCCTCACCTCCAATGCTTTATACCGTCTGCTCATCTGTAGGCCATTACTGCAATCTTTTATGGGGTTCACTAGGCTTCAGGCCCTCACCTCTAATGCTTTATACCGTCTGCTCACCTGTAGCCCATCACTGCAATGTTTTATGGGCTTCTTTAGGCTTCAGGCCCTTACCTCCAATGCTTTATATCGTCTGCTCACCTGTAGGCCATTACTGCAATGTTTTATGGGGTTCTCTAGGCTTCAGGCTCTCACCTCCAATGCTTTATAAGGTCTGCTCACCTGTAGCCCATCACTGCGATGTTTTATGGGGTTCACTAGGCTATAGACCCTCACTTCCAATGCTTTATAAGGTCTGCTCACCTGTAGCCCATCACTGCAATGTTTTATGGGGTTCTCTAGGCTTCAGACCCTCACCTCCAATGCTTTGTACCGTCTGCTCACCTGTAGGCCATTACTGCAATGTTTTATGGGGTTCACTAGGCTTCAGGCCCTCACCTCCAATGCTTTATACCGGCTACTCACCTGTAGCCCATCACTGCAATGTCTTATGGGGTTCACTAGGCTTCAGACCCTCACCTCCAATGCTTTGTACCGTCTGCTCACCTGTAGGCCATTACTGCAATGTTTTATGGGGCTCACTAGGCTATAGGCCAGTGATGGCAAACCTTTTACAGACCGGGTGCCTAAACTGCAAGCCAAAACCCACTTATTTATCGCAAAGTGCCAACACAGCAATTTAACCGGAATACTACAGTCCAGTATAGTATACCTTACATGTACTCTATCATGTAGCTATAATAGCCCGCCTACATTCAGTGCGCTGCCTGCGCTGTTCATAGTGCACCCTGTGCTGATGAATGGCAGGAAAAGTCTAAGGCATATTGGTACACCATAGACTTTTTCCAGGGTGCAGGTGCCCACAGAGAGGGCTCAGAGTGCCGCCTTTGGCACCCGTGCCATAGGTTCGCCACCACTGCTATAGGCCCTCACCTCTGAATGCTTTATACTGTCTGCTCAACTGTAGGCCATCACTGCAATGTTTTATGGGGTTCCCTAGGCTTCAGGCCCTCACCTCCAATGCTTTATACCATCTGCTCACCTGTAGGCCATTACTGCAATGTTTTATCGGTTTAACTAGTTTTCAGGCCCTCACCTCCAATGCTTTATACCGTCTACTCACCTGTAGCCCATCACTGCAATGTTTTTTGAGGTTCACTAGGCTATAGGCCAGTGATGGCGAACCTTTTACAGACCGGGTGCCTAAACTGCAAGCCAAAACTCACTTATTTATCGCAAAGGGCCAACACAGCAATTTAACCGAAATACTAGAGTCCAGTATAGTATACCTTCCATGTACTCTATCATGTAGCTATAATAGCCTGCCTACATTCAGTGCGCTGCCTGAGCTGTAAATAGTGCGCTCTGTGCTGATGAATGGCAGGAAAAGTCTAAGGCATATTGGTACACCATAGACTTTTTCCAGGGTGCAGGTGCCCACAGAGAGGGCTCAGAGTGCCGCCTCTGGCACACGTGCAATAGGTTCCCAACCACTGCTATAGGCCCTCACTTCCAATGCTTTATACCGTCTGCTCAACTGTAGGCCATCACTGCAATGTTTTATGGGGTTCCCTAGGCTTCAGACCCTCACCTCCAATGCTTTATACCGTCTACTCACCTGTAGCCCATCACTGCAATGTTTTGTGGGGTTCGCTAGGCTTCAGGCCCTCACCTCCAATGCTTTATAAGGTCTGCTCACCTGTAGGCCATTACTGCAATGTTTTATCGGTTTCACTAGGCTTCAGGCCCTCACCCCCAATGCTTTATACCGTCTACTCACCTGTAGCCCATCACTGCAATGTTTTTGGGGTTCTCTAGGCTTCAGGTTCTCACCTCCAATGCTTTATACCGTCTGCTCACCTGTAGGCCATTACTGCAACGTTTTATCAGATTCACTAGGCTTCAGGCCCTCACCTCCAATGCTTTATACCGTCTGTTCACCTGTAGCCCATCACTGCAATGTTTTATGGGGTTCTCTACGCTTCAGACCCTCACCTCCAATGCTTTATACAGTCTGCTCACCTGTAGGCCATTACTGCAATGTTTTATGGGGTTCATTAGGCTTCAGGCCCTCACCTCCAATGCTTTGTACCGTCTACTCACCTGTAGCCCATCACTGCAATGTTTTATGGGGTTCCCTAGGCTATTGGCCAGTGATGGCGAACCTTTTACAGACCGGGTGCCTAAACTGCAAGCCAAAACCCACGTATTTATCGCAAAGTGCCAACACAGCAATTTAACCGGAATACTACAGTCCAGTATAGTATACCTTCCATGTACTCTATCATGTAGCTATAATAGCCTGCCTACATTCAGTGCGCTGCCTGCGCTGTTCATAGTGCGCCCTGTGCTGATGAATGGCAGGAAAAGTCTAAGGCATATTGGTACACCATAGACTTTTTCCAAGGTGCAGGTGCCCACAGAGAGGGCTCAGAGTGCCGCCTCTGGCACCCGTGCCATAGGTTCGCCACCACTGCTATAGGCCCTCACCTCCAATACTTTATACCGTCTGCTCAACTCTAGGCCATCACTGCAATGTTTTATGGGGTTTGCTAGGCTTTAGGCCCTCACCTCCAATGCTTTATAAGGTCTTCTCACCTGAAGGCCATCACTGCAATGTTTTATGGGGTTTGCTAGGCTTCAGGACCTCATTTCCAATGGTTTATAAGGTCTGCTAATCTGTAGGCCATCACTGCAATGTTTTATGGGGTTCCCTAGGCTTTAGACCCTCACCTCCAATGCTTTATACCGTCTGCTCACCTGTAGCCCATCACTGCAATGTATTATGGGGTTCGCTAGGCTTCAGGCCCTCACCTCCAATGCTTTATACCATCTTCTCACCTGTATCCCATCACTGCAATGTTTTATGGGGTTCGCTAGGCTTTAGGCCCTCACCTCCAATGCTTTATACCGTCTGCTCACCTGTAGGCCATCACTGCAATGTTCTATGGGGTTCACTAGGCTTCAGGCCCTCACCTCCAATGCTTTATAAGGTCTGCTCACCTGTATCCCATCACTGCAATGTTTTATGGGGTTCGCTAGGCTTCAGGCCCTCACCTCCAATGCTTTATACCGTCTGCTCACCTGTGGGCCATTACTGCAATGTTTTATGGGGTTCACTAGGCTTCAGACCCTCACCTCCTTAGCTTTATACCATCTGCTCACCTGTAGCCCATCAGTGCAATGTTTTATGGGGTTCTCTAGGCTTCAGGCCCTCACCTCCAATGCTTTATAAGGTCTGCTCACCTGTAGGACATCACTGCAATGTTTTATGGGGTTCGCTAGGCTTCAGGCCCTCATCTCCAATGCTTTATAAGGTCTGCTTACCTGTAGCCCATCACTGCAATGTTTTATGGGGTTCGCTAGGCTTCAGGCCCTCACGTCCAATGCTTTATAAGGTCTGCTTACCTGTAGCCCATCACTGCAATGTTTTATGGGGTTTGCTAGGCTTCTGGCCCTCACCTCCAATGCTTTATACAGTCTTCTCACCTGTAGGCCATCACTGCAATGTTCTATGGGGTTCGCTAGGCTTCAGGCCCTCACCTCCAATGCTTTATACCGTCTGCTCACCTGTAGGCCATCACTGCAATGTTCTATGGGGTTTGCTAGGCTTCAAGCCCTTACCTCCAATGCTTTATAAGGTCTGCTCACCTGTAGCCCATCCCTGCAATGTTTTATGGGGTTTGCTAGGCTTCAGACCCTCACCTCCAATGCTTTATACCGTCTGCTCACCTGTGGGCCATTACTGCAATGTTTTATGGGGTTCACTAGGCTTCAGACCCTCACCTCCTAAGCTTTATGCCATCTGCTCACCTGTAGCCCATCAGTGCAATGTTTTATGGGGTTCTCTAGGTTTCAGGCCCTCACCTCCAATGCTTTTTACCATCTGCTCACCTGTAGCCCATCACTGCAATGTTTTATGGGGTTCACTAGGCTATAGGCCCTCACCTCCAATGCTTTATAAGGTCTTCTCACCTGTAGGCCATCACTGCAATGTTTTATAGGGTTCGCTAGGCTTCAGGCCCTCACGTCCAATGCTTTATAAGGTCTTCTCACCTGTAGGACATCACTGCAATGTTTTATGGGGTTCTCTAGGCTTCAGGCCCTCACCTCCAATGCTTTATAAGGTCTGCTTACCTGTAGCCCATCACTGCAATGTTTTATGGGGTTCGCTAGGCTTTTGGCCCTCACCTCCAATGCTTTATACAGTCTGCTCACCTGTAGGCCATCACTGCAATGTTTTATGGGGTTCGCTCACGTTCAGGCCCTCACTACAATTTTTTATAGGGTCTGCTCACCTTCAGGCCCTCAACTATAATGTTTTAGAGGGTAACCAGCAGGCCCTTGCTCCAAATGTTCTTGAGTGTCACCGGCAGGCCATCAATCATATTTTTTCAAGGGTGTGTATGATGCCCTACTTTATGTGTAATAAAGGGTGTATTGGAGTCCTGATTCCTTGTAATTTTTGCCAGCCCTTTCACTTAGTGCATAGGCTTTATGAGTGCAGCAGTGCACCTGTACAATTGTACCACCATGTGAATGAGGCCCTCCTTTATGTGATATACAGGCTGTATCGGAGTGCTTCCTTCTTGTAATTTTTGGCAGCATTTGCACTGTATATACAATTAAATATACAGGAAAGAAATTTTCTTAACAATTTTACTTCTAAAAATGTCTATTTTTTTTTTTGAGGGGGCGGGATTTTGGGTGTGATTTTGTTGCTATGTAAAAGTGGCGGACAACTGGGACAATATGCTTCCCAGCAGCGACATTGGCGTCCAAGATGCACCCAGACATGGTCCCCATGCTGTTCCAGATCCATTTCGGTGGTGTTTCTATCACTTTCTGACCTTTTCCAATAGACCAGGCACCCTCCCCTCATCCGAGCAGGTGGTGCCTGGTTGACTTCTATTGACTTCCATTATACTTGGGTGCTCGGCCTATGTGTTCAGACCAAGTACCCGAACACCCGAACACTTTGGTGCTCGCTCATCACTAATTAATTTCTTTAAAGGGTCACTTTCAGAAAACATTCAATATGTCATAGAGACATGTCAAAAGTTTTGATTGGTGGGGGCCTGAGCGCCAAGACCCCCACTGATCACTAGAAGTAGGTCAGAGAAACGCTCACATATCTTACTCCCTCTCCTCGCTGCAGGAGACAGAAGTGAGACAGACTCAATAGAAGGTCTAGATCAAGTTTTAATTCCATCTCCTGCAGGGAGGAGAGAGAGTGCTGTGCAAGTACTTCTCTTTTCTTCTTCTAGCAATCGATGGGGGTCTCAGCGCTCAGACCCCTACTGATCAAAACTTTTGATATTTCTCTATGAAATCTGAAAACTCAGTGACCCTTTAAAATCACTCAAGCGACTTTCCAAAAGAGTTGTAAACCAACTGTTATAACAAGGACACCACCATATCTAAAACAGATGTATGAAAACTTAAAAAGAAATTATTTAGGAATAAAGTGTGGGGTCTGACAGTACTAGAAAACCAGGAACCCCCTGTAGATATTATTAGTATTCTGAGAAATGGGTGATAATAGTGTACTAGATAACATAGGACAATTCAAGAAGTCTGGATTCCACTGTCAAAGATTAATCTCTATGATTCATTTTACATAGGCTAGACAGAAATGCAATTGTTCCCCCAGTTTTGGCTACAATCGACAATTTATCGTAAGTGCTAGAAAGTGAAAGTGCATCATCTTGAGTCCTTGAAAAAGTCAGTGCACACATCTGCTCTTTTGTTCCATCCAAGAAGTTTGAAGCAGAATAAACAACTACAATTTATTTTATAGGAGCCAAATTGAAATAATAAAGACAGTTGATGTCAGGACTTTAGGCAGGCATCCATATTCTTCTTTCTAAATGAAAAAAAAGAAATAACTGGAATATTTTTCTTTGAATCTTGCAGAATTGCCATTTAACGCTTTACCGAAACATTTTCATTGGATAAGTGTCAAATGATTCCTGAACACAAGCCAGGCTGAGGTAAGTTTTTCCAGTCTGTGCTTCTGCTTCTGCATATGGGCATAAAGCACCTGTATTATTATTGCCATAAAATCCGGACCCCAAAGTTGTACCAAGTCAAACTTAATTCACGTTAGACCTCAATGATAAGGCCACGTTCACATCTAGAGAGCAGCCTGACGGATTTTTCTGGATTCCGCTTGCTGGTTTCTACAGTTCACTGCTGGATTCCCATTGACTGTAATGAGTTCCATCGGTGATCTGGGCACTTTCTGGCATCAATGCGGGGTTTGGGCTGTACAAAAACCATTGCATGCAACGTTTTTTGGTCTGGCCGACAGCCTGAATTTGTGCCAGATCAGAATGCCACAGATGTGAACGCGGCCTAAGGGTACTTTCACACTAGCGTTATTCTTTTCTGGTATTGAGTTCCGTCCTAGGGGCTCAATACCGGAAAAAAAAAGATCAGTTTAATCCTAATGCGTTTTGAATAGAAATCATTCAGTTCAGGATGCATCAGGATGCATCAGTTCAGTCCCTCTTATGTTTTTGGCAGGAGAAAATATTGCAACATGCTGCGGTATTTTCTCCGTCCAAAATTCCAGAACACTCACCGGAATACCGGATCTGGCATTAATTTCCATTTAAATGTATTAGTGCCGGATCCGGCATTAAAATTACCGCATTGACGGATCCGGTCTTCCATCTACAAATGGTATCCATTTGCATACAGATTGCCGGATCCGGCATGCAGTTCCGGCAATGGAACTGCCTGCCTGAATCCAGCAACGCAAGTGTGAAAGTACCCTAAGTTTAGTTCAGCAGAATCATTTCTCTAATATAGATGGTCTGAGGAAGCCATTGCACACCCATCCTTGCTATTCTCTTGTGTAATCTGAATAAATGCTGGTAGTAGAAACCCATGAAGTACAACTGTTTATTGTATATGCAGGGACCAGATTTGAGGAGGCCCCAACACCGGGTCTCCTGGACACTGCCGAGGTGTCATCATGTGTTTCTGGTCTCCAGAAGGGATGATAAGGTGTGGTGCATCCCAATGGTAATTAAATCCAGAGAGTCACGGTCTTCAGTAAACCAGTGTGCATCTTTACTAGAGGAATTCAAGTGCAGAACAATACAGGCAAAGCACTGAGCTGGCTTCTCCAGGTTCCTCCCTGGTAGAAAAAGATTCTTTGCTGAGGAAATGCCTGGGCTAGCTGTCCCTCTCACTCTTGGATGGCTGGTACCCTGGTCAAAGGCTGGTAATCCAGAGTCTGTGGCAGAGTATCCCCGTCTCAGTGTCTTCTTTTGGTGACTCAAGTAAAATGGCAGAGTCTCTTCCTCTAAGCATGGATCCCTAACTCGAGAACACTAGGGGCTCTGACTGCTCTCCTTATATACAGTTTCTAGCTGAACTAGAATTGTCTAGTGGGAGAGGTGGAGTGGAGAAACTCAGCCCTAACAGATACAAAGTTACACTTTCCGTCTGTCAGAGACTTGCATTAGAACTTCAATAATACCTAATGATGAAGCAGTTTTTTCCAGACAAAAATAAGTCTTCAGTCCCTAATAACATAGCTAAATCAGACATTCAAAAGGTCAATCTGTCTGGTTTTAATGGTAAACAAGTACGGCTTTTTCCCTCCAAAACATACTCTTCTTTAGCTCTTATTTTAATTGTGGAAAATGAATTGCTTCTCATTATTTGCCAGAAAGTCATAAAAGTCTCTTAGTACTTATTAACCCTTTCCACAGTGCCGTTCAAATACAATGAAAATGAACAGGATATATATCTTAACAAACATATAAAATGAAGTTACACAGTATTAAAGGGATATTCCCATCTTAATGATCACTGTTAAATCTGTTAATGATTTAACAGTGATCATTTTTCTAAATATGTTTAATTAACTAATTCACACCCCTTAGAAGAAAATGAAGATATACTTACCTGACTGTTGTCTTCTGTCTCCCCTGGTTACGGCCACCACTCTCCTCCCGAATCGCAGTGGTCGCGCTTGCGCAGACATCTTCTTTTCTCCCGGCCTGGCCGCGCGCAGTCCTGAAAGCGCACGCCGACGCCACACATGCGCTATGGTGACTTCTTCATGGCCAGTATAGTATACTTGCCAGGAAGAAGTCACCAGGGCGCATGCGCGGCGACGTGCTCGTTCAGTCCAGCGCGCGGCGCGGCTGGGAGAAGACTTCAATCAAGATGGAGCCCGCCCCCTGCCGAAACCAGGAAGTGAACGGCGCGCCGGGAGCAGGTAAGTATGAAAGAGCGTGATGAGAATACCCCTTTAAACAGTATAAGTCAATACAAGTTAACCTTTTAAAGTAAAATAAAGTAAGGAGTTGACTTTGAATAGGGAAAACTCTTGACTCCATCTCTGACTAGAGACCAGGCTAGACATCTCTGACTAGACATGGAACCTTATTACCTGAATGTTGGGAGAAGGAAAATATTTTGAAGACTTCTAGATTCTTGACACTTGTAGACTATATCTTTAAAGGGCATCTGTTTGTACGTATGAAACTGGCAGACCTGTGACGTGCATTTGGCAGCTAGCTGTGTTGGTGCCATGTTCATATGTGCCGGCATTGCTGAGAAAAATTACGTTTAAATCTATGCAAAGAAGTCTTTATGATTAACAGGGGCACCCTTACTCCTCAAGATTGTGCTCTCTGCAACTTCCGCGCCCTCTGCACTTTGATTAACAGGGTCAAGCAGTGAAAACATCATCACTACCAGCCCTGTCCTAGAGGCTCATTTGCATTTATTAAAGCTTAATTTTCTCAGCGATGCAGGTACATATGAACATGGGACCAACACAGATGCCTTCAGCTGCCAAGCGCACATGTAACAGGTCAGACAGTGTCATAGGTACAAATCTACTGACAGATGCTCTTTAAGAGAAATGTACCTTTTACAGCATTCATCCAGGGTTGGTTTAGGAAGTGGCAAACTGGGCTGTTTCCTGGGGTCTCTAAAAACTGGACCCTGGGAACAACTTGAGAATGGAGCATGTAAACATTCACTCCTCTGGACTTCTAGGAACTTTACCTTTAACCACTATTTAGGCACTGGATAGTGACACTATTCGGGAACATTATACTGTAAAGTTAGGGTACACCTTCTCTAAACAGTGCATATCTATGTATGTTTTACATATTTATTTTATCAGGACAACTGTAAAAAATGGTGATCAGGGGCACTACTTGTTCCCCACAGTCACATGCTTGAATCCTAATTAGGAAAAAGTACTCTCCCAGAATGCAGCAAAGCACAGAATGATGCATTTTAGGAACTTAACTAAACTGTCAAAAGTCTATACTGTTTTCAGAAAAGTTAGTAAGTGATTATATTAACTACAAGTGGAATTGGAAAAGCGTATCTGGGTTACAGTACGTAATGCACTTTAGGATGGTGCTAGAGAAATAATGTAATCCATTGCATCCATCGTTACTCAGAATACATCCATATTTAATATTATATAATGTTCGTATGAGAAGATCTGAGATAGATGATTTAGGAAATTAGAAAATTAGGATCAGATCTTGATGGGACCTTCGGTTTGTCCTCATTTGTGATGTTTTTTTTGTTAAATAGCTGGTAATCATCATAATAGTGTCTTATTATATTGCCTTTTAGCAAATGCTCTTTTTATACAGTATTTAGGCTGAGAGACCTCATTCTGTCTTTGCATTCAGTGAATTTTCTTTTTACCACTGGTTGCTCTAGCTTTTGAGTGCCTATAGGCCAGTGATGCCCACCTCATGAACTCATGACCTTAAAGGGGTTTTCCAGCTTTTCTTACTTTTATAAATTTCAACCCTATCCTATTATACCTGTGAGGAAAACTCATCTGTTTCCCGCTGCTTCGCTCTGCTGTGGCTCCCTGGCTTCCTTCACTAGTCTTCAGGTCCCCATTTGTAAACTTTTGGATGGACAAGGTCATGTGTGCTGCTGCAGCCAATGACTGGCCTCAGCTCTGACCTGTCCCCAAGCAGAACATCACTGTTTGGTCACATGCTGCTTTGGGACAAGTCATCACTGAGGCCAGTCATTGGCTGCAGCAGCACACATGACCTCGTCCGTACAGAATTGTACAGACAAGAACTGTTGAATCAGTTAAGGAAGCCATAACAGAACGACGAGGAGAAGATGAGCATAATGTTCTCCACATGTACAGCAGGCTGAGGCTAAAATTTAACAAAAAATGAAAAAGGCTGGACATCCCCTTTAAGTTTCTTGTTGTGCAGCCTCATATGCTTCCCAGACCTCAGGGTAAAGCAACATTATTACCTTCCACAGGTTAATAATCAAGCAGAAACCCCCATGTATTCTGGATGTCATGTCCTTTCATGGAAAACAGTGCAATTTATCTTGCTGCTATGGGAGCACTGCAGCATCATTTCTGCTTCCAATTGTTGCGAGGGGTGTGTATATTTATGCATGTATGTATCTGTTTAGGCTTATGTGGTCATATTTACTTTGTCAAAACAAGTCCAGACCTTGCTCTAAATTTCTGTCATTATTGACAAGGCAGTACTTGCAAACCCGCTGGGTTCCTCCTTCTTGTGCTATGCCATGAAAATTATAGTGTTCAGAAAGAAAAAATAGGTGTTTTGGATGTGGAAAGCTGGGAGGTACAACAAGCCTTCTGGGGGAAAAACAAACACAAAAAGATCTCTCATGCTCCTCATACAGTTCAAATGATAGACTTCTTAAACAATGGGGCATTGTGTTATGTAAGACAGTCTGTGACTATGAAATCTTTGGCCAGACTGCACTCTGACATCACAGAACCTGTCAACCGCAGACACAATGGAATAAAATAAGGGAATACTGATTCCAGTACCAGCATGCATCAATGTACTGTATAATGGGGTCACACTAGCAATACTGTTGATAACAATATACAGTATACGGCGCTGTGCTTAGTAAGCTGCAAGAAGGCAAGAGATAACAGGAGCGCCGGTGCCTTCTCAAACAGGTGATCTGCGGGGTCCCAGGTGTCGGGACCAGAGGATCCAGAGGATAGGTGATCAGTCAAAAAAAAACTTTAAGAACTATCTTCAATGTAAATATAAATGAGGAGTCCTGGAAGTGATGAAATGGCTCCCACAGAGCCCCCTGATCTCAACATCGAGTTTTTCTGGGAATACATGACAGAATGATTTGAGCAAGCCTACATCCACAAAAGGTATGCGGTTTGTTCTCCAAGAAGTTTGAAACAACCTCACAGCCAAGTACCTTCAAAAACAGTGTGCAAGTGTACCTATAAAAATTAATGCTGTTTCGAAAGCAAAGGGTGGTCACACCAAATATTGATTGATTTAGGCCCCTTTCACACGGACATGATTTCCGCGCGGGTGCAATGCGAGAGGTGAATGCATTGCACCCGCACTGAATCCGGACCCATTTATTTTAATGGGGCTGTGTACATGAGCGGTGATATTCCCGCATCACTTTTGCGTTGCGTGAAAATCGCAGCATGTTCTACTGTATATTCTGTGTTTTTCACGCAACGCAGGCCCCATAGAAGTGAAGCAAGTGTGGATGCGGTGCGATTTTCCCGCATGGTTGCTAGGAGACGATCGGGATGGGGACCCGATCTTTATTATTTTCCCTTATAACATAGCTATAAGGGAAAATAATAGCATTCTAAATAGAGATGAGCGAACTTTAAAAAAAAGTCCGGTGTTCGGGTTGTGGTAAGTCGCGCATCCCGTTATGGATTCCACTATAGCGGCATATGGAATCCATAAGGGGCGGCTGCCACCAACCCGAACTGTTGAACAGCCGAAGGACCTGGGGTGACGTCACTGTCATGTGATCAGTGCAGGGGGCGTGGCTCAGCACTGGATTTGATCCTGTGCTGAGCCACGCCCCCTGCACTGATCACATGACAGTGACATCACCCCAGGTCCTTCGGCTGTTCAACAGTTCGGGTTGGTGGCAGCCGCCCCTTATGGATTCCATATGCCGCGATAGTGGAATCCATAACGGGATGCGCGACTTACCACAACCCAAACGCCGAACACCGGATTTTTTTTTAAAGTTCGCTCATCTCTAATTCTAAATACAGAATGCAAAGTAAAATGGGTGATTAAGGGTTAAATAAAAAAAAAAATAATAACTCACCCCCTCCAATTGAGCGCATAGCTGCCTGTCTCCTGTTCTGTCTTCAGCTGGGGGGTAAAGGACTTGCCGTGACGTCACTGGGTAACATGGGTCACATGGTCCAATCACATTTAGTATGCTATTATTTTCCCTTGTAACTATGTTATAAGGGAAAATAATAAAATATACAGAATACTCAACCCGAAACCGGGCTTCAGTGATGATCAGCTGATCAGATTGATATATAGTTTTATGGGAACTAACTCAGCAAAACTTGTATTGTGTTAATTTATATACCTGCTCATTCTGAGCTTTGAAGTCCAGGAGACGGTCCTATCAGTGATTGACAGCTTTCCCTCTGACTGTTTGTATGGAACTAGCTGTCAATCACTGATAGAACCGCCCAGAACAAGCAGGAATATAAATGAATAAAATACATGTTTTTAATTTCCTACAAAACTATATATCAATCTGCTCAGCTCCTCCTGCTCTGTAACATACTGCTAGGGATGAGAGAATCGAGCTTTGGATCCAAGATCCGAAGTCGATTTGTTAAAAATCACATTTTAATGCTGTACAGAGATCTGTCTCCGTACGGCATTAAAATGTATGGGCCCCTGGCGAGGGAAATTCATTCATCAACTTAAAAACCATTTTAAAACTTGGTTCCGAAGTCAGCTTCGTTACCAAAGTACCAACCGATACCTAAGAAGACTTCGGATTCCTGTTTTAAAATGATTTTCAATTTTAAAAATCGAATGCAGAAGTTACTTACCGAAGTCTCACTCATTTCAACTCGCCAGACCCATACATTTTAAAACTGTACAGTCGAATCTTTGGATCTTGGATGCTAAACTCTCTTTGCTCATTACTACATACTGCTTTCAGCTCAGACACCATGACAGGTTCCCTTTAACACTTCTTTTTTTTTAAATATTCTTACTTCAACATTTTTATTATGCCTGACTAAAATTTTTGCACAATATTGTAGAGAGGTACTTGGTCTGTACAATGTCTATGTAAGTAGTAAGTGTCAAGATACCATACAAAAATGAAAGGACCCAAGAACATTGCCCAGAGTATCACACTGGCTCCACCTGCTTGTCTTCTTCCCATAGTGCATCCTGGTGCCAAGTATATGTTCCTATCCAAGTGATGTAAAAGAAAATGTGATTTATCAGATCAGACCACCTTCTTCCATTGCTTCTTTTCTGATGCTCACCTTTCCATTATAGGTGCTTTCAATGGTGGACTGTAGTCAGCATAGGCATTCTGACTGGTCTGTGGCTATTCAGCTGTAACGCACTGTGTGTTCTAACACCTTCCTATTATAGTCAGCATTCACTTTATAAGTATCTCTTCTTTTAGATTGGACCAGACAGGCTAACCTTTGCTCCCCATGCATCAGCTTAGAAGGGTTTGCCCATTTGCAACATTGATGATGTTGCTAGAATAGGCCATCAATGTCAGATAGGCGCAGTTCCCACCTCTGGTACCCCTTACCATCTAGAGCATGGGGCCCCCGAAGTGAAGTAGAGCAAACTGTGCATGCGCAGCATGCTCTCCCTTCATTGGTATGGGATTTACGAAAGTAGCTTGGCTTTTTTCAGAAGTCCCATAGCGGTGAATAGAGAGTGCATTGTGCATGCGAAGTGTGCTCCTCTTTCACTTCGAGGCCCCGTGCTCTAGATAGGAGCATGTCCTAATGTTACCTCTGCACTCTTCACGGCACCTCCCCTAATCTGAGCATGCCATGACAGCTGCAGAGGTAGTTTGACAATTGAAGGACCACAAGTTATGGACTATTGATCTACTGTGCACCAATTATTAAAGGATAACTGTCAAATATATATATATTTTTTAAGCATAGGATGTGGCTGATTACTATCACGTCGGTGCCCCTGTTTAAACTTGTATCTGTGTATTCAATTACCTCTCAATTTATGGTTTTATGTTCCCTCTCCTGGCTAATCATACCTGCCCCGAAAATCTTGTTGCTATGTGTCCTCCGTCTCCCAGTTTCCTCATAGAGAAGATGGAGGACGTATAAGCAGGCACTCCTGCTAGGTGCGTGCGTGCTCCCTTTAGAACCCGGAAGTGACACGCTGCCGATAGCGCAATGCAGCCTAGTGTAGCCGAGTCCAGCCGAGGCCACATTATAATAATGAAAATAATTATAGTAAGGTAGCGCTGTTATATAATAAAGACTTGTTTACCATTTTTTTTTCTGTGAGGCACCACAATACAGCCACTTCCTAAAGTGTATGTGATGGAAGGAGGAGGAGGGCATGTTTAAGTGAGGGCAGGTGGGATTAGCATTTAGGGTGAGGGCATCGGCGGCCATCTTAACAGAATAGTGAAATTGCAGTTTTGTGCAGACTGGTTGCTAAGGGCTGAATCTTATTAACCCCTTAAGGACTCGGCCCTATTTCACCTTAAGGACCTGGCCATTTTTTGCAAATCTGACCAGTGTCACTTTATGTGGTGATAACTTTAAAACGCTTTTTCTTATCCAGGCCATTCTGAGATTAGAAATTCACATATTGTACTTTCTGACAGTGGTAAAATGAAGTCAAAAAATTTCATTTTTATTTACCAAAAATTTTGAAAAATTTGCCCTTTTCCAAGTTTCAATTTCTCTACTTCTATAATACATAGTAATACCGCCCAAAAAAGTTATTGATTTACATTCCTCATATGTCTACTTCATGTATTGATAATTTTGGGAATGCCATTTTATTTTTTGGGGACGTTACAAGGCTTAGAAGTTTAGAAGCAAATCTTGAAATTTTTCAGAAATTTTCAAAAACCCACTTTTCAGGGACCAGTTCAGGTCTGAAGTCACTTTGTGAGGCTTACATAATAAAAACCACCCAAAAATGACCCCATTCTAGAAACTACACCCCTCAAGGTATTTAAAACTGATTTTAGAAACGTCATTAACCCTTTAGGTTTCCCACAAGAGTTAATGGCAAATGGAGATAAAATTTCAGAATTTCGATTTTTGGGAAAATGTTCCATTTGAATCCATTTTTCCAGTAACAAAGCAAGGGTTAACACCCAAACAAAACTCAATATTTATTGCCCCGATTCTGTAGTTTTCAGAAACACCCCATATGTGGTCGTAAACTGCTGTATGGCCAAACGGCAGGGAGTAGAAGGAAAGGAACGCTATATGGTTTTTGGAAAGCGGATTTTGCTGGACTAGATTTTTGACACCATGTCCCATTTGAAGCCCCCAGATGCACCCCTAGAGTAGAAACTCCAAAAAAGTGACTCCATCTAAGAAACTACACCCCTGAAGTTATTCAAAACCGATTTTACAAACTTTGTTAACCCCTTAGGTGTTATTGGCAAATGGAGATGAAATTTCTATTTTTTGTTACCTTGCCTCAAAAAAAGTGTAATATAGAGCAACCAAAAATCATATTTTTAAAAATATTTTTAAATAATGCAAATAAAACTGCCACCTTATCCCGTAGTTTCCAAAATCACTTTTTTTTGGAGTTTCTACTGTAGGGGTACATCAGGGGGGCTTCAAATGGGACATGGTGTCAAAAAACCAGTCCAGCAAAATCTGCCTTCCAAAAACCATATGGCGTTCCCTTCCTTCTACGCCCTTCCGTTTGGCCATACAGCAGTTTACGACCACATATGGGGTGTTTCTGCAAACTAGAAAATCGGGGCAATATATATTGAGCTTTATTTGACTGTTAACCCTTGCTTTTTTACTGGAATTTTTTTTTGGGTATTTGCATAAGGGGTTAGGTCATGTGATATTTTTATAGAGCAGATTTTTACGGACGTGGGGATACCTAATATGTGTAGTGTATTTGATTTTTTTGACATTTTTTTTTTACCCAGACCCACTTGGTTCTTGTAGATCCAGTGGATCTGGTGTCTATATAATACAGTAAGTACACCATATAGTGTACTTACTATATTTTTTACTTTACAAAGTCTGAATAGGCTTTTGCCTTTAGCTAAAGCCTATTCAGAGTTTTAGTGCCTTCCGAAAGCGTCTTGCTCCCATGGCAACCATCACCCGCTGCCAAAACAGAGCAGTGGGTGATAGGAAGTGAGGGGAGCTCCCTCCCTCTGGTATCCCATCCTGTCGGGGGGCTGCAAACCACTTCCATACGGCGGTCCGGAAGGGGTTAAACTGCTGACATCTGCAGCACAGATGTTAGCAGTTTATAGCAGGGCTATACACTAGACACCAGGGAAATCATTTGAAAGGAGGCGGCCGGGGCATCGCAATTGCGATCCCGCCTGCCGCACCGCCCACCTACCGCGCGCCCCACCAGCAGCACCGCTCGCATTTTCCCCCCCTGCACCGCCCGGGGGGACACTAATATGGCGGGGTGCAGGGGGGATTAAAATTTATAAGTTTGGGGCATTTTTTAGTCTCTGATCCCCGCGGTCACAGACCGCAGGGATCAGTGACTACAAAAAGCGCAGCAAACCGCAGGTCTGTAAGTACCAGGACAAGGGCGTACATGTACACCCTGCGTCCTAAAGAGGTTAAATATGGGGTAAGTAAGTCTAATAGTTATTGATTCGGCAATATCATGTTATTAGTAACTACATATATGAAAATTGAAATTAGGGTCTAAATGTGACAGTTATCCTTTAAGTTGTATAACCAGTAAAACAACAATGCTCAATGCATACACGCCTCATACAGAGATCCCCCCCCCCCCCTAAACAGAGCAGGAGAACGGAAAGGCTGAACTGTGATGTGAATGAAGCCTAAAGCTGGCACTCTCACCCACCAGGCAGGTTGTTGTATCATAATATCGATTATATAGTCAAAAGATTCTAATTAGTACAGGAAATTAAAGCAGTATAGCATATAGCATTAAAAAACATAAAAAACCCACAATGTTAGTAACATAGTATATAAGACCGAAAAAAGACATTTGTCCATCCAGTTCGGCCTGTTTCCTACAAGTTGATCCAGAGGAAGGCAAAAAACCCCTGTGAGGCAGAAGCCAATTTTCCTCACTTAAGGGGAAAAAAAATTCCTTCCCGACTCCAATCAGGCAATCAGAATAACTCCCTGGATCAACGACCCCTCTCTAGTAGCTATAGCCTGTAATATTATTACACTCCAGAAATAAATCCAGTCCCCTCTTGAATTCCTTTATTGTACTCACCATCACCACCTCCTCAGGCAGAGAGTTCCATAGTCTCACTGCTCTTACAGTGAAGAATCCTTTTCTATGTTTGTGTACAAACCTTCTTTCCTCCAGACGCAGAGGATGTCCCCTTGTCACAGTCACAGTCCTGGGGATAAATAGATGATGGGACAGATCTTTGTACTGACCCCTGATATATTTATACATAGTTATTAGATCTCCCTCAGTCGCCTTTTTTCTAAAGTGAATAACCCTAATTTTGATAACCTTTCAGGGTACTGTAGATCCTCATTCCAGTTATTACTTTAGTTGCCCTCCTCTGAACCCTCTCCAGCTCTGCTATGTCTGTCTTGTTCACAGGAGCCCAGAACTGTACACAGTACTCCATGTGTGGTCTGACTAGTGATTTGTAAAGTGGTAGGACTATGTTCTCATCACGGGCATCTATGCCCCTTTTGATGCAACCCATTATCTTATTGGCCTTGGCAGTAGCTGCCTGACACTGGTTTTTGCAGCTTAATTTGCTGTTTATTAAAATTCCTAGATCCTTTTCCATGTCAGTGTTACCGAGTGTTTTACCATTTAATATGTACGGGTGACTTGCATTATTCCTTCCCATGTGCATAACTTTACATTTGTCAGTGTTCTCAATAATAATTCTTGATAATGCCTGTGGGGCCCTCACAGTAGTAGTAGATAAGTATATAAAAAAGATATATAAACAAACTTTATGGACAATGAGACAAATAAAGATAAAAAAAATTGTCTATATAGGATAAATATGAAAACAATATGGCGTCAATATGACATAATAAATCTCTTGAATGATTATTTATGGTGTAACAATCCAATTAAATAAATGTCCTTCAATATTCACACTCTTGTTAATAAAGTGACAGGTGCACTCATTGGTAGTTGAGGTAGTAGTTTGTGGATTAGATGTTGCCTCATTCACTATGTGTTCAAGTGGTGTGTGGCACTCTCGCTGCGTACTCCCAGTCTGAGGATCTTTCCAACGTGATGCAATAACCGTGTGCTCCCAGTCTCTCTGTAGATTAGCCGGAGTAGAGAGGGCCACGTGCCCCGGGTTTCGTAGTATATGAATGAAGGAGCGGTATAGAGCAGGCATGCTCAACCTGCGGCCCTCCAGCTGTTGCAAAACTACAACTCCCATCATTCCCTGACAGCCCACAGCTATCATCCTACAGAAGGGCATCGTGGGAGTTGTAGTTTTACAACAGCTGGGGGGCCGCAGGTTGAGCATTCCTGGTATAAAGGATGACAAGTAGCTGGTTTGAACTTTATTTCAATTGAAAATTAAGCTGCAGCTTCCTTCTGTTATCCTTTCCACAGTATTTATCACTTTGCTACTGCCAAATGAACACTCCCATACTGATACAATACAGACCTTTTTTTTTTTTATCTTTTTTGTCTCATTGTCTAAAAAGTCCATTATATATATATTTTTTTTATATACACTGACGAGCAAAAGGGTAACAATGTTGTGAACTGTTGACTTTCAGGCTCCATATCTTACCATCCCCTACAGCTTTGAGACTACCATCATTTTATAGACATTCATCTTGGCTATCTCATACAAAAATTGGACTTGCAACTATTTAGCATATCATTAGTTATGCAGATTCTTGTCATGTAACTGCATTGTTACTGTTTTGCTCCTAAAATTCTAAATTTTAATTTTTATTATTTTGTAAATCCATATTTGGCTTTCAACACTGCCTGAATCCTTCTGGGCATGCTCTCGATCAGATTCAACCATGTCTCAACCAAAATCTGTTCCCAGGTCTCTTCTACACGTTCCCAATGTTGGTGCATACTGGTCAACTCACCTGGGTATGAATACAGCTTTTTCTTCAACTCTACCCACACGTATTCGATAGGGTTGAGGTCTGAGGGGGCAATTCAGCACCTCTACTGCATTGTCATTGAACCATTTCTTCTCCAATCTTGCCTGCTTCGGGTTGTTGTCCTGCTGAAACTCTATGTCGTCCTTTTCATACCCATAGTACTTGAGTGTACGAAGTAACTCTTCTTGTAGGATACTCACATATAGCTCAGCAGTGAGACCATCCTGGTCAAGTATCTAAGGCTTTTGGCTGTGTAACCACCCCATATCATCAGGCTTCCTCCACCAAATTTGACAGTTCCTTAAATTTCTCGATCCGTTAGCCCCTTTTCCCTTGTTTCTTCCAGACCCATTTGCACCCATCGGAGCCCAGTCTATTGACTTTCATCTAACCGCTGTAAATCACCCGTTTCCAATCTTGTACTGTCTGCAACGGGCGCCTCCCCTTAGGGCCCTTAATAGATGTAATGATGCGCGTGGTGTAGGAATGCTGAGTGGTGTAGTGTGGCCTAAATGTCTCTTTATGTGTGTCATGGTTCTCCTACATGGACACTGCTGGACCCCAGGCTTTGGCTCCGAAGAAATAAATAGGGGGAATAATTGAGGGATTTGAAAGAATAACTTGAGTCCAGACCTTGAGATGAAGTTCAATGGCAGCTTTACTTGAACAAACGTTTCTCCAAATGGTTTTCAGGCTTTGTCTTGGTTCCAGCAGGCTTTAGTATGAACTGGCAGGCAAACTCAACTCTGCTTTCTCTCTTGCTCTTTGCTGTACTGACAAGCTAGTTTAGTAACTTTGATTCCTTCTTTATGCTGCACTTCACTTTTTAGTCGGACGTATCTTCAGCCAAGGACTAGGTTAGAATCCTGGCAGCTCCAACATGGAGTCTCAACCAGCACAAACCAGAACTGTCCCGCCTCCTTCTGGTAGCAAGCAGAAACGGCCCACTTCTGCCCAAAGGGGGGAGAATGGAGTGGTAAGTTCCACTCTCTCTAAGGATAGCTCTGCCATTTTGGCTGCCACCTGCTGGGGAACCAGGCACATTACATGTAATAAACAGTTACATAACAAGATTATGAATGCACATTGTGGAGGACCTGGAAAGACATACATAAGATGACATTATATTAGCCCATTAGAGATAGTAGCAGGGCGCAGTAGTGGTAACACCACTCTGGGGTGTTACATGTCCACTGTTCGTACTTTTTTGCAAACTTGAGCCAACGCTTCTTATGACGATATTGAAGTTAAAGCTTCTTCACCTTTTTTCGGGGCACTATCCCAGACTTGTGTAATGAGCATTGCACGGTGCTTGCATGGACGTCTGTGATCTCACTATTACGAAGCATACGAGCCGCCTCCACTGCCGTGTTTGTCGCACCAGAACTGATAGACCTTGTGATGATCCGACTTGTTGACTCCGATATTTTGCCTGGACGTCCACCTCTTGGCTTTGGAATGGATGGACGGACTTCATTTTGTATTCTTCCAACTGTCATGGCACTCAAATGATGCAGTTTGGCAATTTCTTGGCCAAGATACTGCTATCGATGCTGTTTCATTTTTCTTAGGAAATCTCTTTCCGTGCTGCTCCTGGATTCGAACCAGTGATCTTTCGCTTGGGAATCAATCTAATAACACACTGAACTATTAGTAAATGTGAGGACAGGTTGTAATTTGTAGTATGCAAAAAGAAAAGGACTGTTCCACCACCAGGAGCAAAACAGTAACAATGCAGTTACATGACAAGAATCTGCATAACTAATCATATGCTAAATAGCTGCAAGTCCAAATTATGTATGTGATATCCAAGAGGATTGTCTATAAAATGATGGTAGTCTCACGTTTAAAGCTGTAGTGGATGGTGAGATGTGGAGCCTGAAAGTCAAAAGTTCAAACTTTTGCTCGTCAGTGTATACTTAGCCACTACTACTGCAAGGGTCCCGCAGGCAATATCAAGAATTGTTATTGAGAACATTGTGTTTTTTTATGCTATACGGCTTTAACCGCCTTTACTAATTAGCATATTTTAACTATATAATAAATATTATTACACAACAACCTGTTTGGTGAGTGAGAGGGCCAGCTTTAGGCTAGTTTCACACTAGCGGCAGGACGGATCTGACAGGCTGTTCCATCGGGTGAACAGCCTGTCGGATCTGTCCTGACGCTAGTGTGAAAGTAGCCTTACATTTCTATACCTTTGCAGATTTATAATAAGAGCAGTAAAGAAATATATATTTCAACCTCCCTGTGTGCATAATGACATATGCATTCATGAGGGTCACAGAGCTTTTCATCTAAAACCTCAGAGTAGCTCATAGACACATGAAAACTAATTGATGGAGCAGTCTGGACACTTATGTTAATTCTGTTCTGCGGTCGGGTGACATCATTCACTTATTCACTTATGTCTGTTCCACTACAACTACTAATGAATGCCAGAAGAACCAAACACAATTTTCTTACAGACATAACTGTATCGGGAAAGTAAAACGGGATAATATCTGAGGAATCTGTTTATTGAAGTGTGAGCAATCATTGTGAATACTAGCAATAATAAACTCTGCAGTTTATAATGCTCTAGAGATTGGATGTTTATGATGGTGATGACAGCTAAGGTCCCATGAAATTCCACTTTTCAACAAGCCCTTTTTAAAATGATAGTAGCCTATTAATATTAAATAAAAGACAAATAAATATACAGAAGTACATAATTCCTGTACTGCTTTGTTTTTCCTGGTTAGCTAATTGCTGGATCATCACTCATAGGCCAACCGGTGACAATTTCAAAAATCTCTATGAGCGAATCGAAGATGAAAAAGTGGAATTCGATCCGAATTTCAGGAAAAATTTGATTTGTACCGAAGCCAAATTTTCTCATGCTTCGTGGTAACAAATCCTAAAATGGCTGCTACACCTGTGAGGACATGGAGCAAGGAACTCTGGGAAGGCAGGATCACCCATAATGACATGCATGCAGCCAATTATCAGCCAGCCAGCCCTGTGATGTTACAGCCCTATAAATAGCGTTAGCCATCTTAGATTCAGCCATTTACCAGCGAACTTAGTGTAGGGAGAGATGTGTCTGCAGGCGCTAGGGACAGTGATAGGAAAGACTGGATTGTGGTGAAAAAACAATTTAAAAGTGCATGGACAGCATTTATGTAGAACAGGGTTCAGTAGGGGAGGTTACAGCCTGGGTAATAGGAACAATCCTATTACACCTTGCTGCACTGACTGGGGACCCAAATTGCCTTTATACAGCTCTGTAATTCCAGCAAACCGTTCTTGTTATTTGGGTGAAGTGCTGTTTGATACAGCCATTAACAGGGTTTATTGCAAGGAAATATTTCTACAGTACATCTTATTTGCCCATGTGCGGTGCAGTTAAATGTTGTAAAGCCCTTTTTGTAGTGTATTAGTGGCAAAAGAAAAATATATTTGCCCTTGTGCAGTGCAGTTATATATTCTAAAACCCTCTTTGGTCTGTATTACTGGAAAAAGAAAAATATATTCGCCGTTTAGCGTTGCACTTATATGTTGAAAAGCCTTTTGTGTAGTGTAAAAGTGGGAAAAAATTAGGGCCTAACTGCTGTTCAGCGGTGCAGTTATATATTCTAAAGCCATTTTGCCCTGTATTATTGGCAAAAGAAAAATATATTCGCCGTTCAATATTGCACTTATATGTTGCAAAGCCTTGTGTTATGTAAAAGTGGAAAAAATAAGGGCCTATTTGCCGCTTAGCGGTGCAGTTATATGTGGTAAAGCCCTTTTTGCGGTATTTACCGAATTACATACATTTTTTATGTGAAACTGGCTTTTTTGGGGAAAATTGATGGGTGATTGTAGAATTTCTTCTCTATGAACCGAATTACATAGTGGTAAAAAAATTTATGTGAAATGATCGATGGGTGACTGTAGATCTCTTTTTGCTGTATGGTCCGAATTATGTAGTGGTAAATTTTTTATGTGAAGCAGGTTTTTTTGGGGAAAATTGATGGGTGATTGTAGACCTCCTTTTGCTGTATGGACTTTGCCTTTACCATCTATTCACAATTAAATCAAGCAGCTTCAGTAGGTTAAAAATATTCATGTGTTTTTATCTGCTCCATCTGCATTCGATCTCCACAGCACACAAGACATAAATGATTAGCCTACAATTGCCCCAAGATACAACAACCTAGTGGCCACACTAACCTTAACCACAAAAAATAAATAAAAAAATTGACCACAATAATAAATAATCACAATTTTATTGAAATATATACATACAAAAAAGTATAAAATCTGGGAAAGGGGGAGTAAAGATTGCTGGAACTCACACAAAGATGGTGGAAAAACAAAGCCAGGGTAGCCTGAGCTCACATAGTTCTCATACCATACATGTCACAATCATATATTCGAATGACACAATATATTACCAACTCTGTAAGATCACATAGGGTTATAAGCTATCTAGCGCTGGCACACAAAGATAAGTAGTGAGTAAGTGTTAGGTGATAAATACTGCCTATTGGCTAAAATAACTAATCCCACCCTGCATAGAGGATGCATAGTAGCAAATATCAACACATACCCATTATGTTTCAATGGTGAGCGAGGGATCCCCACGGCACTGAACTTCAACACGTGTTGCGCTCCACAAGCTTTGTCAGGAGGTGCACATTAAAATGAACCGGAGAATATTTATACCCAAAAAGGGGGGGGGGCCCTATTATCGTCAATAATAGTCACCTGTTGGAAGGAATCTGGCGCAGTCCCATCATGATGCAGCATCGCTTCCTTTCCCGCTCAGCGTTGACATGTGAGCAAACACTGTATGACCCTGGATATTTATCTTCCTGGTCATTGTATCTTTGGACCGAAGACAGAGGTCCTCTTCCCTGTTTTCTGGGATTGCCCATATGATGTATCTCTGACTATACCGTGGATGTTGGATTCCCTCCTGTGATTATTACTGTGATTTGCCGTTTGTTTGACAGTGTATACTGTCCTTGAGCACCTTTGACCTAGGGTGCTGGGCGAGATCATCACACAATCCTTTGCCTCCTGAGTTGCTATATAACCTCCTGATGAACCCTTGAAACATGACAAGGGCGAAACGCGTCGAGGGTTACCTATGAACATTGATGTATGGGCTTTTTTTCTGAGGCTACGCTTTATGTGCCCTCTATTTTAGGGACTTACTAGGGGTATTATTATCGCTGTATTAAGGTTATGGTATCATCATACATAATTTTTTATACAGTATAACCCCCATATTTTTTGTTGTATCTTAGTGTTATGATTTTTTCCTGTCACTTGTTTTTGTTGTTTTTTGGCCAAGGGAGCAATCAATGGATGTCACCCATCTCTAAGTGAGGGATGTCCAGGGCCTTATAGACCAGGTACGAGGACAGGAGGTCCCCACCATAAGGGGTCGTTCCTGGGCTAAGGTTTAGCTTAGGGTACGATCAGGGACAGTGCCTGGTTTTATCGAGATAGTGTACTATTATGATTGCTCCCACTGTTGGCTTATTGGTGTCCACTACAGGTGTCTAGGTTTGGACAGTAGAGGAGTGGTTTCATGTTTTTGAATATTACAATCGTGGGGTTACCTACCCTGTTTTTATTGCAATTATAGTAAAAGCTACGTTTTAAGGAGATTTTTTCTTGTGCTGGAATTTAGTTTTTGATTATCTCCATATTTTGATCAATTTATATGTTGGAATTCGCAGTGTAAAATACTGCCAAAAACACACTATTAGAGTGCTATATATAATGAAAAAAATAAATAAATAATAATAATAAAAATATGAATCATACCTTATTAATAAAATTACGGGAAAACCTGGGACCATCACCTAATGACTATATCACAAAAAAATAATTCATAAATATTTTCTTTTTTCCAGGAAGCTTCTCTTTCTATGTAGCTCCTCCCCTTCCAAGATCCATACTCCACAATAATCAGAGCATCTTAAAAAAAAAGGGAGAGACAAAAATTATTCCATGGGAACTAAACATCTCTGGATTAAAATTCACGCATATTACAAAAAGGATTTGAAACTGTTATACTCATTCAACCCTGCTGGAACAACAGTATCCAAGACAGTGATCCACTTAGTTTCTCTTTGCAATAACATCTTTTTTACATCACCACCCCTAGCACCCAGTCTCACCCTATCAATACCACTTTCTTTGAGTAAGCCTGGATCACTGTTATGGTGCCTCAAAAAGTGTCTTGGTACTGTTTGTAGATCTTCAACATCCTGTTCTGCAGTTTGAGCTGCTGTACGGATCTTACTGGCATGTACTAAGATCCGTATCTTCAGGGTCCTGGTAGTCATGCCAACATAAATGAGTTTACATGGGCATGTAATCCAGTAAATAACTGATTCGGTATTGCACGTTATAAAGTGAACAATTTTATCCTTTTTCTCCCAAGATGAGTCCCAGAATGTGGTGGAACGTTCCATGTATGCACACACTGCACATCTCCCGCAAGCCTGAGAACCCCACCTAGGGCCCCTGTAACCAAATAGCCCCCTCAGGACATCTGGTACATGGTGGCTTCTGCATAGTATATCACGCAGTGTTTTTGATCTCTTCCACGTAATTTGTGGATAAGCAGGTAGAACTGATCGCAGATCTTTATCTCTCAATAATATTGGCCAGTATTTTTGTCATGATTCCCTGAACTGTACGCCACTCTCTATTGAAAGGTGTGATGAATCTTGTCACTGGATCTATTTGAGAGTCCTTTCTTCTTCTCATCAAAAGTGTATCTCTCTTCTTGCCTTTTGCCACCTCATATCATTTTTTAATTACATCACTTTGGTATCCCCTGTCCAGGAACCTTTGGAACAATGCAGACGACTGTTGTTCAAACAAGGTATTGTCTGAACAAATGCGTCTCATCCTCATAAACTGACCTTTTGGTATAGCTTGAATAACTTTTGGATAATGAAATGAAGATGCATGTAACAATGCATTAACCGAGGTTGGCTTGAAATAGACATCGGTCATAATTTCCCCATCATTCTTCTCTCTAATCATGATGTCAAGAAAGTCAACCTCCAGGTTGCTGTATTTCCAGGTCAGCTTTGTTATAATAATTTTGATTGAGGCATGAGAGAAATCTCTCCAAAGCGCGACGTGGAGCCCTGCCAGATGAAAAACACATTGTCGATATACCTCGACCAAAGGAGCACAGCACCATAGTCTTCCACATTTTGTACAATTTCCCTTTCCCACAGCCCCAGGAACAAATTAGCATATGAGGGCGCACAAAGCGCCTCCATCGCTGTTCCCTGGAGCTGTAGGAAGTGACGATCTTTAAACCAAAAATAATTATGAGTTAATAAAAACTCTGACAATAATAAAATAAATTCAACAAGTTCCTTGGCAAGATCAGTCATAGAAAGGAATAACCATGATGCTCGCACCCCCTGGTCATGGCATATTGACGTGTACAGGGACTCCACATCGCACGTGACAAGATACATATCCGTGTCCAAATGTAACTCATAAAGTCGTCTCAGCATGTCCGAGGTATCCTGGACAAAGGATGGCAGAGTCTCAACACACCTCTTGAGATGGAAATCAATACATTTCCCTATGTTGGCACAAAGTCCACCAACCCCCGAGACAATGGGACGTCCTGGAGGGTTGGTGGAATCTTTGTGCACCTTCAAAAGAAGGTACAATGTGGGACATGTTGGAAAATCCACAGTTAGACCTTCTATCATTTTTTTTTACTAATGATGTTATTTTCAGCGGCAGCTTGTAATAATTGATCCAGTTCTCTCTTAAATGAATCTGTGGGATCTCTATCCAGGCGTTTATAGCATGATCATATCTTTAGTTGCCTGAATGCTTCCTTCTCGTACATCTGCACCGGCCAGATCACAACGTTCCCCCCTTTGTCAGCCTGTTTGATAACTACTTGTTTTAAAAATCTTAATTCTTTCATTGCTTGTCGCTGTCCTTTTGTAAGATTATCATATCCTCGATTTGATTGTACATTTTTAAGATCTTGTTTAACCAATCTTGAAAAAATGTCTACAGCTGGACAGAGAGATTTAGGGGGGAACGTCTTTGATCTCTGGTGCAGATGTACAGGGGTATCTTTACAAGATGGATCATCCTGCTCGTCTAATAACGCTTCAAGGTCCAGCAAAGCTTGTTTTTCAGCAATGGAGGTGAAAATAAAATTTCCATCACCCTTGCTGAAATGTTTTTTAAAAAGCAATTTGCACGAGAACAGCTCAATATCCTTGACAGCATCAAAATAATTAAATTGACCTATAGGCGATAAGGATAATCCTTTAGATAAAATCTGCTGTTGACGCAACGTTAGTTGAATATCAGACAAATTAATTATCTTCAATTCCTGGATCTCTTTTGTCTGTTGTTCATGTTTCCAGTTTTCCTCTTCTGGGAGGGAGTACGGAGATTGTATGTATCTCTGTCTAAATCGTGTCCTCGACCAGGTCTTTGACGTTCTCCTAAAAAAGAGGAGGCACCACATTCTTCCTCTGATGTAGTGGAGTGAATCGAGAGAGAACGAGCTCTATTATTATATCTTTGCCACTTAAATATTTTCTTTTGCTGGTAATCTCCTAGGTCTCTTTGAATTTTTTTTGCTTTAGTCGTCTCAATTTCCTTCTCCCACTTAACCAGATCTTGTTCCAGACTCTTATCAAACCCCTCAAGCTCTTCTTTACTTAATACCTGTTGTATCTTATCTTTCAAGGAGTCTATCTCTTTCTCCAATATATCAAGAGACCTGCGATCAGCTCCAATCAATAGCTCAATAAGTGTCTGAGAGCACTTTGTGAGTGATTCCTCCCACTTGCCTATAAACACTGGATCTTCATTATCTAAAGTGGGAAAAATCTAAATTCTCAAGCCGCGGGGTATGATGTTCTTTTGTAAATAATTCTCAAGGGCAGCTTTGTTCCACCACAATCATGTCCGCTTTTTCAGAGAGTCACAAATTTTTTGTTTCAAATCCTTAATATCCTGTTCTTCCACATCAGGTGCCGCCTTATCTCCAAACACCGTTCCCAGTTGGCTTAGCCAATATCCCTTTTCCTGAAATCCATATATATGGGGTTATCTGAAAAAACAAATGATTAGCCTACAATTGCTCCAATATACAACAACCTAGTGGCCACACTAAACCACAAAAAAAATAATTTGACCACAATAATAAATAATCACAATTTTATTGAAATATATACATACAAAAAGGGGAATTGGGGAGTAAAGATCGCTGGAACACACACAAAAATGGTGGAAAAACAAAGCCGGGGTAGCCTGAGCTCACATAGCTCTCATACCATACATGTCACAATTATATATTCGATTGACACAATATATTACCAACTCTGTAAGATCACATAGGGTTATAAGCTATCTAGCGCTGGCACACAGAGATAAGTAGTGAGTAAGTGTTAGGTGATAAATATTACTGCCTATTGGCTAAAATAACTAATCCCATCCTGCATAGAGGATGCATAGTAGCAAATATCAACACATACCCATTATGTTTCAATGGTGAGCGAGGGATCCCCACAGCACTGAACAGGAGAGCCTCTGCTTTGGAGTCCAAGTCCAGTTTCTTAAGATCAGGAGTTCCATCAGAATAGTGCGTAAGCTGAAGCTGGTTGCCACAATTTTAATTCAGTACAGTAAACAGCGGGAAGCAAATAGAGGTGGCTAAACTCTGCTGCTTGGCATCTCTTATGAAGTCAATGCCTCCAACTATGCCCCTCTCGCAATTTACAGCAAATACATTATTTTCATGTACAGATCCAAGAATTATGTTGGGGGCATGTAGTGTATGCAAGCCATGTGCGACCCCCCTCATCACTCTCACGCTGTTTTGCACCTGGTTTGCCTGGGCCAATGGAGTCACACAGGGGAGAAACTGCTCCATTTCCTTAAGCAAGAAATCGAATCCTGGCTCTCTGCACGACAACTCAAACCATGGTGACCGACAACGGGAAGAATATTGTTTTGGCGCTGCTTTAAAGAGGGCTTAGCCATGCGCCCTGCATGGTACACGTGTTCAATCTGGTTGTCAAGCGGTTCCTGAAGTCTTCCACCCATCTGCAAGACATCCTAAATGATCAGGAAACTTTGCATGCACTTCAGCCACTCGTACAACGCAACGCACACCTTCCTTGAGCTGCAGCGGCAGAACGGAATCCCACATCATAGGCTGATATGCGACGTTTCCACCCGTTGGAATTCCATCCTCCATATGTTGGACCGACTATACGAACAGAGAAAGGCCATAAACGATTTCTTCATGATCCAAGCGGACAGAAGTACTCCCCTGTGTAACTTCGATGTCAGCCAGTGGCAGCTCATGCGTGACACCCGCCCTTTGTCAGGACTACGGGATGAACAATGTCATTCCACTGCTTCATGTCCTGGAACAGATGCTGGTAAATCTGGCTGGTCAGGGGACTGGAGACATGGCGCCTACATCTCACAGCCACATGAGCCCTGTGGGGGCTGAACTGGAGGAGGAGATGGAGTGGAGTGGAGATGGAGGCAGGGAGTCCCTCCGAGTCACTTGCACAAATGGCCCGATGCATGCTCACTTGCTTGCGTAGTGACAGCCGAATTGTCACCATTTGGCAGAGGGGTGACTTCTCTCTCTTCACCTTGTTGGACCCTCGCTACGGGTGGAAAATGGGGGCCTTTTTTACACCCGCTGAGAGGGAGGACAAACTGAACTACTATAGAGATATCCTATGTAGTCAGTTGGCCACTGCCTATCTGCGCCATCGTCCATCCTCTCGCAGGTCTGACCGGGGGGCTCTCTGTGCTCACGGTGAGCACAACGGGCACAGTATTGGGGGTGGCAGCAGGATGACACTGTGGGTACACCAGGATGAGGAGGTTGATGGAAAAATTTAGAAATCTAACGTGTCTGTATCACAAACTATATAGAGACGGCTGAAAGAATTAGTCATGGCGGTCTGGGTCAAATGGAGAAGAAGAGGAAAGAGAAGGTCTTTATGACAGGAGATGTCACTGGATGTAAGAGGTATGTGGTGCTGTATTCTCCTCCATGTCTTTTTTTTTATAATTATATGTATTTTAAATTTAGTGACCAAATTCTTTAGTTTAGGACCCAATTTATGGAATTTTTTTTTTGTCTGAAAATGTCATATGGCCTATGAAAAGACTGTGGCGCTCATGAAACACTGCAGCCTCTTCATACAAAAAAAACTAAACTAAAATAGAGGGGGGGGGCCCAAGTTGGGTAGACAGCCCCGTGCCTATCATGCACTTAATCCACCCCTGCTGTTGAGATCTAAGTGTAGTAATTAAACACAATGCAACAGCTCTCTGCAAACATAGAATATATGAACTAATGCTATATTCACTATAAAAATGTACTAGTACTAATGCTATCCTCATTATATAAATGGGATATTCTTGGCAAATATAGTTTGATTAAAATAATTTGTGCCCATCCACCACAGCAAGGTAATCTCATTCAGATAGGAACCTGCTACTTCTTTTGGTGCTAACCAGCTTCTAATAAATTTAGGGAAGGCAGGTTCCCACATATATATTGAGCCCACTTTATATCCTACCTATCCTGGTTCCAAATGGCCTCCAGTGAATACAGGGAGAGCAGGCTTCAACCTTATACCATAATAATTATAATCAGGCTGTGGAAGAGATGGGTTATTATATTTTGATCAAAATATATTTGCCAAGAATCTCACATTTATGTAATGAGCACAGCAGTAGTACTAGTATAATTTTATAGAGGGTACAGCGGACCCAAACTCGAACCCAAACCCCATTGAAGTCAATGGGTACCCGAACATTAGTGCTAGAGGTCTGCAAAATGGGGGTAGGAGCAGGACAATTGCCCTGCAAACAAATGTGGATAGGGAAATGACTTAAAATAACATAGAATATAAAAAAATAAAAATAATAACCTTGAACTAGGAGGCGGAGGTCAAAGTGGAGTAAGAGGTTGAGGAGGCGGTGGACGTGGCAGTGTAGGTGGAAGCGGCGGTGGAGAAGTAGAAGTGTTTTTATTGTTTTATTATTTTTATTTTTTTCCTTTAATCTTTTTTATTTTTTTTAAATAAATTTGGGAAGACCCCAAAACATTGGGAAATAGAAAAAAGAATGCAAAGACAAAGTGCGCCGGAGTCTAACAATGGCTGGGTGCGGCTGGTATACTTGTCTATTCAGCACAAGGTACGGACAAGTCCTGTGGGATCCATGCCTGGTTCATTTTAATGAACGTAAGCTTGTCCATGTTGGCTGTGGACAGGCGGCTGTACTTGTCTGTGTTAACCCCCCCCCCCCACCCGCCATGCTAAACACACGTTCGGACAATACACTGGCCGCAGGGCAGGCCAGTACCTCCAAGGCGTAAAGGGCAAGCTCAGGCCATGTGCCCAATTTGGAGACCCAGAAGTTGAATGGGGCAGACCCATCAGTCAGTGCGTGTAGTTGTGTGCATGCGTACTGTTCCACCATGTTGCTGAAATGCTGCCTCCTGCTAAGACGTTCCGTATCAGCTGGTGGTTCTGGTTGTTGTGGCGCACTGACAAAGCTTTTCCACATTTCGGCCATGCTAACCCTCCCTTCTGAGGTGCTAGCGGTGCCCCAGTTGCGTTGGCGACTTCTTTCTCCCCCTCTGCCTTCGTCTTTTGCTTCCACTGAGCTGTCAGGTGGGAATGCCATCAGTGCATCTACCAGCGTGTGCTTGTACTTGTGCATCTTTCAATCATGCTCCAGTGACGGAATTAAGGATGGCACGTTGTCCTTGTAGCGGGCAACCAGCATGGTGGCCACCCAGTAATCAGCACTGGTTAGAATGTGAGCAACTCGGCGGTCGTTGCGCAGGATGTAGTCGCTCATGCATGCCAAGCTGCCCAGATGCAACGACAAGCTGTCCTCTGTGGGAGTTATATCGTCTGTGTCCTTTGTATCCCCCCAGCCATGCTCCAGTGATGGCCATGAGCTGCTTTGGCTGCCATCCTGCTGTGAACATGGTTCCTCCTCCTCATCATCCTCTTCATCCTTCAGAACTGTGTCCTGGCTGGACAGTTGTGTACCTGGCCTCGGTGCAGGAACCCACCCTCCGAGCCACTTGTGAATGACTGGCCTGATAACCGTGGCAATGACCCCTTTTCCTCCTCCTCTTCCTCCTGTGCCACATCCTCCTCCATCATCGGCCAAAGCGTTTTTTGAAGGAGACATAGAAGTGGGATAGTAACGCTGAGGATGGCTTCATCGGCACTGGCCATGTTGATGGAGTACTCAAAACAGCACAACACGGCACACACGTTCCGCATGGAGGCCCACTCGTTGGTGGTGAAGTGGTGCTGTTCCACAGAGCGACTCACCATTGAATGCAGCAGCTGAAATTCCACTATTGCCTGCTGCTGCTCGCACAATCTCTCCAGCATATGTAAGCTGGATTTCCACCTTGTGGATACATCGCATATAAGGAGGTGAGCGGGAAGGCCGAAGTTACGCTACAGCGCAGATAGGTGAGCAGCAGAGTGAGAACGCCGAAAGCACGCAGAGACGGCTTTCAATTTCTGCAGCGGCTCTGACACATCGGGGTAATTTTTCAGGAACCTCTGCACCACCAAATTCAGCACATGTGCTAGGCAAGGGATGTGCGTCAAACTGGCTAGGCCCAGAGTTGCTACGAGATTTCGCCTGTTATCGTACGCCACCATGCCGGCTTAGGGGCACCAACCACTCATCGGTCTGTTGTTCCATGCCCGTCCGCAGCTCCTGCGCAGTGTGTGGTTTTTTCCCCAAACAGATGAGTTTCAAAACAGCCTGCTGTCGTTTTCCCCTGGCTGTGCTGAAGTTGGTGGTGCAGGTTCTACGCTGACCAGATGAGAAGGAGGAAGCAGAGTAGGAGGAGGAGGCAAACAGGAAGGACATGCACCAAACTGCTATCTGCCTCAGGCCCAGCCGCCACGGCATTAAACCAGTGTGCAGTTAGGGAAATATAACGTCCCTGCCTGTGCTTACTGGTCCACGTATCGGTGCTTATGTGGACCTTGCCACAGATGGCGATGCGCAGTACACACCTGATTTTGTCTGCCACTTGGTTGTGCAGGGCAGGGATGGCTCGGCTAGAAAAGTAGTATTGGCTGGGAACCACGTACTGTGGGACAGCCACCGCCATAAGGTGTTTAAAAGTCTCCGTCTCCACCAGACGGAATGACAGCATTTCAAAGGCCAGGAATTTTGAAATGCTGGCATTCAGGGCCAGGAATCACTGGTGGGTAGGGGGGTACTTCCTCTTTCTCTCCAGTGTTTGGGGGATGGACAGCTGAACGCTTCCATGGGACAGTGTGGACATGCTGGGTGACGGTGGTGGAGGTGGTGTTGTTGCTGCCACATCCTCTGTTTGCGAGGTGGAAAGTGCCACTGTCACTCTAGAGGGGGAGGAAGAGGCCGAGACTGCAGCAAAAGAGGGAGCAGGAGGAGCCTATCTTTCATGGTTTTTGAGGTGTGTACTCCACTGCAGCTCGTGCTTTGCACTTAGTTCCCTGGTCATGCAGGTGATGCTCAGGTTTAGAACATTTATGCCTCGCTTCAGGCTCTGATTGCACAGTGTGCAAACCACTCGCGTCTTGTCATCAGCACATTGTCTGAAGAACTGCCACGCCAGGGAACTCCTTGGAGCTGGCCTTGGTGTCCTCAGTCCCTGGGTGCAGTGGGCAGTAGCAGGCATACTGGCTAGGGGACGGCCACTCTGCTTTTGCACCCTGCTCCCTCTTTTGCTGTGCAGCTGGCAATGTGTGACCAACACCTCTTCCTCCAAATTGCACACGTCACTCGCATGACCTTGATTCCATGTGGGGTCTAGGACCTCATCATCCTTCACATCATATTCGACCACTCCTCACCCCTGCCCTTCTTGTTGGGGTGCACACTGCTGTCACGATGGGGAGTGGGGAAAACTCCCTACTGTGCAATGTCTGCTGCAACTAGGCCTGGAATCACGGATAAGGGAGCTGGTCATCTCCTAATACATCCCTAACACCAATCCCTGACCTCCTGACCGCATGAGCGCCCCCTAATTGTGGGAGAACTCATACCCATGAACCTGGGCCCTACTGACCCTATCGGTCCCTGAAAAATGGAGTCAGAAGGTAGAGACGACCGAGTCTCCAACAGGCCTAGAAACAAACATGGAAAAGAAAATCAAGTGAAACGATAGGTAAGTATCCAGTGGCTGGAATAATCACTGACCCAGGAACCAAGAAGAATGGTAACTTACCTGCCTCAGCTGCTGGATGGCACAACAGGAGACCACACCAAAGAGAACTGGAACCCAAGCAAACGTACTGACATCCGAACACAAAGCCGGAGTCAGTATGTGCTGACACACCAGGGAACCAGCACTTCAGCAACAGCTCACTGACTAGATTTCTAGATTCACCCCTCCGTGAAATCATAAGGGTCCACTTCCACAGGCAGGGCACACCGGGAAACACCTAGCAATCATGCTGGACATAGCACACCAACAGACAGACATGAAACAACCACAAGACGTACACCACACCAGAACATGAACCCACACCAAACATCAACACAGGTGAGGTAGGGGAACAAAGGAGAAACAGAAGGAAAACAGCGCTAAAGACATTCATGTCCCACTAGGAGACCCTTTAGGACTGGGCAGATGGAAATGCCCTAGGACTGGAGCAGAGCTCCAGCACACACAACAGCTGAAGAAACACTAACTCCAGCCAGGGAGCCACAGGTAATAAAACCCAAGTGGCCACACCCAGCCAGGTGGTTAACCCCTAAAGCACCAGACAGGGGAGAAAACCACATAAAGGGGAAGTGCACGTGCATTCAAACACAACATGTTGCCGCAGCCATCAGCATGCACGACAACCATGTCACGGCGCACACCAAAGGCCGTTACAATGCAGAAAGCCGCAGCAGTTGGCACTTGTGTTTCGTCATCATCAGAGACGTGCTGCGGTGGTCCTCCCATGTCCACATCCTGATACATAGGTGGTTGGGCATCAGTGGACTCAATCTCTTCCACTTCTGGGGCAGAGCTAGGTAGATGGCCGATGGCAACCCTGCCAGCAGAGTCATCAAAAAGCATAAGAGACTACTGCATGACTTGGGATTCAGTCTGCTTGCCTGATTTGTAAGAGGGTGAGGTGAAAGAGGGCTGCAGGTGCCAACTCTGCACTTTCAGCAGGGGACCGGGTGGGAGACAATGTGAAGGAACTGGAGGCACTGTCAGCCACCCAATCTTCCACCGCCTCTACTTGTTCTGGCCTCACCATTCGTACACCGGTATTCAGGCCTACAAAATAACGCTGAACGTTCTGTTGCCTACGTGCACCTGAGGAATTGTTTCATTTGGGCATGTAGCTGGCACAGATCGACCACGTCCACGTCCTCTCCCTGCAACAGTAGCTCCACCAACACAAGCAGCATCACGACCAGGGCCACATCCCTTATTTGATGCTCTCCTCATTCTTTCAGGTCACCCACTGAACTAACAGATGAATTAACTAGATTTATTTCCCTGTCACGTATGCAGTGCAGGTGTACCTTAGACAAACAATGGGTATATGTCACCCACCGAACTAACAGATGGATTAACTAGATTTATTTCCCCATCATGTATGCAGTGCTGATGTACCTCACACAAACAATGGGTATATGTCACCCACCGAACTGACAGATAGATTAACTAGATTTATTTCCCTGTCACATATGCAGTGCAGGTGTACCTCAGACAAACAATGGGTATATGTCACCCACCGAACTAACAGATGGATTAACTAGATTTATTTCCCTATCATGTATGCAGTGCTGATGTACCTCACACAAACAATGGGTATATGTCACCCACTGAACTAACAGATGGATTAACTAGATTGATTTCCCTGTCACGTATGCAGTGCAGGTGTACCTCACACAAACAATAGGTATATGTCAACCACCGAACTAACAGATGGATTAACTAGATTAATTTCCCTGTCACAAATACAGTGCAGGTGTACCTCAGAAAAACAATGGGTATATGTCACCCACGAACTAACAGATGGATTAACTAGATTTATTTCCCCGTCAAGTATGCAGTGCAGGTGTACCTCAGACAAACAATGGGTATATGTCACCCACCGAACTAACAGTTGGATTAACTATTATATTTTTGTGTCAGGGGTACAAAGATGGTGCATTGCACCCACGAAATCGCTGTCGGTCACCCACAGAATTAACAGCCAGATTAATTATTAAATTTCTGTGTCAGGGGTGCAAAGCTGGTATATAGCACCCACAAAAAATCACTATAGGTCACCCACAGTATAAATAGCCAGATGAGATTCCTAACACTTTCCCTCACTTCAGCGGCCTGCTTCTTGTCCCTGCAATACTCAGAGCTGATGGGCGGTGCTACACGTGATCCTGCTTTTATAGAGGATGGGTCACATGATGCAACGGCCAATCACAGCCTTGCCATAACTAGGCATGGCTGTGATGGCTTCTAAGTGCCTATAGCTTAAAAGCTTATTGGCTACCCTGCAGCCTTTCAACAAGCTTTATTAACTGCCCGAATACCGAACTCGCAAAGTTTGGTACGGACCCGAACTTTTCAGTTTGCGTTCGCTCAACACTATACAGCATCAATGTATTTAGGGTCCATTCAGATGTCCGCAAAATGGGTCCACATCCATTCCGCCATTTTTGCGGAACGGGTGCCGACCCATTCATTTTCAATGGGGCTGCAAAAGATGCGGACAGCACACTGTGTGCTGTCCGCATCCGCACTTCTATTCCACGGCCTGCAAAAAAATAGAACATGTCCTATTCTTGTCCGCAGACATGGACAAGAAAAGGCATTTCTATTATAGTGCCGGCCATGTGTGGTCCGAAAAATACGAAACGCACATGGCCGGCGCCCGTGTTTTGAGGAACCGCAATTTGCAGACTGCAAAACAGTTGCGGACGTGTGAATGGACCCTTATTCTGTGTTGGCAGAGTGCTGTTGCATTGTGTTTAGTTTTGTATTTTCAGCCATGGTGATGTGCATCTGTGCATTGGGATGTGCTGACAAATTTAGTTTTTTTGTCTAAGTGAAGTAATTGATATAATTGTACATACTGTAGTCAATAATGTCCTGCCTCCCACAGTCCACTGACATGGCATAGTGTTGGCAGTATTATTATACTTGTGGTTTACATTATCTTATCTAAGTGAATAAAACCATATTGTACAAACCCAAAAATACCAGATGCAGATGTACTACATCAGAAAATAATTCTCTGCTGTTCAGCATCCTGATTGGACATGCAAGGCTCAGAAAACCATCAATAGCATCTCAGTTTACAAACCGCACTACTATTATGGGGATTTCAGAACATCATTCATGTGTATTGTACTTTGCTACAGACTTCTAGCACAGAATCTGCATCAAAAATCTGAACGTGTCCTATGCATCCTTGGACTGGCCCACAGTGGAACAGGTGAATCCAACAGTGGGCCCCTGAGCAAGGTGAGCCGGGGAGCCCCTAGTTCCCACACCCTGCACAAGTAGTACACGGAATAGTAGACTGACTGCACTAGATATAGATAGGCAGCATCTCAACCAATCTATATTCATACAAAAAAAAATGGGTGGAAAATGTAACAAACTACCCAGTTGTTTTTTTTATTATAGGTGCATCAGGCGGCTGAGAGGTCTTGTAGGTACAGATGCAGTCCATCCAGTATCCTCTTTACCCAAGGACCTTTCTCAAAGTCACTGCAAAATGTTTATTTTTTCTGGACAACTTATCCCAAAATCACAGACAGCCAGCATTTTTTATTGACAAATTGGAAAACCATAATGAATAATAAAGATGATAAGTAATACATGTCTATAGCTCAATATACTGATAAAAACTCGATACCAACATGTACTGTGAGCTGTAAAATTATGATAATTACCACCAAAATAATTTAGTCAAGTACCACCAGCCTCAAAAAAAATCACGGACACATCTATTTGTTTTCACAGTGTAAGAGGGTGCAAGGTACCGTGGTCGATGGCAGGTACGTGTCACCGAGGTTCCTGGCCTCGGTGAGGTAAGAGCCGGGTTTTCGTGTGTCAGCAGAAGCTAGTGCTGTTTGACACCTTGTTTTTAGTTTGGCTGCAAAGCCAATCCGGGCCGGCTCTTACTGGGAGTAGGCAAAGAGTTGGGTGGGTGCCTATTCCCCACGGTCCAGGCCGGACTTTATCCGGTCCTTTAAAAGGCAGCCTCCTCAGCAGCTGAGGGTGATTGTCCTGGAGCTGCTGTTAGGCTGTGGAATTACTTGAGTTTGGGAGTGCTGATCCATGCTGTGCTGTGTGGAGTTCTCTGGGCTGGAAGCAAGACCCCAAGCAAGGAGGAGTGCAGACGGCCTGGAAGCCGGAGGTCGATCGCCTTGCGGCTGGACTGACAGCCAGGTGCGAACCTGCACCTAAAGCCTCCCAGGTGACTGGAACCTGTTTTTGACTATTTCGTTTTGCTGCACGTTTTCTGATGGGTGTGAATTAACACCAAGTGACTGTTTGCTGTGTATTTGCTACAAGTGTGAATTAAACACTGTTTGCTACACTTTCTGGACTCCGTTTTGCCTCTATACTGCACCCGCACTGCTATCTACCAGAGCGACTCCCCACAACAGACACAGGAAAAAGGTGACCTTTTTACGGACTGTCCAAAGATTTCTGGACGGTTGGCAACCCTGACTGCAGGGACCTCCATAATCAACCATGTATGAGCAGATAACACTTGCAAGTAGCTTTACAGACGGCTCTCAGAATGAATTTTACTGGTGGGCCCTAAGCATCCCAATCTAACACTGGTCCTATGTCTCAAAGTGTAAATGCACTCTGAAAAAAACTTTTGCTATGTCATAGTGACCCCCACCAATCGCTAGAACAAGGAAAGAGAAGTGCTGGTGTATCACAATCTCTCTGCAGGAGATGGAATCGAGACAGACACAAAATGTATTTATTTTACTCACTTATATAACGGTAACATTCTGCAGCACTTTACAGACATTATCATCACATGCTGTCCACCGTGGTGCTCACAATCTAAGTTCTCTATCAGTATGTCTTTAGGAGGAAACCGGAGTACCTGGAGGAAACCCACGCAAACACAGGGAGAACAGAGGTTGCCCTTGGTTGGATATGAACCTAAGACCCCAGTGCTGCAAGGCACCAATGCTAACCACTGAACCACTGTACTGCCCATGGTAAGTCCATGTGCAACGAGCCCACTGGCCACGCCTGGGGTATCCTTTGCCCCTTAGGAGGTTTCTACGAAATATGTCCCTCTTATAGAGCAAGTAATTGTCACACCAGCTGCCGTGAAGCAGCGAGGATTTGGAGTCCCCTTTGTAGACGGTAACATTGGTACCCAGGGGTAAGATTGCCAGAATGGTGCAGGGGGGCCTAAAGTCTCTGTAGATGTTGTATACATGTGTCATGGTGTTCCTACCTGGATATGGTTGGATCCCAGACATGATGTGGTCCGAAGCAGTGCAAAAAGGGTAGTTGAACTTGGATGATGGATGGGTAGAATAAATGGAGTCCAGGCTTTGTAGTAACGTTGAACACAGCTTCACTTGGCATAAAGGTAATCCAAACAGTTTCCAAACTTTAGCTTGGTCATCAGCAGGTATTGGCATAATCTGTGCAGGAAAACACTTCTCTGCAACACTCTCAGCTCAGTTATGCTTGGCTGGGTAAATAGAAAATTCTTCCTTTTCTGCTGAAACTTAGCTTAGCTGTCTGTAGTCTGTCTCTTACTTCAATCCTAGGAATCTCTCTTCCTGGCATCAAGCTCTCTTAGCTTGGGAGGCAATGCAAGCCCAGGAGGGGGCAAGCAACCATAAAGGACTTCAGAAGCAGAGCAAGCACACAATCTTTCCCTAGGAGGGGGTAGGCTAGACTGACTCACTGACTAACTAACTAAACTCTTCCCTCTCTAAAGAGAGCTGGGAAGGAACTAGAAGGTTCCTTTCCAGAGAAATTAGCTCTGCTTAGATCTGCTGCCACCTGCTGGCAGACCAGGCCATTACATGTAAACAGCAGTTTATGAGGAAATACATATACTCATTGCAGGATATGGTAATAAATATAAGAGATGACACAGGATCACATATTACAGATAGTGGGGTACAAAAGGAGGTGGTAATGACACTCTGAGTCATTACATTACCCAGCACTTAAGAGGCGAGCCGCTCTCGGCTTGTGCTTAGGGTAATTGAAAATATGCTCTAAGGGTATCAGAAATAGATAAAGTGCTGCATGAAAAGACATAAGGTTAGCAACAGCTACTACAGGGTCTCTGCCCGTAAGAGTAGGGTGTCCGAGCACAGTTTCCCTCTCAGGTATAACCAAAGAGCCCAAATAGTATGCATTAAGCAATCATTACTGACTAAACTTTGTGTACCGGATCCTTAGCATCAAAGTAAGCATAGGGGTGACTTCACTCCATCAACACACCACTATGTAATGAAAACACCCACAGATAGAAGGGTGTCTTTGTCTGGTGTTCCTTTACAGCAACAAGGTCTAATTTTTCTTTACGCTATGTGACCTTGATAATTCGATTAAGTAGCTAAATTATTTTTCCTAAGCCTGGTGCCCAAGGCCTTAGGACATAGACGATTAGTCATACTTAAAACACTCCAATACTTTAGGAGGAGGAATCTTTTCTCCTACAACTCCAGTAAGATATATTAGCAACTGGTCACCCTTAACAGTGTTAGATTTGCTTGGAACATAACCATTTGGTCTAGAACCATTAGTTTCACATGTACTCAGATTAAGCCCATAACCACTTGGTTTAGAACCATTAGTTCAAATTGTACTCAGAGGCAAACAATAGTGAGCAATACCAGATAGGACGTGCTTGGAACATACCTGCCCCACTCAGAGGCAGTCCATAATACTAAGCAATATATAAAGTGCGTACTATCTGGTGATCTGAAAAATGCAAACATAATCCATACAATAGGCATATGAAATCGCATTGTTGTACCTGCAAGAGAATACACAATAGGCACAATACTTGAACGTTGCTGAAAATGTAAAATGTTAGTGCAACTAGGTAAGGCACGTTTTTTTAACGCAATAAATCAGTGTAATAAGGCAATAGAGTCACTTTAGAGTCTCTTCTTCTGTTCCTGAGGTAAAGTGCATTACAATATCACTTTAAGTGCAATAAAAAGTCTTTGTAATCCAAGCTAAACAAGTACCGTATTTTTCGCCCTATAAGAAGCACTGGCCCATAAGACGCACCTAGGTATTTGAGGAGGAAAATAAGAAAAAAAATATTTTGAACCAAAAGGTGTGCCTAGTGGTGTTATGTGGGATCTGTGGATGTCAATGTTATGGGGGTCTGTGGATGGCACTGTTATGGGGGTCTGTGGATGGCACTGTTATGGGGGTCTGTAGATGGCACTGTTATTGGGGACTTTGGATGGCACTGTTATGGGAGATCTGTGGATGGCACTGTTATGGGGATCTGTGGATGGCACTGTTATGGGGGTCTGTGGATGGCACTGTTATTGGGGACTGTGGATGGCACTGTTATCGGGGTCTGTGGATGACGCTGCTATAGGGGGATCTGTTGATGACACATAAATAGCATTTTATGCTATGTGTCATCCACAGATCCCCCATAATAGTGTCATGCCATCCACAGACCCCATAACATGCCATCCACAAATACCCATAACAGTGCCATCCACAGAATGACCCCCCAATAGTGTAAATGACCCCCAGTAGGGAGGAGGGGCCAGTATCTAGCTCTGTAATTACAGCGGGCCTGGTGCAGTCACTGTATCCTGATACACCGGGCCTGCTCACTGTAGGAAACCTAACTGTAGGGAATGCTGTATGCTGATTAAGTTAACAGTAGTCTTTTATCCAGGCTTTACTTACTGTACTACCGTAACTTTCTGGCAGGCAGCAGGCAGAAGGCAGGAGGCTGGGCCGGCGGGCGGGCGCTGACAACGCTACTCACTATGTCTTTATGAATGAAGAAGGCGGAGCAGGCGCAGTACATAGTGAGTTATGTTGTCGGGGCTCGCCTGCCAGCTCAGCCTCCTGCCTGCTGCCTGCCGGAAAGTTAATACAGTAAGTAAAGCCTGGATAAAAGACTACTGTTAACTTAATCAGCCTACAGCATTCCCTACAGTTAGGTTTCCTACAGTGAGCGGGCCCAGTGTAGCAGAATAAAGTGACTGCACCGGGCGCGCTGTAATTACAGAGCTGGATGCCGGCCCCTCCTCCCTGCCGGCTGATACACCCGCCGACCGCACTGCGCAGCATGCAGTCGGCGGTATACAAACTGCAGCATTCGTCCCATAAGACGCACTGCCTTTCCCCCCCACTTTTGGGGGAGTGCGTCTTATAGGGCAAAAATATGGTAATTGTAATCCACATGGGTAAGGTAGCAGCACAGGTCATGAGAACTGCTAGCAAAGGACTCCCCAATAACCTGAAAAGGGGGAAAAAAGAAAGGAAATTGGCACTTTCCTGTGCAACAAAGGATTTAACTGCAGATGATGGGGGAGTATACTAAAAATGACCATCCGGATAAGGACATAAAGGGGCAACCTGCGGAATAAAAACATGTTAAAACAATGCCAACAGGTCCTCATCCTTCAGGAACAGTCCACGCTGTGGCTCTTAAAGTTCAGTTTTGTTTTTGTTTAGATTATGTTCACTGGCTGGCAGAACTTTTATCCTGCTGAGGCTTCTTTCCCTTAAGTGTGGCAAACCATTCCCGCTCTCCAGACAGTCCGGCTGGGTTCAGCACAACCTGGTTGGGACTTTGACTCAGCTACACGAGGATCTCCTCAGGTATCGGAGGCGGGGTCTGAGGCCAATAAGCGCTCTGGTGCAAAACATGTTCCTTCCAGGCCTCCCAGACGTGGTCATCATTCCCTTCCAGCATAGAGGGAGCTATAGTTGAACTTCCCGCTCCCATCTAAAGCTGGCAGAACACAATTTTGTTATTTGACTCCTGTTAATGGTATGCGGCACACAATGGGGTACAGTTCTTATCCTGTTCTTACCAGCATACAGTTTTAACGTTTCACGGATCCTGTTTGTGACGCCAATTAATGCAACAAGCACACCGGCCACGCCTGGGGTATCCCTTGCCCCTTAGGAGGTTTCTACGAAATATGTCCCTCTTATAGAGCAAGTAATCGTGGCGCCAGCTGCCGTGAAGCACCGAAGACTTGGAGTCCCCTTTGTAGATAGTAACATTGGTACCCGGGGGTATGATTGCCAGAGTGGTGCAGGGGGGCCTAAAGTCTCTGTAGATATTGTATACATGTGTCATGGTGTTCCTACCTGGATACGGTTGGACCCCAGACGTGATGTGGTCCGAAGCAGTGCAAAAAGGGTAGTTGAACTTGGATGATGGATAGGTAGAATAAATGGAGTCCAGACTTTGTATAAATGTTGAACACAGCTTTACTTGGCATAAACGGTAATCCAAACAGTTTCCAATCTTTATCTTGGTCATTAGCAGGTATTGGCATAATCTGTGCAGGCAAACACTTCTCTGCAACACTCTTAGCTCAGCTATGCTTGGCTGGGTAAATATGAAACTCTTCCTTTTCTGCTGGAACTTAGCTGTCTGTAGTCTGTCTCTTACTTCAATCCTAGGAATCTCTCTTCCTGGCATCAAGCTCTCTTAGCTTGGGAGGCAATGCAAGCCCAGGAGGGGGCAAGCAACCATAAAGGACTTCAGAGGCAGAGCCTAGCAGAGCTCTGCTAGCCAACACGCAATCTTTCCCCAGGAGGGGGTAGGCTAGACTGACTCACTGACTAAATAAACTCTTCCCTCTCTAAAGAGAGCTGGGAAGGAACTAGAAGGTTTCTTTCCAGAGAAACTAGCTCTGCTCAGATCTACTGCCACCCACTGGCAGACCAGGCCATTACATGTAAACAGCAGTTTATAAGGAAATACATATACACATTGCAGGATATGGTAATAAATATAAGAGATGACACAGGATCACATATTACAGATAGTGGGGTACAAAGGGAGGTGGTAATGGCACTCTGGGTCATTATACATGGGCCCATCTTCTACAGCAAGGACAGAGAGCGCCCTATGTCTGCACCTCCTTCTAGCAATCAGTGAGGGTCTCAGCACCTGGACCCAATCAATCAAAACAGTGGTACTATATATGTTATAAATCAGGCATGCTCAACATGCGGCCCTCCAGCTGTTGCAAAACTACAACTCCCAGCATGCCCGAACAGCCTACAGCTATCAGTCTACAGCAGGGCATTGTGGGAGTTGTAGTTTCACAACAGCTGGAGGGCCGCAGGTTGAGCATGCCTGTTATAAATGATCAGAATAACAAAACAGCGGGTTGTATAAAATTGTGGTATATTAGATTTTACTGGTATGCCTTTTTGTGATAGAATGCGATATACATTACTTGTCTCAAATAAAAACGATTTGATAAAAAAAAAAACCTTCTGATATGTCGCTATATGGTGCAGTGACCCCTTAAAAGGTTTATCCCGGAAAATATATTTATTTAATTTTTCCTTAGAATGTGTTATTAGTATCAAATCTGTGGGGATGCGATACCCGGGCCTCACACCGATCAGCTGTTAGAAGAGGCCTTAAGCGCTGCAGCCTCTTCCTAGGCCATGTGACATGACTGTACATCGGTCATGTGACCTAGTTGCAGCTCAGCTCCATTCAAGTCAATTGGGCTAAGCTGCAATACCAAGCTCTGCCACTATACGATGTACGGCGCTGTCCTTGGAAAGCTGCTGGGAGCCTGCATCGCTCACTAGAGCTTCGGGGAGCGCAGCGTCTCCCTGAAACAGCTGATCAGAGGGCATGCAGGGACTTGAACCCCTACTGATATGATAATGATGACCTATCCTGAGGATAAGTTATCATTATCTTTTAAAGGATAACCCCTTTAACACCTTCCCGACCAGCACTGTACATGACTTTAGAAATAGCGCCCACTCGCAGGCGTGGTGGGTACCATTGCTTCCGGTTGACTTCTGTTTTAAACAGCAGACACCCGGGCCTAATGTCCGCCACTGGAGGTAATGCCGACATTTAACCTCTCAGATGCCACGGCATCTGGACACGCAAAAACACAGAAGCATGCAAGGATCAGGGGAGCAGGAGTGTGTGTGTGTGGTAGACTCTGTATTCCTCAATGATACGAGGCTGCCACACATTAGTTCCTATGGAACTAAAAATTAAAAAAATATAAACATTCAAATCACCCTCCTCCCCTTTCCCCAAAATGAAAATAAAAATACATACACTTGTGTCTCTAATTGCTGCCCAGCTCCATTTACAAGAATACCGCACATAACCTGTGAAGAGATAAGGCACTGCATTCAGAAGAAAGCAGACATGTTTTTCCAATCCTGCGCAACCGCTCTACCTATCTGCTTCTAGTTTTCATACCCCTCAATCTTGTGTTGAAGTTTACAATCTTCTGTTGTCACAAAACTCATATGGACGAGAAACTTCTATACTTCAGGTCATAGATTCCCTTATGAAAACACTTGCTCCTTGGCTCACTTCAAAAATCCCTTCTGGGACGGCATATTTGGCGAGCTCGGCAATGAAAATAAGGAATATGTAAAGAAGAGATTGGAATCAAATGGGCCTTTGTTTCTGTTCACTTTATTCTGAGCGCATTCAGCTGCAGGATCTGGTGAGGTCCGAGCATGTGAGACTTATTAGGACTGGCAGGGAAATAAAGTGAAATTGAATTTCAAATAAAGTAGTGTTTGTGTGCGCCAGAGTGCCCTTGTGTAATGAGATACACTGAGCTGCATATATGTAAACTATATACGGGGCCTGTTTTTCCTAACTTTTATCTAAATTGCATACAGGCGACATGAACCGAGACTGACAAGAAGCTGGCAAACGGACACGGGCTGATTTGGTGTTGCGGTAATGGCTAGTAGAGAAGAAACAGTTGTGAGGAATGGAGGGCTTAGTATTATGGGTACTTGCTTTGCTTTGTTTATTTTCCACTAATTCAGATCCTGAAGGTTTAACAGATGTCTTCCATACTGTAGGGGAAATTTTAGATATGTATCTCTAATATGCTAATTTGTAATACAGCAGAGGAACATTTACACAAGGATGGAACCAGATTGATGTGAAATTCAGGCTCCATTTTCCCTATGATATCAATGACAACAAGTCAACGGCGGATCCGTGGGGGTGGGGGGCAATTGGGCAATTGCCCCCCTGAGGCGGCAGCAAGGCACAGGGAGATGAACGCTTCCACTGTGGAAGCGTACATCTCCATAGTCATCTGTACCACCGTCCTCAGGACAGCGATGCAGGTCGCTGTGCTGTGGGGCAGGGGAGGGAGAGGTGTGTCCCTCCCGTTCCTCTGATAGGCTGCCGGCACAAGGCTCAGAAGTTGCCGCAGGTGGCGCGATGATGTCATCGCGCCGCTTGAGCCGTACAGCGAGGGACACAGGCCGGAAGAGGTCTGCATCGGATCGCTGTCATGGAGGTAAGTATAAGTTTTTTTTTTTTTAATAAGAGGCACTTACTGGCACATGATGAGGGGGGCGGGGAGAGGCACTTATTCGCTTGTTACTGGGACGTGATAAGGGGGAGGCACTTGTTACTGGGACATGATGAGGGGCGGGGGTGAGGCACTTGTTACTGGGACATGATAAGGGGGAGGAGAGGCACTTGTTACTGGGACATGATGGGGGAGGGGGTGAGGCACTTGTTACTGGGACATGATGGGGGAGGGGGTGAGGCACTTGTTACTGGGACATGATAAGGGGGAGGAGAGGCACTTGTTACTGGGACATAGTGAGGGAGGGGGGTGGAGGCACTTGTTACTGGGACATGATAAGGGGGAGGAGAGGCACTTGTTACTGGGACATAGTGAGGGAGGGGGATGGAGGCACTTGTTACTGGGACATGATGGGGGGGGCACTTGTTACTGGCACATGATAGGGTGGGGGGAGAGGCACTTGTTACTGGGACATGATGAGGGGGTGGGGAGACACTTGTTACTGGGATATGATGAAGGGGGGAGAGGCACTTGTTACTGGCACATGATGGGTTGGGAGGAGAGGCACTTGTTACTGGCACATGATTGGGGGGCATCTATGGGGGCGCTTCTTACTGGCACATTATTGGGGGCACTATTGGGGACCACAGCGGTACAGTATTGGGAGTAGTAGGATGTTTTGTCCAGAAGATGGGAGGATAATGGAAAAGTAGTAAACTAATTTTTTTTTTGTCAAACTGCAGAGACGAAAAATGGTGGTCTTTTCTGAAGGTCTGAAAGGAGATGAGGAAAGAGAACATCTACATCAAAGGAGAAGTCACTGGATGTAAGAGGTATGGGGCGCTGTATCACCCTGTATTTCTGTAGTGATGGGAGCAGGGGCGTAACGATTGTGGGAAGTGCCCCTCCCGAGACCAGGCTCTGGATCAAGTCACTGCAACAAGTCAGTCAACGTAAAACCAGCAGACAGTTCATAGGTAGGTCTAACTGAATGGGTGCATTGCTGTTTAGAGGCTCAAAAGATATCTAACACTACTTAAACGGGTTGTCTGACCTTGGAGCCAACAACCCTTGTGATCCAGACCTGTGCTCCTGAACATAACGAAAGGAAGATTCATATGTCTGTGGTACTGCCACTGCTCCATTCCTGGTCACTTCTGGTCTTCGCAGGACCAGGAAGTGGCTGGGTCTCGTGACCACTGTGGCCAGTCACAGACCTCAGTGGTCAAAGAGGCTTAAATGGTGTATCACTGCTGTGATGTAGCTTTCAAGCTACTGTGATCGCTGAGACCTGTGATTGGCCTCAGTAGTCATGAGACCCAGCTGCTTCCTGGTCCTGCAAAGACCAGAAACGGCCAGGAATGAAGCAGCAGCAGGACCACTGACATGTGAGTCTTCCTTTTTTTAGGTTCAGGAGCTTCAAGGGCACAGCTACAGACCAAAAGGGTTGTCAGCTCCAAAGTTGGACAACCACTTTAAAATGGACATTCATCACCTATCACAAGAATAGAGGTCAAGAGTTCTCATTCCTCCTCACTGCAGGACCATGATGAGGAATTAAGGGGCACTGCATGCGCTAGACCACCTCTTCATTCAGTGTCTATGGGCTGATGAAAAATGCAGAGCACTTTGTCTGTTGCTCCATAGAAACTCCTCCTACTATATTTTTTCTGAGGGGAGAAAAGGGTGGTGCGGGTCCCCTGTTCTAGTGATAAATAGGGCCCCCAGCAATTAGACATTTATCACCCATCCTATCTTGTAAATAGTATCCTGAGTTATCGGCAGCACACAGTGTAATACTGGTTTGGTCAGTATGGTGGCAATCCAGACCCTGATCCAAGATTAAAGCAGTAGACTTCACTAAATTCCTCAGCACTCCCAAACTGAGGATAAATAAACAAATTTTTAATAACCCAACACCCTGGTGGGCTCCCCTTGTCTGGGGCTGCAGCGCTGGGCGAGCGGCTCTCGAGCCACTCCCAGCGCCATTACAGGGGGCCAGGAGGTGGAGGTCCATCTTAAATATGGCAGAGCAGGCACCTGCTTACCCTGATGGCAGGTGCCTGCTCTGCCAGTAAATTACCGGTGCAGAGGAGGCGGGTGGCAAGGGAGGCTGTTCTAGCATCTCCCCACTCCTCCCTCGCGCGCCCTCTGTGATGCCAGGAGCCGGAATATAACGTAATTCCGGCCCCAGCATACTAAACGGCGCGCTGGAGGACTGAGGAGCTGCACCACACTGGACCCCAGGGAGGTGAGTGTCTGCCTGTGTGTGTCTGTCAGTGAGTGTATGTCTGTCTGTCAGTGAGTGTATGTGTGTCTGTCATTGAGTGAGTGTGTGTATGTCAGTGAGTGTGTATGCCTGTCTGTCAGTGAGTATCTGAGTGATTGTATGTCTGTCAGTGTGTGTGTCTGTCAGTGTGTGCGTGTCCGTCTGTCAGTGTGTGCGTGTCCGTCTGTCAGTGTGTGCGTGTCCGTCTGTCAGTGTGTGCGTGTCCGTCTGTCAGTGTGTGCGTGTCCGTCTGTCAGTGAGTGAGTGACATGGCAGGGGGGGGCGGCAAAATGGATCTTTGGCTAGGGCAGCAAAAATCCTTGCACCGGCCCTGCCCAACACAATGTTTCAGCCCAACTGAAAAAAGATCCAGTAAGAGAACTGAAACATGCTGGGTGAATAAATATAACTTTTACTATGCAATACATAGGGCATTTAAAATATATATATATGGGATATATATACAATAAAACTACTGTCTTTTTTTTGTTAATGTAGATTATCCTCTGTGTCAGCACCCCCTGCTGTCTATCCTTCTGGTCCACCTTCTCCTGCATTCAGTGGACTAACATGCTCAGTAACTTCCCTGCACCCTTCCCCTCCCCTTCGGTGTGAGCATAGTGATGTCTTGAGTGGCCCAGACATCTTTTCTTAATTTATACAAATATATAGCAACATCTCTCTAGACAATGGATAAGGAAATTGTGGGGACATCATTATGTGTATATTTGGGGCTATATATGAAGGACTATTCTCTATACAGGGAAGGCTAAAGGGGTTATCAAGGTTCAGAGCTGAACCCGGACAACCAACATTTTCACCCGTCTGGCCCCTGTGCTCCGATGCTCTCCCTTGCCATGCGCTGTATTGTGCAGAGAAAGAGCTTGTTTGTTTACTTTGGTACACTGCTAGATGGAGGCTTACGCCCAGCAGTGTATTCTGTGACATCATCGGCTGTGATGGGCCAGCTTTAGCGTTGCCATAGCCATTTTAAAGGATAGGGAAGCGGTAAAGCCCACCTATCAGTGCAGGTAACATCACCGGGCTCACTGCTGGGCGGAAGCCTCCACCTGGCAATTCCTATGGAGAGCCCGATACGTCACTGGATCTCCAGAAAATGCCTCTGCCCTGCACGATGCTCATATTAGTGGGGCAGCCTGGGTGAAAATATGGGTATGTCAGGGTTAAGATCCCGGAAAACCCCTTCAAGAAGAGCTAAATGCATCCTTGGAGATGTAGGTGCTTAAAGAGGCTCTGTCACCCAGATCAACGCTACCCTACCAGGCATATAGCCTGGTAGGGTTGATGATGCGGACAAAAACGATACCTTCCTATCTGCTGTCGGTGGTCCTGTGGTGGATAAAAATGTACTTTTATAGATATGAAAATTAAGTATTCGAGCACCGCTCTAGCAACACACTGCTGTAATTCATGCCCCCTTGCTTTAGATTGACAGCGCTAGACCCTTTAGGCTAGCGCTGAGAACCCATGCCTGCGCACCTGTGGTCTAGTGCTGTCAATCTAAAGGTGAACTACAGCAGAGGGTTGTCATTATGGAGCACCAGGGGCGTCGCTGGAGTATCAATCATGATAATGCCATGAGCTTCTGTATTCCAGACCGCACAATCCCTCTTTCACACGGAGCGTGATTCCCGTAAGGGACACAGTCGTGTGAAAGAGCCCTAAAGGAACTGTATTTTTATGCATTTATTAGATCAATTACCCTAATTTCCATTGGCTTACCTGCAGCTGACTAACGCGTATATAAAAGTGTGCTGCAATGGTCTCTCTCTGTGGCTCTCCAGTTATTGGAACACTATGGGAGAAAATGTATCACAGACCAGTGATATCCCAATGCACCTAATTTATGGTAAGAAATCTATGACAGTTCTGAGCTGCCTTAGATTTCAGTTTTCTTTTATGCCAGAAAACTGGCATAAAAAAGATAAATTCACTGGCTGTGAATGAGGGTGTTTGGGTCCTACAGTGTCTGCCAGGAAAACCATCTTAGGGAGTCAAGGAGAGTCAGAAATCAATCAGGAACAGTCAGAAATCAATCAAGCTTTATTGCCAGGGAGAGTGAAGGGAAAGGCTAGGATTACAAAGAAGAAGAAGAATTGTTTGTGTTGTGTAGAATAGGAAAGAGCAGGGCAGCTGATAGCCAGGGAGAGAGAAGACAGAGCTATGGCTGGCTGTGCCTGCTATCAGAAGTGCAGATCCTTCAGTGCAGCAGACCTCAAAATCAGCTACCTGCAAGCAAATACTTTCATTTTTTTCCTTCCATTTTCACAGAAATCCTTTTTGTGGGGTTCAATTTAATCAAGCTGCATATATACATGATTACTGCAGCAATACCCAAGGTGTGGCAGCAATCTACCTGTGTGTATTAAGGTGAAATGGAGCATAAAGCCTCAATCATCCATTTATGTGTATTCAGTTTCCACATGGTCGCAGTTAAAAAAAAATGGGGGGGTTCAATTTAATTAAACAGGTAGTCCGACTTATGAAAAAAAAAATATAGCACTGTACATCTGATGGGCAGCTATATATAACTAAGCTAAGCAAGTTTTAGGCAATTTTAACAATTATATTTCCTCATTTCCCTGGTTCTCTTCTGGCCCTTTGTTTAACATAGAAACATAGAAACATAGAATGTGTCGGCAGATAAGAACCATTTGGCCCATCTAGTCTGCCCAATATGCTGAATACTATGGATAGCCCCAGGCCCTATCTTATATGAAGGATGGCCTTATGCCTATCCCATGCATGCTTAAACTCCTTCACTGTATTTGCAGCTACCACTTCTGCAGGAAGGCTATTCCATGCGTCCACTACTCTCTCAGTAAAGTAATTCTTCCTGATATTACTTTTAAACCTTTGCCCCTCTAATTTAAAACTATGTCCTCTTGTAGCAGTTTGTCTTCTTTTAAATATTCTCTCCTCTTTTACCGTGATGATTCCCTTTATGTATTTAAAAGTTTCTATCATATCCCCTCTGTCTCTTCTTACTTCCAAGCTATACATGTTAAGGTCCTTTAACCTTTCCTGGTAAGTTTTGTCCTGCAATCCATGTACTAATTTAGTAGCTCTTCTCTGAACTCTCTCCAAAGTTTCAATATCCTTCTGCAGATATGGTCTCCAGTACTGCACACAATACTCCAAATGAGGTCTCACTAGTGCTCTGTAGAGCGGCACGAGCACCTCCCTCTTTCTACTGTTAATGCCTCTCCCTATACACCCAAGCATTCTGCTGGCATTACCTGCTGCTCTCTGACATTGTCTGCCCACCTTTAGGTCGTCTGATATAATGACCCCTAAATCCCTTTCCTCAGATACTGAGGTTAGTACTGTATCACTGATTTTATATTCTGCTCTTGGGTTTTACGCCCCAGGTGCATTATCTTGCACTTATCGACATTAAATTTTAGTTGCCAGATTTTTGACCATTCCTCTAGTTTTCCTAAATCCTTTTCCATTTGGTGTATCCCTCCAGGAACATCAACCCTGTTACAAATCTTTGTGTCATCAGCAAAAGACACACCTTACCATTGAGGCCTTCTGCAATTTCGCTGATAAAGATATTAAACAATATGGGTCCCAGAACAGATCCCTGAGGTACCCCACTGGTAACAATACTATGGTCTGAATATACTCCATTGACTACAACCCTCTGTTTTCTGTCCTTCAGCCACTGCCTAATCCATTCAACAATATGTGAGCTCAAGCTCAAAGACTGCAGTTTATTGATAAGCCTTCTATGTGGGACAGTATCAAATGCCTTACTAAAGTCCAGATAGGCAATGTCTACTGCACCTCCGCCATCTATTATTTTAGTCACCCAATCAAAAAGTCAATAAGATTAGTTTGACATGATCTCCCTGAAGTAAACCCATGCTGTTTTTTATCAATCAACCCATGGGTTTTTAGATGTTCCACAATCCTCTCCTTGAGTATGGTTTCCATTAATTTCCCCACTATTGATGTCAGGCTTACTGGCCTATAGTTGCCTGATTCCTCTCTACTACCTTTCTTGTGAATTGGCACAACGTTTGCTAATTTCCAATCTTCTGGGACGACACCTGTTACCAGTGATTGGCTAAATAAATCTGTTAATGGATTTGCTAGTACACCTCTAAGCTCTTTTAATAGCTTTGGGTGTATCCCATCAGGCCCCTGTGATTTATTTGTATTAATTTTGGACAGCTGACTTAGAACCTCTTCCTCTGTAAAGACACATGCATCAAAGGATTCATTAGTCTTCCTCCCTAACTGAGGTCCTTCTCCTTCATTTTCCTTTGTAAAAACTGAACAGAAGTATTCATTGAGGCAGTCAGCTAGTTCTTTATCCTCTTCCATATACCTTCCTTCTTTTGTTTTTAATTTGGTAATTCCTTGTTTTAATTTCCTTTTTTCATTTATGTATCTGAAGAATGTCTTATCACCTTTTTTCACTGACTGAGCTAATTTCTCTTCTGCCTGAGCTTTAGAAGCTCTTATAACTTGCTTGGCCTCTCTCTGCCTCATCTTATAGATTTCCCGGTCATCCTCGTTTTGGGTGTTTTTATACTTGCTAAATGCCATCTTTTTGTTTTTAATGATTTTGGCCACTTCTGCTGAGTACCACAGTGGTCTCTTCCTTTTTTTGCCTTTACTGACAAGCCTAATGCACTTTTCTGTTGCCTTCAGTAGTGCCAATTTTAAGTAGTCCCATTTCTCTTGGACTCCATTGAAATTGTTCCAGTCTGATAGGGACTCGTATACCACTGATCTCATTTTAGAAAAGTCTGTTTTCCGAAAATCTTACCTGCAATAACAACAATCTCTGCCCTCGCCCTGCTCTGCAAAGGGAGTGAATGCAAGTGCTGCCCTGAGTGACATGTCTGCCTGCTGGGATACTCAGCAGCATGATGTATGTGTAGGACTACAAGTCCCAGCTGTACAATGACACTGCTGATACACACAGGATCTTCCCCTTACCTGTTCTTGTGCAATGCTCTGCAGAACTCCTCTAGTCTGTCAGCTCCTGTGCCAAGCATTTGTCTCCTCACTGCCTGCAGTTACTCAGTAAAGCCTTCAGCCCTGAGTCTGAGGGGTTAAAGTTCCCTGAAGAATCCAGGGAGAGAGCAATAAGCAGCAGAGGGCAGTGCAGGGGGACGTGGCCAGCACAGTGATATCTGGTGTATAGACACATATCTGCTCTCTCAGGCTTGTGCACAAAACATCATCAGGGCAGGGAGAGAAGGTGACATCACATGTCATGTGACCCTCAGTGAAATTAGTGTAGTGGGACACTGCAGATGCAGTAAGTGCATGGTAAAGCCTTTACATTTGATTAGTTAGATTACCACAGCAATACCCAAGGTGTGGTAGCAATCTACCTGTGTGTATTAAGGGGAAATTTTAAAGTTTGCCGGAGGGCATGTGTATGTCACTACTGCATCAATACATTTTCTCACAGCTCAGCCTGCATCATGCTGCTAATGGCTCAATCGTCAGTTTACATGTATTCAGTTTCTACATGGATGAAATTTGACATTTTTTAGGGGCTGGTTACATTTCTTTAGGCAGCATAAATGTACGAGATTAATGCATCAATACCAATATATTCTCAGATTGATTCCGGTGAATAGACCTTGCCTTGGTGCCGGTGCCCCATCTTGCTACTGTTGCTGTCTGTCTGCCTAACTACCATTACATTCTGTACGGCTTGTGCTGCTGCGGTCTGCATCATGCTACAAATGCCTCTCAATCGTCAGTTTATGTGTATTCTGTTTCCACATGGTTGAAATTAGGGGGGGGGTGAATTTCTTTAAACAGCACAAATGTACATGATTCATGCATTAATACTGACATTTTCTCACAGCTCAGCTTCTGTTGACTACGCATCGCCTTGCTATGGCCTAACTATGATCATGTTCTGTATGGCTGCGTACTATGGCCTGCATTATGCCACTAATGCCTCAATCATCCGTTTACGTGTATTCAGGTTCCACACGGTGACATTTCTAAATTGGGGGGGGGGGGGGGGGTTAAATTTCATTAAGCAGCATATCTATGTGATTACTGCATCAATACGGACATTTTCTCACAGCTCAGGCTTATTACGAGGATTACACATCGCCTTGCTGGTGGTGCCCCATCTTGTCACTGTTGCTGTCTGTCTGTCTGCCTACTATCACATTCTATATGCCTGCATGCAGCGGTCTGCATCAAGCCACTGATGCCTCAATCATCAGTTTACATGAATTTAATTTCCACATGGTTGAAATGTAATATTTTTTTGGGTGGTTAAATCTCAGGAGGCAGCATATGTATGTGATTACTACATTAATACCAACGCTTTCTAACAGCTCAGGCTGATTCCGATGAATACACATCGCCTTGCTGGCCATGCCCAGGGGCGGACTGAGAACCCCAAGGGCCCCCGGGCAAAATAAATCAAGGGCCCCCTTCCAGGCCCCACCCATGCCCTACCTCCAGCCACGCCCACGTTATACCTCCAGCCACACCTATATCCCGCCTCCACTACCTGGTCACACCGCCATCGTTATGCCTCTGATTCCATCACTACAGAAATACAGGGCACTTACCTATTACGTCCAGTGACGTCTTCTTTGATGTAGATGTTTTCTGTCCTCGTCTTCTCCTTTCAGACCTTCAGACCAGACCGCCATGTTGTCGCCATTTTCCATCTCTGCAGTTTAACCAAAAAACTACTACTACTTTTCCATCATCCTCCCATCTTCTGGACAAATCATTCTACTACCCCCAATACTGTGCCGCTGTGCTCCCCAATACTACACTGCAGAAACAGATAATACCCCTGGTAATACTAGTACCACACAGAGCCCCCCATATAAAATACCCATTCTTTGTGGCCTCAGTAGAAGCCCCATAGTGCCCCATAATAATGTGCCAGTAACACGTGCCTCTCCATGCCACCACATGTGCCAGTAATAAGTGCCTCTCTTGTGCTTCCCCCCATGTGCCAGTAGCCCCCCCATATGTGCCAGTAGTCCCCCCTTATGTGCCAGTAGCCGTCCCCCCTTATGTGCCAGTAGCCGTCCCTCCTTATGTGCCAGTAGCTGTCCCTCCTTATGTGCCAGTAGCCGTCCCCCCTTATGTGCCAGTAGCCGTCCCTTCTTATGTGCCCGTAGCCGTCCCTCCTTATGTGCCAGTAGCCGTCCCCCCTTATGTGCCAGTAGCCGTCCCCCCTTATGTGCCAGTAGCCTCCCCCCTCATGTGCCAGTAGTCCCCCTTATGTGCCAGTAGTCCCCGCTTTTGTGCCACTAGCCGCCCCCCCCTTATTTGCCAGTAGCCCCCCTTACGTCCCAGTAGTCCCTCTTATGTGCCAGTAGTCCACTTATGTGCCAGTAGCCCCCCTTATGTGCCATTAGTCCCCCCTTATGTGCCAGTAGCAGCCCCCTTATGTGCCAGTAGCCGCCCTTATGTGCCAGTAGCCGTCTCCCCTTATGTGCCAGTAGCCTCCCCTCTTTTGTGCCAGTAGCCCCCCTTATGTGCCAGTAGCCTGTCCCCCTTATGTGCCAGTAGCTGTCCCCTTATGTGCCAGTAGCAGCCCCTTAAGTGCCAGTAGTCCCCCCTTATGTGCCAGAAGTCCCCTCGTGTGCCATTAGTCCCCCTCATGTGCCATGAGTCCCCCCTCATGTGCCAATAGTACCCCCTCATGTGCCAGTAGCCCCTCTTATGTGCCATTAGTCCCCCTTATGTGCCATTAGTCCCCCCTTGTGTGCCAGTAGCCGTCCCTCCTTATGTGCCAGTAGCTGTCTCCCTTATGTGCCAGTAGCCCCCCCCTTATGTGCCATTAGGCCCCCCTCATGTGTTATTAGTCCCCCCTCATGTGCCAGTAGCCCCTCTTATGTGCCAGTAGCCCCCCTTATGTGCCAGTAGCCCCCCTTATGTGCCAGTAGCCGTCCCCCTTATGTGCCAGTAGCTGTCCCCCCTTATGTGCCAGTAGCTGTCCACCTTATGTGCCAGTAGCAGCACCCTCAAGTGCCATTAGTCCCCCTTAAGTGCCAGTAGCCCCAAGAAAAAAAAAAAAAGAACACTTATACTTACCTCCAGCGATGCGATGCAGGCCTCTTCCCGCCTGTGTCTCAAGCTGTACCACTCCGGCGGCGCGATGACGTCATTGCGCCGCCTGCAACGGCTTCTGATAGGCTACCAGCACTAGGCCGGCAGCCTATCAGAGGAACAGGGAGAGGACACGCCTCTCCCTCCTCTGCCGCTGCACGGAGATGAGCGCAATGGAAGCGCTCATCTCCTAATGTCCCCTGCCGCCGCGTCTGCCCTGGGGATGGGCCCCGTACTGGCCACGGGCCCTCGGTCCATGCCTAAGTGCCCCAATGGTCAGTCCGCCCCTGGCCATTCCCCATCTTGCCACTGTTGTTGTCTGTCTGCCTAACTACCATCACGTTCTGTACGGCTGCTGCTGTGGCCTGCATCATGCCACTAATGCCACTTTCCAACCATCATGTTCTGTATGACTGATGCTGCCACTCCCTCCGTTGTGCCACCGCCACCATTATGCCACTGCTGCGACCTGTCGATCATCATCTTCAGTAAGGCTGTTGCTGCCTCTATCATGCTGTTGCCTTTCTGCCAACATATACCATATGGCTGCTGCTGCAGCTGTCGCTGCCTCAGCTGCTACTGATCCTCGCTGTTAATCCTACTGCCACAATCATTAACGCAAAACATCTGCCACCACTATCACTACTACTACTGTTGCCACTACTACCCATTGACAGCTATACTGCCCCTGCCTGTATTGCAGCCACATGCCACTATATCCGTACCATACCCTTTCCACATCCACATTGCATTGCTGCTGCTCCCAATTAAAAGGGATAATTTTTTTAAGTGCGTTCACGAGACTTTTTTTTCTGACAAGCAACACTTGTGCATGTTGTATGGGCAGGCATTCCGACCCTGTCAAGGCATAATTTTTGGACGCTTGGTTCCCCAAACCACTTTTTTTGCATTTTTATCCCATAACACAGTATGTGTTTAAACATCATCCGCCCCCGATAAGGGACAATTTTTGAAAACTTTAGAATATGAAAAAAAACCTAACATAGGTGTCAGTGCGGTGTATTTTTAAACACGATGTATGATAACACCGTCAAACATGTGTTTACACACAGCTATGTATGTCAGTGTCACTCAGACATCATTTACTATTGCTATCATTGGGTTTCTGAGCTTGGAAAGGGGAGAGGGAAAAAGAAAAATTCATAGAAAGTGAACAAAAAGAGATAAATAGTTTTCATAAAAATCAGTCCTAAGAGGCTAGAGGGGGTTATATACCAACTTTCAGGGCAATTGGAGCAACTTTGATTTGGCCCAAATCGATTCGGGACCAAAATGAACTTTTTAAAAAATTCGGTGAAACGGACCAGAAACTAATCTCAACTGGTTCGCTCATCTCTATATTCAAACTTTACTTTCCATCAAATTCTGCCCCTTACCTACTTATAACAGGTCTAGTGGTCTATAATATGCCCCATCAAACAGCTGTAAATAAAAGGGGTTATCCACCATTAAACTTTTTTAACTGACTTCTTCAGAGTGGTTGGACCCTTGGTGGGGTTCATACTTACCTGGTCCCCACTGTTCGATTCAGGCTACATGCTCCACAGCCGCCTCTGCAGGTCCCAGGTCTCTAGGAATGAACATCCTGTTGACAGGCATCTCATGACCACTGCAGCCAAAAGCTATGTGGTACATCATGCGGTAGGTCACCACTGTGGCCATTGATTTGCTGCAACGGTCATGTGATGCCTGTCAACAGGATGTTCATTCCCAGAGACTTGGGATCAGCAGAGGCAGCTGTGGAATGATGCAGCTGGGATCCAGTGGCGGGGACCAGGTAAGTATGAATCCCACCACAGGTCCAGCCACTGTGAAGAAGTCTGTTAAAAAAGTTTAGTGTTGGATAACCCCTTTAATTCCAGTAATTACATAAAGGACATTAGTTCTTGGTGCTTTGATAGGTTGAATATTGTATCACAAATGGCAGCATGTAATAAGTGAATACAATAGATAAATGAGAATATTTTTCCATTTATTCTAAAAGAACTGAAAATGCTTTCAAGGGCACCAGTTTCTGAATGAGGCTAAAGATGAAAGGGGCAGCAGTGATGTGTAATTAGGACCGTACCACAATACACAACTCGCAAAAAAGCTCTGCCTGTGTCTTTATGTAAAGAATATGTCCAAGAACAAAAAGCAAATGTCCAACTTAGAAAGTGGTACTATAAATGTCAATGTATTTTTCCTTTAGCTCTAAACATGAATGTAATTATTTCAGAAGGACAGTTCTATGAAACACAAATAGCAGCAGCACTGTTCAATAGCTTTCTTTCAGTACTCTGGTTTTTGCTATATATAGCTTTCGCTATTATGCTCTCCTTAACAACTTATCGGTAGAAGAAACTTATTCTAGCAAATTCAATGGTGACATTAATCTTTTGCAGCTGTAAATGCAATATAACACAGTATACACTGCTAATGGTCAGACATTTGTTACAGATACAGCTCTTAGACAGCCTCTGTAAGCATGATCAACCCTATTAAACCAGGGCTAGATATCGGCATGCTGCAGGGAGAGCTGTGTCCTAGCATGTACAGTCGTGGCCAAAAGTTTTGAGAATTACATAAATATTGGAAATTGGAAAAGTTGCTGCTTAAGTTTTTATAATAGCAATTTGCATATACTCCAGAATGTTATGAAGAGTGATCAGATGAATTGCATAGTCCTTCTTTGCCATGAAAAATAACTTAATCCCCAAAAAAAAATTTCCACTGCATTTCATTGCTGTCATTAAAGGACCTGCTGAAATCATTTCAGTAATCTTCTTGTTAACTCAGGTGAGAATGTTGAGGAGCACAAGGCCGGAGATCATTATGTCAGGCTGATTGGGTTAAAATGGCAGACTTGACATGTTAAAAGGAGGGTGATGTTTGAAATCATTGTTCTTCCATTGTTAACCATGGTGACCTGCAAATAAACGCGTGCAGCGATCATTGCGTTGCATAAAAATGGCTTCACAGGCAACAATATTGTGGCTACTAAGATTGCACTTCAATCAACAATTTATAGGATCATCAAGAACTTCAAGGAAAAAGGTTCAATTCTTGTTAAGAAGGCTTCAGGGCGTCCAAGAAAGTCTAGCAAGCGCCAGGATCATCTCCTAAAGAGGATTCAGCTGCAGGATCGGAGTGCCACCAGTGCAGAGCTTGCTAAGGAATGGCAGCAGGCAGGTGTGAGCGCATCTACACGCACAGTGAGGTGAAGACTTTTGGAAGATGGCCTGGTGTCAAGAAGGGCAGCAAAGAAGCCACTTCTCTCAAAAAAACATCAGGGACAGATTGATCTTCTGCAGAAAGTATGGTGAATGGACTGCTGAGGACTGCAGCAAAGTCATATTCTCCGATGAAGCCTCTTTCCGATTGTTTGGGGCATCTGGAAAAAGGCTTGTCCGGAGAAGAAAAGGTGAGCGCTACCATCAGTCCTGTGTCATGCCAACAGTAAAGCATCCTGAGACTATTCATGTGTGGGGTTGCTTCTCATCCAAGGGAATGGGCTCACTCACAATTTTGCCCAAAAACACAGCCATGAATAAAGAATGGTACCAAAACACCTTCTAACAGCAACTTCTTCCAACAATCCAACAACGGTTTGGTGAAAAACAATGCATTTTCCAGCACGATGGAGCACCGTGCCATAAGGCAAAAGTGATAACTAAGTGGCTCAGGGACCAAAACGTTGACATTTTGGGTCCATGGCCTGGAAACACCCCAGATCTTAATCCCATTGAGAACTTATGGTCAATCCTCAAGAGGCGGTGGACAAACAAAAACCCACTAATTCTGACAAACTCCAAGAAGTGATTATAAAAGAATGGGTTGCTATCAGTCAGGAATTGGCCCAGAAGTTGATTGAGAGCATGCCCAGTCGAATTGCAGAGGTCCTGAAAAAGAAGGGCCAACACTGTAAATACTGACTCTTTGCATAAATGTCATGTAATTGTCGATAAAAGCCTTTGAAACGTATGAAGTGCGTGTAATTATATTTCACTACATCACAGAAATAACTGAAACAAAGATCTAAAAGCAGTTTAGCAGCAAACTTTGTGAAAACTAATATTTGTGTCATTCTCAAAACTTTTGGCCACGACTGTACATATCATATACACTACTTACTATAGCCTTTCCAAGTTAAGAATAGAGGTTTTCTATGCTTAGAAAGTTAATACATTTTACTGGTTTATTCACAGGCAAAACATATCATTATAAAGGAACCAGTAATATGTATTAGCTTTCTAAGAATAGAAAACCACTTTTCTCGATATGATAAGGCTACAACCTGGAGGTAAGTGGTTGCCTGCTCATTTTTCTTCCCTCATTTAAGGGGGTATTCCGGTTATAACAAGTTATCCCCTACCCGCAGGATAAGGGATAACTATCACGAGAATGCAGGCTTCATACCCAGTGGAGCCCCCCTGAAATGGACGTCGCTGCTGGTCAGAAAAGCATGCCGCTGCTCCATTAATTTCTATGGGAGTGATGAAGATAGCTGAATACAGCCCTCAGCTATCACTGTCACTCCCATAAAAATGAATGGAGCAATGGCATGCTTTTCCGACCAGCTGCTCTAATCATTTCAGGGGTCTCGATGAGGTATGGGGCATCCGTTCTCGTGATTGCGGTAGGACCCCCACCAATCTGATAGTTATCAATAACTGAAGAAAAAAATCGAGAATTCTCTCCTGGGAAATCTACATGCAAGGCTGAATACTAACCTCAAGGCTACAGGCTTGTCATATTGAGAAGAGTGGTTTTAAATTCTTAGAAACAAATACATATCACTGGTTTCATTATAGTCATATATTGCGCCCTATGAATAAACCAGTAATATGTATTAGCTTTCTAAGCATAGAAAACCTCTATTCTCAACATGGTAAGGTTATAGTAAGTAGTGCATATGATATGTAACATAATAACATAGTTTAAAGACATCTATCCATTCAGGTCAGCCTGTTATCCACTGTCCTACATTCTAGGACACAGCTCTTACTTCAGGGCTGAGGTCTAGCCCTGTCAATCAAGGGGAGGGGGGAGTGTGCAGAGCACAGGGGTGTTACAAAAGCAGTGCTCCAAGGATTCAGCCCCATCCCCTGGTGCTCCATTGTGTTTATTTGCATATAAATTAAAAGGCAGATATCTCTGCAGCTGTTTTGTAATACAGACAAAAAAAGATATTGTTTTAATCAGCATGATCAAACCTATCATGCTGACAGAGGCTCTTTAAAGGATACAAGTATAATTAGATTGAAACTAGAATATGTTTTGAAGGAAAACTATGTGTTGTAATTAAATGTTGTAGTAAAAATATCAGGGTCACAGCACTAAAATTTTGTAAAAATATTATGTTATGATGTTGAAGAAAGAGAGAGTCCTCTTTACTACCGCCATGTAAAATTCGGAACGGACACCCTTAGTTCTTTTCAAGAGATAAAGCTTTATTTAGGGGGGTTATGAGGGCCACCCCTTGTCTAAACACTTTAAAACAATATGTCGACCATATATATACTTGAGTGTTCATGTCGGAAACAATATGTCGGCCGGACTAAAAGGACCCTGAAGAAGAGGATTAGTGAACATATTACTAAGATAAAGGGGGGTTATGAGGTCCACCCCTTGTCTAAACACTTTAAAACAGTGCCCAACTGCGACCCTACATGTTTAACCTATTCAGCCCTTGAAAAAGTGAAAAAATCATGGAGAGGTGGTAACTTTGTAGCGCAGATGTCAAGACAGGAATCGAGACGCATTTTTGAATTAGATACACTGATTCCGAGAGGATTGAATTCAGAGATGGAGATATTTGGTTTCTTATAAGCGGGAGGTTGGCGGGGGGGGCGATGAGGAATCAAGGTCAGGTCGTCTACCGACACCTTGATCCCTCCTCTCTCTCTTCGCCTCCTACCCTTACGCGATACTATCAAGCCGCTCCATCTATGTTTTTACTGACCATCTGTGTTTTTATTTGACAATCTTGTTTTTACTGACGTTCTCCGTTCTTGATTTTAGCAATGCCTCTACTTTTTGCTATTTTTGAGTTTAGATTTTAGTATAAAAATATGTGTATATGAATTTTTTATATGGAATTTTTATATAAAAATTTTTTTTATGATCCAGCATCAGTAATTTTAGGAAATTCCAAGTATAAATTCATATTGATTGTATTGTATTTCATTTTAATTTTATTTTTATTCAACTTATTTATATTATCTGATTAACAATATTTTATATAGGGGCAGATAAGGCTTTATTAATGTACATTTGGTTACGCTGTTCGTTTCTGATTGACAGAGATGAGTTACATGTGCAATTAACCAATCAGCAGACTATATATAAATGCAGACCGCTATTCACCGCCAACATCCACTGAAGAAGGGGTTAAACCCCGAAACGTGTCTGGGATACTGGCGGTGATTATGTGATAACTGTTCCTCCTACGTCCCTCACGAAAAATAAAGCAACTATATTTATCAAAAAGATTACGGACAAAGAAATAAAGTCACGGACTTTAGGACCCAGTATCAGCCGACTCCACAGAGGTAACCACGTGGGACGCCACGTGTGTCCAGAACACCGAGCGGGATGCCGCAGGCGTGTAGAGTTCTCAGCGGAGACAGAACACAGGAGCGGAGGTAAGGCAGCTGGGGCCGGGGGACGGTGGGACGGAAGAAAGGAGGAGTGAGCGCAACGGCCGACCACATTACAAAGCCGGGGAGAAGTGGACGTTTGCATGTTCATACCGGTATCATTTGGTGCACAGGAGGCAAGTTAACATTTCCCTGATACGTTAAGATTGCCCTTATACTAATACTGCACTTCATTGGAGACTCCTCCTCATTCAATTGGAACCTCTTGGGTCCTCAACAAAGAACGAGCAGGAAACTCCATAAACTATATATTGAGGAGTATATACAGTGTTGGCTTGTACACTGCCGGAGTGGATTTTAGAACTGGATTTTGATATATCTCTGTTCACATTACTTGCACGGACTCTTGTTTTTGCTACCTATTATATGGACTATCAATTTTTGAGTTTTTGGATTTGTTACTTTTTGGATTTGTTACTTTTTGGATATATTTTTGCACTTTTTGCACTGATCTATGCACTGAGGTGCACAGCCTTTTGTACACTGTCGATATTGATTCTGCTTATTTTGCGTATTTGCACAGCTTGTTTGCACAGCTCATTTGCACATAGATTTAGCCCATTGATTTGCTTATTTGCACAGCTCAGGTGCACAGGTACTATCTTCACGTTGCTTTGTACATTGAAACAGGAGGTTGCTTTATCCAGCAAGGAATACGTTCACAACATACCTGACATATGTATATTGATACTTTTTATTAATTTTTAATAAAATTTAGCTTTTTTAATAATTTTCAAACAAGATATGTATTGATATAGTTTCACATCCCAGATATAGCTCAGTGCTGCCCCTATTCCTTTCTCTTATAGCTTTATTTGGATTTTCAGGCCCAGAGAAGCAGCAAGTATTATAGCTCTTGTCCCAATTAAATATGGATGGATGTACTTAATACCCATCCAAACTCCAAGCCTTTTCTTTAGCCTCTCCCCTCTTACACAGTCATTCCTTCTCTTTTTATACCATTTTTACCCATTGACTAATATGTGGTGGATAACATATTGGATAGTAGAAAATTTTAAAACTAAACATACATGTTGATTGGTTGATTTTAACACTAAAATATTTTTAAAACTAAAAATGCATGCTCATTGGTTGACTGTATAGTATTGTTTTGATGGTGACAGTTGTATCAGAATTTCTTAATTTGAAATGTGGAGGGAAATTCACATTAGTGCAGCCTCAGGATCAGATATTTGTCGCCTGCAACCCGTAACATTTACAGTAAACAGTAAATCAGTGGCTGTCCCTGAGAGAATACCATGAAAGAGAGCAACAAATTATTGCCAACAGCCAAGGAGTTTATGTTTGCTTGACAAACCCTGAGATCTAAGTTTTTCACATTTAATTTAAACAGAAAGATCTCATTCTTTCTACTCACATCTAAACATCAAACAGGTGTTGGAAGGTTTCATAAATAACTTTTTCATAGCTATGAGAAGGCCCTGATTTTATATTGAGCATGTCTATATATCCACACTGTGGATGACCATAGAAGTTAAAGGGGTTCTTCAGGAATCATTAAACATGTCCTCCAGCAACCCATCCTAGAATGTGAAATAGGAGGTTTTGCATTCACTTGTGGAGATGCTTTGGAGGGTGAGTGGGACCGAGGCATACTACATTGTGCTCCAGTGCCTGGTTTCACTTTACATTGCCAAAAATCGCTGTAAGGCTGCTCAGCCTGACGACCTCTCTCATACATGATCACTCCATTATTATTGATTGTACTCTCCTCTACAATAGATAGTAATTATGCAATCCTGTGTGAGGTATGCCACCAGGGCTGAGCATCCTGACAGGAATGGAAAGGAGGGTTGCCATCCTTCTCCTGGTTTTTATGATGGCACGTTGTATCGCTATCCTCTATTCTAAAGCAGAGTTCCTGATTGGACATTCTAGGACATGTTGCTGGAAGATATTTTTAATGATTCACGGAGAACATATTTAATTATTTGCTAGACATGTCTTTAAAGTGAGTCTGCAAGCTCCTAAACTCACCCTAAACTAGGGTAAGCAATGTATAGTGTAATGTAATCCCCACCCATAAACAGGTGGTCATGTTCAGTTGGGAGCGCTCCCATGGGTGGGACCTGTTTGCCTGAATTGGTAAGTAAGACCTCTGTGTGTTGGAAAAAAGAAGTAAAGAACAAGTTGTGAGTTTTAAAGTATACCTTGTATCTCGGTGATGTTTCCTCTCCTGACCCTCTGGGACTCTAATACATCTAACAACTGGGGGCTGTAATATACAGTACCATCTACAACATCGAGCCCAGGGAGCAGTAAATAAAATCAGCATGGACAGAACTTCCTCCATTATGTTTATGGGTCAGCACACTGGAAAGGAGGAGAAGGTAACGGCCACTGTGAGCGGGTGTGTTCCAGGATCTTAGCTCTGCCCCAAGCTCCTCCTCCCCAGGTCCTACTTACCATACATATACATAAAAATCTTAATATTTCCTTACATAAATAAATATTATTAGATTTGTATGACCACTCTTGACAAATCTTCTGTGCCTAAAGGGCTAGGAACTGACTTAACCCCTGCACATAATGTGTGGTAAATAAAAAAAAAGGGAGCTGTGGTACTGGAATGGCAGAGCAATGGACAGGTAAATGCATTTCTTTTTATTTGCCACATGTTTTGGGCAGGGTTTAAGTTGACCCTAGGCAAAGCATGACACAAAGATTCTCTATTTAGGCTTTTTTTAATTCTTGTGTTATTCACCGCCCATTGAAGTCCTGTAATAAGCATAACAAAGTTTATCAGTTTTGCCAGAAGTGTTAAATACAAGAAGAGAAGAAAATCAATAATCTATGGATTATTATTACATAGAGAAACAGTCTGGTAGGATTTGTCGATAACTGGATGACTGAGATGTTTGCCTGATGAAAGAAAGGATAGGTCATAACTCCCAACTTTAGAAAAGAAAGAAGAGAGACTTTTTCCGCATTAGGCCATGCCTCTAACTTCACCCAAAACATAACTAAACAGCTAATCCCACCCAGTCCCCTAAATACCCCCACATAGTAATTATTTCCCCTTTATGCCACCAAACAGTAGTTATGCCAGCATTGTGCCCCTTCACAGATTATGCCCAGATATGTGCCCCCTCACAGTATTTATGGGCAGATATGTGCCCCATCACTGTTATTAGTATAATGTCCTTGGTCCTTAGCTCTCTGCTCCTCCCCCACCCCCATAGTGCCCCTAGTACCTCTGCAATTAGGGTAGGGTACATACATAAAAAAAATACCTCTCTCCATCACAGCTTGTGGCGTCCCGGCACAAGTGGTCATGAACGCCTCACTGTGCCTTCCTGCGCCGCGTCATCTCGCGAGACCCGACGCAAGAGGTCACAGTGAGGTAATCGTGACCTCCTGCGTCGCTCTACTGCCTCATAGGCTTCATGGATGGAGGCCATAGGCACCTGTTGCCCTCATTGAAATGCTTGCTGCCAGGCGCCCCCTGCAATTTGGCACCCGGGGAAACTGCCCCCCGCCCCCCACGCTACGCCACTGGTCCCGCCGTATCTGGGACAGTTGGAAGGTATAGGATAGGTCATTAATATCAGATCTGTAGGAGTCCAACACCCGGAACGCCCACCAATAAGCTGTTTCGGGCTACTGCGGCACGGGAGACCGACAGCTCTGTATGCTGCATAGTGGCTGTGCCAGGGTACTGCAGCTTAGCTCCCTCTCAAGTGAATAGGAGCTTCGTATCCTGGTGCCAGAAACTACAAACTGTACGGGGCCTTCTGCTTTCGCTCTGTACACAGTCAGCATCAAGTGCTGCGGCAGCCAGAAAGCTGATCAGTGGAGATTCTGGAGAATTCCTTTAATACCAATAGCAACACATTTGCTTGTTTATAACACATTACTCTGTAGTCATACTAAACAATTTCTAATTAAACTTATTGTAGGAGTTCTGACTCACAGGAAGATGGGATACAGCCAAATAGAAGAATAAAGCAGATAATGGACTGTTCTAGGTCACTATTTTACAGTGGATGGTGGCCTTATTCCTAGAACAATAGCCGTAGAGGATGAGAAGGGGAAATCACTACTGTTCTCATTTTCTGGACCTGCTGTGAGTGTCCGCTGTGTGTTACAATGATTCTCTGAAATCCTTCCTTCCATGAATTTTTCCCCCCATTCTCTGCCAGCAGTTTTCTAGCATCGTGTTTCAAATGTGACATCCCAAAATATTAGATCTATCAATCTGTTAAAATTTTATTTTTTCAGTGATTAACCGAAATAGACCACATTTATCTTGGTGATTTTAGGGAGCCTTAAGATGTTCTGCGCACTGCTAACAAGCATATACTGTTTGGTAACTGAGAGATCTTACATGATAAAGTCCTCTTTTTAGCAGCTCCCTGAATGGTCAGATGGTTCATGCACATGTGACTGTTGAGGCCAATGATTGGCTGGGGTGGTCAAGGGACTGATGAAAGTGACATCATCAGTGCAGGCCCAGTGTACATTAGATTGGTGTACACAGAGCTGCAGCAATTGACTAGAAAGACATTTAAAGATAAGCTTTTTTTTTATTTTTTAAATACAGTATACCATACACTGCCCCTTGTTGCCAGCATAATTTTAATAACTGTTGGATAACCCCTTAAAGGGTTAAAAGAGTTAAAGAAATTATTTTTGTTTTTGCCTTCACACTTTCCATCAGCCATAATTTTTTATTTGTATGGCTATCTTACTATTTAACCCTTTAGTGACCAGTCTGTTTTGGTCCTTACTGACCAAGCAATTTTCTTCCTTTTTTCATCGTTGCTTTCCAAGAGCTATACCTTTTTTTTATTTTTCCCGTCTATGTCTAGCTGTATGAGGGCTTGTTTCTTGCGGGACAAGTTGTAGTTTTTAATGGTGCCATTTTAGAGTACACATAACTTTCTGATTAACTTTTTTGGAGGGAGATGGGAAAAAACAGCAATAATGCCACTGAATTTTTACATTGTAAATTTTACCACGTTCATTTTTTGACATATATAACATAATATCTTTATATATTTTTACATTTTACTACTTTTGTGCAATAGAACCCCTTTTTCTGGAAAAAAAAAAGAAGAAAATCTCTTTGCATCACTGCATCCCAAGACCTATAACTTTTTTATTGTTCTTTCTATGGAGTTGTTTGAGGGCTTGATTTTTGAAGGATGACTTGTAGTTTTCATTGGTATTATTTTGGGGTAAATAGCACTTTTTGATTGCTTGTTATTAAGTTTTTCAGTGGCGACCAAGAATAATTTAGCAATTCTGTCATTTTTTGTTGTTTTTTTTTTTACGGCATTTACCATAGAGGATAATTTATATTATATTTATGTAGTGCAGGTCGTTATGGACGCGGGGAAGATTTCATTTTTGAGTATTTTCAATGGAAAAAAAGAGTTTTATTGGGATTTTTTATAAATTAATAATTTTTTTAAGACTTTTTTTTTTTTTAATATAATTTTATTAAAGTTTTCCAATTTTACCCCAAGCACAACAAATTATGCCAGGCATCCTCAAACTGCGGCCCTCCAGCTGTTGCAAAACTACAACTCCCAGCATGCCCAAACAGCCTACAGGTATCAGCCTACAGCAGGGCATTGTGGGAGTTGTAGTTTTACAACAGCTGGAGGGCCGCAGTTTGAGGATGCCTGAATTATGCAAACAGTATGAAGAACAAGTGTTCATACAGCATCATAGGTCTTACAATAATTAAGCTGTCTAGCCTCAAATTCAGAAAGCTATCCACATGTACATATATCTATGAGCTGTCTAACGCATATATCTACGAAATAAACAGTAAATATAAGCAAACCCCCCCTCCCCTGCATCAGCCGCACCTCCTACCACCATTCAGAAGATCTCGTTGGAATCATATATTCCTGCTTATCTATTGAGCCATTGCTCTCCTCATGACACTTTCAGTGGCCCTAAATTATCCTTCAAGTCTTCCAGAAGATACCAAGGTGTCAACTTGAAAGGCAACATAAATCTTGGGTAGTCTATGTTCTCCACATAATGTATCAGAAATTTTCGCCATGTTTTATACCATTTTTTCCCCAACACTTCCTTCTTCTGTAAGGCCTCAATCCATTCAAGGTGCAAGATATGTTGTAATTGCGTGATTACCATGGAGACCGAAGGAAGTCTTGGTTGAAGCCACATCCTTAGTAAGCACTTTTTCGCTACCATCAAGATTTTGTGGCCTATCGGGGGCATCGACCCTGTCGTGTAATCAGAGGCTGAGTGATCTTGCCTAATTATCTGGACTTGTAGAATGGCTATCTCTGGAGTAATCTCAAGCTCTTTCTCAGTACATTTAGACAGAACCATGGTTATGTCACCCCAATACTCCCTCAACTTCCCACATTTCCACAGCCCATGAAATAAGTCTGTCTTTGAAATGTCACATTTTGGACATGCAGTCAATCTGTCAGAGTTGGGTTTAGAGTTGGGGACATCAAACCCGTATATAGCGTGATGTAGTATCTTTAAGTGTGTTTCCCGCCAGCATTCATAAGGCATATTCTTGTGAAGAGCCTCTATTCCTATAGAGATGGGTTTATAGATTTCCTTGATTCCCAATTCCCTTTCCCACTTCCGAAATATCTTCCCCGGGTCTGCCTTTTCCCATCTGTCCCGGAGGGATTGGTAAAGAGATAAAATTGATGGTCTAATTTTAGTGGTTAAAATCGAATCAAAGGTATTATGTCCCCATTCATTCGATAGGTCTTTGACCAAGGATTTCCCATACGCCAGTAGCTGCAGACATGAGAGGAACATGGCGTTCATCAACTTCCATTTCGCCCCCAATTCCCCCCGGGACAGCCACCTTGCCTCCTTGTCATGGAATGCATCCCCCATCACCTTAATGCCCTGCCTACGCCACTCCTGCAACTGTGCACTGTTCCTACCCGGCTCAAAGGCTGGATTATCAAATATTGGGAGATGTTTAGATAGCTGGTAGGGCAATTTAAACAATTTCCGCAATATCTTCCACGTAAGGATAGTATCTCTAAATAGTAGGTATCTATTTAGCCCGTCCGGGAGCTTGGGGAGTCTAGTATGAAGTAGTGCCACCAGATTCCATGGGCCTGCTAAGTGTCTCTCCAATTTAAGATTTGCAAAGAATGAGGTGCCGTTTACCCAATCTAATATGTATCTGCAGTTGCATGCCAGATTGTAACCTCTGACATCAGGAAAATTTAGGCCTCCCTGTAATTTCCTCAATTTCAATTTACTAAGCGCTATCCTCGGTTTTTTATTTTGCCATATAAAACGTATAAATCTGCTCTCTAGTGCTTTCACGTCTGCGTGTCTAAGTAATAACGGGATTGTCTGCAAGGGGTATAGAAGGCGAGAGACTCCCATCATTTTTATTAAATGGCAACGTCCCGCCAGAGAAAGGGGTAACACTTGCCATCTGTCCAAATCTTTCATTATACTAGTGATCAGGGGAGGGAAATTCAGTTGATATACTGAGTGTGGATCTTTCCCCACCTTGATCTCCAGGTATCTGATATGTGATTTTGCAAGTACAATTCCTAATCTAGCCGACAGCCTGGACAGTATATGATTGGAGGGGGACAGAGATAGGATCTCGCTTTTAGATACATTTATTTTATACCCAGAATATTTACCGAAGGTGTCCAAAGCCTGGAATATAGCAGGTATGTGGCTCCCCGGTTGGGCTAAAAACAGGATCACATCATCAGCAAATAAAGCTGCTTTCACTTGCGAGGTGCCAGCAGTTATCCCTTCAAACAAATCCGATGTGCACAAGAATCTCGCTAAGGGCTCTATGGCCAAATTAAACAGCAGGGGAGAAAGTGGACACCCTTGTCGTGTGCCCTTTTTCAAATCAAATGGCTGCGACAGAAAGCCTTGCGTATACACTCGGGCTCTCGGGTTTGCATATAGGTGTGGCAAAAATGATCTGAAAGCCCCCTGGAAGCCAATCCGATCCAGTACCGCGTCCAGCCATGCCCACCGTACGTTATCAAAGGCTTTCTCAGCGTCTAGGGTGAGCATGGCTGGAGCTTTTCCCCCCATCGGATGGTTTCGGACCCTGTCCAGGACCGCCAAAACCATCCTTATGTTGGTGACAGCAGAACGCCCCTGGACAAATCCCACCTGCTCCGCGCCTATAAGGGAGGGAAGCAGTCCAGCCAGGCGGTCCGCCACAATTTTGGACATTACCTTGGTGTCAACATTTATCAGGGAAATAGGTCTATATGACCCTGGTAATAGGGGATCCTTCCCCGGTTTTGGCAGAAGTTTAATATGGGACATATTTTCCTTGTCTGGGGGGCTCTTACCCTGCAGTATTGCGTTAAATAGTGATAGCAACGTTGGGGATATCTGTGTCAACAATGCCTTATAATATTCTCCAGTAAAGCCATCGGGACCTGGGGCCTTGGCATTTCCTAGACCTTTGATGACTCTCTGTAATTCCTAAAGAGTTATGTCCGCATTCAACAGTTGTAGCTGCTCCTCTGTCACTGAGGGTAATTTTACTCTATCCAATAGCGTATCCACTAGAGGCGACGGGGGAACTTCGTCATAAAGCACCTCATAGTATTTTCCCACGATTTGATTGATGACCCCCGGGTCATTGGTCACCCTCCCTTGCTCGTCCCTAAGTCCCAATATAAAATGAGTGGGTCTCTGTCCTTTGGCTAGATTGGCTAAGAGCCGACCCGCTTTATTCCCATAATTATATAGTTTGGCCTCAAAGTTGGTCTGATTCAGAAGCTCCCTATCCCTTTCACATTTGTCAAATAGCTGGCGGGCTTCCACCCACTTATTTTTATGCTCGACAGAGGGCGAGTCAAGGAAAATCCTATAAGCCTGTCTCACTGATGCACCAGCTTGCTCCCAACGAAGCTGACATGTTTTCTTTTTACTGAAGACGTAGCTCATTATACGGCCTCTCATAACTGCTTTAGAAGTGTGCCAAAAGAGTTCTGGCTCATCCAAATGAGCCTTATTGTCTTCCCTGAATTCTTCCCACCATGCCACCAGTTTGTTTGTGAACTCCTCGTCACCAACAAAGTTGGAAGGAAACCTCCACAAATAGTCGGTGCCCTTAGGGAAGGTGTTCCTTAAGGTCAAACAGACTGGGGCATGGTCTGAAATAACTATGTCTCCTATTTCAGTAGACTCCACCAGTCCCGCAATCCCCTTGTGAACAAGAATGTAATCAAAGTGAGACAATAGAATCAGGGTATGGCACTCAACTTATCTGGAAATATGCAGACAGTAGGCACTATTCAAATATATGTAACATTTATTAAAACACACAATAGAACAGTTTTTTTGAAAAATAAAAATAAAATAAAAACTAAAAAAATAATAAAAAAATGAAGTGAGTTCATGAAGAATCCATTAGCTCAATTGTACTAAAAAGTCCATCTTGCAATAATTCGTGTACAGACTTGGCTATGGAGCCACTCCAGATAGTTAAAACACTAGAGGATATGAAGTATGTCCGTACTTGGTTGGACCAATTCTCCGTTAGTGTATTTTTCAAATATTTGCTAGATAGGTGGTGGCGTCCCACCACAAATCTTACCTCCGTGGATTAGTCAGTGTCGGTACCAGTACTCACTTTCTTTGCAATAAGCCGGCTCAAATCGACGATTATTTGGAGACGATTCAGCATGGACACTTTGCTTTAAAACAGCAACCTTTCCCGGGCGTTGATTTGTAAGAGACCACTTAGCTTGTAATATCAAGCGGTATACTCTACCGTAAATAACGTCAAACCTTTGATTCGCCCGGAGGTCTGTTTGTCCTTTTAGACTCCGGGAATACGTATTTCTCCACTTCAAATAGCAGCGCTGCAAGGAGGTTTTAAGTAAGTGTAGTCACCAGCATGGCGTTCACAGTGGTCGTTGCGCCGCTCTTAATATGCCGTCTGCCACTCCGCAATAAATATCGGTCCATGAAAATCGGACCAGAGCTGTCTAAAGCTGTTAAGGGCGATCCCCCAAGCCTTGTTGGTTCGCTGGGTGCGGAGTGCAGGAGATTTTAAGGAGGACAGGTGCCGGAGCTCACTCACGCCGCGTCCTGCATCCTAGCGCCGGAACCGGAAGTCTTAAGACTTTTTTTTAACCGCTTAATAGTCCCACTAGGGGTCTATAACAGGCAATCTTTTGATTGCGTCTAAAATACAATACACTATCCTTATAGTGCATTGCATTTCAATGTCAGTGCTATACTGACATTGGCCACATATTGTTGTAAATAAAGTGATTGACTAGAAGTAGAGTTGAGCGAACGTGTGTTTCCAGTTCGGCGTCCAAAGTTCGGGTTCGGGTTATCGAAGCATCCTGTTATGGATTCCGCTACCACGGACCATAACGGCATTTGGAATCTTCAATGAACCCCGAACCTTGGACAACACTAAGGACCTGGGGTGACGTCACTGTCATGTGATCAGTGCAGGGGGCGTGGCTCAGTACTGGATTGGATAAGAGGTGGTAGCCTATGACCTCTTATCCAATCCAGTACTGAGCCACGCCCCCTGCACTGATCACATGACGGTGACGTCACCCCAGGTCCTTAGTGTTGTGCAAGGTTTGGGTTCATTGAAGAATCCTCTTATGGATTCCAAATGCTGTTATGGTCCGTGGCAGCGGAATCCATAACGGGATGCTGCGATAACCCAAACCCGAACTTTGGACACCGAACTTAAAACACAAATTCGCTCAACTCTAACTAGAAGCCATCCAGTGTGGGCTGCCTTCAATCACTAAGACTTCTACATGCGATCCTGGCCGGGGGTGGGGGGTGGGTGGGGGGTTCAAAGTCTCAGGTGTCTTGAGCTTATCCTGTTGACTACCCCCCTGTGAAGTGAGTGTACTTTGGTTTGTTCTACTTCTGGAACTTCCAGATTTTAATTAAAACTACACTCCACTAAATTATTCCCACTCTCTGGGACCTTGTCAATAATCCAGGGAGTGGCGCCTCATTACGTGGCTTCATGAGGGATCGGTCATGCCAAACGAATTTAATCAGCTTCTATGAGGAGGTAAGTTCTAGACTTGACAGCAGCGAATCGATGGATGTCATATATCTGGACTTCTCCAAAGCATTTCACACCGTACCTCATAAAAGGTTAGTATATAAAATGAGGATGCTTGGACTGGGAGAAAATGTCTGTATGTGGGTAAGTAACTGGCTAAGTGACAGAAAACAGAGGGTGGTTATTAACAGTAGATACTCAGATTGGGTCACTGTAACTAGTGGGGTACCTCAGGGGTCAGTATTGGGCCCTATTCTCTTCAATATATTTATTAATGATCTTGTAGAAGGCCTGCACAGTAAAATATCTATTTTTGCAGATGACACTAAACTGTGTAAAGTAATTAACACTGAAGAGGACAGTTTTCTGCTACAGAGGGATCTGGATAGATTGGAGGCTTGGGCAGAAAAATGGCAGATGAAGTTTAAAACTGACAAATGTAAAGTTATGCACATGGGAAGGAATAATGCAAGTCACCCGTACATACTAAATGGTAAAACACTCGGTAACACTGACATGGAAAAGGATCTAGGAATTTTAATAAACAGCAAATTAAGCTGCAAAAACCAGTGTCGGGCAGCTACTGCCAAGGCCAATAATGGGTTGCATCAAAAGAGGCATAGATGCCCGTGATGAAAACATAGTCCTACCACTTTACAAATCACTAGTCAGACCACACATGGAGTACAGTGTACAGTTCTGGGCTCCTGTGAACAAGACAGACATAGCAGAGCTGGAGAGGGTTCAGAGGAGGGCAACTAAAGTAATAACTGGAATGAGGGATCTACAGTACCCTGAAAGGTTATCAAAATTAGGGTTATTCACTTTAGAAAAAAGACGACTGAGGGGAAATCTAATAACTATGTATAAATATATCAGGGGTCAGTACAGAGATCTGTCCCATCATCTATTTATCCCCAGGACTGTGACTGTGACAAAGGGACATCCTCTGCGTCTGGAGGAAAGAAGGTTTGTACACAAACATAGAAAAGGATTCTTCACTGTAAGAGCAGTGAGACTATAAAACTCTCTGCCTGAGGAGGTGGTGATGGTGAGTACAATAAAGGAATTCAAGAGGGGACTGGATTTATTTCTGGAGTGTAATAATATTACAAGCTACAGCTACTAGAGAGGGGTCGTTGATCTAGGGAGTTATTCTGATTGCCTGATTGGAGTCGGGAAGGATCCTCTGGATCAACTTGTAGAAAACAGGCCAAACTGGATGGACAAATGTCTTTTTTCAGTCTTATATACGATGTTACTATGTTACTATGTGTTTCTTTTTGTGACGGCTGACAAAAATACTTTTTTGTCTGTCACTTCTTTTTACCCCTCCTGCACCGTCTCTTCTCTCTTTGGTTTTATCCTATGTAAGACCACCCTCTTTTCCACCCACAGTCCAACAAAGTATAGGAGAATCTCTCAAGATCTATACTGTCACTACCAGAGCTTTGAGACGTTCTCACAGCTCTGTTTCTCCACCCCTGTGATGATGTCACTACTAGAGTTTGGAGGAGTTCTCTCTGCTCTGTTTCTCCGCCCCTGTGATGAGGTCTTTACTTTCAGTTTCCCTCCTCCCAGCTGTCCCTCCTGTGATTGATTTCTCTTCCTATAAAATACCCCTCTTCCTGTTTAATCGTGTGGATTATACTTTTCATTTGACCTGTATCTCTCGCTTGAGTATCTTCACTTGTGTGATATCTTTTCACTGGACCTGTGTTCTGCTGAAGCAAGTACTTCGGATTTTGTCTGCTGACTTTGGATCTGTTTTCACTGCTGCTGCAGCTCCTTCAGTTAAGTGTGCAGACATTGTGTGTTTCTGTTTGTTTGCTGACTGGATCCGAGGGACTGGTTCCGTCCATATACTGAGCAGGGCACCGGTGGCCGTGCCCCTTCCACTATTGTAGGGGTTACAGTGGTCATCAGCCTTAGGTACGTGGGCATGTCTCGATCCACCATCTGGATCTGGACATGGGCTTAGCAGCATAGGGAGAGCTTTTAGGGTCTGACAGGGGTCTCCCTTTATGTTCCCTAGTTTGGGTCTGGTCAGTAGCTAATTCACTGTGTATGCTCTTGTTGCTCACATACAGGCATGACATATACCCAACTTTGTCTTAGTCAGTGAGGGCACTAGTAGCATTGTAAAAGGCTGCAATCTTGTGGATTTTTTAAATGGGATAATGGCAGATGCGGACTGGCCATAGATCTTACAGGGTAATTTCAGGGTGGCCCAATGCCCTGGGGGCCACCCAAATTCTCCTCACTGCTGCCAGCTGGGTACATAATGATCTGATAGTTTCAGCTTGATTTTCACTTATTGTTGTGCCTTTTCATAGGTATATACATTGATATCCAATTATTCTAGTCAAGATGGATATTCATTGCCTTTAAGAGTGTCTGTAAAGATGTGTATTTTTGTAACAATTAATTACATGCTGGTATGACAGAGGAGGTACTGATATCTCTGTGAGAAAACAAGGCCCATTCATATCATTATGGTCCATAGATCAATAGTGTGATAAAAATTCAGAGAGACACCTAGAGGTCTGTTTTTAGTTGTTTCAAAGTGTCTAAACTAATCCCTTATCTCTGATTTAAGCGTATGAAGGTCAGATTTATATAATACAAGAGTACCATAATTAACTCTTTATGGTATGGTGCAAATAGCTTGCACAACGGTGCCATCTGGAGACAGATGGATATCATGATACCATTCTCCACAATTGCATTGTGGGTAAATATGATCTCATAGAGTCATTAACATACGTTACACCCACCTCAGTTCATTGGAAGATTTTAATCCAGGAGGATGAAACATGAGATAAGGGGGGAAATAATTATAGGGACACAGCAGGATAGGGAAGGATCTTAATCATCATCATCATCATAACCAGAACAAGAAGAGGACTTACAAGGGGGACCCAACATCCAACATCCAACACCCAAGAGAGAGGGGTCTATCAATATGAAAGTCATGGTAAGACATGCAATGATGGACCACACAGCTTTCCTAGGAGTAGAAGTGTGATTCCTACTAGGACTTGGTAAGACTCATAAAGAATGATATTTTATTTTATTAAGACTAATTGAATAATGTGGGTGAAATCATATCATCCAGATTGGCGAATACATAAACACATTAATTAATTGATCATCTCCATATTGAGATGTAGTCTTAGGATATTGTGAGGCTTCATTCTACCTACAGAAGAATCAAGAATCATAATCTATCAAAGTATTAAATGATTGCATATATAAATATATTGATAGTAACATTCTTTGCCAAGCTAGGTGATAAATTCCCACTGGAAAGACTTGTTTCAAGTTCTTCCCATTTCTGTTGTTTGTCTTAATAGTCTTACCCAAATCATATATGTGAAAATAGTCCAGGATGGGACCGAAGGATACAGTTATCTCTTCTAAGTTAAATCCTTAAGTCATGTGAGGTGTAGTTGGTTAGAAGGGGGCGGAATGTATTTAGCATTCCATATTGATGTCTAGGATTAGACATGCCCATCATGATATCATGAGGTTTCCTCTGAACAGAAGTGATGTATATAACTTACCTTCTTATTTTAATATCCTAACCAAATATTATCTTTGTTATAATGTGACAAATTGTTTCTACTCACATGTATTGTTAAGCTTGTTACCCTTTATATCAACGCCGTATATATTAATTTGCATATATCATTGTGTTTATTTATTTATGTTTATAAGCTTGTAACCAATAAATCTGCCTATTTTTATAATAGTCAGACTCAGATGTGAATTGTTATCTACAATTTACCCGGTCATAATTTCAAGAAGTTATGAATCATTCATGGTTAATTATTTTTATGACCATAATTAATAATTCTTAATTGAATTATTATTAACCCAACATTATATCCTCAGGACAGTGATACATTTCAATACTGTGGCATCGCATGGATGCTCATGATTCCCTGCCCTGCTGCTCACCCTCATAGGCCACAGGCCACCATATGAGGTAGTGTAGAAATTGCACCAGGGGCACAGGCATCTCAGGTCACAGGCTGGAAAAGGCCCATGGCCTTCACCAGAGACAGTGACTATTTTCCTTGGCCACTTGGGCAACATACTACTGGGGCACTATAGGAGTCATTAGGTAGGGGAGTCCAGGCAGCAAGCTGAAGATAGGACTGGCCTAGTGCTGTGCCCTACATCTCACGTCCTAAGCCCCATGCTCCATATTTTAATTAGAGACAACTGAAGGAAGAGGACAGAACATGGCAGCTATTGATGGCCACCACGGAGGGACAGCTTCCTGGGAAGTATATTATGCTGTACTATGGTAGTATTGATCCCACCTACTTCTGTTAGCCACGTGTATTTGTGTTGCTCACCTTCTGGGACCCACAACATAGGGCCACTGTTAGGCTGGGCCATGTTAACTTCCCAGTCCATCTCTGTATAGTGAAAATGTAATGGTTTGGCCAAAGCAGCCATCTGAAGAGTGGGACTGAATAGCATGATGCTCTCTCCATTTCAGCGCTGCTTCAAAATGAACCACCATTCATAAGTAATGGTTCAGGTAAAAAGCTTATGTGGTTCATGCTGTGCCGGTTTGCTGCAGATAGTCTAAAACTTCACAGACTTCATTTCACTGCTGACACATGACAATGCTCAACATTTTATTTTCTAAACTTGAAGATCAAAGTTTTCCATGAAGTTATAAAATATGTGTGTGGTCTTCTATTGTAACTCTGCATTGGGCTCAAGTATCCTCATACTCTTCCAGTACTGTAATGTAACACCATGAGAAATCTCAGATTTGTACTGAATTGCCACATCTAAGAATGTCTGAGATTATACAATATCACATTATTTGTCCAGCATGGTAAAGGAAAATCTCTGTTACAATTACTGTTTTTTGTTGTCTTTAAAAAAAAAAAAATTATGAGAAAGACAGATGTATGCAAAAATTAAACTACAGCTTTTACCTGGCAAAAAACAAGCCCTGCAACAGCTTCATCAATGGAAAAATAAAAAAGTGAACACATTCAGAATATGACAAGGCAAAGCAAATACTTTTTTTTTTTTTTAAAGCACCTTTCACTACTCCTGTTGCCTGTTTTCAGAGCTACATGCATCCCCATGTAATAACAATTCTGGAGCATCTATTCTTATGACTGTATATTGTGCCATTCCTTTATTATTTCTACTAGAAGTGATGAATTATTTGCTATTAGCATTCAGTAAGGGTACAAAGGGGTGGTAACCAGTTTGGGGGGGGGGGTGTACCTGCACAGTCTGAAAATGGCAACATTGATTGGATAGAGTCTGTGCAGGTACACACTCCCAACTGGTTACCTCCTCTCTGTACCCTTACTGCAGATTGCTAGCACCCTCTGCACTTTGTCAGGGCCAGGCAATGAAAACATCACACCTGGCCCTGTCAATTAAAATGCAGAGCGCGGGGCAGTTGTAGAAAGAGCAGAACCTCTGTGACTAATAGCAACATCCCGTTGCTCCTATAGGCCTATTTGTATATATATATATATATATATATATATATATATATATAAAAAAATCATTTTTCTTAGCAATACAGGTACATATAAACATGGGACCAAGACAGATGCCTTCAGCTGCCAAGCTAACATGCTAAGAGAGCATATAGTAGTGTGGGAAGTGTGTAATGAAATTCCAGATAATTCCAGGATTTCTGTCTGGCTTGCAATGCTGATTAGTTAGAAGGAGGCATATTTTCACCTCCAAGTATAGTAAGGAGTGTAGACTTCAGAGTCATTGTATCGCTCAGTGTCTGTTCCAGCTCCATCCAAATCTTATGTGAAGTTAGTGCCCACCAATGCAATGCCTGGTCTAGAATGCAAGAATAATAGTACTCCTTAATATTTGGAAGCCCTATATCACCCACCTTTCTGTGCCTAGTGATAACTGAAAGAGCAAGACGGGGTTTAGTCCTAGCCCAGATAAAGTCACGCATCATAGCATCTGCTTTTCAAAAGAAAGAGTTAGGCATTACAATTGGGATAGTACAAAATAAATATATAGGATTTTGGGAAGGAGCGGCATTATAAAATCTACTGAACGACCAAACCACAAGATAATATGGCTGAAATAAGAGCAAGTGTCCTCCTTAATGGTACTCAGGAGAGTGAGAACGTTTTTGGGAAAAAGGAGGGATGTCGGAGACTCCAGCTGTATCCCCAAATAAGACGTCTGGGAATCCTGCCAGTCCAGGGGGTACCCTGCCTTCAGTGCCTGGATTTTCCCAGGAGATATGTGAAAGTGAAAAACCTGTGATTTGGAAGGATAGATTTTACAATAACTCCCGCACCCAAACTCCTTCATCAACATAAAAGTTGCTTGTAATGATCTCCAAGGGTCGGTGTAAGGGTGCTTTCACACTTGCGTTATTCTTTTCCGGCATAGAGTTCCATCAAAAGGACTCTATGCCGGAAAATAACTGATCAGGCATATCCCAATGCATTCTGAATGGATAGAAATCCGATCAGTTTGCATCAGTATGCCTTCCGTTCAGTCACTGTCAGGCATTTTGACCAAACATAATACCGCAGCATGCTGCGGTATTATGTCTGTCCAAAATGCCTGATCAGTCGCCGGAATGCCGGCATTAATTTACATTAATTTACATTGGGACTGTTTAGTTCCCAAACATTGACAGACATAATCAGTATTACCATAATAACTAACCAGAAAAGCTGTGGAAGACGAGTAGAGGTCATGGTGTATTACCACTAGAGGGCTTACCCTCTTGCTAAGTACCATGGCACATGTATGAAAAGTTAGACACCATTGCCAAACAGAATGATTTGTCAAATAAGCATTAACAGGTAACAGAGGAAAAAACTGAAAATATTATCATCTGGAACGACAAACACATCACCAGTATTGAGTAACATCACAGTTAACGTACCACTAAACAGGGAAAATGTTCATGTGGAAAAGAAGAGTCAACTCTAGCAACTTGTAATGTTCTTGACAGATAAATGGTATATGCGCTTGCTTAAGGAACATTCTGGATCTAGACATCTCAGTGATGTGCTTGCAGGCAAAAGAAGGCACTCCACCGTATCCAACTCCCACGATTAAAGCAGAGCAATTCCCTCAGCCACCAAGGTGATGACATGAAGAGATTCTTGGCGGTGCACTAACAATTTCGTTGGAAACCCCCAACGATATGGGATACATGTTCCTAAGTAATAGGGAAATAGGTGCCAGCGCCCACTGGGCCTGAAGGGTGGCTGCTGATAAATCCGTGAACAGCTACACTGATAAGCAGGGGTCAGGGAGAGGTAGTGTTTTCCTGGATGCCCTCATAAGTTGTTCCTTCTCACAAAAGAAAGTAATGCAGGCTAGGATATCCCTAGGGACTGCCTCTGGTAAATTCTTGGGTTTTGGAACCCTATGGGCTCTATCAGTACATAGTTCATATTCCAACAGGTCAGGTAACAGAACCTTAGTCAGCTGTTTAATATATGGCCGTAACTGGGAGCCTGGGATCGTTTCAGTACCACTTCCTGTCCTCCAAGTCCACCAGTTTAACTTGCAGGGCTTCACATTTATCCTCCAGGGAATTATGAGAATCCACGTGCTCGTTATGAGCTAAAGTGAAAGCAAAAATCTTGTTTTCTACATGGGATATCCTGTCCCCAACTTCAGCAAGAAAAGTTTGAAATGTTTCAATAATATGGGCAATGTCCTTTTGAAGAGGGCTTCTAAGAGCTGACAGCATATTTTTCAGTATAGTTTCTGATACTGCCCTATCTGTTGTCTGTACCCTCTCCACATTAGTGGTGGTCTTCGGCGTACTTGAGGGGCTCTGCTGTGACCTAGGCTCCAAGTCATAAAGTGCTACAGTTAGTGATGACTCACCCACAGGGATGGCATACCCTGTACCTGGAGGTCATGGGTGGGCAGATGCCTTGGAAGCTCAGGGGGATGGTGAGTAGTTCCACTTGGATAGAACCTCAAACAGGTTAGCTTCCTTCCTCATTGCTGTAGTGGACAGAAGAGTCGGGTAGATGTAGCTGGAGAATCCTGAGGGGTCCCTGCGGCCTGTATAGTTGCTACATGGTCCCATCCCGACTCACAGAAGGCGCCATCTTTAGAGCAGTTGCCACATCTCTGGCTGCTCGCTTCCTGCTCATGTGTTATAAGAAGATGCCGAGTCCGGCAATATGAAGTTGCTGGCAGGAACAGTCGATTGTAATCTTACTCACTGGAGTGGAGCACCTCTCTCACGTGGCGATTTGTCTCAGCGGCCAAACCGCGCCCCAACTTTTATATTTTTAATGTAAACGATAGTGTTTTTTTCATGCTGGTTATGCTGGAATACAAGTTTTTTTTTAAATATAATAAAAAACCCACATATACAAATAATTAAAAAGCCCCCCTTTTCCCATATATCATATAAAAATACAAACAATAAAAAATAAACATGACTCTATTGACATTCCTATGTAGCTTATGTACATACTATAGACTGACAAAAATTAAATAGAAATGAAGAACATGTGGATCCTCTGTGTCGTTTAAACAATTTGACCTGGTGCTACTCCTAAGGGTGCTATCCTGGTAGTCTTCACCATTAAACCCCTGTACAGGGATCTGGACTCTGCTACCTCTTGAGCAGTCTCTGCTCAAGTGACTGTTGACTCATTGGGGTCAAGAGACACTGATGAAGAACACCAAGGGATCAGGCAAAACCATACTCAGGGAGAGGCTGAGGTCAAGGCAGAGTATGTGCAATTTTATATACAGTCCGAGGTCATGGGGGTAGCTCAGGGTCAGTACGGAGAACAGAAAAAGGTCACATCAGGGAGAGATGGGTCAAATCCAGAATTCAAACAGGTAACTTCACAGAACAGACAAATAAGCTAATGGAAAACCTTTGCAGGAACCTAGTGTAGTAGAACATTGCTGACACCTTCCTTCACCTTTAAGTACCCCAGGGTAGCCAGCCATCGGCTGGGAAAGATTAGGGTGTAGATGTGCCTCCAATGGACAGTTGGAGGCATTGCCAGCAGGATAGGTCACAGCCTGTGTTAAAAGACAGCACTGCTCTGGTGGCCGCTGCCGCAGTGATGTCATGTCAACAAGTGGTTGGTGCAGAAAATCACTGGCCTCAAGCAGTACACTGCTTGAAGCCAGCAGGATCTCCTAAGTAAGTAATGATCTATTCTTTAACGCAGACATGCCCTGACTGTTCCCTGGTTTCCCTCAGAAACTGGACAGCCCCTTTAAACCGTGTAACTAGTCAAATAAATAGTAGCGTAATAATAAGTAAAAACACTCTCCCATTAACAAATTTTTGGAATTGGGCTATAACTTTGATTTGTAATATCTTATTCTCTTACCTCTTTCCCTCCCTCTTTAAAGCAGTGATCCTGATAGGTCCTGATAGGATCAGCTCCTTGACTTCAAACCAGGGCTGTGGAGTCGGAGTCAGTCGGAGGCAATTTTGGGTACCTGGAGTCGGAGTCGGCAAAAAATGGACCGACTCCGACTCCTACTAGATTTAAATTGGAATAAAAAAAAATTGGAATAAAAAAAAAAGCAAGTTTAAATGTCCCAATTCAGATAAAGTTATAATTAATTACTTCTCTACTGTAAGAATAAAGGCCAATGCATGCAGTGCGTCACGTTACCGCAAAACAAAGACGTTAAGTGACCGTGAAGAAGCATGCTTTTCATATGCTTTACTATGCAGTTAAAGGGACACTGACAATCTGATTTACCGGCTAAAGATATATCTGCTGGTATTCATCAGAGGATTAGGAATACAACTAGACGACTGTTACCCCCAGTTGAGGTTTACTTGTGTTTAAAAACGTTTTAATCAATATGCAAATTCTCTATCTTTGTGCCCAAGGGGGCAGGCGCACATGTAGAGTACTGGCAGCTCTAGACAGGACTAGGTAGCGAGGAGGAAGAGAGAAAGCTGGCACAGCCTCAGCATAGCCAGACGAGGCTGCTGCCAGCACTCTACACGTGCACCTGCGCAGGAATTCAGCGTTCGGCTAGCCTGAAAAAAAAGGCCAGTGCAGTGAATAATAACGAGGGGAATAGCGCTGGGAAGCTGTACTTCGGGCGCGGCTGGGCACAAAGCCGCAGGAGACGCTGCCCCATTGGGCACAAAGATAGTGAATTTGCATACAGATTAAAATGTTTTTAAACACAAGTACAGCTTAACTGGGGTAACATTAGTATCGTTTTATTCCTAATTCTCTGATGAATACCAATATATATATATATCTTTAGCTGGAAAATCAGCCTGTCAGTGTCCCTTTAAGGAGCGGCAATACTTACACTTTCCATTGTCTTGTGGTCTGCTGTTACAGGGAGCCCATGGTTATCCTCGCCTCTCACTGATAACTGATTAAGGACTGGAGACACTTGTATAAGTGAAGGGACTGGATAGTCAATAGTTCAAGACTGAAGCTGTAAACCATTTGAAAAACTGCTATCATTCAGCTAAGGCTATAAAACATGTAAACTCAGATTGTTAGCTTAAATTTTAAACACGACTATGGGATTCTACTAGGAAAATCATGTTTTAAAATAAATGCCCCTTCCCCTGCCCCTTCCTGGATCCTCCCACTGCTCTATCTTCAGCAGAAGATCAGCACACAAAGGAGAAGGCAGCAGCTTCTGCTCAACTACCTCTGTGCTAGAGGAGATTAGAAGAACTTGGTGGAACAGCTTCGTATTTGCATATTAAATACAGAGGAGTCGGAGTCGAGGAGTCGGAGTCGGAGTCGGAAGTTTCAAAATCTGAGGAGTCGGAGTCGGAGTCGGAGTCGGACAATTTATCTACCGACTCCACAGCCCTGCTTCAAACCCCAGAATAGGCAGGAATTTAAATGAATGAAATAAAAGTTTTAATGAACCTTTTCCCATAAAACTATATCAATCTGCTCAGCACTTCCTGTTTTATAACATGCTGAAATCCCAGAAAATAATGCACTAAAATAATAGATGCCAGCATATTATATGGACTAAGCCCTCACTCTAATAATAAAATCTGAGACTCTCAGCCAATATATTTTGATCAAAACACATCTGTGCCCGCCTACCCACGCCAAGGTGATCTCAGCCAGGCAGGACCCACACAAAATCTACCTATGCCGTTGGGCATCTATGTTCAGGAGCGCAGACTCTGCACATATAGTGTGCTGCCCCTAGTTACCTCTGTGTGCATCCAGCAACCAATGAGAGGAGGACACTGCACACCTCTATGTACCACCTAATTAAGGTCGCCTGTTAGATTCAAGGGGCAAAAGTGCACAAGAAAGCTACTCCCAAGATAGAAGTGCAATCACACCTGAAAGTGCCACTCCTTTAAGACTAATATGCAGATGTGCATGGCCCATACGGCATAGGTAGGCTTAGAGTATGACCTGCCTGGCTGAGACCACCTTGGCCCTGGTAGGCAGACATAGATGTGTTTTGATCAAAGTATATTTGCTGAGAGTCTCAGTTTTTATTGTTAGAGTGAGGGCTTAGTCTATATATTATGTTTGCATCTATTGTTTTAGTGCATTATTTTCCATGATTTTATAAATGTAGCCATGTACGTGTGCATATTTACTATCATATCATGCAGGATGTTTTGTATCTTTTTCCGTGATTTTTTTTTTTCTATAACATGCTGCCTGTAGCTTACATTGCATTTTTATGGTGACAGGTTCCCTTTAATTTCTTTACATTCCCTTTCACTTCCACAATCACTCTCTGCCTTATATTTGATGCTCTTTGACCCTTTTCTTCCTCATGGCAGCTCTGATGGTTGCTTCTTTGGAAGTTATAAATCGCCTCACATTTGTAAAATGAAATAAAATATAATTAACGGGACAATTACTATTCAGCACCATTGGCCAGCAAATATGTATCTTTGCTACTCAACCGTTGAAGCTTTGCCAATCATATTGTACTGCAATACCCAAAAGATGCCACACAGAATGACCAGGACCTAAGAGCGCACATGGGTTGTTAAATGCAATTATAATAACTAACTCCTTACATCTGTTGGTGACTGGCAGGAAAGCTTAATACAGTATAGGGATTTACAATACGCAGAAGTAATCAAAGCTAAAGACCAAAAGCTTATTCTGCATAATATATCTTTGCAATACACATGTAATTCCAGGCCAGGAAATAGAATAAATTGTATTCCTATAAGAATAGAACACTCTGTGCCAAATCCACTCCATCTTTTATCTTGTCTCCTGTGCATATTGTAATAACAACTGGACACAGCTTGAATCCTTATCTTACACCCAGAGGAAGAATTTGGCAGCTTTGTCTGAATATCATTTCATTTTTTCCATCAGCAGCTAGTCTTGTGCTGGCTCTGACCTGGACTTTCCATCGCTAACAATTACTTATTTGATGAAATTCTCTTGCTGTTGGAGAAACTAGTGGATTTGAGCTAAAAAAAATCATCACATCCAAATAATGAGAATGTTGTATGCCGTCGTGGATCTGTCAGTCTAGGGGGTACGTGTGCATTGCATGCCATGTGAAATGATACCTTCCTTGCTTCTGTGATTTTGGCAGAGATACAGTTAAACACATTCTGTATGCCCTCTATTCATTCCAGCCTGCAGAGTGGAAATCAGTAGTGCATGCAATCCCAATGCTCATTTGCTATGAACTACGCTATTCAATTGGACTATGCACTCCTCTTGGCTGTAATCTAGCGTTTATTGAGCAGCAGTAATGATATAAGATGGATATGCACCTGGACATTTAATGAGATCCTACAGGAGAGATGAATGACCGTATTGTAAGTCATTATACGTCCTCCACATACCTACTCTTTGTAACGTACACATTACAACACAGATGGCCATTTTGTAGATAGTGTACGTAGAGTTTTATGAGTAATATTAATGTTAAGGACCATTGACCATAAAGGTATGAACAAAGATAAGAAATTAGGTTTTATTTCACCAGGTTCTGCTCATTCAAGTGCCCAAGAGATGGTCCTTCACTGTGGTGCTCTTTGCAGTGAGACAACTGTAGCGGTCTAAGGCTAGGGTTTCACGGGGACAATAAGTCAGACAATAAAAAGGGAACAACTAGACTGCAATATGTGTCGCTCCAATGTTGCACGACATTCTTTGTAAGGACAGTCAATGGGGTTGCACTGCGACATGCAAACTGCAGCAACTTCAATGCGACAGTCACACAAAAATCTAACGGATGGATTTTTTTGCGACTGTCATGTCACAGTCGTGACATCTTTGACTATCATTACAAAAAATGTTTGTCGCGCGTACAGCCTTACAGTTGTATGATACAGCTTTCACTCAGAGCAACAGGTCATTGCAGGTATGATTACCCATCCTGCCCCGACCCCAGTTTTGCCGGTTCAAAACACCTTGAAGACTCTCTGCATTTCATAACTTTTTTGTTTTTCACTCACCTTTTTTTTGCAGGATGACTTACCATATATTTTTTAATATATTGGGGTACATCCAGTGTAAACTTTTTAAAATGTGTTTGGCTTGAAAAAACAGAGATTCCACCATTGTTTTTTTATTTTACAGTTGCTATTAAAATTGTTCACCCTCTTATCTCTTTGTAATAAACCAATCAAACAAGAACAATTGAAATAGCTCAACACAACTAACAAATGATTTCTCCAAAAATTTGCCACTCAGATGTAGTCTCCAGCACATCAAGGGCTTCATTAGTTGCATCAGGTGCGCTAGTTAAATTGTTGTTTGATTGGTTTATTGCAAACAGATGAAAGTTTATACATTTTTTTAATAAACCTAAGTGGGGGTTAAATAATTTTGATTGCAACTGTATATAGCGTCCACCGTGCGGTATAGGTGAAATAATAACTTTATTCTGTGGGTCAGTATGTTAAGGCTGGTACCACATTTATATTTGCTTGTGTTTTTCTACTTTTTTATAATCAAAACTCTTGTACTTAAAGGGGTTGTCCGATTTTGTAATCCTATTCACTTCAATAGGAAGGAGCATTCCCATTGAAATGGGACGGCGGAGTTGTAATCACACTACTCACAGCTACAATATCGACGGTGAGCAGGTAAACAGAGAAGAAAAAGCAGCGATCCTACCAGAGCTGCATTCTCTTCAAACAGCTGAAAGGCGAGGTTGCTGGCTGTTGGGGCCCCAACAATCTGATAAGATTGATCTTTCCTGAGGATGAGGATAGGTCATCAATAGTACGAAAGTGGACAACCCCTTTAAACCTTTTTTTTTGTGTGTCGTGCATTCAAAGACCCATACCATTTTATTTTTATTTTAATGGATCTGTTTCATATAGTTTTTTGTGGGATGAGTGATAGTGTTCGTTAGTTTCATTTTGGAGTACATAGCAATTTTTGGTTGTGTTTTATTGCTTTTTTGGGAGGCGTCATGAACAAAACAAAAAATAGCACTTTTGCCATTGTTTATCGTTATTACATTGTATGGGTAATTTCAGATGTGGTCATATTGATTATGTATAGTTTTTTTTTTGTAGAACAAATGTGTTTTCAGACCATTTTTTCTATTTTTCCAAATACATTAACTTTATTTTACTTTTTTTTTCTTAGGAGTCCAGTGGGCAGGGATAGGCAGCTAACTCTATGCACAATCACACACCACTAGCTGTCAATCATTGAGTAGGATTGCCCACATGACTCCTAATCCCAGAATGAGCAGGGATTTACAGTAAATTGGTAAAATAAATTATGTTGAATCTTTTCCCTACATATATCAATCTGCTCAGCTCCTCCAGCTCTCTGACATACTGCCTGCGGATTGCACTGCATTTTGCTGCCTACTGTACTGTACTGAAATATGGCCGGTTCTATTTAACATGCTACAGAATAATATTAAAAGGAAGTGGTGCACATATGCAGACAAGGTTGTAACCATAGCGGATTCAGAGATTGCAGTAGCACATGAGCCCTGTAAGAGGAGACCATTACTCTAAATGACCAGTTGGGGCCCCGTTTCAGATATTGCATAAAAAACACAGGAGTCTCAAGTTCTGGCTCTGCACTTAGACATGAAAAAACTTGTATAGCGATAATGTATAGTGGTGTAGAAAGATAAATGGTAATGAAGGATGCACTTCAGTAACAATTACTGTGCTCCTTGAAGGTCAACTCGGATTCCAATGACTGTGTATTTGTCTTTTAATTGATTAAATTCTTTGCAGCAATAATGTTGCTTATACAACAGCGTTACGCCTTTTACACTAAAACCTATTCTCTTAAGCAGCCTGCAGTGTACAGCTCTGAGATCATAATTCTGCCATCATGTTGTAGGAGTTCAAGTCTTCAAGACGATATATAACCAACATAAGACCACCGCTGACTGCTGTGTCCTGCCCCAGTACTGATTTCATAACGCATTTTATATCACATTTATTGCATAAGCAAGATGTCTTGCACAAGAAAGTTTATTGAGTATGGATGAAAACTTACATTTTTTTTTAAAAGAAAAACTTTAAAACAATCAAATTTAGATATTCTGCAAACACTATGGGCTCCATATTTACAATGACTTGAACAGGACCTGTCACCTCTCCTGAAATGTTTAACAACTACTTGCGTTACGCAGTAATAACAATTCTGGGACATCTTTTCATATAACTCTGCGTTTTGTCACTCCTCCATTATTGCTACTAAACGTTTAATAATAAATTGCCTGCATTCTGCAATAAAGGTCCTAATGGGTGTTACCATTTGGAGGGGTGTCCCTGCACAGTCCGACATTGGCAGAACTGATTGGATAGAAGACTGTGGATTGAAGATTGTGCAGGGACACAACCCCAACTGGTAACACCCAGTTGTGAATTTATTCATGAACTTCTAGAATGAGTAATAGAACAATGGCACAACACAGAGTTTTATGAAAGCATCACTGGAATCCGCTTCCTATACTGGGATTTGCACTTGAATTGGTGGGTTAATGGGTTTGTCTCTCTGCAGGGTTGTTGGGGTGGGAAGGGTTGGGGGATTGTATTCTGTAAGGATATATGTAAATTGATATTACTACATATAGTGCTAAGAAACTAAATACAATATGCGCAATTCTTTTTTTTGAATAAATTGTTTTATTGTTTTTAAAAAACATGTAAAAAATCTTTATTTTAATAAAAATTATAGCTGTTTAAAAAAAAAGAAGCTCCAGACTTATTATTATATGATGGATGCAAGTAGTTACTAAAACAGACCTGCCAGGAGAGATGACAGACCCTCTTTAATACAAAGATATATCAATCTTTTATACTTACGGTATTTGACAGACAAAACTGGAAAAGGAATGGAACAATACCCCATCATTCCTGCAAATATACATGATAGCATATGGAACAAATTTATCAATATATTTGCATGGGTTTTGTAGTGTAAGTACTTTGGAGAGCATGAGGTTCGAGCTGAGAACCAAATTTATGAAGCCGCTTCACCACTTTTGCCAAACGCATGCGAAAGTCTCCACTACTTTCATAGCATTTCTGATCTAGTATGGTTTCCAGCCTATACAAGAGTCATCACCAGAAAGATCACCCTGTCGATGAATCTAGTGCATTCTGCACTGGTGGAGGGGCTGATACACCATTCGAACAGTGTGCCAGTATTAATACTAATAATAATCTCCCATTGTTTTAAGTTAAGAAGTGAGTTTTATGAAATACTGTAACTGAGTACCTTTTTTAGGCTCAAATTATTACAGGCTAGAAATAGTGTTGAGCGAACAGTTCGAGAATAGTTCGGGTTCGTACCGAATTTTGGGGTGTCCGTGACACAGACCCGAACCCGGACATTTTCAAAAACGTTCGGGTTCGGGTTCGGAGTTCGGCATGTACTCTCGGTGCATTTTGAAAGTACTATATAGCAGAATAGTACAGGCTTAAAGCTGAAATCGCATTGCGATTACAACTTTGAGCTACCGATCACCATGGGAACGCCTCCTCCAGTAGAATGTACTGTAGGATGTTTGAATTACGTTGAAATCGCAATGCGATTCTTATATATTTGCTTAATCTCATTGCGATTTCAACTTCTCAAATCCGACAGTACATTCTAGCATTTTTCCCATGGTGATGTAGACGCTCCATTAGCACGGAATCCGGCTGAAGCAGAAATCGCAATGCGATTCTTAGAACTCAAATAAATCGCATCACACTACACGTTCTAATTGCATTCGATTTTAACTTTACTGTTTGGTTTTGTATCGCGATAATACAAAATTTGAATAATCGTGTGCGTGCTGTTCTAGCATGCAGTGCTATTCGTATCCCACTATTAAGTTCTAATCGCATTCGATGTTAACTTATGCATTTTTTTTTTTTTGCCAGGCATCAGCAGTAAGTTAAAATAGAATGCGATGCCTGTCAAAAAAAAAGCATAAGTTAACCCCTTAAGGACCCATGACGTATGGGTACGTCATGGGTCCGATCCCTAAGTATGGCGCCCGCTCCTGCCCTCTGTGGGTGCGATCGCTGCGGGGGTCCGGCTGTTTCCTGTAGCTGACCCCCGCGGCTAATGATCGCGGCCGGCAGCGATGCCGATCGCAATCATTTAACCCCGCAGATGCCGTGGTCAATCCTGACCACGGCATCTGCGCTGCGCTAAACCGAAAGTAAAACTTTCGGCAGCTCTCCGGCTCCCCTAGTGGTGATCGGGAGAATCGGAGCGCTGTAAGGGATAGCCTCAAGCCTTTCATTCAGCATGAGGCTATCACTTACTATTTCCTATGGAGCCCTTGTTAGCAATGGGGCTTCATAGGAAAGTAGTAAATCTCATAAACTCCAATACAAGTGTATTGGAGTTTATGTTAGAAGCAATCAGATGACTGATTTATATAGGTCCCTATGGGACCTATATAACAGTGTAAAAGAAAAATAAAAGAAATAAAAAAAAAAAAAAATAAAAACCTAAAAATTCAAATCACCCCTTTCCCCAAAATTAAAATAAAATAATAATTTTTTTTAAAAATACACATCATGGGTGTCATAATGTGCGAAAACGCCCGTGGTATAAAAATATAAAAATATATTCCCCATACGGTAAACAGAAAAACGGAAAAGCGCCCAAATGGCGGATTCGCCATTTTTGAACGCTTCATTTCCTCAAAAAATTAAATAAAAAGTGATCAAAAAGTCCTACACACCCCATAATGGTATCAACTAAAAGTTCAGATCGCCCCGCAAAAAATAAGCCCCCATACAATGCCATACACTTAATTACAAAAAGTTATAGGGGTCAAAATATGGCGACAAAAAAAAAATAAAAATTTCCACTTTTGAATTTTTTTCACTATCAAAACGCAAGAAAATCTATACATATTGGGTATCGCCGGATTCGTACTGACCTGTAGAATAAAACTAAATGGTCAGTTTTATCACACATCAAACGTCGTAATTTAAAAACCCGTAAAATTGTGGTAGAATTGTTTTTTTTTTGCAATTTCACCCCATTTGGAATTTTTTTCCCGCTTCCCACTACATCGTATGCAATATTAAATGGTGGCGTTGGAAAGTACAACTTGTCCTGCAAAAAAAAAGCCCTCATATGGCCATGTGAACGTAAAAATAAAAAAGTTATGGCTCTCGGAAGGCATGGAGCGCAAAACGAAAATGCAAAAATGAAAAAACCCCGAGTCCTTAAAGGGTTAAAATCGAATGCGATTAGAACTTAAGAGTGGGATACGAATAGCACTAGTGTTGTTGAGCGCACATTTCGAGAATAGTTCCGGTCCGTACAGAATTTTGGGGTGTTCGTGACACGACCCGAACCCGAACATTTTCATAAAAATTCGGGTTCGGTTTTGTAGTTCGTCATTTTTTGTGGCGCATTTTGAAAGGCTGCAAAGCAGCCAATCAACATGCATCATACTACTTGCCCTAAGATGCCATCGCAGCCATGCCTACTATTGGCAAGGCTGTGATTGGCCAAGTGCAGCATGTGACTCAGCTCTTTATAAGCTTGTGCGCACGTCGGGACGTGCTCACTCCCGATGTGAATAGAACAGGGATAGATGCAGCTGCTGTGAGGGCGAGATAGGCAGGGAATAATTGAGGAAAAAAACCTGAGAAGAAGTGAAAGATCTACACCAGTGAATCAAAACAACTCAGCTGAGCTGTTCACTGAAAGTTTTTTTTTTTTTACACTGGCCAGATCGATTTTTACCAGCACATGTAACTGGGCTGACCGGCGGCGGCTATTTTGGGACCTGTGGTGCGCCAGCTCAAGCTGCCACAGAGTCCAAAGAAAAGCTCCAAAGAATTAAAAAATCTACTCCTGTGACACAGAACTACAGCGATTCAGCTGCTCAGTCAAAGTCAATTTTTTTTCTGGCTGGGCAGACCATTTTCTGGCACATGTTACTGGGCTGATAGGCGGCGGCCATTTTGGGACTTGTGGTGCGCCAGCAAAAGCTGCCACAGCGTCCATTAATCTCATGTAATAGTCGATTTTCTTTATAGATATACTACATCAGGGGTTTGGCTGTGCTTGTGTCACCCCTACTAACTGCTAATATATTTAATATATCAGTGGTGAAACTGAAAGTAACCCACTTGGATAGCAAATCCCATGAATGTGCTGTTCCAGCTAGGCTAGCCAGTGTCACTACAGCCAGGTCCAATACTGTCAGCCAGAAATAAAAAAATTTTTTTTTTTGCCAGAAATATAAATTAAAAAAATCTTTCCCTGTAACAAACATAATTCTGGTGTTAGACCAGAAGAAGCACTCCTTCAGTAAATAATACTGTAAAAAGGTTTAGGCAATAATTCTCCCAGTGTGGGCAATTTATGTACCAAAACGAGCATTTTAAAAATTCCGGTGTTCTGAAATACCAGCAGTCCTCTTGTAATTATTACCAGAAAAAGGCATTATAGTGTCCAGTGTTGTCATTTTGGTTCAAAAAAGGGCAATTTAATCAATCTGGTGTTGGTGACACCCGAAATAGTAGGCCGCACGTTGTTACTCCTTTAAAAGGAAATAGTTCTCCCACTGTGGGAATTCATTTAACATAAGTATCATTTAAAAATTCTGGTGTCCAATTTGCAGCAGTCCTCTTGTAATTAATACCAGAAAAAGGCATTATAGTGTCCAGTGTTGTCATTTTGGTTCCAAAAGGCTAATTTAATCAATCTGGTGTTGGTGACACCCGAAATAGTAGGCCGCACGTTGTTACTCCTGTAAAAGGAAATAGTTCTCCCACTGTGGGAATTCATTTAACATAAGTAGCATTTAAAAATTCTGGTGTCCAATTTGCAGCAGTCTTCTTGTAATTAATACCAGAAAAAGGCATTATAGTGTCCAGTGTTGTCATTTTGGTTCCAAAAAGGCCAATTTAATCAATCTGGTGTTGGTGACACCCGAAATAGTAGGCCGCACGTTGTTACTCCTTTAAAAATGAAATAGTTCTCCCACTGTGGGAATTCATTTAACATAAGTATCATTTAAAAATTCTGGTGTCCAATTTGCAGCAGTCCTCTTGTAATTAATACCAGAAAAAGGCATTATAGTGTCCAGTGTTGTCATTTTGGTTCCAAAAAGGCCAATTTAATCAATCTGGTGTTGGTGACACCCGAAATAGTAGGCCGCACGTTGTTACTCCTTTAAAAGGAAATAGTTCTCCCACTGTGGGAATTCATTTAACATAAGTAGCATTTAAAAAATTCTGGTGTCCAATTTGCAGCAGTCTTCTTGTAATTAATACCAGAAAAAGGCATTATAGTGCCCAGTGTTGTCATTTTGGTTCCAAAAGGCCAATTTAATCAATCTGGTGTTGGTGACACCCGAAATAGTAGGCCGCACGTTGTTACTCCTTTAAAAATGAAATAGTTCTCCCACTGTGGGAATTCATTTAACATAAGTATCATTTAAAAAATTCTGGTGTCCAATTTGCAGCAGTCCTCTTGTAATTAATACCAGAAAAAGGCATTATAGTGTCCAGTGTTGTCATTTTGGTTCCAAAAGGCTAATTTAATCAATCTGGTGTTGGTGACACCCGAAATAGTAGGCCGCACGTTGTTACTCCTGTAAAAGGAAATAGTTCTCCCACTGTGGGAATTCATTTAACATAAGTAGCATTTAAAAAATTCTGGTGTCCAATTTGCAGCAGTCTTCTTGTAATTAATACCAGAAAAAGGCATTATAGTGTCCAGTGTTGTCATTTTGGTTCCAAAAAGGCCAATTTAATCAATCTGGTGTTGGTGACACCCGAAATAGTAGGCCGCACGTTGTTACTCCTTTAAAAATGAAATAGTTCTCCCACTGTGGGAATTCATTTAACATAAGTATCATTTAAAAAATTCTGGTGTCCAATTTGCAGCAGTCCTCTTGTAATTAATACCAGAAAAAGGCATTATAGTGTCCAGTGTTGTCATTTTGGTTCAAAAAAGGCCAATTTAATCAATCTGGTGTTGGTGACACCCGAAATAGTAGGCCGCACGTTGTTACTCCTTTAAAAAGGAAATAGTTCTCCCACTGTGGGAATTCATTTAACATAAGTATCATTTAAAAAATTCTGGTGTCCAATTTGCAGCAGTCTTCTTGTAATAAATACCAGAAAAAGGCATTATAGTGCCCAGTGTTGTCATTTTGGTTCCAAAAAGGCCAATTTAATCAATCTGGTGTTGGTGACACCCGAAATAGTAGGCCGCACGTTGTTACTCCTTTGAAAAGGAAATAGTTCTCCCACTGTGGGAATTCATTTAACATAAGTAGCATTTAAAAAATTCTGGTGTCCAATTTGCAGCAGTCCTCTTGTAATTAATACCAGAAAAAGGCATTATAGTGTCCAGTGTTGTCATTTTGGTTCCAAAAGGCCAATTTAATCAATCTGGTGTTGGTGACACCCGAAATAGTAGGCCGCACGTTGTTACTCCTTTAAAAGGAAATAGTTCTCCCACTGTGGGAATTCATTTAACATAAGTAGCATTTAAAAAATTCTGGTGTCCAATTTGCAGCAGTCTTCTTGTAATTAATACCAGAAAAAGGCATTATAGTGTCCAGTGTTGTCATTTTGGTTCCAAAAAGGCCAATTTAATCAATCTGGTGTTGGTGACACCCGAAATAGTAGGCCGCACGTTGTTACTCCTTTAAAAAGGAAATAGTTCTCCCACTGTGGGAATTCATTTAACATAAGTATCATTTAAAAATTCTGGTGTCCAATTTGCAGCAGTCCTCTTGTAATTAATACCAGAAAAAGGCATTATAGTGTCCAGTGTTGTCATTTTGGTTCCAAAAGGCTAATTTAATCAATCTGGTGTTGGTGACACCCGAAATAGTAGGCCGCACGTTGTTACTCCTGTAAAAGGAAATAGTTCTCCCACTGTGGGAATTCATTTAACATAAGTAGCATTTAAAAATTCTGGTGTCCAATTTGCAGCAGTCTTCTTGTAATTAATACCAGAAAAAGGCATTATAGTGTCCAGTGTTGTCATTTTGGTTCCAAAAGGCCAATTTAATCAATCTGGTGTTGGTGACACCCGAAATAGTAGGCCGCACGTTGTTACTCCTTTAAAAGGAAATAGTTCTCCCACTGTGGGAATTCATTTAACATAAGTAGCATTTAAAAAATTCTGGTGTCCAATTTGCAGCAGTCCTCTTGTAATTAATACCAGAAAAAGGCATTATAGTGTCCAGTGTTGTCATTTTGGTTCCAAAAAGGCCAATTTAATCAATCTGGTGTTGGTGACACCCGAAATAGTAGGCCGCACGTTGTTACTCCTTTAAAAAGGAAATAGTTCTCCCACTGTGGGAATTCATTTAACATAAGTAGCATTTAAAAAATTCTGGTGTCCAATTTGCAGCAGTCTTCTTGTAATTAATACCAGAAAAAGGCATTATAGTGTCCAGTGTTGTCATTTTGGTTCCAAAAGGCCAATTTAATCAATCTGGTGTTGGTGACACCCGAAATAGTAGGCCGCACGTTGTTACTCCTTTGAAAAGGAAATAGTTCTCCCACTGTGGGAATTCATTTAACATAAGTAGCATTTAAAAAATTCTGGTGTCCAATTTGCAGCAGTCTTCTTGTAATTAATACCAGAAAAAGGCATTATAGTGTCCAGTGTTGTCATTTTGGTTCCAAAAAGGCCAATTTAATCAATCTGGTGTTGGTGACACCCGAAATAGTAGGCCGCACGTTGTTACTCCTTTGAAAAGGAAATAGTTCTCCCACTGTGGGAATTCATTTAACATAAGTAGCATTTAAAAAATTCTGGTGTCCAATTTGCAGCAGTCTTCTTGTAATTAATACCAGAAAAAGGCATTATAGTGTCCAGTGTTGTCATTTTGGTTCAAAAAAGGCCAATTTAATCAATCTGGTGTTGGTGACACCCGAAATAGTAGGCCGCACGTTGTTACTCCTTTAAAAAGGAAATAGTTCTCCCACTGTGGGAATTCATTTAACATAAGTAGCATTTAAAAAATTCTGGTGTCCAATTTGCAGCAGTCTTCTTGTAATTAATACCAGAAAAAGGCATTATAGTGTCCAGTGTTGTCATTTTGGTTCCAAAAAGGCCAATTTAATCAATCTGGTGTTGGTGACACCCGAAATAGTAGGCCGCACGTTGTTACTCCTGTAAAAAGGAAATAGTTCTCCCACTGTGGGAATTCATTTAACATAAGTAGCATTTAAAAAATTCTGGTGTCCAATTTGCAGCAGTCTTCTTGTAATTAATACCAGAAAAAGGCATTATAGTGTCCAGTGTTGTCATTTTGGTTCCAAAAAGGCCAATTTAATCAATCTGGTGTTGGTGACACCCGAAATAGTAGGCCGCACGTTGTTACTCCTTTGAAAAGGAAATAGTTCTCCCACTGTGGGAATTCATTTAACATAAGTAGCATTTAAAAATTCTGGTGTCCAATTTGCAGCAGTCCTCTTGTAATTAATACCAGAAAAAGGCATTATAGTGTCCAGTGTTGTCATTTTGGTTCCAAAAGGCCAATTTAATCAATCTGGTGTTGGTGACACCCGAAATAGTAGGCCGTACGTTGTTACTCCTTTAAAAGGAAATAGTTCTCCCACTGTGGGAATTCATTTAACATAAGTAGCATTTAAAAAATTCTGGTGTCCAATTTGCAGCAGTCCTCTTGTAATTAATACCAGAAAAAGGCATTATAGTGTCCAGTGTTGTCATTTTGGTTCCAAAAGGCCAATTTAATCAATCTGGTGTTGGTAACACCCGAAATAGTAGGCCGCACGTTGTTACTCCTGTAAAAGGAAATAGTTCTCCCACTGTGGGAATTCATTTAACATAAGTAGCATTTAAAAATTCTGGTGTCCAATTTGCAGCAGTCTTCTTGTAATTAATACCAGAAAAAGGCATTATAGTGTCCAGTGTTGTCATTTTGGTTCCAAAAAGGCCAATTTAATCAATCTGGTGTTGGTGACACCCGAAATAGTAGGCCGCACGTTGTTACTCCTTTGAAAGGAAATAGTTCTCCCACTGTGGGAATTCATTTAACATAAGTAGCATTTAAAAAATTCTGGTGTCCAATTTGCAGCAGTCTTCTTGTAATTAATACCAGAAAAAGGCATTATAGTGTCCAGTGTTGTCATTTTGGTTCAAAAAGGCCAATTTAATCAATCTGGTGTTGGTGACACCCGAAATAGTAGGCCGCACGTTGTTACTCCTGTAAAAGGAAATAGTTCTCCCACTGTGGGAATTCATTTAACATAAGTAGCATTTAAAAAATTCTGGTGTCCAATTTGCAGCAGTCTTCTTGTAATTAATACCAGAAAAAGGCATTATAGTGTCCAGTGTTGTCATTTTGGTTCCAAAAAGGCCAATTTAATCAATCTGGTGTTGGTGACACCCGAAATAGTAGGCCGCACGTTGTTACTCCTTTAAAAAGGAAATAGTTCTCCCACTGTGGGAATTCATTTAACATAAGTAGCATTTAAAAAATTCTGGTGTCCAATTTGCAGCAGTCCTCTTGTAATTAATACCAGAAAAAGGCATTATAGTGTCCAGTGTTGTCATTTTGGTTCCAAAAAGCCAATTTAATCAATCTGGTGTTGGTGACACCGAAATAGTAGGCCGCACGTTGTTACTCCTTTAAAAGGAAATAGTTCTCCCACTGTGGGAATTCATTTAACATAAGTAGCATTTAAAAAATTCTGGTGTCCAATTTGCAGCAGTCCTCTTGTAATTAATACCAGAAAAAGGCATTATAGTGTCCAGTGTTGTCATTTTGGTTCCAAAAGGCCAATTTAATCAATCTGGTGTTGGTAACACCCGAAATAGTAGGCCGCACGTTGTTACTCCTGTAAAAGGAAATAGTTCTCCCACTGTGGGAATTCATTTAACATAAGTAGCATTTAAAAATTCTGGTGTCCAATTTGCAGCAGTCTTCTTGTAATTAATACCAGAAAAAGGCATTATAGTGTCCAGTGTTGTCATTTTGGTTCCAAAAAGGCCAATTTAATCAATCTGGTGTTGGTGACACCCGAAATAGTAGGCCGCACGTTGTTACTCCTGTAAAAAGGAAATAGTTCTCCCACTGTGGGAATTCATTTAACATAAGTATCATTTAAAAAATTCTGGTGTCCAATTTGCAGCAGTCTTCTTGTAATAATACCAGAAAAAGGCATTATAGTGTCCAGTGTTGTCATTTTGGTTCCAAAAAGGCCAATTTAATCAATCTGGTGTTGGTGACACCCGAAATAGTAGGCCGCACGTTGTTACTCCTTTAAAAATGAAATAGTTCTCCCACTGTGGGAATTCATTTAACATAAGTATCATTTAAAAAATTCTGGTGTCCAATTTGCAGCAGTCCTCTTGTAATTAATACCAGAAAAAGGCATTATAGTGTCCAGTGTTGTCATTTTGGTTCCAAAAAGGCTAATTTAATCAATCTGGTGTTGGTGACACCCGAAATAGTAGGCCGCACGTTGTTACTCCTGTAAAAGGAAATAGTTCTCCCACTGTGGGAATTCATTTAACATAAGTAGCATTTAAAAAATTCTGGTGTCCAATTTGCAGCAGTCTTCTTGTAATTAATACCAGAAAAAGGCATTATAGTGTCCAGTGTTGTCATTTTGGTTCCAAAAGGCCAATTTAATCAATCTGGTGTTGGTGACACCCGAAATAGTAGGCCGCACGTTGTTACTCCTTTAAAAATGAAATAGTTCTCCCACTGTGGAATTCATTTAACATAAGTATCATTTAAAAAATTCTGGTGTCCAATTTGCAGCAGTCCTCTTGTAATTAATACCAGAAAAAGGCATTATAGTGTCCAGTGTTGTCATTTTGGTTCAAAAAAGGGCAATTTAATCAATCTGGTGTTGGTGACACCCGAAATAGTAGGCCGCACGTTGTTACTCCTTTAAAAAGGAAATAGTTCTCCCACTGTGGGAATTCATTTAACATAAGTATCATTTAAAAAATTCTGGTGTCCAATTTGCAGCAGTCTTCTTGTAATTAATACCAGAAAAAGGCATTATAGTGTCCAGTGTTGTCATTTTGGTTCCAAAAAGGCCAATTTAATCAATCTGGTGTTGGTGACCCCCGAAATAGTAGGCCGCACGTTGTTACTCCTTTGAAAAGGAAATAGTTCTCCCACTGTGGGAATTCATTTAACATAAGTAGCATTTAAAAATTCTGGTGTCCAATTTGCAGCAGTCCTCTTGTAATTAATACCAGAAAAAGGCATTATAGTGTCCAGTGTTGTCATTTTGGTTCCAAAAGGCCAATTTAATCAATCTGGTGTTGGTGACACCCGAAATAGTAGGCCGCACGTTGTTACTCCTTTGAAAAGGAAATAGTTCTCCCACTGTGGGAATTCATTTTAACATAAGTAGCATTTAAAAAATTCTGGTGTCCAATTTGCAGCAGTCTTCTTGTAATTAATACCAGAAAAAGGCATTATAGTGTCCAGTGTTGTCATTTTGGTTCAAAAAGGCCAATTTAATCAATCTGGTGTTGGTGACACCCGAAATAGTAGGCCGCACGTTGTTACTCCTTTAAAAAGGAAATAGTTCTCCCACTGTGGGAATTCATTTAACATAAGTAGCATTTAAAAAATTCTGGTGTCCAATTTGCAGCAGTCCTCTTGTAATTAATACCAGAAAAAGGCATTATAGTGTCCAGTGTTGTCATTTTGGTTCCAAAAGGCTAATTTAATCAATCTGGTGTTGGTGACACCCGAAATAGTAGGCCGCACGTTGTTACTCCTGTAAAAGGAAATAGTTCTCCCACTGTGGGAATTCATTTAACATAAGTAGCATTTAAAAAATTCTGGTGTCCAATTTGCAGCAGTCTTCTTGTAATTAATACCAGAAAAAGGCATTATAGTGTCCAGTGTTGTCATTTTGGTTCCAAAAGGCCAATTTAATCAATCTGGTGTTGGTGACACCCGAAATAGTAGGCCGCACGTTGTTACTCCTTTGAAAAGGAAATAGTTCTCCCACTGTGGGAATTCATTTAACATAAGTAGCATTTAAAAAATTCTGGTGTCGAATTTGCAGCAGTCCTCTTGTAATTAATACCAGAAAAAGGCATTATAGTGTCCAGTGTTGTCATTTTGGTTCCAAAAGGCCAATTTAATCAATCTGGTGTTGGTGACACCCGAAATAGTAGGCCGCACGTTGTTACTCCTGTAAAAGGAAATAGTTCTCCCACTGTGGGAATTCATTTAACATAAGTAGCATTTAAAAAATTCTGGTGTCCAATTTGCAGCAGTCTTCTTGTAATTAATACCAGAAAAAGGCATTATAGTGTCCAGTGTTGTCATTTTGGTTCCAAAAGGCCAATTTAATCAATCTGGTGTTGGTGACACCCGAAATAGTAGGCCGCACGTTGTTACTCCTTTGAAAAGGAAATAGTTCTCCCACTGTGGGAATTCATTTAACATAAGTAGCATTTAAAAATTCTGGTGTCCAATTTGCAGCAGTCTTCTTGTAATTAATACCAGAAAAAGGCATTATAGTGTCCAGTGTTGTCATTTTGGTTCCAAAAGGCCAATTTAATCAATCTGGTGTTGGTGACACCCGAAATAGTAGGCCGCACGTTGTTACTCCTTTGAAAAGGAAATAGTTCTCCCACTGTGGGAATTCATTTAACATAAGTAGCATTTAAAAAATTCTGGTGTCCAATTTGCAGCAGTCTTCTTGTAATTAATACCAGAAAAAGGCATTATAGTGTCCAGTGTTGTCATTTTGGTTCCAAAAGGCCAATTTAATCAATCTGGTGTTGGTGACACCCGAAATAGTAGGCCGCACGTTGTTACTCCTTTGAAAAGGAAATAGTTCTCCCACTGTGGGAATTCATTTAACATAAGTAGCATTTAAAAAATTCTGGTGTCCAATTTGCAGCAGTCCTCTTGTAATTAATACCAGAAAAAGGCATTATAGTGTCCAGTGTTGTCATTTTGGTTCCAAAAAGGCCAATTTAATCAATCTGGTGTTGGTGACACCCGAAATAGTAGGCCGCACGTTGTTACTCCTTTAAAAGGAAATAGTTCTCCCACTGTGGGAATTCATTTAACATAAGTAGCATTTAAAAAATTCTGGTGTCCAATTTGCAGCAGTCCTCTTGTAATTAATACCAGAAAAAGGCATTATAGTGTCCAGTGTTGTCATTTTGGTTCCAAAAGGCCAATTTAATCAATCTGGTGTTGGTGACACCCGAAATAGTAGGCCGCACGTTGTTACTCCTGTAAAAGGAAATAGTTCTCCCACTGTGGGAATTCATTTAACATAAGTAGCATTTAAAAAATTCTGGTGTCCAATTTGCAGCAGTCTTCTTGTAATTAATACCAGAAAAAGGCATTATAGTGTCCAGTGTTGTCATTTTGGTTCCAAAAAGGCCAATTTAATCAATCTGGTGTTGGTGACACCCGAAATAGTAGGCCGCACGTTGTTACTCCTTTGAAAAGGAAATAGTTCTCCCACTGTGGGAATTCATTTAACATAAGTAGCATTTAAAAAATTCTGGTGTCCAATTTGCAGCAGTCCTCTTGTAATTAATACCAGAAAAAGGCATTATAGTGTCCAGTGTTGTCATTTTGGTTCCAAAAGGCCAATTTAATCAATCTGGTGTTGGTGACACCCGAAATAGTAGGCCGCACGTTGTTACTCCTTTAAAAGGAAATAGTTCTCCCACTGTGGGAATTCATTTAACATAAGTAGCATTTAAAAATTCTGGTGTCCAATTTGCAGCAGTCTTCTTGTAATTAATACCAGAAAAAGGCATTATAGTGTCCAGTGTTGTCATTTTGGTTCCAAAAAGGCCAATTTAATCAATCTGGTGTTGGTGACACCCGAAATAGTAGGCCGCACGTTGTTACTCCTTTAAAAGGAAATAGTTCTCCCACTGTGGGAATTCATTTAACATAAGTATCATTTAAAAATTTCTGGTGTCCAATTTGCAGCAGTCCTCTTGTAATTAATACCAGAAAAAGGCATTATAGTGTCCAGTGTTGTCATTTTGGTTCCAAAAAGGCCAATTTAATCAATCTGGTGTTGGTGACACCCGAAATAGTAGGCCGCACGTTGTTACTCCTTTAAAAGGAAATAGTTCTCCCACTGTGGGAATTCATTTAACATAAGTAGCAATTAAAAATTCTGGTGTCCAATTTGCAGCAGTTTTCTTGTAATTAATACCGGAAAAAGGAATTACGGTATATCTTCCAGTGTGGGAATTTTGGGGCTAAAAAATAATATATTTTATTGTGGTGCGAGTTGAATCGCAACAATGAGAAAACATTCTATTAAGGGACGAGGACGCGGTCGTGGTGGGGTCCGTGGAGTCTCTGTTGCTGGCAGAGGATGTGGCCGTTCGGCCTCAGGCGCACAAAGTAGTGAACCAACTCCCTCAAGTAGCCGGCAGAATTTACAGCGATATTTGGTGGGGCCCAATGCCGTTATGAGGATGGTAAGGCCTGAGCAGGTACAGGCATTAGTCGATTGGGTGGCCGACAGTGCTTCCAGCACGTTCACCACATTGTCTTCCGCCCAGTCTTCTGCGGAAGCGCACAGGTGGCACCGGAAAACCAAGCCCATCAGTCTGTCACATCACCCCCATGCATATCATGGAAACTGTCCGAGCCTCAAGTTATGCAGCAGTCTCTTCTTCTGTTTGAAGACTCTGCTGGCAGGGGTTCCCAGGGCGTCCACCTAGCCCTTCCCTAGCGGTGGAAGACATACCATGCACTGACGCACAACCACTTATGTATCCAGATGATGACGACATGGGAATACCACCACAGCAGAGTCACCCAGTCTCTGATGATGACGAAACACAGGTGCCCACTGCCGCGTCTTATTGCATTGTGCAGACTGAACAGGAGGAGGTCAGGGAGGAAGACTGGGTGGAAGACGATGCAGAGGACGATGAGGTCTTAGACCCCACATGGACTGAAGGTCGTGCCGCTGACTTAAATAGTTCAGAGGAAGAGGCAGTGGTGAGACCGAGACAACAGCGAAGCCAAAGAGGGAGCAGGGGGCAAAAGCAGAACACCCGCCGTCCCGAGAGTTCGCCTGCTATTGGCCAGCGCCAACAGGGACCCAGCACCCCAAAGGCATCTTCAAGGAGTTCCCTGGCATGGCACTTCTTCAAACAATGTGCTGAGGACAAGACCAGAGTGGTTTGCACGCTGTGCCATCAGACCCTGAGGCGAGGCATTAGCGTTCTTAACCTGAGCACCACCTGCATGATCAGGCATCTACATGCAAAGCATGAACTGCAGTGGAGTGCACACCTCAAAAACAAGGAACACGCTCAGGCTCCCCCTGCTACCTCTACCGCTGCTGCCTCGGCTTCCGCCTCGAGAGGAATGTTGCCACCTGCCGAGCAGCAAACAGAGGATGTGCCACCGACACCACCACCACCGCCACCGTCACCTAGCGTCTCCACTATTTCACACAGCAGCGTTCAGCTCTCCATCTCTCAAACCTTTGAGAGGAAGCGCAAATTCCCACCTAGTCACCCTCGAGGCCCTTGGCCTGAATGCCAGCATTTCTAAACTACTGGCCTTTGAAATGCTGTCATTCCGGCTGGTGGACACAGACAGCTTCAAACAGCTGATGGCCATGGCTGTCCCCCAGTATGTGGTTCCCAGCCGCCACTACTTCTCCAAGACAGCCGTGCCTTCCCTGCACATGCAAGTGTCTGATAAAATCAAGTGTGCACTGCGCAACGCCATTTGTGCCAAGGTCCACCTAACCACAGATACGTGGACCAGTAAGCACGGCCAAGGACGCTATATCTCACTAACTGCACACTGGGTGAATGTAGTGGCGGCTGGGCCCCAGGCGGAGAGTTCCTTGGCGCACGTCCTTCCGCCACCTAGGATCGCAGGGCATCATTCTCTGCCTCCTGTAGCCTCCTCCTCCTACTCGGCTTCCTCCTCCACTGCTTCCACCAGCTCCTCCTGTCAGCCACACACCTTCACCACCAACTTCAGCACAGCCCGGGGTAAACGTCAGCAGGCCATTCTGAAACTCTTATGTTTGGGGGACAGGCCCCACACCGCGCAGGAGTTGTGGCGGGGTATTGAACAACAGACGGACGAGTGGTTGCTGCCGGTGGGCCTCAAGCCAGGCCTGGTGGTATGCGATAATGGGCGAAATCTCGTGGCAGCTCTGGGACTAGCCGGTTTGACGCACATCCCTTGCCTGGCGCATGTGCTGAATTTGGTGGTGCAGAGGTTCATTCACCACTACCCCAACATGTCAGAGCTGCTGCATAAAGTGCGGGCCGTCTGTGCGCGCTTCCGGCGTTCACATCCTGCCGCTGCTCGCCTGTCTGCGCTACAGCGGAACTTCGGCCTTCCCGCTCACCGCCTCATATGCGACGTGCCCACCCGGTGGAACTCCACCTTGCACATGCTGGAGAGACTGTGCGAGCAGCAGCAGGCCATAGTGGAGTTTCAGCTGCAGCACGCTCGCGTCAGTCGTACTGCGGAACGGCACCACTTCACCACCAATGATTGGGCCTCCATGCGAGACCTGTGTGCCCTGCTGCACTGCTTTGAGTACTCCACCAAAATGGCCAGTGGCGATGACACTGTTATCAGCGTTACAATACCAATTCTATGTCTCCTAGAGAAAACGCTTAGGGCAATGATGGAAGAGGAGGTGGCCCAGGTGGAGGAGGAGGAGGAGGAGGAGGAGGGCTCGTTTCTAAGACTTTCAGGCCAGTCTGTTAGAAGTAGCTCAGAGGGAGGTTTTTGAAGCAGCAGAGGGCAGGTTCACAAGTCGCCAGCCAAGGCACTCTAATGGAGGACGAGGAGGATGAGGAGGAGGTGGAGGAGGACGAGGATGAAGCAGGTTCACAGCAGGGTGGCAGCCCACACAGCTCAGGCCCATCACTAGTGCGTGGCTGGGGGATACGGTGGACGATGACGATACGCCTCCCACAGAGGACAGCTTGTCCTTACCTCTGGGGAGCCTGGCACACATGAGCGATTACATGCTGCAGTGCCTGCGCAGCGACAGCAGAGTTGCCCACATTTTAACGTGTGCTGACTACTGGGTGGCCACCCTGCTGGATCCCCGGTACAAAGACAATGTGCCCACTTTACTTCCTGCACTGGAGCGTGATAGGAAGATGCGCGAGTACAAGCGCACGCTGGTAGACGCGCTCCTGAGAGCATTCCCAACTGTCACAGGGGAACAGGTGGAAGGCCAAGGCCAAGGCAGAGGAGGAGCTAGAGGTCGCCCACGCAGCAGTATCACGGCCAGCTCCTCTGAGGGCAGGGTTAGCATGGCAGAAATGTGGACAAGTTTTGTCTCCACGCCACAGCTAACTGCCCCACCACCTGATACGGAACGTGTTAGCAGGAGGCAGCATTTCACTAACATGGTTGAACAGTATGTCTGCACACCCCTCCACGTACTGACGGACGGTTCGGCCCCATTCAACTTCTGGGTTTCAAAATTGTCCACGTGGCCAGAGTTAGCATGTTATGCCTTGGAGGTGCTTTCCTGCCCGGCGGCCAGCGTTTTATCAGAGCAGCGTATTCAGCACGGCGGGGCGTCATTACTGACAAGCGCAGCCGCCTGTCCACAGCCAATGTGGACAAGCTGACGTTCATAAAGATGAACCAGGCATGGATCCCACAGGACCTGTCCCTCCCTTGTGCAGAGTAGTCCTTAATAACTGCCTAAAACATGTCTTGTTGTACTACGGGCCACTTCTTTATTTAATACAAATTTTATGTAACCCACAGTTGAATGAAACTCTCCTCTGTCTGGGCGCCGGGCCTAACTAGATGAAAGTGGCCTGTTAAACTATCGGGTGACATAAAGCCATAACCTCTGCCATGCTACCTCTGTCCTCTGTCTGGGTGCTGAGGCCTAAGTCAAATAAAGCGGTCTTCTGCTGTGCTGGGGGATATGAAGCTAATCTCTGACCTCTCTCCTCTGTCTGGGTCCAAAGGCCTAAGTCACTGAAAGAGGCCTTCTCCTGTGGTGTGTGATATGATGCCTGAATTTGTGCTGTGGGACCTCTCTCCTCTTCCTGGGTGCAGGGGTCAAAGTATCTAAAAGTGTCCTTCTCTTGCGGTGGTTGATATGATGCCTGAATATGTGCTGTGGGGCCTCTCTCCTCTGTTTGGGTGAAGGGGTCAAAGTAACTTTATGGTGGCTTCTCCTGTGGTGGTTGATATTATGCCTGATTCTCTGCTGTGGGACCTCTCTCCTCTTCCTGGGTGCAGGGTCAAAGTATCTAAAAGTGTCCTTCTCTTGCGGTGGTTGATATGATGCCTGAATATGTGCTGTGTGGCCTCTCTCCTCTGTCTGGGTGAAGGGGTCAAAGTAACTAAATGGTGGCCTACTCCTGTGGTGGTTGATATGATGCCAGATTCTCTGCTGTGGGACCTCTCTCCTCTTCCTGGGTGCAGGGGTCAAAGTATCTAAAAGTGTCCTTCTCTTGCGGCGGTTGATATGATGCCTGAATATGTGCTGTGTGGCCTCTCTCCTCTGTCTGGGTGAAGGGGTCAAAGTAACTAAATGGTGGCCTACTCCTGTGGTGGTTGATATAATGCCAGATTCTCTGCTGTGGGACCTCTCTCCTTTGTCTGGGTGCTGGGGTCGAAATAATAGTAAGTGACCTTCTCCATTGGTGGGTGACTTGAAGCCTGATTCTGTGCTATGGGACCTCACTCTAATTAATATTGTTTAATTTTTATTTATTTTATGTTAACTCATCATTTCCCTATCTACATTTGTTTGCAGGGGATTTACCTACATTTTGCTGCCTTTTGCAGCCCTCTAGCCCTTTCCGGGTGTGTTTTACAGCCTTACCAGAAACCTTACCAGATCTAGCACATAAACCAGTTGAACTTGAAACCCTTGAAAGATTACAGTAATGAAAAATAATTATTAATATGGGCAACACTATCTGTACCCTTTGTTTCCAATCAAACACAACGCAATAAATTTGATTTAACATTATAGTTTTATAAAATAATCTTTAACAAAATAGAATTATTTTTTAACATAAATATATAAATAACCAAAAAAATTAGGGTATTTTTTAAATTTTTCTCTGCTCCTCCAGCAGATCATCGATGTCCTTAAGATGAGCCTCCTCCATGGCTCGCATTTGGTGGGAGAACTGCATCTTGAGCTGCCTCATCTTCCTGGTTTGCTGCTCCCTGAATTGCTGCATTCGCAGCTGGTGCTTCCTTCCCATTGTTTTTATTTTTTTTTAACATGATGTTGTCAGCTGTAAAATAAATGAAATAAAATTTGGAAATGTACATTAAAATACAATCATTAATTGTTATATAAAGCAGATGATATTTTTTTCTTGAAATCTGTTATATATTGGTTTAGGTAGGATTAATAATAGTTCCTTTTAGTTTTGGGTTATTGACTTAGGGTCCTTTCACACTTGCGTTCTGAGGATCCGGCAGGCACTTCCGTCCTGCCGGTTCCGTCAGAACGCAAGTCACCTGAAGCATTAGAAGACTGATCAGGATCCTGATCAGTCTTCGAATTGCTTTCAGGTTACTATGGCAGCCAGGACGCTACTAGCGCCCTGGTTGCCATAGTAGAGCGGGAGAGGGAGCGGCATACTTACATTGCCGTGCGGCTCCGGGCGCTCCTGAATGACGCCAGAGCGCCTCATGTGCATGGATCACGTGATCCATGCGATCACGTGATCCATGCACTGGGGCGCCCTGACGTCATCCTGGAGTGTCCCGGAGCCGCACGGAATGTAAGTATGCCGCTCCCGCCTCCTGCTACATTTTACCATGGTAACCAGGACTTTAGCGTCCTGGCTGCCATGGTAACCAGTCAGGAAAAGCTAAATGTCGGATCCGGCAATGCGCCGAAACGACGTTTAGCTTAAGGTCGGATCCGGATTAATGCCTTTCAATGGGCATTAATTCCGGATCCGGCCTTGCGGCAAGTGTTCCGGATTTTTGGACGGAACAAAAAGCGCAGCATGCTGCGGTATTTGCTGCGTCCAAAAAACGTTCCAGTCCTGAACTGAAGTCATCCTGATGCATCCTGAACGGATTTCTCTCCATTCAGAATGCATGGGGATGATCCTGATCAGGATTTTTCCGGCATAGAGACCCGACGACGGATCTCTATGCCGGAAAAGAAGAACGCAGGTGTGAAAGGGGCCTTAGTAGTTACGTTAATGGTTTTGATGTTGATCAATTACTTTTTAGTGTTTATTTTTTATATTACTGTTATGTGTTGTACTTTATTTGTTGCCTGTTTTATTATATTTTCTTCATTTAAAAAAATAATATAGTTTGTTAAAATATATTCTTACAAAAATTTATATATTGCATGCTTGTTATATCGTACTTCCAAAAATGTATGTGTCAGTTAGATACGTTATGGAAATCAGTACTCCCACCCGTAACATTAGCTTTCTGGGACACTGAATAAATAAAAATATCCACATCATCCATTTACCTTCTTGTCGGGGGGTAGTGACCATCTCCTCTTCTGCCTCCTCAGAGTCATCACCCTCCTCCACTGCAGCAGGTGGGCTATGGGCCCGATAGCCTGATGGCCCTGCCTCTTCCTGCTCCTCCTCGTCCGAGTGGTCTGTCTCCTCCTCCACCTCCACCGCCTTCTTCTTTTTAGAGAGCTTGGCTCTCACTTTGGGAAGCGGAGCATCTGTAATGATGATGACCAATTTTTTAAAAATGCCAAGATAAACAAGTAACGCCAAATTACAGTTAAAGGTACACAAATTAATCTATGGTAGTGTCTGGATGGCATAATAATTAACTACACCTATCTTTCTTCTCCTTTTGGCTTAGATCAAGTGTAGTATCATCAGTGTCTGCCTTGACCTGCCGGACCAGGACCCTGTGGGTACCCCCTGCACTCTGCCTTTGAGCATCGTTGATTAAGTTCAGCTTCAACTCACTGCTGCTATTGGGTGTTGGGCCACTCCCCAGGGAACAAGAGTGATTCGAGTCTATGACTTCATTTGGGCATGTGGCCTAATTGTCCTGATCGATGCTTGTTGTCTACACCCGTCCAGACGTGCGAGGAGTTTGGACAAGCTTCAGGGGCCAAAGTCAACTGTGTAAAGTCAAAAACATATGTGGCCCAGAAAGAGGTCTCATATTGCCACCTTTAGCACCCTTTCCCATCAGTTCAACACCACTGTACTAAGTGATTTATTGTAAAGGGTTAAAATACTTATTTCTCTCACCAACATATTGTTATCTATCTGCTCAGTTATGCAAATAAGTATTGTACCTGGAAAAGATTTATCTCTGATCTTAGTGATCAGATCCATCCTGTGGCGCTTCAGATCTGACCACTTTTTTAGAATCGCATCCTTCCGATGAGTGCACCCATGCTTCTGCCACAGATGGAAAGCAATTCTCCGCACTATGGCCTGCTTTTCACCCCTTGACCTTCTGCGGTCATACCCCTTCTCCAACATTTCCTGCAAGATAACAATTAAATCATGTAATCCCACAGTTCTAAAATACAATTATTAGTTATCATAGTCATAAGAACCATCAAAAATAACATTTAATATCAAAACAGTCAAAGAGTAGAACATCGCCATCCCTTTAAAAGTGACTTGAACATTGCCGCCCCTTTAAAAGTGACTTGAACACTGCAGCCCCTTTAAAAGTGACTTGAACATCGCCATCCCTTTAAAAGTGACTTGAACACTGCAGCCCCTTTAAAAGTGACTTGAACATTGCCATCCGTTTAAAAGTGACTTGAACATTGCGATCCCTTTAAAAGTGACTTGAATATTGCCGCCCCTTTAAAAGTCACTTGAACATCGCCATCCCTTTAAAAGTGACTTGAACATTGCGATCCCTTTAAAAGTGACTTGAATATTGCCGCCCCTTTAAAAGTGACTTGAACATCGTCATCCCTTTAAAAGTGACTTGAACATTGCCACCCCTTTAACAGTGTCTTTCACTAATCACTCATGTAGTTGTGCAGTCTGCTAAAGCCTGTGATGAGTTTATGTCACCAAGCAGTAGGACATGTGACAGTGTAAGGCAGTTATGAGATCAGTGAAGGCCTGCAGGCTTCTTGGCTAATAAAAATCATTAATAAGTTTAAATCACATTACTGCATTACACACTAACTAAGTTCAATTACTTACAGTTATTAAGAAATCCAGCTCTTCTTTAGAGAATTTACTTTTCGCCATAATCGCTGGGACAGTCACCAATCTCCACTCTCGTCTCTCTCGATCCGATCCTAGGTAACGCACACACATACAGACGCACGTACACGATTCTTGAATAGTTGTATTATCGCGATAATAAAACTAACAGTGTAAAGTTGACTGTATTGCTCTAAGTTATATTCGCGTACGAATGTAACTTCTATTACAGCACACCAATACTAAAACTGACTAAGAGACAGCTTTAAGTTCTATTCGAACGCGATTGCAACTTTGGAACTTAAAGTGGTGTACGATTTTAAAAGTTGAGTACTAAAAGTTGGAATCGCAATGCGATTCTTATGTATTTAGCTTAATCGCATTGCGATTACAACTTTGAGCTACCGATCACCATGGGAACGCCTCCTCCAGTAGAATGTACTGTCGGATGTGAGAATTAAGTTGAAATCGCAATGCGATTATTATATATCTGCTTAATCGCATTGCCGTTCAACTTAGCATTGCTAAATAATTCCATCCATATTCGCTAACTTACTGACTCAGTAAGTTAACGATATGGATGGAATTATTTAGCAATGCTAAGTTGAAATCGCAATGCGATTAAGCAAATATATAAGAATCGCATTGCGATTTCAACTTAATTCTCAGATCCGACAGTACATTCTACTGGAGGAGGCGTTCCCATGGTGATCGTTAGCTCAAAGTTGTAATCGCAATGCGTTTATTGCGGTATATTATCCCTCTGGGTGTCTTTTACAGCCTTTTTAGTGCCCAAAAGTTCGGGTCCCCATTGACTTCTATGGGGTTCGGGTTCGGGATGAAGTTCGGCTTGAGTTCGGATCACGAACCCGGACATTTTCCGGAAGTTCGGCCGAACCTCTCGAACCCGAACATCCAGGTGTTCGCTCATCTCTAGCTAGAAACAGTAAAAAAACAAATGTGATGATAAATGATGATAAATCAAGGGTAAAGGAGAGCAGTTAGAAAAGTTCACATGGGCGGACTGGAAACTTAAATTGGCGCTAGAAAAAAAACCTAAAAAGTGGCCCCATGTTGTAGGTGGTTCCAATTTTACACTGTATAAACCCAGTCCTACATAAATGAGAAAATCTGCACCGATATCCTGCTATGGACCCATACTATACCCCCACAAACCTCCCATTTTATATAAAAGCACACAGGGGTGTTTTCTTATGGAAGAAAATATTGCAGTATGCTCTTATTAAGGGGGCATTCACGATATTTGTATTTTGTTGTCCGCAAAACACAAATCTGCAAAATACAATGGTGTCTGTGTGATGTCCATGTTGTGTCAATTTTTTTTTCTGACATATCGACTTCAATGGGTCCATATGTGGGGCCCTCACTATCGCATCCCAGATGTAAGAATCGCCGAGTGGTGTAGTGCGGCCTAAAGGTCTCTTTAAGTGTGTCACGGTGCTCCTACCTGGATACGACTGAATAACGGACATATGGATGCAGAAAACAAAACCGGAGATATCCGTGTGTTTTCCACATCTGTATGTCTGTTCCGCAAAATAAATAAAATGTCCTCTACTTGGCTACAAAATGCAGTTTTACGGACTGTTAATTATTACAATGGCTCAAATTTAGTTTTTTTCATGTCAGTGACTCACTGGCGTTAGTTGTCTGTGTTCTCCATGGACTGCACACAGATCCAATGACTTTAATGTGTTTATTCACACATCAGTGGTTATCCACTCTGTGGGTCAGCAGTGACACCACGGAAGCATGCACTACTTCTGTGATTATGGATCCCTCACACCCTTTACAGCTCCTGGGTCTGTGAAAACCACTGACACAACACAAATGGCACCCATATTCTGTGGTTTTACGACAATTGGTAGGAGATGCTCTAAAAATCCCTTTATCAGCCTAGCATTGCTCATGGAATACGAATGAGACACTGAGGACAATAAACTGACACACAAACCAGATACGGATTTCTTCACAGATGAAACGCTGACTGGCCTGTCTTGGATATCATCACTGACACGGAAGAGGCCTAACTGGTGAGTTATAATCAGTGAAATCGGTACATCACTGATGGACTCGCTACAAAGAAATTCTATGTCGAGCACACTAGGCCTGTTTCACACTGCTGTTAAGTAGTCTGCAGTTTGTAAGTAGTGCATGTAGTGGTTTTTGTCCAGCCAAATGCCAGCATATTTGTCGGGTAGCGGCCAGATCTCTGCCAGACCCCATTATAGTCGATGAGACTGGTGGGCATGCCGGTAATATTTGGCAATGCTGGTTGCAGGGAGCTCCGGCAGGAGCCTGCCAGAACTACTTAACAGTAGTGTGAAATAGGCCTTACTCCAATCTAACAATGGGGCGTCTTATTTTCCCTATGTTTTCCATGTCCGCACCTACATACTGCAACAGAGTGTATACCAGGCATGGCCAACCTGAGGCTCTCCAGCTGTTGCAAAACTACAACTCCCAGCATGCCCAGACTACCTACAGCTATCAGCCTACAGCAGGGCATGGTGGGAGTTATAGTTTTACAACAGCTGGAGAGCTGCAGGTTAGCCATGCCTGCTGTATACGCTTCCAATTTACAGACCTGAGGGGATTACATATCCAACAATATACCGTACTTGTAAAGGGCAATGCCCAGTTTGCATGAACCCTCAAGGTGCTTTTATACTATTGTTTTCTTAAAAGGTCGTTTTTAAATTCATAATTTTCTTGTGTATGTATAGTTTCACTTGTGTCTTTTATTATTTTTTGTGGTCACATTGCTTTTTGTACCTCTCATCTTGCTGTAAAGAACACGCCAGGAAGCAGAGAAATTGGCAGGAAAATCTACAGGTACGGTTTCACAATGGATGAATTCCTACACTATTAAGGCAATAAACACAAATCATGCGTCATGTGTAGTGACCGCCTCATTTTTATGTCATTTTCATTAACTGGTTGAGTGCTGCATGGTGTATCTAACATAGCATATAATATAAGACCAAAAAAAGACATTTGTCCATCCAGTTCGGCCTGTTTCCTTTAAGTTGATCCAGAGGAAGGCAAAAAAACCCTGTGAGGCAGAAGCCAATTTTCCCCACTTAAGGGGAAAAAATTCCTTCCCGACTCCGAATCAGAATAACTCCCTGGATCAACGACCCCTCTCTAGTAGCTGTAGCCTGTAATATTATTACACTCCAGAAATACATCCAGGCCCCTCTTGAATTCCTTTATTGTACTCACCATCCCCACCTCCTCAGGCAGAAAGTTCCATAGTCTCACTGCTCTTATTTTAAGATGTATTGCAAGTTCCCTTAGTGTCACCTTTTCAGTAGAATGCTCTCTTACTGACCCCACACGGTAGCATGTAACAAAGTAGTTATGGCCCCTTGGTGCCTCTCTTACAGTAGTGAAGCTCCTGTAGTGTTAATAAATTAAAAACTGCCCTTCCAGTCCATGAGCTAGCACACTAGAACAACTCTGGAAGAAAACCCACTCCAAGGAAGACTTCATCTCATACAAACAAGCTGTCTTCAACATCAAGTCTACACTTACCTCTTCTAAACAGGGATACTTAATTACTGGTATACCATCTCTTTCCCACAACCCCAAATTATTTAATACCTTCAACTCTCTACCCCGTCCCCCAGTGCCCCTCCCAAACCCATCATCTCCACTAAAGACTTTGCTAAATATTTTAAAGATAAAATTGATAAAATCTTAAAAAGCTTAAAGCAACAACCTCCAGTGTCCCTCCACACAACTGCTCAGTGCTCTGACCACATAACCCAGTTTACTACCATTACTGAAGAAAAGATCTCCACCTTGATTTCGAAATCACGACTCACCACTTGTTCCCTTGACCCAATCCCATCTTATCCCTAACCTCACCACTATAGCTATCCCAGCGCTTACCCACCTCTTAAACCTAACACTAACCACTGGCATTTTCCCTTCCTCTTTTAAGCATTCAACTATCATTCCAATACTCAAGAAGCCCTGCCTGGACCCATCTTCTTTATCCAGCTATCGCCCCATCTCACTTCTCCCATTCCCCCATGTCACTCAGCCCCCTACCTGACCTATCCATTACAGTTAAAAACACAATACTTTCTCCAGTCTCACAGGTCTGCTCCCTGGGGATAACATATGATTCTGCCCTGTCCAAACCACACATTCAAACCTTACCTCCATCTGCAGCTTTCAATCTCTCGTATTTGCTACTGCAACATCCTTTTCTGTAGCCTCCCATCTAGCACCCCTCCAATCTATCCTGAACTCTGCTGCCCAGTTAATCCACCTCTCCCCTTGTTTCTCCTCTGCCAATCCCTTTACTGGCTCCCTATTGCCCAGCAAATACCAATGCTACATATAAGGCAGTCCACAACCTGTGCCCTCCTTACATCTCTCACCTGCTTTCCCGATACATCCTCACATGTGATGTCCGATCTTCACAGGACCTCCCTCTTTGTTCTCTTCTTTTCCATTCTTAACATAATCGTCTATATAATTTCTCATGTTTACTGCTCATACTCTGGAACTCGCTACCCAAGCACATCAGACTCTTCCCCAACATCCAAACCTTTAAAAGCAACTTGAAAACCCACCTTTTCAGGAAAGCCTACAACCTACAATGAGCATGCTGCCAGCATACAACCAGATGAACAGCTTTTACCCTCATTTACTGTATCCTTACCCTTCCCTTGTAGATTGTAAGCCCTTCAGGCAGGGTGCTCTCCCTCTCTGTATCAGTTTGTTAATAGTTTCATGTTTATCATATTTGTATTTTTATGTTATGTATCTGTAACCCTCTCTTGATGTACAGCCCCATGGAATAAATGGTGCTTTCAGATAAATAATCATATTTTGTGGCATCCTGCACCTGAGAAAATTTGCTTTTTCTTGATATGCACATTAAGTTGTTGGAGCACCAAATGGTGGCTTGAGCCCTTGGAGCACTATTTCATCACCACTTCATAGCTACAGAAACTACCCCCTCCAGACATCTCACCTGGCCTTGTGTTTCTGTACTTGCACTATTGGTCCTGGCCCTTTGTTCTTGCTCTTACCTTTGCTCCCAGTATCAAAGCATGCACAAAGCAGATACAGATACAGATACCTACAGCGTTGATGATATCAGCATACACCTGGAAGTGGAAGCAGCTATTTTGGATGGAAGAGTCAAACGAAGCCTCTGTCAGAAGCCACCGCCTCCACTGCTGTATGTGCAATCGGTATCTGCCCTGCATAGGAAGCAGCAGCAGAACTTTAATGCATGCACCAATACTGGAAACAAAGGGGCAAGTGCAGAAACACAGGGCCCGGCGAGATATCTGGCCCTGTCAAGGGGGAGGAGGAGTGTCTAGAGCTGTGGGGTGGTGATGAACTGGTTCTTCAAGAACTCGGGCTAGCCCAGGGATGGGCAAATTCGGCCCTCCAGCTGTTGTAAAACTACAATTCCCACCATGCCCTGCTGTAGGCTGATAGCTGTAAGCAGTCTTTGCATGCTGTGAGTTGTAGTTTTGCAACAGCTGGAGGGCCGAGTTTGCCCATCCATGGGCTAGCCCCTTGCTGCTCCAACAACCTGATTTGTGTATCAAGGAGAAGTGAATTTTCTCAGGAAAAGGGCAATGATGCAACATATATAAGGTACCATTTGATTCAGCCGGGTCATCCATGTTTGAATTCGGCAAATCAAAAACTAAAAAATTACACTGGTAATTAAAGTGTTAAACAGAATTTGAAAAAAAAAAAAAAAAAAACAAGTAAACTCAATTAAAATATAACATTTGAATGAATGCCAAGTTTATTAAGCCCAAGCACCCTTCTGACACATACTGATATGTAACTTATTTACGTAAAACTGTCAAACCATTTTACGCATTATGTGTTTGCCTTATCCATATTTTATAAGATGTATTGTTGCAGAATATGTACGCTCTACAGAAGGATTAATGACTGCAAACTTGATTTATTATCACATTATGTGTGTTGACGACATTTATGAAATGTCGGCCACCTGTAAGCTGATAATTGTCTCTACTTTTTGCAACCTGCACTTTTCACATAACATATACTGCATACTAAATGGCTAATGTTATGTAAAAGTCATATTTTATTCTTCCATTACTGGAGGACAGCAATCAGCCACTCAAAGTATACTTAATAAGAACTGGCTGTTCGGTATTAAAAGGGGGCCTGACAATGGTGATGATTATTGTAGGGTGATGCAGGAAGAGGCATAGATATAGAGAAAAGGACACTAAACCATACAATGGTGTTAGTTGCCCAGTTATAAAAGGAGAAGGAATTTGGAGATATTAGGTTTCAGTATATGTCATTGCTGTGTAGACGGAGATGCAATTTTGCAGTATCCAGTAACTTCTATGGAGAAAATTGGTGCCCATACGTAATCGATGAAGCATAACACAATGAGACAAGCAGGGTTATTTTTTAAACTCAATATCCATAGAAAAAGCCTTTTTTAGAATCTTTGGTTGTTGTTTTTTACATTTTGGAAGTACTATACCAGGGGTAGGCAACCTCCAGCACTTCCAGCTGTTTTGAAACTACAACTCCCAGCATGCATAATTGCTCTGCTCTTCTCCGAACTCCCATGGAAATGAATAGAGCATGCTGGGAATTGTAGTTTTACAACAGCTGGAGTGCCAGAGGTTGCCGACCTCTGTACTATACCATTGGAAATCAAATATGAAATATTGTTCTTCTGTAGAAGTCAGCACAAATGATTTGACCTCCTATATGGAGGTTCCCTTGTCAGGGGAAGATGTTATCTGAAGGGTGATAATAGTAGAATAAGGATAACAGCATGACAGCTCTATTGTTCTTTTGATAGCCCTAGATATTGATGCCCTCAGAAGAAAATTGCATTAATCAGTGCAATGTGTGATGCTTCAATTGAGTTACTCATCCTCCTTCTCCGTAATAAAAATGATATAGGAAATTCACATATAGGCTGTTAATATGTGATAAAAAATGTTGACAGTTATGTCCCTTTAAACCCTTCCAGACCTCCACCATACATGTATGTGTTTAAAAATGATGCTCACTCCGGAGCGCAGTGGGTGCATAGATGCTGGGTTTCTGCTTTTTAAAACAACAGACATCCAGGATTTATATCTTTATATATGCTGATCGCAGACATTTAACCCCCCAGATGCTGTGGTCAATTGTGACAACAGCATCTGAGGCAGCTTTTCTCAGGTGCGCTGCACTTCCATAGTAAAATAACAAATCTTCAATACATTGCAATGTTAATTCATTGCAGTGTATTGAGAAGCGAACTAAAGATTGAATACTCAAGTCCTAAGGGGACTTAAGAAAGGGAAAAAAAGGAACAAAAAAACCCTGAATCGGAATCTCAAAACCCTGTACTATTAAAATATAAATGTACTGTATTTATCCTGTACAGTGAACGGCGAAAAAAAAAAAATTTAAGTGGCCAACTTACCATTTTCTTTCACTTCACCTCCTCAAAAACTTAATAAAAAGTGAACAAAAACTTATAAACACTCCAAAATGGTATTGTTAAAAACTACAGATTGCTCCGCAATAAATGAGCCCTGACCCAGCTCCATAGATGTAAATATCTAATGGGGGTCTGGTCTGAGGTCTGATATGGGGTGTCTGGAGGTCTAATGGGGGTATGAGCTGAGGTCTGATCTTGTGTGGGGGTCTGACATCAAAGTCTTATGGGGGTCTGGTCTAATATGGGGGGGGTCTTAGAGGTCTAATGGGGGTCTGGTCTGAGGTCTGATATGGGGGGTTCTGAAGGTCAAATTTGGGTCTGATCTGAGGTCTGATATGGGAGGTCCTCAGGTATGGTCTGAGGTCTGATATGAGAGGTCCTCAGGTATGGTCTGAGGTCTGATATGGGGGGGTCTGACATGCAGGTCTAAAGGGAGTCTCATCTGAGGTCTGATACATGGGAGGTCTAATGGGGGTCTGGTCTGAGGTCTCATATGGGGGTTTCTGACATGGAGGGCTAATGGAGGGTCTGATCTAAGGTCTGAAACTGGGGTCTGTTATGGGGCTTGATATAGCGGACTAAAGGGGGTCTGATCTGAGGTCTGAGATGGGGGAGTCTTATGTGAGGCTTGATATAGTGGTCTGGTCTAATATGGGGGGGTCTTAGAGGTCTAATGGGGGTCTGGTCTAATAGGGTCTGGTCTGAGATCTGATATGGGAGGTCCTCAGGTGTGGTCTGAGGTCTGATATGGGGGGGGGGGCTGACATAGGTCTAATGGGGGTCTGGTCGGAGGTCTCATATGGGGGTTTTTGACATGGAGGGCTAATGGGGGGCTCTGATCTAAGGTCCAAAACTGGGGTCTGTTATGGGGCTTGATATAGAGGACCAAGGGGGTCTGATCTGAGGTCTGAGATGGGGGGGGGGGGTCTTATGTGAGGTTTGATATGGTGGTCTGATCTGATACGGGGGATCCCCGTTGATCTGATACTCATAACCTATCAGGCAGCCGAAAGGCTAGTGCACCCCTGTCCCTTGCCACAAAGCACTGAGGGAAAGGGGGGGCCCCAACCTGTACTCTTGCACCAGGGCCCATGAGCCTTTAGCTATGCCCCTGGATGTAACAATAAAAACGTTATGGGGTCAGAATATCACAATGCATAGAAAAACTTTGTTTCCAAAGTTTTTATTTTCAGTATCAAAACACACACACACACACACACACACAAAAAAAAACCGATATAAATGTGGTGTTGCTGTAATTATGGTAACAGGTCCGGTTTACCACATAGGGTATGCCATTAAAAAAAAAAAAAACATAAAACTATGGTGTAATTGTATTTTTTTGCAATTTCATTACATTTGGGATTTCTTTCCAGCTTCCCACTACATTATTTTTCTTAGTTAATGAAAAGACTCGTGCAAAATCCGTGTTCATCTACTTCTGCTTACAGTTCATATCATACAAAAGTATTCATTTCTCTTTAAGTGTCTAAAATACTTCATAAAAATGGACAAAGTAGGAAAAACAGAATGATAAAGAACGTCCCATTGGTAGTAATGAGTCTGAAAAACCTCATTCACTAGAGTTTGCCGTCAGCATTTTGCAGAGTAATTACTGTATTTTGATGCATTTATGAGGATTTGGACTGTGTCTATGAAGCCCTACATGACTGCCCCGCATATCTGTTTTTCAGATAATACAGATGTAGAAACTTAAAGCACAGGATAGGTTCTCCAGGATCTAGTACTTCCAACTGTTATGTCACTCAGGTCATTTGCACACCTAGCACAAAGCACAATAGCAGAACCTATGGGCATACCACAGAAGCTAATAAAGTCCTTTTTGGCAAGCACAACCTGCAACTGGTACTCCTGTGAGCTGTAAAGTGACCATTAATCAAGTGTGAATAGATGGTGGAAAACAATACAGAAAAGAACAGTAACATTTTGTAGCCGTCATTGGTCACACTTTACAGTATGCGGTAGAAATATACAGTATGAAGTATCCACTATAGCTCGTTCCTGTTCTGCTTTTCCCAATTCCTTTTCATGTCCTATGGATGATACAATCATATTATAATTCTTGTTGGTGCTTGTATCATGATATTGCACCCCTGGATATACAAACGGTCATGGCCAACCCAAGACAAATGAGAATAGAAGAGCAAAAGTACAGCTCAGAATTGAGGGGCACCTGTTACCATGAAAATGCAATAAAATCTGTTATAGAGCAGGAGATGCTGAGCAGATTAATATTCAGTGTAATTTGTATTTAACTCATTTAAACTAATTTTCGGTTTTGAAGTCAAAGAGGCGGTCCTATCAGTGATTGACAGTTATCTCTGTATACACAATCATAGAGGGAAGGCTGTGAATCACTGACAGAACCAACTCCTTGATTCCAAAGGCCAGAATGAGCAGGAATTTAAATTAAAGGGATTTCCGAGACTTCTATACTGATGACTTGTCCTCTGCATTGGTAGTCAGTATCTGATCAGTGGCGGTCCGAAACCCAGGACCCCCACCAATCAGCTGTTTGAGAAGGTACCCGTGCTTGCAGCAGTGCCGCCTGCCTTCTCGTAGCTTAGCCTAGGCCATGTGACATCACATTTATCAGTAACGTGGTCTAGTGAATGGGTATGAAGGTATACGAAGGTATTATTCAGTCTAGATATAGTGGGATAGGTAAATTACGGTATGGTGTTTCCAATCACTCAATATATTGGAATACAGTTTGGTGATAGACTGTGCTGCTATTATTCCTTGTTGGGAATATTCATTGACATTATACCACTACAAAGTTACAAAATGGTAATATTATTTAGCCACTGTATGGTTATTTTTTTCAATTACTAACTTCTCTAGAAGCTCCTGGAGGGGAGCATGCTTTGAAGGTTCAGCCCAGTGAAAAAATACATGAAGATAGATGTTTGAATCCACAGTCTTAGTGCAGCTCATCACACATGAAATAGAACTACTGGGCATATTCAACTATGAAGGTCATATAGGCTCTTCTCCCTATTAGGCTACTCATACCTAAAAAAAAATAAAAAAAAACTTTTGAGAAATTGGCACATGGCAACACTTCCATCATTATCTGTCATGTTCTATATCATAAACGTGAAGAAATGCATGATCCATGAAAGTAGAACAGGGAACATGCACACATAATAGAAATTGTCCTCTCCTCTGAAAGTCATTTATCTAAACAGTAGAGTAGGTTTGGTACACTATCTAGAAAGTTCAAAGTAAAAATAGAATCAGGTATGAAGGAAATAGTCAAGTCAGGGTACTTTCACACTAGCGTTTTGGATTCCGTTTGTGAGATCCGTTTCAGGGCTCTCACAAACGGTCCAAAACGGATCAGTTAAGCCCCAATGCATTCTGAATGGAAAAGGATAGTTAGGCTCCGTTCCGCTTCTATTCTGTTTTGGAGGCGGACACCAAAACGCAGCATGCAGCATTTTGGTGTCCGTCTGAAGAGGCGGAGCCTAACGGATCAGTTTTTAATTACAATGTAAGTCAATGGGGACGGATCCGTTTTCAATGACACAATATGGTGCATTTGAAAACGGATCCGTTTCCTATTGACTTTCAATGTAATTCAAAACTGATCCATTTTGGACTTTGTCATTTTTCTTTTAACTAATGCATACGGATCCGTTCTGAACGGATACAAACGTTTGCATTATAGGTGCGGATCTGTCTGTGCAAATAAACAGACGGATCCGCACCAACGCAAGTGTGAAAGTACCCTTACACTGGAAGTGTTGGAAAGTCACCATCAACAACATCAAAATAGACATCTATAGAACAGAAAATCGGCAGATACCAGCCACCAGAAGTAATAATGAGGGACTACTTTTCACCTTATGTATAGAAAAAATGAAATCATCTGAAAGTTCAGATATACAGTGGCATGGAAAAGTTTGGGAACAGTTAAGCAAGTTAAAGTTAAATGACCTCCAAAAGGCATAAAAGATGACACATTCCCTTTGTATTTTAAGCAAAAATATTTTATTATTTTCATCTTTTACATTTTTAAAATAACAAAAAATGAAAAGGGCCTAAAGCAAAACCTTGGCCACCCTGGATGGTTAGTACCTGGTAGCACCCCCTTTGCCAAGTATCACAGCTTGTAGATGCTTTTTGTAGCCAGCCAAGAGTCTTTAAATTCTTGTTTGAGGGATTCTCATCCATTCTTCCTTGTTAAAGTCTTCCAGTTCTCTGAGATTCCTGGGCCGTCTTGCATGCACTGCTCTTTGGAGCTCTATCCACAGATTTTTCAATGATGTTCAGATCAGGGGACTGTGAGGGCCATGGTAAAACCTTCAGCCTGCACATTCTGAGGTAGTCTATTGTGTATTTTGAGGTGTTTAGGATCATTATCTATTTGTAGAAGTCATCTTTTCAAGCTCTTTTTAACTTCAGCTTTTTTACAGTTACAGAGGGTTCTGATTTGCCTTTTTAGCAAGCCTACAAGGATCTCTCCCTGAAATTTTTCTTGGTCTTCCAGACCCTCTCTTGACCTCCACTCTTTCCGTTAACTGCCATTTCTTAATTACATTTTGAACTAAGGAAATGGCAACTTGCTATCTTCTTATAGCCTTCTCGTGCTTTGTGCGACTCAAAACCATTTTCAGAATGTTAGGCAGCTGTTTAGAACCCATAGTTGGCTGTTTTTTGGGACAAGGTTCTGAAATTCACATTGTAGGTGCATTCCAACATGACAACGACCCAAAGCACACAGCCAGGATAACCAAGGATTGGCTCTGTAAGAAGCATATCAAGGTTCTGGACTGGCCTTGCCAGACTCCAGACCTAAATCCAATAGAACATCTTTGGAGGGAGCTGAAACTCTGTGTTGCTCAGCGACAGCCCCGAAACCTGACAGATCTAGAGGAGATCTGTGTGGAGGAGTGGGCCAGAATCCCTGCTGCAGTGTGCAAACCTGGTCAAGAACAACAGGAAACGTTTGACCTCTTTAATTGCAAAGAAAGGCTATTGTACCAAATATTAACACTGATTTTCTCAGGTGTTCAAATACTAATGTGCAGCAGTGCAAGATAAATAAATTCTTTAAAAATCATAGAGTGTAATTTCCTGATTTTTTTTTCTATTCTGTCTCTCAGAGTGGGAATGCACCTACAATGTGAATTTCAGACCCCTTCATGATTTCTAGGTGGGAGAACTTGCAAAATCACCTGGTGTTCAAATACTTCTGTTCCTCACTGTATACAGCTTTAAAAATTTGCATCACCTGGCCTTTCCTAACAATGACTGAACAAGCCTTAACCCTAAAAGGGTATTTAAGGTCTGAGACATTTGTCAAAATCTCATTGGGTTCCCATACTTTTGCAACGTACTTCTTTCCTTTTTTCACTCTAAAATTGTACAAAACCAAAATAATACACTGATATTGCCTAAATTGTTGAAAACTGTGTTTCATTTTGAACTTTATGACTTTTGAAGATCATTTCATCTTCAACTTGCTTAACTGTTCACAGTAACAGTAATTTTGACCAGAAGTGCCCAAATTTTTGCATGCCATCACTTCGTCATATTTTGCCCAAATAATATTTCTTTAAAGCTTAACGGTGCCATAACACTGAAGTGCTCCCACCAGAGGGCAGTATAAGACCATTATATACTGCAGAGGTACTGATCTGAGACATAATGCTGTTTGTGAATGAATACACTCATATATTAAACATATTTTGTTAATAATCTCTACATGTTAAATACTTTTTGATTTTTGGCCCTTCTTTTGATTATAACAAAGACCATGGTATCTGATACTAAATATGCATATGCACTCTATTCCAATATTCTGTAAACATAAAATAGCTCTTTTACTACTTTTTGGGTAATATAATGTCACCATTGCCATTACATATGATAAAATACTCGAGTTGTAAATCTCTATTATAACTCAATACATACTATATGCTGACTACAAGGTGTATAAAATTAATTACAATATTGAATTTTTATTGATACCCACCAAATGCAACCTTCTTTTCTTACACCAATACGGTGATGGCGGTGGGTTCCTTATAGGAGTTGGCCAGGATTAGAAAACAGTAACCATCTCTGTCCATCGGTTATGTTTGGTATTGCAGCTCGGCTCCACTGGTGTGGTGCTGTTTATGGAAGAAAACAGCTATCTTTTTTAGAATCCTGGGCAACTTTAAGACTGGATCAGCATATGAACACCGTGCCTGTCCCTCCCCAGTGGAGTGTGTGTCAAATTCACCAACAAAGCCACTCTACCATAGGCTTAGGCTTCTTTCACATCACCGTTCAGCCTTTCCATTCTCCTGCTTTGTTTGGGAGCAGGAGAACAGAAAGGACGGATCCTAAGGACCCCATAGACTATAATGGGGTCGGTTAGGTTTCCACTCAGAAGATGATTTTGGAGCGGAGAAAAAAGTAGTGCATGCAGGACTTTTGTCTCCGCTTCAAAAATCTTCCTCTGAGCAAAAACCTAACGAACCCCATTATAGTCTGTGGGGTCCTTAGAATCCGTTCGTCTCAGTTATGTGCCAAATCCGTCCTTTCCGTTCTTCTGCTCCTAAACGGAGCAGGAGAACGGAAAGGCTGAACGGTGATGTGAACGAAGCCTTACTATAACTGCCTGACATCCATTGACGATTATGCTTATCATGAGTGATAGGCAGTAGCCGCATCATGATGAGCATACTTGTCATGCTGATCATTTTGGAACTGCTACTGTACCTGTATGACCATGAGCGGGCAACTGCTGTAATACACAGGAGCAGCCTTGCTCAGCATACAAAAGGAGAGTCTGGGGAATACCCCCTTTTAAGTTTATGGCTCACCCTGCTATTGACAGACAGCCTAGAGTCCATTGAAGGGCACCAGAGCTGTCTGATGTTAGCACCTGTTCTTAGAGCATACTTGTATAAAATACATAAATTAGTATAAAAAAACAACAAATAAAAGTCATGTTAAGGCTACTTTTACATATGCGTTTTGCAAAACACTTCAGTTTGATTTAATACATCCGGATGCATCTGTTCCGTTTGGATGCGATTGTATTTAATCGAAGCTGAACAAACTGGTTATGCCACTAAAAACATTGATAATGAATGGGGACAAAACAGAAGTGTTTTGGCCTGGTTTTGAGATCCTCTGACAGAAATTAAAACCGGAATGCAAAATGCATATGTGAAAGTAGTCTAATATAGTTTACTAAATACAAGTCCTAAGACATAAAACCATATAAACATATTTGGTATCATCATGACAATAACATAACAACCTGTATGATATGTACTAAATAACAGCACTTGCATAAAGTTCCTACTAGTCTAACAAAACAAAACGACTTCCGGTTCTGGCGCACGCAGATGAAGACAGGAGTGTAAAGCGCTCCGGCACCCGCCGCTTCTACAACAGAGACACCGCACGAACCGGGGCCCCTGACCCCCCTTAGCCCTGCACTGTGGGTACGGGCTCTTCCTATGGTCAAGTTCCTTGTAAAGTGTGGCTCCCTCCCCCTCACAGCAGCCTCACCGCAGCACGCTGACCGCAGCCACAAATGCAAGATGGCGTCCGCACCAGACAAATCCAGCAGGCTCACCAGGTCTGCCGCTCAGCCGTCCCAGCGCACGGCAGCTTCGCCAGCTGCACAAGCGGTATTATCAGATGCAAAGGACAGTGAAATGCCTCTAGACCACAATCTCACCATCTCCTGCAAAAATATGGCTATAGAGGTGGCTAAGGTGTTGGCCCCTGATATTAAGGCAACCCTGGAGACCACAATGGCGCAGCATTATAACAATTACAAATGGAGGTACACAGCCACTCCTCCCAAATCGCGGAGCTAGAGCAGAGAGTATCCAAGATGGAGGAGGATCTGGATAAAACCCACAACCAGGCCAGAGAAATAATGTGCTCCAACCAAGCCCTCAGAGACAAGGTGGATGACTTGAAGAATCGCTCCAGGAGGAGCAATCTTAGGATAGTGGGGTTTCCTGAAATGGTTCCGCCATCTCAACTAGCAAAGATATGCTCTTTTGAATTGCTGCAAGCATTGGGACTGCAGGGTCAGTTCACCGTGGAAAGGGCACACCAGCTGGGGCCCCCAAGACTGACCAACGACCCATCAGTGCCGAATAGACCAAGAACGGTCATTGTGAAATAACTAAACTATGCGGCGAAAGAAGAAATTTTGCGCAACTATAGGAAACTTAAGCAGCCGCCAAAAGTGAGGGGCAATAAGCTACTGCTCTTCGGCGACTACTCTGCTGAGGTGACAAGATGCAGGAGAGCCTTTTCAACTATTTGCTCCACCCTAGTGCAGCAGAAAATCAGGTTCATGCTGGTCTATCTGGAGACTCTCAGAATCTTCCAGACTGACGGGAACATTGAGACTTATCTCACCCCAAGAGAGGCATATGAAAACCTTGGATCTGGAAAGAAATGAACTTTTGCCGAGGACCAACCTGTCGCAGACAGACCTGTTCTCAAGCAACGCCCGACGGGAGAAGACATCAAAACGCTGTGGATCCACCAAGATGCCTGCTAAGCTGGAGGACCCAGAGACCTCACAGAACCTGAGCCAAGGACTGGAGTGGGGGTGACGATGCACAAATCCAATATGCGAGGACGTGAGATACACTCCATAACCCTGTTGGTTTAAGTTTTATGTTTCTATAATGTAACCCTCCTGAAGGGTTTGACTATCAGTTTTGTGCAGGGGGCTGTTTATTGACTTTACTTCACCATAAATTACTGACAGTGACGGGGTGAGGCTCTTGGGCGGCAGTAGCCGCGCGTGACCGTCACCTCGCTGCTGTGGCCTGAGAAAAGCTGGGTGGGCTACGGTTATCATAATGAGGCATGCCCAGTGAGCAGTTTATGTGGGTGCTCAAGGTTATGTTAAAATGTCGAAATGTAAGACTAGAAGTGACAACGACTTCGCAAATTTCTGCGTTAAAAAATTGAAGTCCAGAGACTTTATGACATCATTGTTTTACTGTTTGGGGGTGTTTATGTTTTGCGGAGAGGGGTGGGGAATGGTTATCGATCTCTTCTCAATTGACAACGCAAAAGTACATTAGATGGGGAGCCACGGGGGCCCAGTCTTCTCTCTCTGGATGGGGTCTCCTGCCGATATCACTGACAGATTGCTGATATAAAAGTCGTCATGTGGAATGTCAAGGGTCTTCGATCCCCGTTTAAACGTACCAGCATTCTGAAACACCTTCGTAGACTTAAGGCTGACGTGGCTCTTCTGCAGGAGACACATCTTGAGGAACAAGATTTTTGGTGCATGAAAAAAAATGTGGGTAGGTCAGGTGTTGGGCTCTTCCTCAAGAGACAGGAAGGAAGTAGTACTTATTCTGCTGCACAAAAATCTGCAGTGGACGGTTCACTCAGTGGAGAAAGATGATGGGGGAAGATGGGTAAAAGTGAGGTTAGACTCGCCAACTGGACATACCACGCTGTATAATATATACTCACCAAACACAGCGCAGCAGGGCTTTTATCGCAACCTCGAGAAAATCTTCCTACAAGAGGGACCGGGGTGGCTTTTAGTGGCAGGGGACTTCAATAGAGTACATGACGATAGGGAAGACAGAAAACAGCTACCCCCTAAGATGTATACTAACCCGCGGGGTGCCCATACTTTAGTCCCTCTTCTCCAGACCACGGGATTGATTGATGCATGGCGACACCTACACCCGGACAGGAGGGAATACACGCATTTTTCGCACGCACAATCGTCCTGGTCAAGAATAGACTACTTCTTAGTGAACCACATAATTTTAAGGAGAACCCCCTCGGTGGAAATCTCTGACATTTTGATTTCGGACCATGTCCCAGTGATATTAGATGTTAGGGAGGACACCCCTAGAGTCTCCGATTATATCTGGAGGCTTCCCCAACATCTGAACTCCGACGAGGATTTTGCACTTAGGTTACGGGGTTGGTGGCTGGAATACTCTCAGGACAATGAATCCCATAAAACAGACCCGCAACTGTTTTGGGACACAGCCAAGGCTGTTTTGAGGGGGCGCATGATGGCGTACTCCACGGGTTTAAAGAGAGGGACACAGAAAAAATATGAAGAGGCCATATAGTCTTTGAGGGAGACCTATACAGCTTTTATACAAGACCCCTCCCAGAGCCACAAATTGGCATGGGTCAAGACAAAACACAATTTTGATTATTGCATGGAAAATAGGGCAAAATAGTTTGGAGATCGGAAAAAAGCTAATTTGTTTCGTTTTGGAAACAAGGCAGGTAAACTACTATCGAGCCTAGTGAGAACACATGTTACACTAGCGCACATACATCCACTGACAGATAGAATGGGAACTTTACGTGCCCAACCTAAACAAATTGTGGAACTTATGGGGGATTGTTATAGGTCTCTATATGGCCAGGAGCTGTATGACAGTAAGAGAGCTAGGGAACTCCTAGATAAAATCTCTCTACCTGGTCTAACTCCAGAATCCCTGGCATCAATAAATAGGTAAATTCCAGAGGAGGAAATAAAACGGACAATAAGGAGTCTCCAAAATGGGAAAGCATCGGGGCCGGATGGTTTTGGGGCCGAATTTTACAAACTCTTGCAAGAAGAGGTGTCATTGACACTCTCTTCGCTGCTCAACTCAATACTAGAAGGCGGCGGGTTACCCCCTTCGGGGAAACTGGCCTATATCAAGACAATCCCCAAGCAGGGAAAGGACCTGGTGGAGCCGGGGTCATACAGACCGATTTCCCTTATTAACCAGGACATAAATGTAATGTCCAAGATCATGGCAAATCGGCTGGCGGAGGTGCTACCGGAGCTAATTGGCAGTCATCAGGTGGGGTTCATGAAAGGTTGATCAGCTGTTAGAAACCTTAGAAAGGTCCTTGCGGCCCAAGATAGCCAGAGGAGTCTTGATGCCCCAAGGAATCCAGCGCTCCTAACAATGGACGCCAAAAAGGCTTTCGATAAAGTACATTGGGCGTGGCTAGATGAAGTTCTAGCAATAAATGACAAAAAGAAAGCATATAAATCACTAAAACAGGAGGGGATCCAGGAAGCACTGATCAACCATAAGGAAAAAAATAGAATATGTAAAAAAAACTAATAGAAATTGCCAAACTAGAGACCGAGAGATTAATTGCCAAAGAGAGTAAAACTAACCCTAAAATGTTCTTCAATTATATAAATATTAAATCTGAAGGAGTCGGCCCTCTACATAGCAATGAGGGGGGTGTTGCAGAGAGCAACGAGAATAAAGCAAAACTATTAAATATTTTTTTTCTCCACTATATTCACTGAGGAAAATAAACTGTCAGATGAAATGCAGAATGTAAAAGTAAATTCCCCATTAAAAGTGCCCTGTCTGACCCAGGATGAAGCACAACAGCGACTTAAAAAGATTAAAATAGACAAATCGCCAGAACCGGATGGCATACACCCCCGTATCCTAAGGGAATTAAGTGAGATCATAGCCAGACCTTTATTTCTGATATTTACGGACTCTATACTGATAGGGAATGTTCCACAGGATTAGCGCATAGCAAATGTAGTGCCAATATTCAAAAAGGGTCCAAAAACAGAGCCTGGAAATTATAGGCCGGTAAGTTTAACATCTGTTGTGGGGAAACAGTTTGAAGGGTTTCTAAGAGATGCTATTTTGGAGTATCTCAATGAAAATAAGCAAATAACGCCATATCAGCATGGCTTCATGAGGGATCGGTCATGCCAAATTAATTTAATCAGCTTCTATGAGGAGGTAAGTTCTAGACTTGACAGCGGCGAATCAATGGATGTCGTATATCTGGACTTCTCCAAAGCATTTGACACTGTACCTCATAAAAGGTTAGTATATAAAATGAGGATGCTCGGACTGGGAGAAAATGTCTGTATGTGGGTAAGTAACTGGCTGAGTGACAGAAAACAGAGGGTGGTTATTAACGGTAGATACTCAGATTGGGTCACTGTCACTAGTGGGGTACCTCAGGGGTCAGTATTGGGCCCTATTCTCTTCAATATATTTATTAATGATCTTGTAGAAGGCTTGCACAGTAAAATATCTATTTTTGCAGATGACACTAAACTGTGTAAAGTAATTAACACTGAAGAGGACAGTATACTGCTACAGATGGATCTGGATAGATTGGAGGCTTGGGCAGAGAAATGGCAGATGAGGTTTAACACTGACAAATGTAAAGTTATGCACATGGAAGGGAATAATGCAAGTCACCCATATTAACCGCTTCAACCCCCCTAGCTTAAACACCCTTAATGACCAGGCCACTTTTTACAATTCCGCACTACACTACTTTCACCGTTTATTGCTCCGTCATACAACTTACCACCCAAATGAATTTTACCTCCTTTTCTTCTCACTAATAGAGCTTTCATTTGGTGGTATTTCATTGTTGCTGACATTTTTACTTTTTTTGTTATTAATACAAATTTAATGACACTTTCGCAAAAAAATGACATTTTTCACTTTCTGTTGTAAATTTTTTTTTTTTTAAATACATTTCTATATAAATTTTTCTCTAAATTTATTGTTCTACATGTCTTTGATAAAAAAAAAAGTCCAATAAGTGTATATTTATTGGTTTGGGTAAAAGTTATAGCGTTTACAAACTATGGTCCAAAAAAGTGAATTTCGGCATTTTGAAGCAGCTCTGACTTTCTGAGCACCTGTCATGTTTCTTCAGGTGCTAGAATGTCAGGATAGTATAAATACCCCCCAAATGACACCATTTTAGAAAGAAGACACCCCAAAGTATTCACGGAGGGGCATGGTGAGTTCATGTATCATTTCATTTTTTTTCACAAGTTAGCGGAAAATGACACTTTCTGAGAAAAAAAAAAAGTTTCAATTTCTGCTAACTTCTGGCAAAAAAAAAAAAATCTCAGACGGACTCACTATGCCCCTCAGTGAATACCTCGGGGTGTCTACTTTCCGAAATGGGGTCATTTGTGGCGTGTGTTTACTGTTCTGGCATTTTGGGCGGGGCTAAATTGTGAGCCACCATGTAAAACCTAAAGGTACTCGTTGGAATTTGGGCCCCTTTGCGCACCCAGGCTGCAAAAAAGTGTCACTTATGTGGTATAGCCGTACTCAGAAGAAGTAGGGCAATGTGTTTTGGGGTGTATTTTTACATATACCCATGTTGGGTGAGAGAAATATCTCTGTAAGGCCCCATGCACACGACCGTTGTTTGTTTCCGCGTCCGTTCCGTTTTTTTTCACGGATTGGATGCTTCCCAATTCATTTCAATGGGTCCGTCAAAAAATGCGGATGGTCAACCGTTTGTGTTCCGCATCCGTGATCCGTGTTTTCATTCCGTCAAAAAAATAGTGCATGTCCTATTTTTTTCACGTTTGCGGACAAGGATAGGCATTTTTACAATGGATCCGTCAAAAAAAACGGTCCGTCAAAAAAAACGGTCCGTCATCCGTTTTTTTTGACAGACGCAAAATTTCAAGGAGGAGCGGACGCGGAGGCAGGCAACGGTCGTGTGCATGTAGCCTAAATTGTCAACTTTGTATAAATTTTTTTAAAAGTTGTCGTTTACAGAGATATTTTTCACACAAAGTATGGGTATATATAAAAATACACCCCAAAACACATTGCCCTACTTCTCCTGAGTACGGCGATACCACATGTGTGCCACTTTTTTGCAGCCTGGGTGCGCAAAGGGGCCCTAAAACCAATGAGTACCTTTAGGATTTCACGGGGCATTTTTACGCATTTGGATTCCAGACTTCTTCTCACGCTTTAGGGGCCCCTAAAATGCCAGGACAGTATAAATACCCCATATGTGACCCCATTTTGGAAAGAAGACACCCCAAGGTATTCCGTGAGGGGTATGGTGAGTTCATGTAAAATTTTATTTTTGTCACAAGTTAGTGGAATATGAGACTTTGTAAAAACTAAATAAAAAAAAAATATATATCAATTTCCGCTAACTTGTGCCAAAAAATAAAAATTCTGTGAACTCGCCATGCCCCTCACAGAATACCTTGGGGTGTCTTCTTTCCAAAATGGGGTCACATGTGGGGTATTTATACTGACCTGGCATTTTAGGGGCCCTAAAGCGTGAGAATCCAAAATGCGTAAAAATGCCCTGTGAAATCCTAAAGGTACTCATTGGTTTTAGGGCCCCTTTGCGCACCCAGGCTGCAAAAAAGTGTCACTCATGTGGCATCACCGTACTCAGGAGAAGTAGGGCAATGTGTTTTGGGGTGTAATTTTACATATACCCATGCTGCGTGTGAGAAATATTGCTGTAAACGACAACTTTTTACATTTTTTTATTCAAAGTTGTCAATTTACAGAGATATTTCTCTCACCCAGCATGGGTATATGTAAAAATACAGCCCAAAACACATTGCCCTACTTCTCCTGAGTACGGCAATACCACATGTGTGACACTTTTTTGCAGCCAAGATGCGCAAAGGGGCCCAAATTCCAATGAGTACCTTTTAGGAGGGCATTTTTACGCATTTTTCTTCTCACGCTTTAGGGCCCCTAAAATGCCAGGGCAGTATAAATACCCCCACATATGACCCCATTTTGGAAAGAAGACACCCCAAGGTATTCCATGAGGGGCATGGCGAGTTCATAGGAGATTTTTTTTTGGCACAAGTTAGTGGAAATTGATTTTTTATTGTTTTTTCTCACAAAGTCTCCCTTTCCGCTAACTTTTGACAAAAAGTTTAATTTTTCATGGACTTATTATGCCCCTCAGCGAATACCTTGGGGTGTCTTCTTTCCAAAATGGGGTCACATGTAGGGTATTTATACTGCCCTGGCATTTTAGGGGCCCTAAAGCGTGAGAAGAAAAATGCGTAAAAATGCCCTCCTAAAAGGTACTCATTAGAATTTGGGCCCCTTTGAGCATCTTGGCTGCAAAAAAGTGTCACTCATGTGGTATCGCCGTACTCAGGAGAAGTAGGGCAATGTGTTTTGGGGTGTATTTTTACATATACCCATGCTGGGTGAGAGAAATATTTCTGTAAATTGACAACTTTGAATAAAAAAATTTAAAAAGTTGTCGTTTACAGCGATATTTCTCACACAAAGTATGGGTATATATAAAAATACACCCCAAAACACATTGCCCTACTTCTCCTGAGTACGGCGATACCACATGTGTGACACTTTTTTGCAGCCAAGATGCGCAAAGGGGCCCTAAAACCAATGAGTACTTTTAGGATTTCACAGGCCATTTTTACGCATTTGGATTCTCACGCTTTAGGACTCCTAAAATGCCAGGACAGTATAAATACCCCACATGTGACCCCATTGTGGAAAGAAGACACCCCAAGGTATTCTGTGAGTGGCATGGCAAGTTCACAGAAAAAAAAAAATTTGGCACAAGTTAGCGGAAATTGATTTTTTTTTTTTTTTTTACAGTCTCATATTCCACTAACTTGTGACAAAAAATAAAATTTTGCATGAACTCGCCATACCCCTCACGGAATACCTTGGGGTGTCTTCTTTCTAAAATGGGGTCACATGTGGGGTATTTATACTGCCCTGGCATTTGAAGGTCTCCGCAATCATTACACGTATGGCCAGCATTAGGAGTATCTGCGATTCTCCTTATATTGAGCATACGGGTAATGAGATTTTTTTTTTCCGTTCAGCCGCTGGGCTGGAAAAAAAAATATGAACGGCACAGATTTTTTCATTCGCATCGATCAATGTGGATGAAAAAATCTCTGCCAAAATCAGTGACTGCGGTGCGGTGGGCTGGGCGCTAGCTACCTAACAAGTAGCTAACTAACTGGCGGTGATAAGGGACCCTTATGCCCCATTCACACGTCCGAAATTCTGTTTGTGGAACGGAATTGTGGACCCATTCATTTCTATGGAGACAGACTTTGTCCCGCTCGGATCCGGAATTACGGATCCGCGCTTTCGGGTCTGCACTTCAGTTCCGCAAAAATATAGAACATGTCCTATTCTTGTCCGCAATTGCGGACAAGAAAAAGCATTTTCTATATAGTTCTGGCAATGTGCGGATCTGCAAAATGCGGAAAGCACATTGCCGGTGTCCGTGTTTTGAGGATCTGCGGATCCGCAAAACACATATGGATGTCTGAATTGAGCCTTACAAGTGGTGTGATCAATGACAGGGGGGTGATCAGGGGGTCTAGATGGGGTGATCAAGGGGTTAACAAGGGGTTAATAGGTGAGGGGGGTGGGGGTGGGGGGTTAGTGTAGTGTTTGGTGCAACTTTTACATAGTTACCTGGTCCTCTGGTGGTCGATCCCAGCAAATGGGACCACCAGAGGACCAGGTAGCAGCTATATCAGACGCTGTTCACAAAACAGCGTCTGATATAGCTCTTTGATGCGATTTAATTTGCATCTACAGCCTGCCAGCGATGGATCATGGCAGGCTGTAGCAGAACTCCTGAGACGCGCGTTCACAGGAATTCTCGGCTCTCACGAGATGACGCACCGATGCGTCATCTCAGAGCTACAGGACCGCCCGCAGGACGCATCCCTGTGTTAGGCGGTCCTGTAGCAGTTAAATGGTAAAACACTCGGTAACACTGACATGGAAAAGGATCTAGGAATTTTAATAAACAGCAAATTAAGCTGCAAAAACCAGTGTCAGGCAGCTACTGCCAAGGCCAATTAGATAATGGGTTGCAACATAAGGGGCATAGATGCCCGTGATGAGAACATAGTCCTACCACTTTACAAATCGCTAGTCAGACCACACATGGAGTACTGTGTACAGTTCTGGGCTCCTGTGAACAAGGCAGACATAGCGGAGCTGGAGAGGGTTCAGAGGAGGGCAACTAAAGTAATAACTGGGATGGGGCAACTACAGTACCCTGAAAGGTTATCAAAATTAGGGTTATTCACTTTAGAAAAAAAACGACTGAGGGGAGATCTAATAACTATGTAAAAATATATCAGGGGTCAGTACAGAGATCTCTCCCATCATCTATTTATCCCCAGAACTATGACTGTGACGAGGGAACATCCTCTGCGTCTGGAGGAAAGAAGGTTTGTACACAAATATAGAAAAGGATTCTTCACGGTAAGAGCAGTGAGACTATGGAACTCTCTGCCTGAGGAGGTGTTGATGGTGAGTACAATAAAGGAATTCAAGAGGGGCCTGGATGTATTTCTGGAGTGTAATATTATTACAGGCTACAGCTATTAGAGATGGGTCATTGATCCAGAGAGTTATTCTGATTGGAGTCGGGAAAGAATTTTTTCCCCTTAAGTGGGGAAAATTGGCTTCTGCCTCACAGGGGTTTTTTGCCTTCCTCTGGATCAACTTGTAGGAAACAGGCCGAACTGAATGGACAAATGTCTTTTTTTGGTCTTATATACTATTTTACACCATGGGGATCACGGGGGCTATCCATAACTACCTGAGGGCGGTATATGACAACCCCTAAGCGCAAATATATGTATCCGGCTATTTGTCATCAAGGATATCATTAGGGAAAGGGACTAGACAAGGCTTCCCTATGTCCCCTCTCTTATTTAATTTAGCCCTGGAACCTCTTGCCTGACTTTTACTACAGACAGATGTGTTCGAGGGGATTTGGGTGGGATACCAGGAAATTAAGCTGACATGTTTCGCAGACGACCTGTTGCTTTTTATCTAATCCCCAGAAAAACACCTTAAGCAGATTTCGGATACCGTTTTATACTATGAGGCGGCGACTGGTTACAAGGTTAACGTGACTAAAAGCCAACTTTTGTTTCTCCATCCTACTACACTAAACCGTCATTCATGTGGCGGGGTGAAGGTACGCAGTGATAGCATTACGTACTTATGGAAAAAATTGGGAAGACCCCGTCTTCTTTATATACCCTCAACTACCTAACACTACTACAGAAAATAATCAAAGAATTGGACAGGTGGAAAGAGTTGCCACTGTCGCTTAATGGGAGAGCCCAACTTTTAAAAATGTCCAGCTTTTCGAAGTTACTTTACCCCTTGCAAACCATCCGCTTATTGCTAAAGCACATCGACATTAAGCGGCTCCAGACAGCTTTCATTGGTTTCTTGTGGAGGAGAAAAAGACCGCGAGTATATGACAAATTGACTCTCCTGGTGTGGGAGAGGGGCCTTCAAATTCCAAACATACGACACTACAACCTGGCGGCCTTGTTCAGTCATGCTAAAGACTGGGTATGGGGTACCGCCCACTTTTCGGCAACTAGTTTAGAACGGCAGCTGGTGGCCCCTTGGGATGTCGCAGCGCTATTACATGCTAGGTTAAGGGACCTACCAGCTAAAATCGAACAGTCCCTACTGCTAAAAGACACCATAATGGCGTGGAAGGCTATTCAGAAAATTTATAAACTACCTATTTATCTCTCCCCTCACATGCCATTATGGACTTTACCTTCCTTTCCACAGGGAAGAAAAAATAAAATGTACAGGGAGTGGAGGAGTAGGGGAAACAATAAATTAAATGAAATCATGGATCATAGAAATCATACACTTTTGTCATGGGAGGAAAGCCAAGCAAAATATTATTTAGGCTCGTCCCACTTACTTCTATACCACCAACTACGGACATATTGTAGGTCTCAGTCCGAAACGATGGGGGAGGCGGAGAGGCTGCTCTGATTTGAATCACTGTTGGGCACTGATAAGTCCGTGTCTCCTTTGTCGGATATATATCGCAGACTACACAGTACCCAAACTATAAAAGTAGAGGACAGTGTCTTTGCCGCATGGGAGGGGGAATTGGAAATCCCAAATTTGACTAAGCGAATGAGAGATGGATACGAGCTGGTGAGGAAGGCCTTGCAGAACCAACAATGGCGAGAAACCCAGTCCCGGATTATGCATAAGGCGACCTATGCTTTTAATTTTTCTTATAGGGACGCGCCGATCCACTACCTACGGCATTGCCCCAAATGCTCCTTGCCAAAAGCACGCCTCCTACATAGTCTGTGGGAATGCCCGAACCTTAAAAGGATATGGTCACAGGCGGTAGGGTACATTGAGAAAACATGGGGGTGGAAGTATTGCTCAAACCAGAACAGTGTATCCTCCATTGTATTCCCAAGATACAATCTGATGTAGAGGGCCCGGGAGCAGCCGTCAAAGGAGTGCACATTTTGCTCATGGCAGTGAAAAAGTCGATTCTGAGACACTGGTTGCAGAGTACACCCCCAGTATGGGAAGAAGTGCTAAGCACAATGAAACAGGTGTTACATATGGAAAGGTTAGAAATAGAGAGGCATAAGGAATGAGAAATCAGCAAATACATTAAGAAATGGAGACGGTTCATAGAATCCACCCTATTAGATGAAGAGATAAGAGAATTGATCTCCCCCTTCACCCAGACCACATGGTACTTGGAGGCGCAAGTGGGAGGAACATTAGGAAAGCTGGAGTTGACAGAAAGACACAATCTGGTGCTTTAGAGGTAGACAACTTATCTGAAGACCTTAACAATATGATACAGAGATATGGAAATGTAAATTGAGAAGAGATCTTGGGGGAGGGGGGGGGGCTGTTATGTATGTTTTACCATATGGTTTTTCAACTTTATCGATGTTTGTTTTGCAAAAAACAAAAAGTATGATTGCAGGCATGTACCTGATGGAATTTTTTTTTTCATATTCAGACTACTGTATACAGTCGCTATTATTGTGTATCACATGCCTTGTCTTTCAAATGAAAAGAACTTGAAAAAAATTAAAAAAAAATTTCCTCAAGGACAAAATTGATCCTTTCCTCAAGAATTTGAATGAACGCAGGTTTGGATTTTGGTATAAAAAGCCACTCTTTGTATGAGAGTACATGATAAATGTGGCAGCAGCACCCACAATATTACCTTTTACTAGAGCACCTAAATTCTAACATTGTATAAATATCCTTATTGGGGCAGTTTATTGGCTGTTTGGACAGCAGAATCTGCCTTATCTAGCTTTAGCAACAACTTATTTCTAGGAAAAGCTGTGTTCCGCTATCAGTGCTATTTCTATTCAGTATTTGCTTATTTGTCTTGAACTGTTTTTATGAGAAAGCAACGATGTCAAGTGGAAAATTAAAATCCACATTAACTGCCAATGAGATTATGGTCCTTTGGTAGCTATTACTTTAGAGCTGATTGTATCCTAATAAAAACAAAAATTGCTCTGCAATCATAAAGGGACAGGCAGTGAAGAAAATGTGACCTTGTTGTCATTTTAAAACCTATGAGGCTTGCCATACATTTGAGATATCGTACACAAGAGCTATTGCTCCTGACCCCACATTCATATATACGTTTGGATGCCGCCAAAGATAAAAAAAAAGAAGATTGGGCAAGTTGAAAGCCAACAGCCCAATCCTTATCTCCCTCAACATCTGCTGCTGGACAGTTGGTATACCCCCCTCATTTTTAGATAATCGGCAAATACTTTTGTCTGGCCATGCATATTGTGCATGGCCATCTTCAGTGGGTTGTCCAGATATACAACTTACTCATACTCTTTAACCCCTTAAGGACACGGCCATATTTCATCTTAAGGATCAGGCCATTTTGGCAAATCTGACCAGTGTCACTTTATGTGCGAATAACTTTAAAACACTTTTACTTATCCAGGCCATTCTGAGATTGTTTTTTTTATCACATATTGTACTTTATGACACTGGTAAAATGGAGTAAAAAAAATTAAAAATCATTTTTATTTATTCAAAAAATGCCAATATAGTACATAGTAATACCTTTACATTCCCCATATGTCTACTTCATGTTTGGATCATTTTGGGAATGCCATTTTATTTTTTTGGGGACATTAGATGCTTAAAAGTTTAGAAGCAAATATTGAAAATTTTCAGAAATTTTCAAAAACCCACTTTTTAGTGACCAGTTCAGGTCTGAAGTCACTTTGTGAGGCTTACATAATAGAAACCACCCAAAAATGACCCCATTCTAGAAACTACACCCCTCAAGGTATTCAAAACTGATTTTACAAATGTCGTTAACCCTTGAGGTGTTCCACAAGAGTTAATGGCAAATGGAAATAAAATTTCAGAATTTTTGGCAAATTTTCCATTTTGATCCATTTTTTCCAGTAAAAAAGCAAGGGTTAACAGCCAAACAGAACTCAATATTTATTGCCCTAATTCTGTAGTTTGCAGAAACACCCCATATGTGGACGTAAACTACTGTATGGCCAAACGGCAGGGCATAGAAGGAAGGGAACGCCATATGGTTTTTGGAAGGCAGATTTTGCTGGACTGGTTTTTAGACACTATGTCCCATTTGAAGCCCCCCTGATGCACTCCTACAGTAGAAACTCCAAAAATTCATTTTGGAAACTACGGGATAAGGTGGCAGTTTTGTTGGTACTATTTTAGGGTAAATATGATTTTTGGTTGCTCTATATTACACTTTTTTTGATGCAAGATAACAAAAAATAGAAATTCTGAAATATTATCTCCATTTGCCAATAACTCTTGTGGAACACCTAAAGGGTTAACAAAGTTTGTAAAATCAGCTTTAAATACCTTGAGGGGTGTAGTTTCTTAGATGGAGTCACTTTTTGGAGTTTCTACTTTTTTATTTATCTACTTTAACACAATAACAGCATTTTAGAAAGAAAAAAAAAATCAAGCTTTAGGGTTTCCATAGTCTGAGAGCCATATTTTTTTATTGTTTTGGGCGATTGTCCTATATAGCGGCTTGTTTTTTGAGGGATGAGATGGTGGTTTGATTGGTACTATTTTGGGAGGCATATGTCTTTTTGAACACTTGGTATTAAGTAAGGTGACAAAAAATATCTTTTTGACACCATTTTTTTGTTTTTTTATGGTGTTCATTTGAGGGGTTAGTTCATGGGATATTTTTATAGAGCAGGTTTTTACGAACGCGGCGATACCTAATATGTGTAGTTTATTTTTATATTTTTGTTTATAATTTCTTTTTTATTGCCACAAAAGAATAAATACAATCAAGATATCGTATACCGGACAAACATCTAGAGAAGAGATATCTTGACAATACTGTTAACATGAATGCCCTAGGTACATAATGTTTAGATCTCTTATTAAAAAGACATCTTATTACTACTGTTAACGCGCATAACATAAATGGTATATAAATAACTTCTAATTGCCATCCGTACCCGAAAAAACAAACGGAACTAATAATCTCCCCGTTTAAAGGTAATATATCTAATACATCTGGAACCTTCAGGGCGTGCCCTCAATCCAGGCAAATGGAATTATCCATAAGCTTCCGGTACCCACATTAATACTGTTTGACATAATTCGACAAAAAACAAAAGAAGAAAAGAAGAAAGAAAAAAGAAAAAAGACATATGATAAACATATACATTACGAGATACATAATAAAATAATATTAGAGTAATAGAACAACATAAGATATAAACATGAGTGTCACTCCGGAAACCAATCAGCCCGCCTAAGAGGCCGAAAACACCTAAGCTATTCAAAGCTATAGTGTTTATACCCTCCAAGAAAAGAGTGAAGAGAGTCTGAAACTACACCTTCCCCTACCATTGTCAGAGTTGTCTAGTGGACTGTTCCTCATAATCCAGCCATGGTTGCCAAATTTTCAAAAAAGTTGCTCTAGTACAGGCATGCTCAACCTGCGGCCCTCCAGCTGTTGCAAAACTACAACTCCCATCATTCCCTGACAGCCTACAGCTATCATACTACAGCAGGGCATCGTGGGAGTTGTAGTTTTACAACAGCTGGAGGGCCGCAGGTTCAGCATCCCTGCTCTAGTATATATCAAGTCCAACCAACCAACTCTTCCATTCTACAAATATCTCGAACCTTCTCCACCCACATATTTAAGGAAGGGGGTTCAGTCTCTCTCCACTTAAGAGGTATTAAAAGTTTGGCGGCCATAAGCAGCTGAGTGGGTAAATTAGATATACTAGGTCTGAATGTTGGTGTTGGATGCCATAATAAAATAAGCGGGGCATCCAATTTAACATCTGTACCACATATCTGATTTATTGTTTCTTCCACTTCCCCCCAAAAGGCCCTAATACCAGGACATGACCACCAAATATGCTTATAAGTACCCACTTCGCCTTGACATCGCCAACAAAGATTTGATGGGAGAAGCTGAAGACCAAACAAGTATTCAGGTGTTCTGTACCACCTTAATAATAATTTTACAGAGTTCTCCTGAATTTTAATACATTTAGAAAACCCATGCGAGTGGGTCAACACAAAATCCGCACTTTCATCATCCAGACTAATGTCCAGTTCCCTTTCCCAAAGACGCAAAAAGGGGGGCAGATTGGAGTCGCGAGTTTGTAATATTTGAGCGTATATTTTAGAGAGGCATTTTGAAGGAAGAGAAGGTAATAACACGTAAGTCTCCAGCCATGTTGCTTCTGTTACCTTAAACGAATGGAGATGCTTAAATGTGCGACAAACTCCTTCAAAATCCTGTCTTTGTATAAAGTCCTTCATCACACAAGGTCTGCCCGCAAAAGATTCATAAAAGTTGGAAGTTACAGTTGATTTTGCCAAATCCCCTACTCTCATCTGGGGTAAAGAATCCCATATTGTGGTGGAAGCAATCTGGTGAGGGTACATAGCATGGGGGATCACACTTAATGGCGAGACAGCGGAGAATTTTTCTGGGGCCCTATTAAGCGCTCTTGATTTATTACACACTATAATAGTACCTTTCGTAAATACACTACTTATCTTAGAGATAAGTAGTATTTTTATATTTTTAATTTTTATTCAGTGATAAGTTTTTTGTTTTTTTTTACTTTTTTCACTTTTATTTACATTTTTTTTGACCCAGACCCACTTGGAGATCCAGTGGGTCTGATGTCTCTATAATACAGTACACATAGTGTACAGTAATATAGTGTACTGTACTTTTTATTTTTTAAAGTCTGATCAGACTTCTGCCTTTAGCAGAAGTCAGATCAGACTTGCCATTACCATGGCTCTGTGATCCCTTCAAGAATCGGGGGCTTCAAGGGCACAGCAGCCCCCGATTGGAGAGGGAGGGAGTTCCCTCCCTGTTAACCCCTTCCATACAGTGGTCCGTACGGACCGCGGCAGGGAAGGGGTTAAACTGCTGACATCTGCACCAGCACAGATGTCAGCAGTTTATAGCAGAGTGTCAGCAATGTGCTAAACCACTGGGCCACCAATGAATATTATAGAGGAGGCAGGCGGGGGAGGGCTGGTTTGCTTTGGGCACTTAGGAGCTGTTTTCCAGCAGAATAAAAATGCTTTTCCTAGACATAGAATAAAGGCAAAATGTGCAATCTTCTATGGGGCAGTGCTCTTAGTTATATTGGTGAAAAACAGGTGACAGACTCCCTTTAAGTAATACAGGTGCTCGATCTTACACCATCAGCCTTGATCCTGTGTCTTGACAGGTCAATTTACTGCTTGTGCTCTACACAGGAGAGTTTTCTGTGTTGGCGCATGATCTGTGCCTGAAGAGGCTGGCTGACCGCCTCAGTTTAATAGCTAAGCCAGCCCCCTTCCCTGTCCATGCATCGGTTGTGATGAGAAGGGTGCTGGTTTAGCTATTGAAATAAAATACTATTTTGATGCTGTTTCCTTACAGCATGACAATGTATTGGCTCCGTGGAGTTGGTCTCGTCCGAAGTAGCGCAACACTTCGGTAAATTACTACTGTTTTCATATCTACGTATTTTAAAACAATCTATAATAGCAATCCGAAGTGGACTTTTGTACCGAGGTACCAGCCAACACTAAAGCCCACTTTGGATTGCGATTTTAAATTGTTTATAAAAGACGCAGATATAAATACAGTAGCAATTGACCGAAGTCTTGCATGACTTCGGCAGAGATGAACTTTGGCTCCACAGTAAATCTTAATTACTGTGAGCGAAACGACTTCGGATCTATGAACTGAAGGTTGATTCGCTCAAGCCTATTTAGTACCTTGAGTGACATGGAGACGCCAAGACACAGTTCTCAGTGATGACTACTTCCTGTTCTAACATCACTTCTACATGATACTACGAAAGTATTGAAGAAATCGCTAGCAAGCATATGGAGCGTGCCCTAGACTTTGGAAAAAAGGGAGAGGCAACCAGGGCATAGAACCAGTGAATAGAAATACTGTGGACTGGCAACTGCTGCATTTCAGATGTTGGTCACACACACAGGAAACCTGAAATAGGCTAAGAGCCCTCTACACCCCCCCCCCCCCCAAAGTTTTAGCAGGGTCTTCGGAAAGAACTGTAAAGTGCTTCTTGATCAAGTGCCAACCCCCGATCATCTGATCTTCCCTCTTGCGCCTGTCCTCTCTAGGGACAGGAAGAACACTGGAGGGTGGGGTTTTCTAACCTCTCTTGCTGCTCCTGTAGAGGCCAATACAACATCCTACTGTGGTGCAGTCATGGAGGATATCCTAGAAATTGTGGCTATTTAGAAGGAGAACCTGTAGACTTCTGAAACTAGACTGCAACTTACCTATGCTTGTCCTCATCTATATCTAAACCTATGTGATGTGTGACCTCCATAGGGCAAACATTTTTATTTTTATATATTTTTACGGACAGAATAGTTTGTTGACTTCAATTTAACCAATAATACTGCTAACACACAATAAACAAACACCAATTTTTAATAGCAGGAAAATGGTTGAACCTTCAGGATGTCTTTAAAAATCTTGCAACCAATGCAGTGAATGCGGGTTGTCAGGCCAATAGTGTATGGGCTCCTTTGGAACGTGTAAGTTTTTATTAAAAAGTTTGGCTTCCACATTTTTCAGTACATAGCTACAGAACAGAATGCCCCTCCTGCTCCCTTCTCCAACTTCAGCTCAACAGCCTTCTAAGCCTGTTTACATCCCAAATCAAAATCAAACTTTGATTCTGGCACAACTAAGCTTCGTAGATTGTTCAAGAAGTTAGCGAAGGGTGGTCAATCATGTCACCACCAGGTTCCTGTATGGAAACTATTGATTGTAAAGGCAATTAAAGTACTTATAGACAATTAGGAACAAAAGGCTGCTTTCTTCCACACGTTAATACAATATAATGACGTTTGTAAGAAAGCATTCATGATTTTCAAAATTCTGTACAATCCCTTTAATGCTAAAACAGAATTCAATATTTCCTTTTACTCATAAGAGGGTTTTCCTGGATTTTTATAGTAAAAGCCTATGCTCAGTAGAAGCCATCAATATCCAATCAATGTGTGTCAGACAGCCCCAACCTCCTACTGCTACTCAGCTGTTCAAGTAGCTCCATCCAGCGCTGGTTACTGAAGCAATGTTTCCACTCACTTCAATTAGATCAGTAATCAGTTCTGTCCACTACATGGTTGGAACTGTGCAGTTCCTGTGCTGGAGCTACTTTGAACAGCTGGAGGAGTTAGACCCCATATAATAGGCCATCAATATACACTACTCACAAAAAGTTAGGGATATTTGGCTTGTGGGTGAAATTTCAGGATGAACCTAAAATGCACACTAACCTTTACAGGTGAACTTAATTTGACCTTCTCTAAACTTTTGAATGCACATGTCCAACTGTTCAATGTTTCAAGACTTTTTGCACAACTTGCTGTTCTCTAACAAGGAGCTTAACGGCAAAATTCACAACAGGTGTTTGATTCATGAATTGCCCAATAAATTTCCTGGTTCAATTAAAATTGGGATTTAACCAGTCATCTTCACCATGTTGTTCACATTTTGACATCATGAGACCAAGATGACACCTAACAATTCAACAGTACCTCACCATTGCGAGGCTTCAAGCAGGATGTTCTCAAATGGAAGTTGCCACTGAGCTTAGAGTGTCATGAGCAGGTTGCAACAGATATACTGGAAGTCACAGAAAGGCATATAAGTGGACGTCCTTTGGCCACATCCCACACTGATGACCGCTTCATTGTGAACAATGCCCTGCAGAACCGGATGATGAATGCCACACAACTCCAGGTACATTTAAGGGTGGTGAGAGGCACCCAAGTGTCATGTCAGACCATTCACATCAGCATAGTCTGCATGCTAGACAAACTGCACAGGCATCATCATCTTGGGGCCAGGGAGCATTTATGCCAGACGAGGGACCAGTGGGCCTCAGTGCTGTTGATTTACACTGAGCAGAAATGATGGCCACCACTGATGTTGGAGACATCAAGGAGAGCGTTATGCATCAGCTACTGTTTGCCTTTGGTGCTGGTGGTGTTACAAGTGTGTCTAGTCAGTACACAACTGCCCTACACTTTGCATGGTACAGTGACAAGCCCATACTACTTGAATTACATCATTAATCCAGTCATTGTGCCCCTGCATGAACACAGGCCCAATTTCAACTTCATGGACGACAACGCTCCGGCTTATGGAAGAGCTGCTGGGGTACCTCAAATGCATTGGCCTGAACATTTTAAAGATCTGAATCCCATTGAAAACCTATGGGATCAGCTGAGTTACCATATAGAGGCTAGTAACACTGTACCCCAGAACCTCAATGACCTGAGGGCCAGCTTTCAAAAGTTGGATGCTATGCCACAGCCATTGCAGTCAAGCTGTAATTGATTCTGAAGGCCACATGACAAGTTGAGTCTGATTTTTTTGTGGGGGTATACCGACCATTGTTGTTGGCTTGTGTCAATAAATTGTTTGAGATGAGGAAATTACCATTGCTTCTACTTAAAAACAGGGCTGTGGAGACGGTAGATAAATGCTCCGACTCCTCAGTTTTTGGTACTTCCGACTCCCTGACTCCTCTGTATTTAATATGCGAATGTATTTTATACATTTCCCTAGTCGAATCCCATAGTCATGTTTAAAGCTAACAATCTACGTTTACAAGTTTTTATAGCCTTAGCTGAATGACAGCAATTTTTCAAATGGTTTACAGCTTCAGTCTTGAACTATTGACTATCCATTCCCTTCACTTATACAAGTGTCTCTAGTCCTGCAAAAAACATATTTACTTAATCAGTTATCAGTGAGAGGCTAGGTTAACAATGGGTGTTGCGTTCCCTGTAACAGCGGAACACAACGGAAAGTATAGCCACTCCTTAACTGTGCGTTGCGTGCCATATAGTGAAGCATATGAAAAGCATGCTTCTTCACGGTCACTTAACGTGTTCATTTTGCGGTAACGTGACGCACTGCATGCATTGGCCTTTATTGTTACAGTAGAGAAGTAATTAATTATAACTTTTTGTGATTTGGGACATTTAAACTTGCTTTTTTTTCTTTTATTCCAATTTAAATTTAGTAGGAGTCTGAGTCGGTTCATTTTTGCCAACTCCAGGTACCCAAAATTGCCTCCAACTCCTCGACTCCACTGCCCTGCTTAAAAACCCTACTTTTATGCTATATCACTATAGCATGAACTTTACATTTTCCATAAAATTCACCTGAAAGCCAAATACCCCAACTTTGAGTAGTGTATAAATCCTGGAACCCTCTTTAAGAACATTTATTAAAAGGTTTTTAGACATATGTAGACTATCCATACTGAAAGTCTCACATGACCACTGATACACAATATGCTGACATTTTCACTATCTCTGCTGTATAGAATGGGGCAGTAAGTGGACAGCCATCTCATTACAGGGTGGGCTATTTCACAACAGCTTCATTAGCTAATGGAGGCACATAAGGCAGGGCCACACATGGCTCCTGCGTTTCTTGTTTCTTTGAGTGGGGGCTAGAGTCCACTTCCTGGAAACTTTCAGTTAACACTCTTGACTATCCAAGAATTACACAGCTGATGGTGGGTCTAAACAGCATCACAGATCACAATGACCCAAAATAACCTTTATCTTATTACCTAAATGAGTCTTCAGCTCCAGTCCTCAGGCAATTTCAGAATATCCCACAGAATAAATACCTTTGGCAAGTCCTAATGCATTAACACTAATTATATCAGATCCCCAGGGCAGTTAAGGAACCCTGATCTAAACTTCCTATTGACAACTTGCAACAATTTTGCTAAATAAAACCTACATGTGCAACCACCCTTAATGAGACTGCATGAAATACCTCTTAAGGTACTTCCATCAACATTCAATATTCATCTTAGGATTTTGGCCTTTTCAGGCTTGGTAGTTAAAAATATGAAATCATATCAGTTTAATTCTGTTGAGAGGGAGTGTATCTACTTGTTGAATAGATAGTACAATATTAGAACTAAAAGAAAACAAGTGTCCACAGAAGAGCATTAAGCCTTTATTAGACGTGCAAATAAATTCACAGATCATTGTCAAAAGTTCAAATGAGTGCTCCTTAGAAATGATCTGGCAGTGCAATACAGCCGCCAATTATCCAATGAACAAGCAAATGATTGTTTAATTAGGAAAATGATGATTACACTTACCGGTAATCAGATTTTCCTGACCTCACGACAGCACCACAGAGAGATGGCTCCACCCCTGAGACAGGAAAGCTACGGCATAAAAAAGGAGGAGCCACTCTCCCACCTCAGTGAGTTTTTCAGAGCATGAGAGGGACTCCCATTAAGTTTAGGCAAATTATACACATTATTTTTTGTTTTTTGCTACACCACGTGAATAACACCAAAATCCAGGGAGGGAATAAAGAGAGGTGCTGTCGTGGGGTCAGGAAAATCCGATTACCGGTAAGTGCAATCATCATTTTTCCCCTCCCCCACGACAGCACCACAGAGAGAGATTACGAAGAATCAAAAAACCTAAGGGTGGGTAACTACTTCCTGCACCTTTTTACCAAAGAGCAGATCTGAAACAGATTCCCGCTGTAATCTATAGTGACGGTAAAAGGTAGACGGAGAGGACCAGGTAGCAGCCCTACAGATATGCACAATGGAAACATTGGCCCTCTCCGCCCAAGAGGTAGAAACAGCCCGAGTAGAATGGGCTCTGACACAAACAGGAGGAGAAGCCCCCGAGACAGTGTAAGCCATGGAGATGACAGACTTGACCCATCTTGCGATAGAGCCTTTTGAGGCAGCCTTACCCTTGTTGGCCCCTGAAAACAAGACAAACCAGGAGGACGACTTTCTCTACCCTTTTGTTACTTCTAAGTAGCGGATCAGAGTCCTTCTGATATCCATGGAATGAAACGTCTTCTCCCTGTCATCTTTTGGCTCATCAAAAAAATATGGGAGAATTATTTCCTGCAGTCTGTTGGATCTGGAAGGGAGCTTGGGCAAAAAACTAGGATCTGGCCTAAAGACTACCCTGTCCTCTAAAATGGACATGAAAGGGATTGCCTGTATCTCCCCTATCCTCCTTGCTGATGTTAGTGCAACTAGAAGGACTAGCTTCCAGGTAAGAAACTTGATAGGGATTGACTCCAAAGGTTCAAAAGGATCAGACATTAAGGAACTCAGTACCAGGTTCAAATCCCACAGGGGAAATCTGGGACCTGACACCGGAATTATCCTATCTAAAGCTTTGAAGAACCTGATTACCCAAGGGTTTTCAGCCAATCTATTTCCCCAAAGGGCCGAGAGTGCAGAAATCTGAACTTTAAGTGTACTCTTTGCTAGACCTAGGCACAGTCCATTCTGTAAGAAATCAAGTACCATGCAAATAGGGGGTTCCACCAGAACCTGATCTGAAGGCCTCCTAGAAAATTCAAAAAACTCTCTCCATACTCTTGCATAGATGGTACTCGTGACTTGCTTCCTACTCTTCAGAAGAGTTTCAACTACTGGCTTGGAGAAACCCTGCCCCTGTAACATTGACCTTTCAAGTTCCAGGCTGTAAGATGCAGGGCCCCCACTCTCAGATGGCATACTGGGCCCTGCATCAACAGGTCCGGAACCTCTGGCAATATCCAAGGGTCTAACACAGACATCTCCCTCAGAAGAGAGACCCACCCCCTCTTTGGCCAGAAGAGAGCGATTACAATCATTCTGACTCCCTCCATCCTCACCTTTCTGAGCACACGAGGTATCAACTGAAGGTGGGGAAAGGCATACCCCAACTGAAAATCCCACTTCAGGAGAAGCACATCTAATCCGGGGATTTCCCATGGATTGAGAGAATAGAAGTGGTCCACTTTCCTGTTCTCTTTTGTTCTTTGTTCTGTTCTCACGGTTGTCTGACATTAATCTTACGTGTCTTTGCTGAATAAAGGGCAGGGCTGTTCTCAGGGCCAACCTGACCGCTAATAGCTCCTTTCTGTTTGAAGAAAGAGATTTCTGGTAAGGGGACCACCTGCCCTGCTGAATCTGCTCCAGAAAATGAGCCCCCCACCCCCATGGGCTGGCGTCTGTCGTAATTACTATTGGCTCTGGTGGGCACCACGCAACTCCCTGATTGAGATTCTCCTGAATTATCCACCAGAAAAGGGATTCCAATGTTGATCCTGAGATCACCATCTCTGCTTCCAATCTTCCCCCTTTTTTCCTCATCCAAGAGAGGATTTCTTTTTGTATCTGACGAGATCGAAACTGTGCCCATTGCACGGCAGAAATGCAAGATGTCATAGTCCCTAATATTGACATGGCCTTCCTGATCTTTAGTCTTGGATTCGACCGAATCCCTTCTATTCTGTCCTGAACCAGACATACTTTTTCTGGGGTCAGTAGTGTCCTCTGTGTCTGTGAGTTCAACAGGAATCCCAAGAACACCTGTGAAGTGACCAGCAGTAGCCTGGATTTTTGAAAGTTTATTATCCAACCCAGGTCTATTAGGATGTTCACTACTCTGTGAACTGCCCTGGAACATGCTTCCTGCGACCTTCCTACTATCAGAAAGTCATCTAAATACGGTAGGAATGTAATGTCCTATCTTCTGATAAAGGAAGCCATATCCGCTACCACTTTTGTGAAAATCCTCTGCGCCATGGATAGCCCGAAGGGTAATGCCTGAAACTGATAATGCTCTGTCCTCTCCTTTGACCTTACTGCCACTCTGAGGAACCTTCGATGTTCCGGGTAAATGGGTATATGATGATGAGCGTCTTTTAAATCGATAGCTGCCATGAAACATCCGGGAAACAAAAGATGGATTGCAGATGTTATAGTTTCCATCTTGAACTTTCTGTATTTTAGAGACCTGTTTAATTCTTTTAGATTTATGATAGTCCGAAAATAGTTGTCCGGTTTCCTTACCAGGAACAGGGTTAAATAGTAACCTTTTCCTGCCTCTTCCTCTGGAACCGGAATCAGAACCTCTTTTAATAATAGTTTTGATATCACTGACTCCAACATTGGAGAACTCCTTGTTGTTATAAATCTGCAAGGTGTTTTTTTTTTTTAAATTCTAATTTCCATTCCTGTCCTAGAACTTTCTTTACCCATGAACCTGCCACCTCTTCCCAGGCAGGAAGAAAGGACAGTAGCCTTCCTCCTACCGCACAATTGGCGTCATTGTTTAGACTGCTTCCCCTGCTGAGAGGAAGCCCCCTTAAACAAGAACCCTCTTTTACCAGATCCTCTAGATCTGAAATTTTGTTCTTTGTCCCCTGAAGGTCTCCTATTCTGAAATCTAGTGGAGGACCGAAAGGGCCGCTTATAATTTTTGAAAGAGGAGAACGATGAATCCTGAGCACTCCCCGGAAACCTCTTTTTCCAATCGGCTGCTCTCTCGAGCAGCAAGTCTAATTCTGAGCCAAATAGAAAATGTCCCTGGCAGGGAATGCTACACAATTTCTGCTTGGACGCCATGTTTCCCCCTCTCCAATTCTTCAACCAGAGAGCCCATCGGGCTGAATTTGAAAGGGAAGAAGCCTTTGCTGCCAGCTTAACTGCGTCTATGGAAGCATCTGCCATAAAGTCAACTGCCTTCTGTAGCGTCGGTATGGAAGACAATTGTTCTCTAGGACATTTGTCCTTTATCTGAGCCTCTAATCTTTCTAACCAAACACCCACTGACCTGGCTGTAACCGTAGTGGCTATAATTGGCCTGAAGGTGGCCGACGAAGCTTCCCAAGTACCTCTCAAGCATGAATCAATCTTTTTGTCTAAAGGTTCTCTGAGGGACCCTAGATCCTTAAGAGGTAAGGCCGAGCGTTTTGCTATCTTTGAGATAGCCACATCGATCTTTGGTGCTTCGTCCCATTAAGTGGAGGCATCCTCCTCAAAGGGATATTTTCTTTTGAATCGCCTTGTTATGAATGCTTCCTTCTGGTTTATTCCATTCCTTATTAATGACCGCTGAGATATTCTTAAAAACATCTACGTTTCTTTTCCCATAGTCCTTCAAAGACTGCGTCCGCCACAAACCTGCTCTATGTGACCTCCTCCATCTCTAAGGTAGATCTAACCGCCTTCAGTAATTTTGCTGTATCCTCTGCCCGGAACAAATATCTGCCTTCTAACTCCTCATCCAAGGAAGACTTACCTTCAGAATCTTCCCTGGCACAATCCTCTTCACCAATAATGGATGATCCAGAGCCAGATTCATAGTCCTTACGAGATCTTTTTTGTTTCTTACAGGTTTTCAAAGACTCATTCACTTCTGACCTAATCAAAGATCTAATGTCTCTCACAAAGGAAGGCGTTATCTCTGCCACCATTTCTCTATACAGGCTTGGCAGAGTCTTTTAGTATATGATGAAGACAGCGGACACCTACACAAAGCACATTCCTTGTTGCGTTTTAGTCACAGCCTTCTTAGGCGCCATCTAGACAATAAAAGATTACGCATTAACATCACATATAAAGAGTGCACTCACCCCTTAAAAGTCTGTAGGTACTGTCAGCTGAATCTCTCCTACCGCCTCCTGTCGCTTTTCTTCCTCCATATTATCGTCTGGAGGGAAAAATATTCCACCTTTAGCTGAGGCAGGAAGGATTGCAGAAGAACACCTCACCTGAGAGCTCCCTGAAGTTTGCACGCCTCTCAGTACATACAATCCGTCTTGCAGCCCTTGCTCCTAACTGCAGCGCTCACCACCGTCGGACCCTGCAGAAATGATGACTCCCGTAGCTTGCCGGAATCCTAACATACTGCAGTCCTTTTAACTGACTCTGCGCTCCGGTCGCCATCAGGAGTGCGTGACTGGAACGCACCGTACCCAGAAATAATGCGTCGGACGCCGCCAGTCCTTCACTTGCCGCATGTGTGCTGCCGACCTCCACAGCCCCCTGCTGCTCAGAACACGCGGCCAGCTGCACACCCCTACTGGGTTGCCTTGTGACTGGTCCTCCTGCGCTGTCTCACTCCCATGTGAGGAGAACCTGCGCACGCCTGCAGCAAGAGAATTTCACAGCCCCGGACTGTCCCCTTCTCCTTGGGGCCTCCAACCCAGCCTCTGAGTGATAGCCCCCTGCAGGTGCCGACCACTACATCCTCCAGAATCTGGGACTTGCAGGTGGTGGACCACGACCTAGGAAGGAATACCACAGGTCTCCGCACCAGGGACAGGAAACCTCACTGAGGTGGGAGAGTGGCTCCTCCTTTTTTATGCTGTAGGTTTCCTGTCCCAGGGATGGAGCCATCTCTCTGTGGTGCTGTCGTGGGGGAGGGGAAAAAGAGTATTACACTCACCGGTAATCCGGTTTCCTGGAAGTCTCTATGACACCACACCCTGAGATTGGCTTCCTTCTGATTGGACAGGAAAAACACAGAGGTTTAAAAACCCCACCCCTTCCCTCCATCGCCAGTGAATTTTAACAAAGAACCCCAGGATAAATGGATATTATAACACAAGTAAACCAAACTGAAGTATCTAAAGGGTGGGATGCATGTGGTGTCATGGGGACTTCCAGGAAACCGGATTACCGGTGAATGTAATACTCTTTTCCCCAGTCATCTTCATGACACCATACCCTGAGAAAAATATCAAAGAAAATCATTAGGGGGGGGGGACACAAATGCAGGGAGGACTTTCCGCCCAAACCTTAGGTCGTCGTTGGCAAGGATATCTAGTTTGTAATGCTTGGTAAAGGTACTAATATCTTTTCCTAGTTGCTGCTCTGCAAACTTGCTGTAAAGAGGCCGAAGCTTTTTCCGCCCAGGAGGTGGCCATGCTCCTCGTGGAATGCGCTTTTAGAGAAGCAGGGGCCTCCTGTGCCTTGACTTTAAAGGCTTTGGAGATACCTAATCATATCCATCTGGAGATGGAGCTTTTTGCTGCTTTTTTCCCCTTATTGGAACCTGAAAACTGGAAGAAAAGATTTTTGTCTAATCTCCACTGTCTGGTTGCTTCCAGATATCTTAGGACTGCTCTCCTAACGTAAGGTGTGGTAGGAGATTTCTTGTTCATTTTTAGGATTGTTGCAAAATGAGGGAAGTACAATGTCCTGTGACCTATGGAAGGTAGAAAAGTAGGATCTAGGGGTGGGACGATATGGCGATATAGACGATATGCGATATGAATTTGTGCCACGATATCGATTTCGTCTATATCGCCATATCGCGGTAGAACATGGTATGCGCCGCTCTCGGCGCCTACCATGTTCTCCTGAGCCGGCAGAGTGGAGAAGGAGGGAGTCCCTCCCTTCCCACTGAGAGCTACCAATGAGAGAGGAGGAGAGGGACTGTAGTCACTGCTACCAATGAGAGCGGGGCAGTGCAGAACGTCACAGGCAAGGGAGAAGGAACGCCCAGTGAGAGAAGCTGATGTCTCCTCCCTGGTGTTCCCACCATGTGACGGGGGCCAGAGCGGGCGAACGGAGCCCCGCACAAACATAATAGTAAGTGCCCCCTATGTGCTGCTACCTAATGAAAGGTCCTATAGGCCTGTATTAGCAGGCCATATCCCATACCCGGCTTCTATAACTGCCTGCTGCGATCCGCCGCAATTAACCCCTCAGAACCTGAGGGGTTAATTGCGGTGCATTGCAGAGTGCAGTCACAGAGGCCCAGTATGGTATATGGCCGGCACATGCAGGCTACATTTCTATTCACTCATTGGTGGCAGTTGTGATCAGAGCCCCAGCAGTGTAATGCTGGGGCTCCAATCGGTTACCATGGCAGCCAGGACACTACTGATGTCCTGGCTGCTATGGTCAGCTCCCTGCTGCTGTGTGCACAGAGCACAGGGTCAGTGTCAAGTCCTATTTACCCTGACAGAGATCTATCAGGGTGAATAGGACAAGGGTTCTAGCCCCTAAGGAGGCTAAATAGATATTAAATAAAAAGTTGAAGGAAAAAAAAAAAAAAAAAAAAAGTTTAACAACCCTCCCTCCAATATAGAAAATATATATCGCGATATATATCGCCTATCGCACATGCTTCATATTATATCACAATATAAATTTTAGGCCATATCGCCCACCCCTAGTAGGATCTAATTTAAGTACTAGTTTGTCGTGGAACACCGAGAAGAAAGGTTCTTGAATGGACAAGGCTTGCAGCTCACAGACTCTTCTGGCCAATGTTATTTCCACTAAGAAAATAGTTCTGATAGTAAGCCACTTGACGGGGATTGAGTCTATGGGCTCGAACGGACCAGAAGTAAGGCCGGCCAGCACCGTATTGAGGTTCCAAGGAGCTACCATGTTTTTGATCGTGGGTCTGATCCTATCCGCTGCCTTGAGTAATCTAGTAACCCAGGGATTTTCTGTGAGGCGGGTGTTATATAAGGCTCCTAGCACCACCACTTGGACCCTAAGGGTATTCGGGACAGTCCTAAATCTAAACGTTCCTGAAGAAAATCCAAGACTAGTAAGATATTGGGTTTGAACTGGTCAAAGGATCTTCCCGACCAAATTTCTCCCATGTTTTTCAAATATTTCTCGTTCGTGCTTTGTTTCCTGCATAGGAGTAAAGTGTTTAACACTTTTTGGGATAGCCCTAGGTTCAACAGAATGGATTCTGGGTGAGTGATAGGTCCCTGACTTAGAAGGTCTGGCCTCAGAGGTAGAAGGAGAGGGGCTTCTATGCGGAGGGCATTTAATAGTGCAAACCAATTCCTCTTGGGCCAAAGGGGGGGGGGGGGTTATCAGAATTAACGTACATCTTTCCTTCTGAATTTTCTGGAGGACTCTAGGGGATCAGTGGAAATGGAGGGAATGCGTAGACTAGATTCGTCGTCCAGTTTTGGCTGAACGCATCCACAGCCCAGCCAGAGGACAATCCCTTGGGTTGAGGGAGAAGAATTGACTCAACTGGCGATTTTTTCTGGACGCGAATAGGTCTACGGTCGGTCTGCCCCATTTCCTTGTGATTAGTTGGAAAACCTCCGGGGATAACTGCCATTCTCCCGGGTCTAACGTGTGACGACTCAGATAATCGGCCTGAACGTTTAGAGCTCCTTTCAGGTGGACTGCTGACAGCGACTGTATATTTTCCCCTGCTCAGGAGAAAATTTTGTTTGATAGGCCCTGTAGTAGACAGTGTCTTGTGCCCTCCTGGTGCTGGATGAAGGACACTGCTGTTGCATTGTCTGAATATACTCGGACATGGCGTCCTACTGAGAGAAGACTTGTGCGTTTCAAATTGCCCGCAGTTCCCTTAAGTTTGAGGATTGATGTTTCACGTAATTGGGCCATTTCCCCTGGTAGGAGTTCCCTTGAACCAATGCTCCCCAACCCTGGAGGCTCGCATACGTTGTAATTTCTAAGGGTTGTTCTTGGGCTCAAAATACCCCATTTTTTAGGTTGGATTCTTTGAGCCACCAATTCAGGGAATTCTTCACTTTTTGACCTAAGAATATTCATTTTTCTAGAGACATTTGAGACCTGTTCCACTTGTTTAGAATGAATTTTTGAAGCGGCCTTAAGTGAAATTGTGCCCAGGCTACTGCTGGGATACATGCGGAAAGGCTGCCTAACACCTTCATTGCCTGTCGGAGGGAGCAGAATTTTACTTTCTTGAAATTCCTCAACGTGGTTTCAAGTTTTTTTACTGAAGGATTTTTGGGAGACTGTATTTAGAGTTATGCCTAAGAATATCTTTTGTCTGTTCGGGATTAAATCTGACTTTTCCCAGTTGATTATCCAACCAAGGCCCTGGAGATGGTTCAAGACCATTTGGAGGTGGACTTCTAGAAGAGTTTTGTTGTCTGCAACTACTAGCAGGTCGCCCAGATAAGGGATCACACAGATTGCTCTCTCTCAAACTTGCCATCACCAGCTTCCGCCATCACTTTTTTTTTAATAAGCTTTACTGCCGACTTTATAGAGTTTCCATTTTGAACTTCTGATACTTGACAAATTTGTTTAGGTATTTTAAATTTATTATAACTCTGGATTTCCCGTTAGTTTTTTTTTTTTTACTATAAAGAGGCGGGAATAGAATCCTTGACCTATCTGCTGTTCTGGAACAAGTTCTATTGCTGTCAAGCTTAGTAAGTCTTTGATGTCGTTTAAGGTACCAGTTTGACTTGTAGGAAGGGTAGTAATACATTTTTGTGGAGGGGGAGAAAGCAGCTCTATTTTGTAACCCTGTTTTACAATATTTAATATCCACACATGGTTTGTTATGTGCTCCCAAGATTTTTGAAAGGACCTGAGCCCTCCCCCAACAGGTATGGCGTCATTGTTTGGTATTAGTGGAGGAGGATTCTGCTCTATTGGGGTTGAAAAGGAGATTTCTACCCCTGCCTCTTTTTGCATAGCTCCACCTTCCGGACTTCCCTTTATCTTTTTTATTTTCGGATTGATAATGTCGGTCACGAAAAAAAACTGCCTTTTTTGTTTGTATCTTTCCTCTGGGAATCCCCTTTTCCTATTAGTAGCATTATGTAAGATTTTGTCAAGGTCCGTTCCAAAGACATATTGACCGTGGAAGGGGAGCGTGATTAGTTTATTTTTTTAAGCGATGTCTCCTGACCAAGCGTTGAGCCATAGAGCCCATCTCGCCGTGTTGGATAGAATGTCTGTACGGGTGGACAGTTTGACAGACTCTGCTGCTGCGTCTGCTAAAAAGGAGGTCGCCATCTTCAATAAAGGCAAGCTCTCCAATATCTGGTCACGTGGCATTTTATTGACTAGGTGGAATTCTAGTTGCTCTAGCCATAAGTTTAATGTTCTAGCCACACAGGTTAAAGCTACTCCTGGTTTGAGAAGAACCGCTGTTGCCTCCCAGGTCTTTCTCAAAAGACTTTCTGCCTTCCTATCTAACGGATCTTTTAATTGAGCTGAATCCTCAAAGGGTAGGGCTGTATGTTTAGCTACGGGTGCGTCTACTTTAGGGATGGTTTCCCAGTCAGTGCAGTGATCTGTGCTAAATGGGTAACGCCTTTTAATGCCCCTTGGAATAAAGGATCCTTTGGTTTCTCCCACTCAGAACGCATCAACTTTTGGACATTATCTGGCACTGGAAAGACCGCATTTTTCCTTTCCTCTAGACCCCCAAAAATCTCTGCTTGTGCTAACCTAGGTTTCTTTGGTATTTCCATATGAATGGTAGCTCTGATAGCTTTGATCAGCTCGTCAATGTCATTTAAATTGAACAAAAATAGTTTATATTCGTTATCTTCATCTAAGGATGCGAACTGCTTTTGTACTGATTCTGAGTCTGAGACTGCCAGTCCTTCGGAGTCTGAGTCAGAACAGAAAGAAGTAAACGATTTCCACGGATGTTTTGAGGAGTAGTGATTTTTTGGGGTGTTGGTTCCCTAGATGTTAAGGCCAACTGAACCTCTTTTACTACTTTCCTAATGGCTTCAAGGAAGCTAGAAGATTCCGATTTAACAACATTGGATGTGCATTCCTTACAAAGGGGTTTAGAACCTGTATTGGACAATTGTTTATAGCAGATACCACATTTTCTGGTCTTCTTAGTGGCCGAATCCTTTTCCCCCTGAAAGGTAAGGGAGGGAAGGATGAGCAGACCGGCATTACCTAGTCATGTGCCTGAGAGCAGGCTACTCACAGTCCCTGGATTTGTTGCAGGGTCGGCTCCAGAGCCCGGTGTGAGGGGGTGCTCATCTTGACTCCTGACCACTTTCCAGAGGCACACTCCTGATATGGATAGCTGCGCTGTGCAGGGTGCCATTCTGCAGGTCCTGTGGGTTTTTATGGCAATCTTTGCCCTGCCAGGACCTGCTGTGCATGTTAGTGACATCACGACTCTATTTGGCTCTACCCCCTGTGTCTGACATCACCTGCCAGCCGGGACACATCATAGTGCCAATCTGCCGCCATAATCTTCTTTCCCCTCTGCATTAAGTTCCCCTGGACCGCCGCAGGGGGGCATATTGCAATGCGCCCAAGCCCAGGCCTAGCATTGAGGGAGAGCTGCCCTGCAGATCCAACCTCAGCCTGCCATGGAGGAAAAAAAAAAAAAAAAAAAAAAAAACCACAGGTGAGCCCAGCTAGAGCTCCATACACCTTTCTGGCTTCCTATCCTGATGGGACAAGAAAAACACTGGTGATGGAGGGAAGGTGTGGGGTTTTTAAACCTCTTGTTTTCCTGTCCAATCAGAAGGAAGTCAATCTTAGGGTGTGGTGTCAGACGACTGGGGAAATTGGAATCTTGCAGTAGGTTTAAAGTCATTGTTTGCCAGCAGATTGATTACATTACACAACCTACTGCTGGCAAACGATCCAGTTTTGAGACTAGCAATGGCATTAGCCATACTAAGGAGGAGACTGCTGCATATAATAGCAATGTCTCCTCTGATGAAAAGCAGGAAGTTAGCGTTCCTTCCTGGCAATTGAATACATGACTTGCAGGTGTAATCTGCACCACTTCTCAATGGCAAATGGTGCTCTAATTGAGTCATTCATCCCCTTCCCTATCTGGTCAATAAATTGACTGCAAGAGTTAACCAAGGCTGTTTGCCATGGTAGAAGGCTAAACAGGAAGTTCCCCAGAATCTTCATATCAATGGCCTTGCCTCAGAAAAGGTCAATATAAAATTGGCAGGGGGACAATATCATGGCACTTAGGCAAGCCTCTTCCTAGGCCAGGGATTTCATGCTCATTAACATGGTCTAGGCACAGCTCAGTTCCATGGAGCTTAGCTGTGATTAGCAAGCAGCCACTTAATGCATGGTTTTGTGCTCAGTAAGCTGTGAGGATTACAGCTTCCTCAAATGGCTGATGGGGGGTGCTGGATGCCCACTGAACTGATGACACCTTGCCATCAATATGAAAATCCTAAAAAACCTTTGAGCAGCAAGACAGGAAACACATTGAGAGATGTAATGTAAGGTCACCATCTGTTTAAGCATTACCCCATCTTGGTCTTGTATGCCAGGCTCAACAAATCCCAGGTCGCCATGGTGACCAGGAATTTGGTCCTGGATATTTGTCAGCCTTTTATCAAAGGTGCCACGGCGCATCCTATAGGCAGACTAGGAGCGCTGGCCCTCACGCTGCAGCCGCCCAAGCTCCCTATATAGAGCCTAAGGTAGCTGCAGCACTGCATGAGGGCACACCATGACAAGAGGGAAGCTCCAAGACTGAGACCCGGCTGGGGGGGTTGTGGGGACTGCAGAGGCCGAGCACCAGCTGGGGGTTGCAGTGCTCAGTAAAGTGTCATGGTGCCTGCTGTGTGTGCCCTTTGGACCCTGTAATCCTTATAAGTGTTTCCACATGACATGGTGGCCGCCAGGGGCGGTCACTTTGACGCCGGCAGCGTCTGACGTGTCATAACCTATTGAAAGGGGGAAGCACTGTGGGGGCCCTATATACTGGCACATTATGGGGGGGTCCTATGGAGAAGAAGCATCTACTAGGGCACTGGCATGCATTATTGGGGGCTCTATGGAGGCATCTACCGGGGGCTTTATGACAGCTCCGTCTGGCTCCTAGATTCCAAGGAAATTTGTCAAGCCCTGTTGTATGATTAGTAACCAGACAAAATGTTACAACAGGACAAATTGCTCATCACAAGTTTGAGCTAGAACCAACATAATTCAAGCTTCAATAATTGCAAACTGCCTTCTTTTATTATGTTCTTTATTCGTGTCAGTTAAAGGATACAAAAACATTTTGCCAATTGCAATATGAATATATAGCAGTACAATGGCACATAAAGCAAGAGCATTTGGTCCACAAACACAAAACAATGGTTCACACACTTCACATAGCTAAGAATGCTTGATCTAGCATGATCATATCAAATTACTAAACCTTTCTATTAAGAGTTGTCCCAGAGGTGCATAGAATTTCCCTCCAAGCACACCAACACAGGTCGTATAGGAATTTTACCAGGAGGTTGTGAAGTGCAGAAGACTGGGCTACCCAGGACAATCCGCTTAAACTAAAGCCTGGGCAGGTTGGAAACAAGGCATGAACTGGTACAATACTGTGCTGCCCAAGAGGGTATCAAATGGATGCTGTACCAATGCAATTTATTTTAATATGAAACATTAACACTGTAGTATATATTAGCGAAGATTTACCATTGCAAGAATTTTGGTGCATGTGCTACGCCACATTTAAGGGTTTTTAACACGTTCTGCCTTGGTTGCTTAGAGGAAAGTGAATGTGGCCATTTTCCATAGCAGTCTTCCTGCACTCCCAACAGTCACCAGGATACTGGAGAGGACACCAAGGTAAAGAATGCCCAGCACATTACAAGCACAATTAGGCAGTTACGGTTAAATCACAACTTTAGCTTGGATGAAGTTATAGCTTACTGCAGAATTCAGATAATACCAATTAAAAGTTAAGGGAATCTGTCACTCATGTGCTTAGAGGGCAGCATACAAGTTTCACATCACAACCTTATTCTGCCCTCAGGGCATCAAAGATGGTGACCAATTCCCTTTAAAGAGGTTTTCCATTATTTAGATACTGAACCCATCCTCAGGATAGGCCATCAGTATCAGATGAGTGGGGCCAAACACCAGGCACTCCCACTGACTGCTATTCAAAGCAATGGATAAAGCTGCAAGCACAAGGTGCTGCCAACTAGTGGCCATGCTGTGGTACTGCAGCTCAGCTGTCAGTCCAATGAATGGGAGCAGAGTTGCAGTGTTGGTCAGTTCTGACAATAGGCAAGTACAGGAAAACCCCTTTAATTACACACAATACAAAAGCAAATACAGTTGAAATTCTTAAGTCTGCCCCTAGGACATCGAGACTTTCCCATAGGGAGTGACTGAATTAACCATTTGTGAGATTGCATATTGCAGTTTAAGCCTGAAAAAGTGCTTCCCAACCTTACCAACACTAACACCAAATCAGTCAAGACTTCAGGAATGTGGCATTCCGAAAAATGCTGCCTTGGATGGAATGGGTTCCTCTATGGTTAAGATTCCTTTTTTTGGCCCATTTTACCTAGAGTGGGAGAGAAGAAAAGCAAAAAACACAGCACCTAATAATTACAGCACTTAAAGAATAACACTGATTAAAGGTATAATGGAGCCAAACCTACTCTTGAAACTTCTCACCTGACAAGGATTCAACTCTGCATGTCAGGCTGAACTGTCTAGGGATGGAAACATACTTTGAAATAATCAAATATAGATGTAACTAAATTGTGCACACTGTATAAAATTGTACCACACATTTTACCAAGGTCTCCAGTCGACAGGTGTAAGGAGGGCATCCACAGGAGTAGTCCACTGATTCACATGATGCATCAGTATGTCAAGTTAAAAGGTCTTGAATACAGCTGGCCTTAGGGGTAGCAAGACGGCAGACTGTAAGCCATAATAGAAGGTGGACTTTAGCTTGTAGGTTATTCCTGTAAGAAATAATAGTTTTACACACAGGAAACGTCACATTTGCATTACTTGTGAGTCACACAATGCACTGTTGCTCCAGACAGGATACAAAGTAAAAACATTTTTACCTTGAGTTTTAAAGAGCTTTATTATACCCCCCTGTGTTGGCCACTTAAAGAATAGGTCTTAAAGTGGGCAAAGCTAAAAAGGGGACACATTTGGACAAAACATTCTAGTTATAAGTTACTCACATTTAAATAAAAGTAGATTGTAATGCACTGTACATAGCAGTTCAAGTCTTTAATATTTCATAAGCGCTCCCTGAAATACTGTATACAGATGTTCATTGTGTAAGTGAGGGAACTAAACAAATGAAAAGTGCAAGTTAAGGGAATCCCATGATTATGATCTGAATTAAATGGTTAATTAGAATTGTGTCAGGGTTGTCCCATTGCAACCACCAGGAGGCATGCGTGGGTCTGTCCACTTGGGCCCCTGCTGATCAGACACCCAAGCCGAAACCTGTGAATGGGGGATAAGTTAGGCTACTTTTACACTGGTGTTTTGGTTTCTGTTTGTGAGATCCGTTTCAGGGCTCTCCCAAGCGGTCCAGAACGGATAAGTTTTGCCCTAATGCATTCTGAATGGATAAGGATCTGCTCAGAATGCATCAGTTTGCCTCCGATCAGTCTCCACTACGCTTTGGAGGCGGACACCAAAACGCTGCCTGCAGTGTTTGGCTCAGTTTCAGACAGACAAACGGATTCACTGACAATAGAAAACGGATCCGTCCTCCATTGACTTTCAATGGTGTTCAAGACAGATCCGTCTTGGCCATGTTGAAGATCATACAAACGGATGAGTTTGTGCAGATCCATGACGGAACCAAACGCGAGTGTGAAAGTAGCCTTAGGGTCCATTCACACGTCCGTTGTTTTTCTATAATCCGAAAATAGGACCGTTTTTTGCGGATCCTATTTTCCAAGAATTCTTTCCATTTGTCATCCGTTTTTTGCGGATCCGCAAAAAAAAACGGATAGAAGAACAACAAAGTCTCTGGGTGCTGGACTTAATAAAAAACAGGAAGTTCTATCATTTTTTTCAGATGACATACGGATTTGTAACCCGAATGTCTTCCGATTTTTGCGGATCCATTGACTTTGCATTGCACAACGGACTGCAATTTTCGGATTAGAATAGGACATGTTTTATTTTTTTATGGACACTATGTACTGAGAAAATTATGCGGACAGCACTCTTTGTGCTGTCCGCATATTTTATAGATCCATTGAAAATCAATGGGTCCGAATTCTGTCCGCAACTATTCCGTGACTAGTCCGAAAAATCGGCATCAGATGCGGAACTAAACAATGGACGTGTGAATGGACCCTTAGTGTGACAACCCCTTTAACAAATCTGACATCTCACTGGTTAGGAGCGCCAACCATCCTAGAAATCGGGGGCCCAATGTCAAGGCCCTGTATCAGTGAACTTCTGTAGCTGTATGTGTCTGCTCCATAAAAGTCAAGTAAGCAGAAACCATACTAAAATAGTGGACTAAATGCTAATCAGTAAGTCTATTTGGTATAGGATTGCACCATGTCCTTAGCTCTGGAGGCTGTAGTGTGCAGAAAGCAAGCACAAGATCACTCAGCAACATCCAATTACCACTGACCGACACGCCTGCCTTCTACAGCACCTATACAGACCATGTGTGCGCAGCAACAGGCAAAATGCAACATTCCTGCAGTCACCATTTTAAGCTCACCTACCAAAGGGCTGCAAGCACAAAGTAGGGGACAAATTGAAGTACAAGACTGCAGGATCACACTGCCTAGAATTTGTGATGTGTCAACATGGAAACTCATTTGGCATAGGTGCTGTAGGAAAAATAGTAGGTCCTGATTTAATTGCCAACTTGCTTCATGTTGGATGCATTAGGGAGAAAGCGATTACCCTAGAGTACAGCAGTATGGAGCAGACACCATGAAGATACATCCCTGCATAAAACAAAGTGACTACACACCTGTGTCTTTCAGCATGATGTGGAGATTAGGGTACGCTGGAGCATTTACTGAGCCGCCTGTTTCTGGGCACTAGCCTGCTGTTTGTCCTCGGCCGTTTGGGAATTGGACCACTCTCGGTACACACGAGATACTGTTGCACGTGAGAAGCCGAGCAGCTTAGCAGCCTCCGCTACACTCTTGCCTGAAAGAATCGTGCCAATTATCATGCCACGTTCAAACTCATTCAACTCTTTCATTTTCCCCATTTTGAAGCACTGACTACTGGCGCGCACACAAACCAGTCTTCCTTAAAAAGGTTGTGGTGGACGTTGCACTTCAAAGCCACCGGAATAGCAAGGATTTCCAAAAGAATTCCTACAAAAAAAAAAAAAAAAAAAAACAACAACGGTTAAAATACAGAAGAGCTGCAACTGCAACTCCCCTAACTGCATGGACGTGCATACATGTCTCCAGCCACATCTATGAAGTCAGAACATCTGCTGAGAACACTGTCTCCATTCACTCTTCACCTATATGCCTTGACAAGCAGCTGCATCACCAGGTGGGCTGAGGGTCAGGGGACCAGAGCTAGGACCGACATCTCAGACATTTGTAACAATTTGGGAGTATGCCATGATAGCCGAAGAGGGAAGGCCTCTTAAAGGAAGCCCGTGAGGTCTGCATTAGGTACGGAATAACAGTACAAACTGCTGTAGCACCCAACAGGACAACTGTCACCCAGAGCTACAGACCGCGATTGGCTGCAGCAGTCACACATCCACCACCAACAGTTGATGCTGGTGCAGAGGCGAGCCGACGTGCAGGGCCAGGAGCTACACGGACCAAATCAGGCGAGTATGCCACATCTAGGTCTCATGGTCTTAGATAACCCCTTTAAGAGGTAGCAGAATGCAGCTACCTCTCCGAACTGCTGATCTGCAGGGTGCCTGGAGTCAGACCTCCAGTGATGACATATTGATGACCTATCCTGAGGATGAATAATCAATGTGCACCAATAAGTCTCCATCCACCAGCATGGATCAGAAGTTCTGTCACAGCAGGTTTTGCCGTGAGTTTGAGAAAAAAAAAAAATGGCATCATGTGACTAGAAGATCTGGTTCTGCTTGGATTTAAAGGGGTTAGCCAAGAATAACCCCCAATGCCTGGGACCCTCAGCTTATACTTACCCCGTGTCTCTTCCACAAGATATGGATGCAGTCCAGGTGCCTCCTGCATTTTTTCAGCCCTATTGACCTCAATGGGTCTGGACTGCATATTGTGGACTTTTTGCAGAACAGAGACAGATGCGGAAATCAAGGACGGTCAGTGTGCTTTCCACATCCGCAAAGAGACAGGGTCCTATACTTGACTGCAGAATGCAGACCACAAGCTACATATGGCCGGGTGCAGGAGACCTTAGGACTCATGCAAAGGACCATCAGTTTTACAGACTGCAAACCACAGACAGCTGTGTACACGCCACATAGCTGTGAGGACACCATCTTAACAGGTCCATAATCAGTGTGTTGCGGGCAGAGACAGGACACGTCCCATCTTTCATGGCACGGCCAAACAGACTGGATACACAGAAGGGCTACCGTGCACTTCTAGGTACATGCTACAGAAAATAGGACATGTCCCACTTTTAGCAATAACTGATGGCCCTTAGACCCACTGAAATGTAGGGGTGACCACCAGTGTCCATGTTTCAGACCCACAGCAAGAGGGGCATCCATGCACAATGGCCCTGGAGGACAATGCTACAGCTACATTGTTTAGAACATGCCCTCCATCAGAATGCATGAGAGCGCCCTCTAGAGGGCGGCCGGCGTAGCAGCTGTACCTCACGACAGGATACAGGGAGGAGGGGGGAGCTCCACACTGTGTTTTAGAGAGAACATGCTCTGCCCCCCTGTGTTGACACTGCAGGGCACGACAGCTCTGAGTGGGCAATGAAGGGGCGGTTCAGCGGCAGACGAGACAATACCAGGCAGGGTCACGTGACAAAGACGCCCGCCAGACAGCGCTAATAAACGCTGCACGGGACGAGGATGTACCGTCACCCAGAGCACCATTAAAACGGCCGTGACTAACGCCTATACAGAACTCCCCGCACACGGTGCAGCCAACTCACCCGCACCCTGCATACCCAAGCCCCGCTTCTCACACCACCACTCACCAGCAACCAAGCCGAGAAAGAGAGGAAGAGGAGGGTCCGGCCACAAGCTAATAAAGGAGACCAACTCTCGCGAGAGTCATCAAATAACGCGACGTTACAGGACACCATGTGACAGCTACTCGCTGTGCCGCACGTCGTACGGACTACATTTCCCGGCATGCCTCACCGCTGGTTTCATTGTAATGGATGGTGGGAACTGTAGTCAGCAGTAGTTTGCAGCCCTGAATGGTAAATAGTAGGGGGTTATTTTGTTTATTTCTGTCTGTGGCCTTGCACTGCAAGGTGCTGTCAGTTGGTTGTAAGGCAACCTTGCAAAATTCGAGTGGTTGTCAATCTACAAGAGTGAATTCAGTCTGGGAGTGACAACTAGCGTTGAGTGCCTGAGCATCTATTAGCATTCATTGTGGACAACATAGCCCAACCTGCTGAATTGTTTTGATTGGTAAAATACCAGGCTCCTTCACGAAAACCTGATGAATCCCATTATAGTCAGTGGGGTCCGTAGGGCGATGTTTGTTACCGTCATTTGATGGCTCCTGTTCTACCGGTATTTTTTTCTACTTGTACGACAGAACAATGGAAAATGAAGAGCTGGTGTAAACTCGCTTGAAGTAAAAGGCTTTGTCCACTTTCATTATTGGCTTCTATTCTTAAAGGGGCTCTCCACATAGTTTGCAACTTTTGAGAAGGGACATCAAGGAGGTTCCAAAGAGGGAAACAAAAAACAGGGTGAATAGAGTACAAAGAAATTTTTTTCCTTATGCCCGACCACTTTTAAATAGAGCGCAACCTAAACCTGTGGCAGATGAATTATAAATAGTATATATGACCCCCTTTACCACACCCCAAAAATACAAATGACACACCTGATCCCCTAACGGTAATTAAGTATCACACAAGACTCCCTATATATATAAAGACACCAGACCAGACTCCCCTCTTATACAAAGCCTGGGCTAGAGCCCCCTAGATATTCATCCCAAGCCAGAACCCCTTTATACAGATCCCATATCAGTACCCCCCATTTATAAACCCCTTTTGTTTTCATTTCTCAGACAATACTCCTCCTTGTTTACAAACTGCAAACTAAATTCCTCCTGGTTTTCAGACTGCAGACCAGACCTCTCTTTGTTTGCAGATCAAAATCCTTGTTCACAGGTTGCATACCAGACCTCTCCTTTATTTTGCAGAACAAACTCCTCCTTGTTTACAAACCAGACCCCTCCTTATTTACATACCACAGACCGAACCCCTCCTTATATACAGACCTTAGACCAGACCCCTCCTTATTTACAGACCAGACCTCTCCTTATTTATAGACCACAGACTGAACCCCTCCTGATATACAGACCTTAGACCAGACCCTTCCTTATTTACAGACCACAGACCGAACCCCTCCTTATATACAGACCTTAGACCAGACCCTTCCTTATTTACAGACCACAGACCGAACCCCTCCTTATATACAGACCTTAGACCAGACCCCTCCTTACTTACAGACCAGACCCCTCCTTATTTACACACCACAGACCGAACCCCTCCTTATATACAGACCGTAGACCAGACCCCTCCTTATATACAGACCTTAGACCAGGCCCCTCCTTATTTACAGACCAGACCCCTCCTTATATACAGACCATAGACCAGACCTCTCCTTATTTACAGACCACAGACCAAACCCCTCCTTATATACAGACCTTAGACCAGGCCCCTCCTTATTTACAGACCAGACCCCTCCTTATTTAAAGACCACAGACCGAAACCCTCCTTATATACAGACCTTAGACCAGACCCCTCCTTACTTACAGACCAGACCCCTCCTTATTTACAGACCACAGACCGAACCCCTCCTTATATACAGACCGTAGACCAGACCTCTCCTTATTTACAGACCACAGACCGAACCCCTCCTGATATACAGACCTTAGACCAGACCCCTCCTTATTTACAGACCAGACCTCTCCTTATTTATAGACGACAGACCGAACCCATCCTTATATACAGACCTTAGACCAGACCTCTCCTTATTTACAGAGCAGACCTCTCCTATTTACAGACCGCCGACTAGACCTTGCCTTTACAGACCCCTCCTTATTTACATACTGCAGACCAAACCCCACCTTATTTACAGACCGCAGACCAGACTCCTCATTGTTCATAGGCAGCTGAGCTGACCATATCCCAAGTTTACAGACCCGTCCTGTCCCAAAATCTGTACCAGGCCCTTAACTACCCCAAAGTATTCAACTACTCATCTTTCCTTCAAGTGCTCGCCTCCACTGCTACAGACAACGTCATGAGCATCATAACATAGTTTATAAGGCTGAAAAAAGACATCTGTCCATCCAGTTCGTCTTGTTATCCTGCAAGTTGATCCAGAGGAAGGCAAACAAAACCCCTGTCAGGTAGAAGCCAATTTTTCTCACTTTAGGGGGAAAAAAATTCCTTCCCAACTCCAATCAGGCAATCAGAATAACTCGCTGGATCAACGACCCCTCTCTAGTAGCTATAACCTGTAATAATATTATACTCCAGAAATACATCCAGGCCCCTCTTGAACTCTTTTAGTGAGCACATTAGCACCATACCTGCAATAAAGTGCACATAAATCTTCACATATTGCACAACATATCGCTATACATATTAGGAAAGTGGTGACCTCTGATAAGTGTCATTGTGTACGAAGTACAACGACCTGCAGACAACGGGTCTCAATATACGGACACAGGCCTTGTTCACACTGTATCAAAGATGCAGGTCCATTCACTTGAATGGGTGCGCAATCTGGGAGGTGCGGTTCAGAACGTAGGCACGAATCGAAAGCCCACGGAAGCACTTACAGAGTTCTTCAGTGGGTTTTCTGTCTGTGCCTCCGCAGTGCAAAAAAGAAGTGCATGCACTACTTCTCTGCGGTGCGGATCGCTGACCCCATTCAAGTGAATGGCTCCGCGCCCGCAGACGGTGGCCACACGGTTGGTGCATTAGAGACTGTGACTCCACAGCACGGGCAAGGCCGGCACACTGTTGTATGCATGAGGCCTAAGGCCTCTTGCACACGGACGTATGGCTTTTTCAGTGTTTTGCGGTCCGTTTATAACGGATCTGTGGTTCCGTTTTTAGTTTCCGTTGTGCTTCCATTTCGGTTCCGTTTTTCCGTATGGCATATACAGTATACAGTAATTCCGTAATAAAAATTGGGCTGGTCTTAAAATTTTCAATAGATTGTTCAGCAAAAACGGAATGAATACGGAAGACATACAGATGCCTTTCCGTATGCTTTCCGTTTTTTTTGCGGACCCATTGACTTGAATCGAGCCGCTGAACGTGATTTGCGGACAAGAATAGAACATGTTCTATATTTAAAAATAAAAAATATATACCTCCGTGGCCTAAAGGTCGTTATGAGACAGATGGCCACTTGCTACCCAATGGAAGTCAGGAAACTGAAAAATAAGGGGGTGCAAGTCTAAAACATAACATTTAATTCATTGGTTAAAAATAACAATCTTATGAGATTGATCAGCACAATATGTTCCGTTCGGGCAACATCAAAGCTCGATCAAAGCAAAAAATATTGCCATATCAGGAGGAAAGGCAATTCAAGGTAATAACGATGCCAATCTTGCCAATGTAACTGGGAAGTGTTTGACCCTAGAACATCCCTACTTGGCCTATCGGTCCCTAAGCCTACTAACAGTGTCCTGTCCCGCAAGGGACAGCACCGTTACCGGATCCTGTCCCTGGACACGCTGCCCCTGGTTAAGTGGGACAAGAGAAAAACCTCCTGACAACAGTTAAAAATTCATCACAAGAGAACAGCCACGTTTTCTCCTACATATGGTTCCGGAGCAAAAATAAAAACGGGCCTCCCTGGATTATACTAAAGAAAGTAGTAGTACTTATCAAATGCCGTTTTCAGATGTGTCACTCCATCTCACGGTATTCCCAGCCTGCTTGTGCAAACCCCGACGCGTTTCATCTCAAGTCAGGCGCGCTGAGTGGCCCAAAGACTCATCAGGGGGCATAAGGCCACCACCGGGCAAAGGGGTCAAATGGTTCAACACCCTTGTCATATGATAACCTGAATGACGTATGGTCCAAAGAGGTATCGAGGAGCTTATGCAGGGACCGGTATGTCCCGTGCGCCCGTTCAGAGGGATTGAGCACAATCCCTCTGAACGGGCGCACGGGACATACCGTTTTTGCTCCGGAACCATATGTAGGAGAAAACATGGCTGTTCTCTTGTGATGAATTTTTAACTGTTGTCAGGAGGTTTTTCTCTTGTCCCACTTAACCAGGGGCAGCGTGTCCAGGGACAGGATCCGGTAACGGTGCTGTCCCTTGCGGGACAGGACACTGTTAGTAGGCTTAGGGACCGATAGGCCAAGTAGGGATGTTCTAGGGTCAAACACTTCCCAGTTACATTGGCAAGATTGGCATCGTTATTACCTTGAATTGCCTTTCCTCCTGATATGGCAATATTTTTTGCTTTGATCGAGCTTTGATGTTGCCCGAACGGAACATATTGTGCTGATCAATCTCATAAGATTGTTATTTTTAACCAATGAATTAAATGTTATGTTTTAGACTTGCACCCCCTTATTTTTCAGTTTCCATGTTCTATATTTAACCACTTGAAGACCACAGGTTTATACCCCCCTAGTGACCAGGCCCTTTTTTACAATTCCGCACTACACTACTTTCACCGTTTATTGCTCCGTCATACAACTTACCACCCAAATGAATTTTACCTCCTTCTCTTCTCACTAATAGAGATTTCATTTGGTGGTATTTCATTCTTGCTGACATTTTTACTTTTTTTGATATTTTACTTTTTTTGATGAAATTTTTGCAAAAAAACGACATTTTTCGCTTTCTGTTGTAAAAATTTTCAAATAACACTACATTTCAATTTAAAATTTTCTCTAAATTTATTGTTCTACATGTCTTTGATAAAAAAAATGCAATAAGTGTATATTTATTGGTTTGGGTAAAAGTTATAGCGTTTACAAACTATGGTGCAAAAAAGTGAGTTTCCACACTTTGATTTTCTGAGCACCTGTCCTGTTTCCTGACGCACTACAATGCACAGACAGTAGAAACACCCCATAAATGACCCCATTTCGGAAAGTAGACACCCTAAGGTATTCGCTAAGGGGCATAGTGAGTTCATGGAATTTTTTATTTTTTGTCACAAGTTAGCGGAAATGGAATTTTTTATTTTTTTTTCAATATTTTTTTTTCAAAAAAATTCATTTTCCGCTAACTTGTGTCAAAAAATAAAAACTTCCATGAACTCACTATGCCCCTTAGCGAATACCTTGGGGTGTCTACTTTCTAAAATGGGGTCACTTGTGAGGTTTTTCCACTGCCCTGGCATTTGAGGGTCTCGGCAATCATTACATGTATGGCCAGAATTAGGAGTTTTTGCTATTCTCCTTATATTGAGCAGACGGGGAATGAGATTTTTTTTTTCCGTTCAGCCGCTGGGCTGAAAGAAAAAAATGAACGGCACAGATTTCTTCATTCACATTGATCAATGTGGATGAAAAAATCTCTAAAAAATGTGGAAAAAAAAAAAAAAAGAGGGGAAAGCTGTAAAGCTGCGATCGCTAAGGGACCCTTAGGCCTCATTCACACGTCTGCAATTCTGTTCCGCAAAATTTTGCGGAACGGAATTGTAGATACATTCAATTCTATGGGGACAGACTTTGTCCCGCTCGGATCCGGAATTGCGGATTTGCACTTCCGGATCTGCAAAAATATAGAACATGTCCTTTTCTTGTCCGCAATTGCGGACAAGAAAAGGCATTTTCTATATAGTTCTGACAATGTGCGGATCCGCACAATGCGGAAAGCACATTGCCGGTGTCCGTATTTTGCGGATCCGCAGATCCATGGATCCGCAAAACACATACGGACGTCTGAATGAGCCTTACAGGGGGGTGATTAGTGACAGGGGGTGATCAGGGGGGGTGACATGGGTGATCAGGGGTTAATCAGTGATGGGGGGTGGGGGGATGTGTGTGTAGTGATTGGTGCACTTTACTTATGTTTGCCCTGGTGGTCCCAGACAAATGGACCACCAGAGGAGCAAACAGCAGGCATATCAGACGCTGTTTACAAAACAGCGTCTGATATGCGTTTTAAATGAGAGCCGCCGCGCTGACGCCCATCGGCGTTAGCGTGTCGGCAAGTGGTTAAACGGAACAGGGAAACGGAAGGCATACAGAGACACTTCAGTATTTTTTGCAGACCCATTGAAGTGAATGGTTCAGTATACTGTCAGTATGCTGAACTGAAAAAACGGCCAGTATACGGTCCGCAAAATACTGTCGTGTGCATGAGGCCTAAAGCCTAAGACCTTTTTTGCCTTCTTGTGTACAACTTCCTCACTTGCCATTTGAATGAACCCTGCTGAAAAACAGAAAACTTTTGTTTTCTTCTGCAGCCATGGAAGTTGCTGTCTAAACCGTGTCTGAATCTTTTCTTCAGAGTTGAAGTATTCATAGAGTTCAGAGTATTCATTTTCTTATCAGGGATTGGTTGAAGATTTTGGAAAGGAATGAAGTCATTGGTTTCCATGGTACGCTTGGCTGATATGAGCGCTCACTAAAAGGGTAAACATTCCTGGCATAGATGCCAGTCAGCTGCATATTCATACCGCAGTCACAATAGAACAATAAAAAAAACATTGATCGGTAACCAACCTGTCTAGCAAATAATAATTTGTCTTTCCTATTCCTAATTTGGTTGATGGAATTTCAGAGTGAAATCAGTTTGAAATACATAGTAACAGGAAAGTCTCGTGAAAATTATATTTCTAGGCAACATGGATGACAGTAATTCAATATGAAATGTATTGGATAAGGGCTCATACACACAACGGTATTTTTGTTCTGCATCCAATCCACATTTTTGGAGATCGCATACAGACCCATTCATTTCAATGGGGCCGCAAATAATGCAGACAGCAGCACACCGTACCTCAATCCCGTGTCCTAAACCTGTCCATTTTGCGGAGAAAGAAAATGGCAGTGTGCACAAAACTGATATCCCTGTTTTGCGGATCCACGGTTTGTGGACTACAAAACACATACAGTCATTTGCATGAAACCTACGGCTGATTGGTGCTTGATGTTTTGTGGTGTTAATTAACCTGTTATCTATGGTGATTTGTCTTCAAGCTTACAAAGCCACACATTTTTTCCACCTATGTAATGTCTAGTAGACATATTGTAGACTGAATGCCCACAGCAATCTATATTTTGCTTCCACTGTAGCAACATATGGACCTTACATACATTTTTTAAACATTTTTATTGATGTTTTCAAATAAAATGACAGAAAACAACATTCATAAATTGGAGAGAATGGCAACTAGGGATAATGGGATGATCCCCACATCAGTAAATATATAGCCTGTAAAGCAACAGATCAATACAGCCTAGGGATTGAAAAAATAATACGGTCCACCATGTATTTCCGTTTAGTTAAAGACTATGCATAGGCGTAAACGTGACAACACATGCTTGGGGATGAAGAAAGAGGGATGAGGGGGGTAGGGAAGCAAAACACTGATGGCACAATTGATCCAACTCCAAGAGGTGTGAATAGTTATAAGACACCAAACACCATCTAGAATCTATAAAGAAAAACAGAGATGTTCATAGTGCTGGGCCAGGTGAGAGAGTCTGTTCCAGATACCAGGTAGTAAATTGAAATCAGGCGCGTAATTTATCTTTAATACTAGAGGGGAGTGTCTGCATAAAAGAGTCCCATAGAAGGCTTTAACTTTACTCTTTTTTTTCTAAGGTGGCCTTTATCCAGTCCATGTGGAACACAAATAGTAATTTTTGTAAAAAGAGTCTTAGGGAAGGTGGGTTAGGAGCCTTTGCTAATAATTTAAAAAGTAATATTTTGGCTACCTTCTACTCGGATATGCAGCCTGCCAGAAACTTTCACCGTAGATGTGAACATGGCCTAAGATGGTGTTTCAGATGACTTAAAAAAATAAAAAAATATATATAAATAAAATAAATATGCTGTATCAAAGCTATAGAAATTAATTGTACTTTTAAAATTATATAAATAAGTTGTAACAAATCAGTCATATCGAACTTATGGAAATTCATAGTACTGATAAAAATAATAAAGGGCAAGCAGTGACATTAACAGGGTTTTCTGAGATTTTTTTACTGGTGGCCTATCCTATGGAGAGGTCATCAGTATCTGATCAGTAAGTGTCCAACACCTGGGACCCCCACCGATCAGCTGTTTGAGAAGGCACCTACGCCGCTGCCTTCTTGTAGCTTACCAAGCACAGTGCCGTACATTGTATAGCGCCTGTGCTTGGTATTGCAGCTCAGCCTCATTCACTTGAATGGAGTTGAGCTGCTCCTAGACCACTTGGCACACGAATGTGTTGTCACTCGGCCTAAGAAAAGCTGAAATAAGGCTGTGGTGCCCACCGGAGCACGGCTGCCTTCTCAAACAGCTGAACGGTGGGGGTCCCAGGTGTTGGACCCCCCACTGATCAGATACTGATGACCTTTCCTGAAGATAGGTCATGAGTATACAAATCCCAGAAAAACCCTTTAAATGAAAAACATGATGTTAATTACTCTTGGGTAGAAAAATGGCTACTCAAAATGAAACCGTATAAGGCTACTTTCACACTAGCGATTTTGCCGGATCCAGCAAGGTTCAGCAAAAACGCTTCCGTTACTGATAAAACAAACCATCTGCATCTGTTATGAATGGATCCGGTTGTATTATCTTTAACATTGCCAAGACGTCATGAACTCCATTGAAAGTCAATAGGGGATGTATCCGTTTTCTATTGTGTCAGATTGTGGCAGAGAAATTGGATCCGTGCCCATTGACTTGCATTATGGGTCATGATGGATCCGTCTTGCTCCGCATCCCGGGATGGAAAGCAAACTGCAGCATGCTGCGGTTTGCTCTCCGGTATGAGAAGGGAACGGAATGCATTTTGTTGCATTCCGTTCTGTTCAGTTACATTTTGTTCCTATTGACAATGAATAGGGACAAAACGTAATCATTTTGTTTCCGGTATTGAGACCCTATGACGGATCTCAATACCGGAAAATATTAACACTAGTGTGAAAGTAGCCCAATAAAGGAAACCCTATGTTGACAAATAAGGACCCTATGTGTCATAGCGGGCACTAGGTGTACAACTACGGATGGATAGAAGTGGAATGAAATAATTACTCCAATATAACATAGATAATCAGATGTCACAAACAGTAGACATAGGTATGTATTGATAAAAAAAGGAATACTGACGCACCTTCCTCTGGCCACTCTGTCGTAAAGCCCAGATTGGAGGAATGCTGAAGTGATTGTTGACTTTTCTCTCATCTGCACACGGGTTATTTGGAGGTCAGCCAGAGTGACCGTTAGGTTCTTGGTCACCTCTCTAACCAAGGCCCTTTTCTCCAGTTTACTTAGTTTGGTGGGACAGCCAACTGTAGAAAGGTTGTTCCAAACTTTTTCCATTTAAGGATTATGGAGGCCGCCATGCTTGTGGGAACTTTCAGCGCAGGAAATCGTTAATTTCTAACGATAATTTGTTTTCCCTTAGTCCTAACAGCAGCACAGATGGGGTTAACTGCCCTCTGTGGACTGGTAGGACCGGCTGAATTTTTAATGAGCCCAAGAACCAATAATAAACTTTCTACTCCCTCAAAAGGGAGGAACTACCCCCCAGCCACCGTGTTTTAGCAAGCATACTTTACTAGGGTGGGAGATTTGTGTGCTGCTGTTAGGACTATGGGAAAACAAATTATCGTTAAAAATTAACGATTCCCTTACCTCCTACCAGCAGCACAGATGGGGAGATAGCAAGAAGAACCCCTGGGGAGGGCCCTCCTGCCTGGCAGAATCGAGGATCGTCTGCCCAAAGGCTGAAAACCCTGAAAACTTAGCATCAACCCTGTAATGCGAAATGAAGGTAGACTCAGAGCTCCAGGAAGCCGCCTTACAGATCAACTCCAGGAGAAGAAGACTCCTTTCCGCAGTAGAGGTTGAAACGGCCCTAGTAGAATGGGCCCTAACAAACTCCGGAGGATCCAAAGATTGAGAGGCAAAAGACTCTCTAATGTTTTCCTTAATCCAGCGACTAATGGAGGATAGACCTGGAGGCATCTCGATATATCCAGCGGATGCTTGACAGGAATATCAGAGGAGGTGGAGGAAAATAATACCGGTAAAGAAATTACCTAATTAATGTTCTGAAAAGATAATACCTTAGGTCTGAAGTAAGGTAAATATCTTAAGAGGGCCAGAAAGATGATAGCCAGGTATTGGATTAGTACGGATGTGCCTACCAAACAAGAATTTATTGCTCGTCTGAATGTGCTTGTTGAATTGGAAAGAGGGATCTATTTTAAAAGAGGTGCTATTAAAAAATTTGATTCTATTTGGGATCCGTGGAAGCAAACGCCAGGTAAGCCTTCTAGACGACTTCTTCTTGCTAATGTGAGAAGGAATCTGCTGGGGTAACAATGTACAGGATTGTAGGATCACAGTGACGGCTGTGGTCCCGTATATGGTGGCACTGAGCGTTGCAGCGAGCAGAAGTACAATCAGCTATGTGTACGCTGGTGCGACTTGGGGGGTTGCGAGGGAGGGGAGATATTTTGATACTTTGTATGTACATGATGCCTCCTGGTTTATTTCTCAGATGGATTCCGATCTTACTTTTTTTATTTTTTTTGAACATGTACATTCATACTGTTGTATGTTCATTTGCAATATTGTTCTATCTTGAATATGAAAATAAAAAATGATCTGATTTAAAAAAAATATATATCTTAAGAGGACCCGATCCTGCAAAAAAGTAGTGTAAAGAGGCGGAGTCGAAAAAGCTTGTAGTTCTGAAATCCTTAGCAGAAGTCACCGCTAGCAAAAAGACAGTTTTTAAGGTGAGAAACTTGAAACCAACTCCTCTAACAGCTCAAAAGGGGAAGATTCTAACCTGTTGAGCACAACTGATAGGTCCCATTGGGGAATGGGTCTCAGCAGGGCCGGTGCAAGGATTTTTGCCGCCCTAGGCAAAAGAAAAGTTTGCCGCCCCCCCCATGTGACATCACAATGCCCCACCCATATGATCTGCCATATTAAAGGGGTGCTGCATTTTATTTAAACTGATTGGCAGGGGTCCGACACCCGGGACCCCCGCCAATCAGCTGTTTGAGAAGGCAGCGGCGCTGGCAGTAGCGCCTCAGCCTTCTCGCACGATTAGTATCATTGGCCTGGGTGGGGCTAAGCTTCATTCAAGTGGACAGAGCTTAACCCCGCCAAGGCCAGTGATACTAGTCGTGACATCACTGGGCCTGCGGTAAACAGCGAGAAGGCCGAGGCGCTACTGCCAGCGCTGCTGCCTTCTCAAACAGCTGATCGGCGGGGGTCCCGGGTGTCAGACCCCGGCCGATCAGATGCTGATGATCTATCCAGAGGATAGATCATCAGTTGTAACAAACTGCAGAACCCCTTTAACTAACGCAAGTTCTCTCTCTCCCCCCCCCCTTGTCATTCTCTCCCCCCTCTTGTCATTCTTCACACTCCCCCCCCTTGTCATTCTTCCTCCCCCCCCCCTTGTCATTCTTCCTCCCCCCCAACTTATCATTCTCTCCCCTCTTGTCATTCTTCACACTCCCCCTTGTCATTCTCTCCCCCTCTTGTCATTCTTCACTCCCCCTCCCTGTCATTCTCTCCCCCTCTTGTCATTCTTCACCCCCTTGTCATTCTTCACACTCCCCCTTGTCATTCCCTTTCCCCTCTTGTCATTCTCCCCCCTTGTCATTCTCTTTCTCCCCTTGTCATTCACTTTTCCCCCTTGTCATTCTCTCTCTCCCCTCCTTTGTCATTCTCTTTCCCCTCTTTTCATTCCCCCCTCCCTCCCCCTCCCTCCGCTACCTCTAGTAGCGCGGCCGAGCTCTTTATGCTCCACGGGTACAGGAGCTTCGTTTCCTGTACCGGGCGGACTGACAGGAAGCGCACACTGTGTGCGCACTTCATGTCAGTCCGGCCGGGTACAGGAGACAGATGCTCCTGTACCCGCGGACCTTAAAGAGCTCGGCCATGCTACAATGGAGTGACAGGAGGGAGCGCTCAGCGCTTCCCTCCTTTCAGCTCCTCTCCTCTTGCTGCGCCCGGGCGGTGCGCCCTCATGGACGCGCCAGCCCGGGCAGTGCTGCAGCCGTCTGAGTCTCAATTCAGAGCGCTCGGGCGGCTGTAGCATGAGGCGGGGCCAGCGCTCCTAGCAGCGCCCCTTCCCAAGGGGCGCTCTACGCGGCTGCCTATTCCGCGTATAGGACGCACCGGCCCTGGGTCTCAGTATTGTAGGCTTCAGTCTTTCAGCTCCTTTGAGGAAGCGTTTAATGAGCTGGTCCCGAGAATATGGCTTGTTAAGGCAGGCCGAAATAGCAAAAACATGAACTTTCAAAGTGGCAGGACCGAGACTTTTGTCTAGTCCATCCTGTAAGAACTGTAAAATAGCAGGAAGAGGTGGATCTGCAGACGCCACTTGGTTGGAATCACACCATGACGAGAAGATTCTCATTATCCTAGAATAGGCCCTCTTAGTGGACTCCGCCCTTGAGTGAGACAATGTTCTCAGGACTGACTCGGAAAGCCCTTCTATTCTGGGAAGGGACTGATCAACCTTTAGGCTGTCAGGTTGAATCTGTTCAGATCTGGGCAGAGATGAGTGTCCCACGACACCAGGGTCTGCTCTGGGGGGAGTTTCCAGTATTGTCCGCGACTCATCTGGATGAGCTGGGTAAACCAGGATCTCTTGGGCCAAAATGGGATGATGGCTATCACCGAGGCCTGATCCTGACGGATTTTCATCAATACCCTCGGTATCATGGAAAAGGGAGGGAAGATGTAAGCCAGCCTGAACCTCCACGGTATCGACAGAGCATCTATCGCCAGGGGGTTGTCCTCCCTGTATAGGGAACAGAACCTCTGTACCTTGGCATTGAACCTGGTTGCCATGAAGTCTACTTCTGGTAAGCCCCATCTGAGGACTATCTGCTTGAAGATCTCCGGATGCAGGGACCATTCCATCGTCGGTAGACCGCGACTTGCGATCTGCATTCATGTTGAGGGAACCCTGAATGCGAGTAGCAGACAGATGGGTTAGGTTCAACTCTGCCCACCGAAGAATGACTCCTATCTCTGAGAGAAGGGGTAAGGATCTTGTACCTCCCTGCTTGTTTATATAGAGGACCGCAGTCATGTTGTCTGACTGGATCTTTACTGCTTTGCCCCGGATCTGGGGGCGAAGTGAAGGAGGGCTATCCGGATAGCTCGCATCTCTCGGAGATTGGAGGAGAGACGCCGCTCCAAGGGGGACCAAGTTCCAGATGAGCGCCCCAGCCTACCAGGGACGCATCTGTTGTCAATATGACCCACGGAGGTTGGGTCATAGACTTCCCTGCAGGCAGATGGAACCACCATCTTATGGAATTCCGCGTCTGGGGGGATAGAGAATGCAGGGAATCCAGCCCCATAAAGCTTCCATCCCACTTGTTCAACACCTCGGTCTGTAAAGGACGGAGGTGCCACAAAGCCCAAGGGACTGCGTCCGCAGCCGCTGACATGAGCCCCAGCATCCTCATGAGAGTCCGAATGGATACACAACGTGGTACTGCTAAAAACCTTGCCAGGTCTTGTATACAGGTTTTCCTCTCTGGTGTCAACTGGAGGGACATCTCCACAGAGTCGACTATGAATCCTAGATACTGAATTGAAGTTGATGGGCTCACATTGGACTTCTTCCAGTTGATTATCCACCCTAGGCGGAGCAGAAAGAAAATTGCCAGATGAAGATGGTAGGTAAGTACCGGCACTGAAGAAAAAGCCAATCGTCCAGGTAAGGAACGATGGTCAGCCCCTAAAGTCGCAGAGCTGCCACCACCGAGACTACCACCTTGGTGAAGATAAGGGGGGCAGATGAGATCCCGAAGGGAAGAACTTCAAACTGAAGATGTCTTCAAACTCCTGAAATCTGGACCGCGATCCTGAGTAATTTCCGAGATACGGGATGGATCGGGATATGAAGGTAGGCATCCTTGAGCTCCAGAGTGGCCACCACGTCCCCAGGCTTAAGGATGTGGCTGACTGACCTTATGGTTTCTATCCAAAACCTTGGCTTTCTCGATTGAGATCTCCTGTTTTCTTGGGAACTAGAAAAACTGGGAAATAAATCCCTAGGCCCTGTTCCCCTGCCTGAACCTCCTCCAGAGCTCCCTTGAATATATATTCCTGGATATAGGATTCTAGAATCCTTTGTTTGGTAGGCTGAAAACCTTGATTTGCAATAAATCTTTCTGGGGGCGGTCTATGACATAGCCGGAGGAAACGGTGCTTAGGACCCAGGGATCCGCAATCTCCTGGGCCCAAACCTCTTTGAACCGGGAAAGACGCCCCCCCCCCACGGGAACCTGGAGAGAGGGTACGGGAAAAACCGGAGGTGTCACGGCGGGAACAGCAGGGGGAAACTAAGAGCCTCTGGGAGTCCCGTAGTCAGGAGGGTTTGGCCTCCTTAGTGGGTCTTTGCGGGCGACGTGAAGATTTTCGCTGCCCACCCTAGTCTTTACGGGATGTCGACTGCTGACTGTCTACCTCCGCGTGCCTGTCTGGAGCGCCCTAGAAAGCGCCTTCTATTATTTTGTCGAGCTCAGAACCAAATAAACGGTCGGGCTCAAAGTGAAGCCCACAAAGATTATATTTAGAGGCGTTATCCGCCTTCCAGAGCTTCAACCATAAAGGCCGGCGGGCTGCAGAGACTAAGGCCATTGTCTTGGCTGCCAACTTCACAGATAAATGTGAAGTATCACATAGGAAATCCATCGCTAGATTTACTGTCTTGAATGAGGTCAGGATATCATCCCGGGAGACACTTTGATCCACATCAGTCTGAATTTGGTTAAGCTTGGACCGCAAAAACGAGGAAACTTCTGATGCTGCAATGGCCGTGGATGCAGAGGCTGTTGCGGCCGAATAGCTTCTTCTCAGGGTGCACTCTGCCCTCCTATCAAGAGGGTCTTGCAAACTCGACCCATCATCTGCAGGCACTAGAGTGCGTCTGGACAATTTGACTATGGCCATGTCCACCTTGGGAATGGAACCCCGCGATTCCACCAAGGGTTTCGCCATCGGGAACATCATCTTGAACTTTCTGGTCAAGACTGGGCCTTTTTCCATTTTTTTCCATTCAGTACGCATGACTGAACGGAGGGTCTCATCCGCCTTGGAGACACGATGTGCCCGACCGGCGGGATCGGAAGACTCCCCAATGTCAACATCATGGTCCCCCGACCTGATGGACTTAAGAAGCTTTTGGGTCTTTTCTGGAGGGAAAAACCCCGAAGCTAATTCCTCCTCTTCAGAGGATGAAGATGAGCCCACAGAATATGCAGTGGGTCTATCACCAGGCACGGCGACCTCCATAGGAGTTTGGGAGGGAGCCGGCAATCTCTCATTTAATAATTTGACCACTCTCTTAATGGAATCATCCACATAGCACTTAGCCCACTGATACATTTCCTGCATCGTGGGCTCGGTGGTGGTGTGGGAACGGCAGCTGTCACATCTTGAATATTGGCAGTTGTCGTCTAAGGGGGTGTTGCAATCAAAACAGGCCAGATGTTTGCGTTTGGCCAAAGATTTCTTCTGGTCAGAATCTCTGGGAGAAGACATGACTGCGAAAAAAAGGAGAGATTAATACCACATGTAGACAGGAAAATAAACAAACTTAAGTCTGAATAGCCCACCAAAGCTGGAAGAAACAAAGTTTCTGAGAAACGCAATAGGAAGCTCTCTTAGCAAAAGGGGCTCTGTAGGCTTGCTCTAACTAAGCTGCACACCAGAGACAGAATGTAGATGTGAGCTTATAAGGAGTAAGGTCTGCCCAAACAAGTGCAGAGCTACTAATGTCCAACAGTGAACGACTATACCTCCTATCTTCCCCCTTTGACATGTTTCCCCCTCCTTTTTTTTTTTTTCAGGGAAACTAACTTCCTGAATATTCCCATATTCCTCAGGGAATACTAATATATAATAATAATCTACCCCCCCACCCCCGCAAAAATGGAAAAATAGTGCGCCGAACATACAGCGCTGAGAAAACAGGAGGTGACGCCACAACCATGCGACGTCACCTCCGGAAGATGGCGGCGCCCATGAGTGCCGCTATGAGAATGGCGGCCTCCCGCGAATATCGCAGGGCCCGGACATACAGGAGCGCGAGTAGAGGAGGCGAGAGTTGAGGGAAAGAGGTAACATTGCGTATCATAAGCGCAGCCGATCGCAGCAGAAAAATAAATCGGGGGGGGGGGGGGAGCCGGACTAGGCTAAGAAAAAAAGGCAATAAAAAGATGACAAAAAAATGGGCGACTAAAAAATAAAAATAGAACCCCCAAACTTCCTGCTCCCTCAGAAAGAGGGGAGCTAACCGCCAGTCCACCTGTCCAGAAAAAAGTTTATTATTGGTTCTTGGGCTCATTAAAAATTCCGCTGGTCCTACCATTCCACAGGGGGCAGTTAACCCCATCTGTGCTGCTGGTAGGACGTAAGGGAATATTGGTTTGTACCTTTTTTCAGATCTGTGCCTCCACACAATTATGGCTTTGATCTCTACAGACAGTTCTTTCCTACTCATGGCTTGGTTTTTGGTCTGATATGCATTGTCAGCTGTGAGACTTTATATAGACAGGGCTATGTCTTTCCAAATAATGTCCAATCAACTGAATTTACCACATTTGGACAAGCTGTAGAATCATTTCAAAGACGGAGAGATAGGAGACCCCAGAGCAAAATTTCAAGTGTCATATCAGGTCAGAATACTTATGTCCATGTGAAATTTTTCTTTTTAATAATTTTGCAAATGTTTCTAAAATTTTATTTTCACTTTTTCATTAAGGGTAATTCAGTGCAGATTGATGGGGAAAACTTGATTTTTAAAAAAAAATTAAGTAAAAGGCCATAATTTAGAAAGTGTCAAACTCCTTTAAAGGGCATCTGTCAGCAGATTTGTACCTATGAAACTGGCTGACCTGTTACATGTGCACTTGGCTTAAGGCATCTGCAGACATCCCAACCTGCAAAAACTCATTTCAGGGAGGTGCACTTCTCATTTCAGGGAGGTTTTCTTTTTTTTTTTTTTTTCACAAACTTTTTATTACATTTTCCAAACATATGCAGAACAGAACATATAACAAGGTTACTGTGCTGATGCAGTATAAAGGCAAGTATAACATGAACAAAACATATATGGGAACATAGTGAAACATTATATAATGTATGACCAAAAAGAACTTTCTACTATGCCTGGGTGACGGCACAATGAGGGGAAATGAGGCTTCTGACAGTGGCATGCCGCGCAGCCGCAGTTGCGGTAGTTCGAGTAAGGCTGGCGCACGTGCAGTAGCTGCAGGTGGGCTAAAGCAGGGGTGGGATTCTAATTTTTAACAACAGGTTCCCTACTCAGCGGTGGATATGCAGCGTCATGACACATGTTTACATATACATACACCATATATATGCAACACACATAAATATACCATATACATGGTGCACATACATAAATACACCATATTTACACTACACACATACCACCCAACTTTTAAAAAGCCTTAGGAGCTAAAATCTGGAATTGAAGTGCTCATCTCCAGCTGCCACTGTAATTTTAACAACTGGATCTGGAGAACCTGAGGGAACTGGCTGAATCCCATGTCTAACCCCCCCGCCCCGCAGCTCACCTGGCCCTGGTCCCGTCTGCAGCAGTTGGCTTCTCCTCTGTGTGTTCCTGGTATCTTCGCTCTGCCTCAGACAATCTCTGGCTTGAGGACCGTATTTTTCACCTTATAAGACGCACCTAGGTTTTAGAGGAGAACAATAAGAAAAAATATTTTCCATTACACCTCGAGTCAGACCAGCAATCAGACCCCCAATGTTAATCAGACCCCCAATGCCTCAGATCTGCCCCTATGTCAGCCATCAGACCCCCATGTCAGCCATCATGCCCCCTATGTCAGCCATCAGCCCCCCATGTCAGCCATCACCCCCTCAATGTCACATTTCTCACCCCTCCCTGTCAAATCACCTGTGTCACATCAGCCCTCACATTTCTCCCCCCCCTGGCCTCCTCCATGTTGTCACATTTCTCACCCTCCTTCCATGTTGTCACATTTCTCCCCCCCTGGCCCCCTCCATGTTGTCACATTTCTCCCCCCTGGCCCCCTCCATGTTGTCACATTTCTCCCAACTGGCCCCCTCCATATTGTCACATTTCTCCCCCCTGGCCCCCTCCATCCTCCATGTTGTCACATTTCTCCCCCCCTGGCCCCCTCCATCCTCCATGTTGTCACATTTCTTCCCCCTGGCCCCCTCCATCCTCCATGTTGTCACATTTCTTCCCCCTGGCCCCCTCTATCCTCCATGTTGTTACATTTTTCCCCCCTGGCCCCCTCCATCCTCCATGTTGTCACATTTCTTCCCCTGGCCCCCTCCATGTTGTCACATTTCTCCCGCCTGGCCCCCTCCATCCTCCATGTCACATTTCTCCCCCCTGGCCCCTCCATCCTCCTTGTCACATTTCTCCCCCCGGCCCCCTCCATCCTCCATGTTGTCACATTCCCCCCGGCCTCCTCAATGTTGTCACATTTCTCCCCCCTGGCCCCCTCTATGTTGTCACATTTATCCCCCCTGGCCCCCTCCATCCTCCATGTTGTCACAATTCTCCCCCCTGGCCCCCTCCATGTTGTCATATTTCTCCCCCCTGGCCCCCTCCATCCTCCATGTTGTCACATTTCTCTCCCTGGCCCCCTCCATCCTCCATGTTGTCACATTTTTACCCCCTGGCCCCCTCTATGTTGTCACATTTCTCCCCCACCCCCATCCTCCATGTTGTCACATCCCCCCCCCCAATCCATGTCATATTAAATTCTCCCCCCCTGGCCCCCTCCAGACCATGTTGTCACATTCCCCCCCCCTCCCCGGGCCCTGGCCCCCTCCTTGCCATCCATGTTGTCACATTACACTCACTTTGACTACCCTAACACGACCTGACCTGTCCTGACAGTGACACTCCTGTTGGCTGCCTCCGCTACTGCCTCCGCTCTGGCACTCTGCCTCTGCCTTCCCGCCGACACGGCGCTGCTCACTCACCAGCCACGCCCTCTTGGCTTGACCCCAGAGCGGCCGACACACGCAGGCTGCCAGCGGGCGGGCGGACGGCGGAGGCGCTGCGGCAGTAGTGTAGTAAGTGACAAGTCAGATAAAAAAAAAAAAAAAGCATTGCTGCATGCGGGCACTGCGGAGGGAGATGATCATTTGAGTGAGCCGAGCCGCTCCTGGAGCGCGGTGAGCGCCGGGTTGAAATGGAAAATTATCAATTATGTGCTGCAGCTGCAGGACCGGGTCGGAATTCCTGCTTCTCACCGGTCCTGCAAACCTGCTGTAATTTTAACAAACGGTTCGGTAGAACCGGAGAGGACCAGCTGGATCCCATGCCTGGGCTAAAGCTCCGACTGGCAAGTCATAGGACGTGACGTCACCAGTCGGAGTTCTCGAGGAGTCAGAGGACCGGCCGTGAAGGGGACACTGCTACAGGTTGCTTAAAAGGTTTACTGCGAATAAACCTTTCCGGGATATATTGTTTCACATGCGGGCGTCAGAGAGCCGCTATCTAATAGCGGGAGATTCCCTGAACGTCCGGGAGACTTGAGATCCCTGCATCTGTGTTGGTCTCATGTTCATATGTGTCCGCATTACTGAGAAATATGATGTTTCAATATATGTAAATGAGTCTCTAGGAGCAAAAGGGTTGTTGCCATTTCACCTAGAGGCTCAGCTCTTTCTGCATCTACCACATCCTCTCCACTTTCATTGACAGGGCCAGTCAGTGAAAACATCTTCATGCTTGGCCCTGTCAATGCAGCGGCGGCCGTGTGTGGATCAGGAGCGAGTGTAAGTATAATTAGAGATGTCCCGAACTATTCGCCCGCGAACGGTTCCCGGCGAACATAGCATGTTCGCGTCCGCCGCGGCGGGCGAACATATGCGATGTTCGCATTCGCCCCTATACTTTATCATTGAGCATACTCTGACCCTGTACCTCACAGTCAGCAGACACATTCCAGCCAATCAGTATACCCTCCCTCCCAGACCCTTCCACCTCCTATCAAAAAGCATGGACGGCATCCATCTTAGATTCATTTTGAAGCTGCAGTGTTAGTAGTTGTAATCGCAATGCGATTAATATAACCTGTATTAATCTCATTGCGAATTTAAATTAGAGCTGGGTTCCTAATGGTTGTATTGCTAGAATTATATAACGAAGATTGAGAATATAGTTCTATATTCGTTATATTCGTCTATTCTAGCAATACAACCATTAGGAACTTAGATCTAAGTTGTAATCGCAATGCGATTAATACAGGTTATATTAATCGCATTGCGATTACAACTTAGATCTGAGTTCCTAATGGTTGTATAATAAAGATTAAGAATATAGCACTATATTCTCAATCTTCGTTATATTCTAGCCATACAACCATTAGGAACTCAGCTCTAAGTTGAATTCGCAATGCGATTAATGCAGGTTATATTAATTGCATTGCGAATTCAATTTACCACAATCTGCGTCAACTATGTAATTTTCCATGGGAGTTTTGCCATGGATCCCCCTCCGGCATGCCACAGTCCAAGTGTTAGTCCCCTTGAAACAACTTTTCCATCACTATTGTGGCCAGAAAGGGTCCCTGTGGTTTTTAAAATTCGCCTGTCTATTGAAGTCTATGGCGGTTCGCCCTGTTCGCCCGTTTGCGAACATTTGCATAAATTCGCGTTCGGCGTTCGCGAACGGAAAATTTTATGTTCGCGACATCTCTAAGTATAATCTGTATAAGATGCCCGGGCAATGGGGAGGATCATTATAGGGGTTGGATAACCCCTTTTATTGCTAGGATATGACATCATATTGTTTGGTTAGGGTCTGACCCCTGGCACCCTTACTGACCCTAAATATGAAGGAGCCACTCAGTAGCCCTTAACTGTTTTTTTTCCTGCATAGTGGCACACTGACTGCAGTTCCCTGCCAAGTGGGTGGGAGCGTTTGAAGAGGTGCGAAACCAACGTTGTATTCCCTTTAGGCCCCTTTCACACGAGCAAGTTTTCCGTTCAGGTGCACCTGCATTTAATCCTGACCCGTTCATTTCAAAGGGCCAGTGCACATGAGCTTTCTTTTTCACGCATAATTTCTGCGTTGCGTGAGAATCGCAGCATGTTCTATATTGCGTGTGAAAAACGTATTAAAACTCAAAACGCAGAAAAAACTGAATGCAATTGCACATAAAAGTGACTGAATTTGCTTGCAAAATGGTGCAAGTTTCACTGAACGTATCCTGACACAATCTGTATTGTTTGTGTGAAAGAGGCCTTATTCTCAGAATCGTTGAGGGTCCAGAACCCCCACCAGGCACAAAGTGATAGCATATTGTAACAATATTCTGTGACTTAATAAGGTGGGAATAACTATAACATTCACAGCTTTTTTAATCCTGTTAAAAAAAACATTACGTTAAGGACACATGCACACGACCGTGTGTATTTTGCAGTCCGCAAAAAACGAATCAGCAAAAAATACGGATGACGTCCGCGTGCATTCTGTATTTTGCGGAACAGAACAGCAAGCCCCTAATAGAACAGTACTATCCTTGTCCGTAATGCGGACAATAATAGGACACGTTCTATTTTTTTGTGGAACGGAAATATGGACATACGGAAACGGAATGCACACAGATTAACTTCTGTTTCAGTTGCAGACCTATTGTAACAAATGGTTCCGTATATAGTCTGCCAAATAAAATCTGAACGGTTACAGAAAGAAAATACATTCATGTGCTAAGATGTCTGTAGTAAAATATTGAAAAACCTGCATAAACAGTTTTCGTTTTTTTCGATTTTTGTAGCGTTTTTGGGGTCAGTCCAAGTTTTACCAAACAGGCATGTTTTCCCCATAGGCTTCTCTAAAGGATTGTGAAAATGTACAAACCTTCACAAAATATAAGAAAAAAAACACACAGTGAATATTAACTACTTCCTTACCGAGCCATTTACCCCCCTCCTGACCAGGCCTAATTTGGCAAATCTGACATGTGTCACTTTATGTGGTAATAACTTTTAAACGCTTTTACTTATCCAAGCCATTCAGAGACTGTTTTCTCGTGACACATTGTACTTCATGATAATGGTAAATTTGAGTGAATATGTTTTACATTTATTTATAAAAAATTCCAAAAGTTAACTAAAATGGGAAAAAATTTACTGTTTTTTAAATTTGAATCACTCTTCTTTTAAGGCCTCTTGCACACGAATGTTTTTTTTCCGTTTCCGTTCCGTTTTTTTGCAGTCTGTACGGATCATATGCGGAACCATTTATTTCAATGGATCTGAGAAAAAAAAACGGAAGGTACTCCATATGCCTTCCGTTTTTGTATTTCTCTTTTTGCGTTCTGTAAAATATAGAACATGTCCTATTATTGTCCGCATAACAGACAATGATAGTACTGTTCTATCAGGGGCCAGCTTTTCCGTTCCACAAAAAGCGGAATGCACACGGACGTCATCCGTATTTTTTGCGGATCCGTTTTTTGCAGGCAAAATACTAAAAAAGCAATACGGTCGTGTGCAAGAGGCCTAAACAGATAGTGATGCCTCATAAAATATTTATTAATTAACATTCCCCATATGTCTACTTTATGTTGGTATCAATTTAGTAATGTAATTTGATTTTTTTAGGACGTTAGAAGGTTTAAAATTTTAGAAGCAATTCTTGAAATTTTTAAGAAAATTTCCAAAGTCAACTTTTTTAAGGACCAGTTCAGTTCTGAAGTCATTTTGTGTGGCTTACACAATAGAACCCACCAATAAATGACCCCATTTTAGAAATGACACCCCTCAAACTATTCAAAACTGGTTTCAGAAATGTTGTTAACCCTTTAGGTATTTCACAGGAATTAGAGCAAAATAGAGGTGAAATTTCGAAATGTCACTTTTTTTGCAGATTTTCCATTTTAATAATTTTTTTCCTGGAACACATCAAGGGTTAACAAAAGAAACCTCCATATTTATTAACTTGATTCTGCAGTTTGCAGAAGCACCCCATATGTGGTCGTATACCGCTGTTTGGGCACACGACAGGGCACAGAAGGCAAGGAGCGCGAGCGCCATATGGTTTTTGGAGGGCAGATTTTGCTGGAATAGTCTTTCGGCACCATGTTGCATTTAGAAGAGGCCCTGAGGTAACCCCACAGTGAAAACCCCCAAAAAGTGACCACATTTTGTAAACTACACCACCCAAGGAATTTTTAAGGGGTGTAGCGAGCACTTCACTCAACAGCTGTTCCAAATAATTTTTTCTTGGGTGTGAAAATGGCCCAAACTTTCTTTTTCACAAAAGATAACAAGAGAATATCCCCCCCCCCCAATTTGCTACCCACTTTCTCCTGAATACACGGTAACACCCCAATTGTGGTCGTAAACTGTTATTTGAGTATACGCCAGGGCTCAGAAGGGAAGAAGTAGCATCTGGATTTTCTAACATGGAATTTTCTGTCATGGTTTTTAAGAGCGATAACTTTTTTTTATTTTTTTGTTGATTGAGCTACCTGAGGGAATATTTTTTCCAAGACAAGTTGTAGTTTTTATTGTCACCATTTTGGGGTACATTTGGCTTTCTGGTTGCTTTTTCATCTCATTTTTGGGAGGTGAAGTCACAAAAAAAGCTGTTTCGTCTCATTTTTGTATTTTTTATTTTTTTTACACCGTTCACTTGATGGCGTAGATAATGTGATATTTTTATAGATCCGGTCATTACGGATGCAACAATACCAAATAAGTATATCTTTTTTTATTTTTACGTTTTACACAATAAAAACATTTTTAGAAAGAAAATCATGTTTTTGTGTTGCCATTTTCTTAGAGCCATATTTTTTTGGGGTACATACGACTTTTTGATTGATTGATATTATATTTTTTGGGAGGTGAGGTGACTAAAAAAAACTGTTTTGGCCTAATTTTTATTTGTTTTATTTTACACCGTTCACTTGATGGGGCAGATCATGTGATATTTTTGTAGAGCCAATTGTTACGGATGCAGCGATACCAAATATATTTTATTTATTTTTTTACATTATACACAATAAGAGCATTTTTTGAAAAAAAAATCATATATTTTTTTTATTTTTCTGGCTATGGTCTTGTGTGGGGGCTCATTTTTTGCAGGATGAGATGACGTTTGTATTGCTACCATTTTGGGGTAAATAAGACTTTTTGATTGATTAACATTACGTTTTTTGGGAGGTGAGCTCACAAAAAAATCAGTTTTGGCGCAATGTTTATTTTTAATTTTTTTACAGCTTTTACCTGATGGGGTAGATCATATGATATTATTATAGAGCAGGTCATTGTGGACGTGGTGATACCAAATATTTCTATTTTATTTTTTTTCTTCTATTTTTGAACATTTTTTAAATAACAGATTTGGGGGTAAATTTTTTAAATGTAAAACTTTTTTTATTTTTTCTTTCAAAACACTTCAATGTTTTTTATTTTCTAAATTTTTTATTTTATACTTTGTGTCCCCCATAAGGTCATACAACACCTCTGGGGGACATTTAACTTCATTTTTTTTTTTTTTGCAAAATGCATTCTGTTCCGTTTGGTTGCGCTCCCATCATGGACAGAATAACGCTGCAAGCAGCTTTTTTTTGTCCCCGATGTGGTGCAGAGCAAGACGGATCCGTCCTGGCACACAATGTAAGTCAAAGTCCGCAAAAAAATAGAACATGTTCTATTATTGTCCGCATTACGGACAAGGATTGTACTGTTCTATTAGGGGCCAGCTGTTCCGTTCGGAATGCACACGGATGTCATCGGTATTTTTTGCGGACCGCAAAATACATGTGGTCGTGTGCATGAGGTCTAAGGGCTTACACAGTGCATTCAAAATGCTGTAGTTTCAAAATATTACTGCAGTTTCCCATATCAATGGTTTCTCATGGACTGTGGTGACATTACAGACTAATGTCCTATTTTTTTCCATGATTATGGAACCCTCACACACATTATAGTCTATGGGTCCTTAAAAACCACAGACACAACACGGATGCCATCTGTGTTTGGTGAGTGCTTATCACAGATCGTTGGTAGGAAATGCTGTCATGAAAGGGTAGGGAATAGTGCAGCCCTGTACTCCATCCACACCACTGGCCATACCTACTTGCGGTATCCATTCTAAGTGAAGGTCCACAACTGGACGACAATCCCTACTTAGCAAAGTGCAGGAGCCTAAACTAAAAAGGTAAAAGTCAGTGGCGAAATGACTGGGCCCCACAGAAAATCTTTGAACAGGTCCCCCCACCCCAGCAAATTCTTTGCAACCCCCACTACTGTGTATAGTCAAGATTGCTCTCTTTGGTCAGCAGGCAAAGGCGAGGTCACAGACTAGCAAAGTCAAATTCCAGAAGGTCATGTTAGAGGCTAAATCAGTTAGGGTACTTTTACACTTGCGGCAGGACGGATCCAGCAGGCTATTCAGCCTGCCGCATCCGTCCTGCCGCAAGTGGCCGTGCATGTCCGACTTTTAGTCCGGCGATCTCCGGCCGTGCAGTGCCGTAGCTCCGCCCCCCGCCCCATTATAGTCAATGGGGACGGAGCAGCAGCACGGCCACTTGCGGCAGGACGGATGCGGCAGGCTGAATAGCCTGCCGGATCCGTCCTGCCGCAAGTGTAAAAGTACCCTAATCAGAAGCAATGTCAAAGAAACACGCAAAGGTCAGTGATCCAGAGAAGCAAACCACAGCTAGCTAGTGAGTTTTAGAAAACCAATGACAGGGACCTTTGACCCGCAGCTGGCTGCCTGTTTAAATAGCCCGCCTTAGGAAGCATGTGATGTGGGCATAGAGCCTGATTGGTCCGGCCATCCTGATAAGTTGAGCAGCCCCACTGTTATCAACAGCGTGATGCCACCAGAGCAAAGCCAGACTCTCTGCGGGACTACAGACAGGTAAGTGCGTGTTAGATACTCTGAAAAACAGTTTTTAGCCTAGCAGTGTCCATAGAATCTGGATAAGATATGGAGGGCAACAAATAAACACACAGACCAAACACAGATTTTTCACGGATGACCATCTTGTCAAGGGCCATCACAGACATGTGAAAGAGGCCTTACAGTGCATGTAGAATACGGATGACACGTGGAAGGCAAAAAAAATGACACATGGACCAAACATGGATCAAACATGGACATCTTCACTGATAAAACACTGAACATTTTGTCATGGATCCCATCATTGACATGGACTGGGAAAGAGGCCTTACAAATAAAGATGCAAAATAAGGCACAAAATACTGCTGCCCTTTCACATGAGCGAGTATTCTGCGCGGATGCAATGCGTGATGCGAACGCATTGTGCGCGCTTGGAATCCGGACCCATTCATTTCAATTAGTCTGTGTACCTGAGCGTTGGTTTTCACGCATCACTCGCGCGTTGCGTGAAAATCGCAGCATGTTCTATATTCTGAGTTTTTTCACGCAGCTCTGGCCCCATAGAAGTGAATGGGGCTGCATGAAAATTACATTGCATTCGCAGGCAAGTGCGGGTGCGATGCGTTTTTCCTGGATGGTTGCTAAGAGATGTTTGTAAACGTTCAGTTTTTTTTATCACGCGCGTGCAAAACGCATTAAGGCCTCTTTCACACTTGCGTTCTGAGGATCCGGCGGGCACTTCCGTCCCACCGGATCCGTCAGAACGCAAGTCGCCTGAAAGCATTTGAAGACTGATCAGGATCCTGATCAGTCTTTGAAATGCTTTCAAGCTACCATGGCAGCCAGGGCGCTACTGAAATCCTGGCTGCCATGGTACTCCGCAGCAGTGTAATTACCTGCGCTGCGGCCGCCGGGCGCTCCTTCATGATGTCACAGGTCTCTGCAGCGCATAAATCAATGCACCGGCCGGACCTGTGACATCATGAAGGAGCGCCCGGAGGTCGCAGCGCAGGTAAGTACACTGCTGCGAAGTACCACTTCAGTAGCGTCCTGGCTGCCATGGTAACTTCAATGTGCATTAATTCCGGATCCGGCGTTACGGCATGTCTTCCGGATTTTTGGACGGAGACAAATCCGCAGCATGCTGCGGTTTTATCAACGTCCAAAAAACGTTCACATACTGAACGGAAGACATCCTGATTTCTCTCCATTCAGAATGCATTAGGATAATCCTATTCAGTTTCTTTCCGGCGTAGAGACCCGACGACGGAACTCTAGGACGGAAAAGAAAAACGGTATTGTGAAGGAGCCCTGAATCGCATTGCACCTGTGCAATAAAAACTGAACAACTGAACACGATAGCAAACAAAACTGAATGTACTTGCTTGCGAAATTGCGCGGTTTTCACTGAACGCATCCGGACCTAATCTGCTCATGCTCGTCTGCAGGGGGCCTAATAGTGGCCTAATTATGGAAACTGCTGAAGCACTGTGGCCCCCCCTTTTTTTTTTTAGCACACTGCTTTTTTTCTTGCATCTCTTCCATGGGGTCAGAAGCATACACCCATTCACACGGGCCCTTAATTTTCTATTGGGTTTGTATTCGGTTTCTGCATGTCACCTATACAAAATACAGCCATGTGCAGGAGCCATAACCGATAGAAAAATAGCCACGCAATCTCTTTTAACGATAAAATATTCACTAATATATTCAGTTTGTACTCCTGAATTGGTTTTATTTTAAGCTATGTAGCCTCTCATCTGATAAACTGTATTCCTGCATAGTTAGGCAGGCATCATGATTAGTTTCTCTTAGCATGCAATGTGGTGTGTTTTCTTCACATGCCTTTATATATCTAATCAGTGTTAGCTTTAACAGCTTCTTCAACATGAGCTTCCATTTCATCTAGACAGACAAAATGCAAAAAATGTAACATTTTAAAAGGGTGCTGTGAAAAATAGTCTATATTAATGCAGAAAATCTGGATTCAAAACAGATTGCTATGGCACATTTCTTTATTTCAGCATAGGAATGTGCCTTCTGTTTTCCTTCACAAGCTGGTCCACCTTAATGTAAAGCCATATTTCACAAGTCACAGGAAAAAGAAAGTTTTGTCCTCCTGGATAAGTAACAACTACTCACTTCCCATAACAGGCAGATTGGCTACTGTTCAGTCCTTGCGAAGGGTCCAGCTTGGTCACCTATGTAAGCATTTAGGAACCACAGCAACTCAACTAGAAAGTGGAGACCACGTAAAGTTACAGCGCGGCCAGTGGTGTATCTTGGTTTTGTGCTGCCCTAGGTGAGACTAAACTCGGGCACCCCCTAAGATAAATTTGACCCACCCCTTACTGTCAAGGCCAAACCCCTTTATCTGTAAACCCCATCCCTTCATCTTTAGGCTCCACCCTTTCATGGTAGAGATTTACATCTTCCTTTCTGTATTTAAAAGTGAATAACCAAGGCCAATATTTTGTGTTTTCTGTACCAAATGTTGCATCTATTATTTAAAGTGAATCTTTAGATATAATAATATAAAGTGTAAATTCAACCACTTTACAAAGCTATACTCGCCGTATAAGACTACCCCTGAATGCCCAGCCCTCCCTGTCTTCAAGACGATATCCTCCAGTCCAGGAAACTGACTGGGATCTGTGGATGGCACTGTTATGGGGAGGGGGGATCAGTGGATGACACTGCTATGGGGGATCAATGGATGACACTATATAGCATCTTATGCTGTCATCCACAGATCCACCCCATGACAGTGTCATCCACAGATCCCCCTCCCTATAACAGTGTCATCCACAGCTTCCCTCCCCTAAACACTGCCATCCACAGATCCCCCCCTAAACAGTGCCATCCACAGATCCCCCTCCCCATAACAGTGCCATCCACAGATCCCCCTCCCCATAACAGTGCCATCCACAGATTCCACCTAAACAGTGCCATCCACAGATCCCCCTCCGCATAAATGTGCCATCCACATATCCCCCCTAAACAGTGCCATCCACAGATCCTCCTCCCCATAACAGTGTCATCCAAAGATCCCCCCTAAACAGTGCCATCCACAGATCCCCCCCCTAAACAGTGCCATTCACAGATGCCCCTCCTAAACAGTGCCATCCACAGATCCCCCTCCCCATAACAGTGCCATCCCCAGATCCCCCCCAAACAGTGCCATCCACAGATCCCCCTCCCCATAACAGTGCCATCCACAGATCCCCCTAATCAGTGCCATCCACAGATCCCCCTCCCCATAACAGTGCCATCCACAGATTCCCCCTAAACAGTGCCATCCACAGATCCCCCTCCGCATAAATGTGCCATCCACATATCCCCCCTAAACAGTGCCATCCACAGATCTTCCTCCCCATAACAGTGTCATCCAAAGATCTCCCCTAAACAGTGCCATCCACAGATCCCCCCCTAAACAGTGCCATCCACAGATGCCCCTCCTAAACAGTGCCATCCACAGATCCCCCTCCCCATAACAGTGCCATCCCCAGATCCCCCCCTAAACAGTGCCATCCACAGATCCACCTCCCCATAACAGTGCCATCCACAGATCCCCCGCCCATAACAGTGCCATCCACAGATCCCCCCCATGACAGTGTCATCCACAGATCCCTTCCCTATAACAGTGTCATCCACAGCTTCCCCCTCCCCATAACAGTGCCATCCACAGATCCCCCTAAACAGTGCCATCCACAGATCCCCCTCCGCATAAATGTGCCATCCACATATCCCCCCTAAACAGTGCCATCCACAGATCCTCCTCCCCATAACAGTGTCATCCAAAGATACCCCCCTAAACAGTGCCATCCACAGATCCCCCCTAAACAGTGCCATCCACAGATCCCCCTTCCCATAACACTGCCATCCACAGATCCCCCTCCCCATAACAGTGCCATCCACAGATCCCCCTCTCCATAACAGTGCCATCCACAGATCCCCCTCCCCATAACAGTGCCATCCACAGATCCCCCTCCCCATAACAGTGCCATCCACAAATCCCCCTCCCATAACAGTGTCATCCACAGATCCCCCTCCCTATAACAGAGTCATCCACAGCTTCCCCCTCCCCATAACAGTGCCATCCACAGATCCCCCTCCCCATAACAGTGCCATCCACAGATCCCCCCTCCCCCCCCCCCCATGACAGTGCCATCCACAGATCCCCCTCCCCACCGGTCAGAGGAATATACATTTATTAACTGAAATCTGTCACTTTAACTTTAAAAGAGCGCTGGCTTATCTCGTTAGTAGGGTATCTTGATTCTTACTCTCAGTCTCAGGTCCGGTAACAGGCAGCAGTGCGAGCGGGGCTCAGAATATAATTTCTAATGTTAAAAAGTCACTGGTAACTATAACTATCACTAAGGAAACAAGGCATTATGCTGCCCCATTGGCAAGTGCCGCCCTAGGCAAATGCCTTGTTTACCTCATGATAGATATACCCCTGGCGCGGGATCTCCGAGTCTGGGCAGGGGTAGACTGGGAGCCTAAAGTGGCCATGGAAAAAACCTAAGCGGGTCCAAATTTACAGAAGGCAACACAAGTAGGCTGGGACAACAATACCCAAGTGCAGCACAAAATATAACAACTGCAGAATAGAACTGAACATTGCTACCCTCGCCACAGTATTCAACTGTATCATTGTCCTGAGGATGATGATACAGGTGAATTCAGGAGAGTGGCTGCAGGTCAGATATATTAGTATTTGATGCTCCTAGCATTAATTAACACTGAGAGCATCAGATCGTTATATGCCCAGCTGTCATGAGAAGGGTTTGGGAGGAAAATTTCCCTGTAGGGTTTATGGCCAATCCGTCCCTGAGTCTTGAGGTGCATAGTGCATAAAAGTCACAAGCACATTGCTGACTCAATAACTGCAGATGAGTTCCAAACCTCTTCTGGCGTTAGAGGGATTGTCCAGGCTTAGGAAAACATGGCCTCCTTAACACAGCACCACACCTGTCCACAGGTTGTTAGAGGTATTACAGCTCAGCCTCATTAACTTCAGTGGAGCTAAGCTATAACATCAGGCACAGCCCATGGATAGGTGTGGTGCCATTTCTGGAAGAAAGCAGCCATGTTTTTCTGGTCTTGGACAATCCCTTTAAAATCAGTACAAAAACTGTGCTGCGCCGGTAGCTTCATGACATGGGTTCCCATCGCCAAGCAGCTGCATGTAAACCTTACATCACCTAGCACAGAGATGGACAAACTGCGGTTTTCCAGCTGCTGCAAAAGTATAACTCCCAGCATGCAAAGACTGCTTACAGCTATCAGCCTACAGCAGGGCATGGTAGCAGGGGCTGACCATCAACTTTTGGCCCAGGGGGCAAGTAACACCCAGAGGCCCACTGAGCCCCCCTCCCCTGCTTTCCCTTTTCCCCTGCCTCCTCCTTCCTGACCCCCCCCCCCCTTGTCACTTTCGTCAGCCAAGTAAATTGCAACACAGGAAAACAAAATAAACTAGGGATGCTCCGATATATATATCGGCCGTCGAAACATATTAGCCGAAAATTGCATTTTTGGTATAATGCCGAAAGTGTCATTTTCCCTGACGCCTCCCGAATGGCACTGACAGGAGGGTATCCTCCGCTCCCTGGACAGGAAACAACACTGGAGCTCCAGATTAAAAAGGCCTCCTCTCCTTACCTAAGCCAGTGTTGTTTCCTGTCCCCGGACGGTGTGGATGCTGCAGCCAGTGGATGAAGATCGCACGGCCTTACACCTTATGCCCCAGCCGCGAGGGCCGTTGCAGAGGCCAGGGGTTCCGGGGATGCTTGGCTCCCTTCTCCGGCCTTAGGTGTAAGCCCTTCTGTGGAAGGCAACCCCGGGCTCAATCAGGAGGTTCCTGGATCCGGCTCATCGGCGGCCTGGCAGACGGAGCCTACTCGGCGACGTTGTGCGTCATGACGTCGCGCTGTGCGCGACGCAGGGAGGAGCCAGAGCGGGAAATTTAAAAGATGAAGCTGATTAGGAGGCAGCAGTGGCGTTCCTCCCTCTTCCACCTCCTGCGCTATGTCGGCTCGCCAGGAAGATGCGTCCCGCAAGCCTGCAGATCCAGGCAGTGCTCTCAGGCCGGTAAGCCTCCTCTCATAACAGCATGTTACATCAGGCACTTTATTTTTTAAATGCCAGTCACCACTCTGGTGTTTCGGTGGTGGAGGTAATAATAACAAATATTTGATAGCCCAGATTTCAAATTGTTATTTTAGGGCAAAGATACCTCCCCCGCCAGGGCATCGGTAGAGTCAGGACGCAAAAAATGTCCAGTCTGGAAAAAGTATTTTTCTTCAAAATCGAAAAAGTCTCTGTGCACTAAATGCACTGAAAAAATTGTATCTGAGGAGTCTCCCTCTTTGATTGAATCTATGCGCAGCATGATCAGAGAGGAAGTGAATGCAGCAGTTGAATCACGACTACTACCTGCCTCTCCTCAGGCCTCCACCTCTCATAAGACTCACAGTCCCCAGTATTGTGAGTCGGATTTGGATGAAGGAGAAATCCTTGAAGGCAGTTCTGATTCCTCAAATGACGGTTACGGAAAACCACTATTCCTACCGGAAGAATCACAGAGTCTTCTGAAAACAATAAGACAGACGATGGACATAGAAGACCCCAAGGAGAGTCGAACAGTACAAGACCAGATGTTTCAGGGTCTTGGAGAAAAAAGGAAACAAGTCTTCCCGGTGTAAAGACTCCCTAGCAATAAAAGATCTAATTGCTAGGGAGTGGAGAGATCCGGAGAAAAGGAAATACCCGTTTTCAGATTCCGAAGCAGAACTCTGGAACAAGACGCCAAAGGTAGACGCGCCAGTAGCGCGTATCTCCAAGAAGACCTCGCTACCATTTGAAGACATGGGTTTTTTGCGTGATCCCATGGACAAAAAATGCGAGAGTTTACTCAGAAAGGCGTGGGAAACGAATACTGCAATGCTAAGGCCCAGCGTCTCCTCCACCTGTACAGCCAGATCTTTAGCAGTCTGGTTGGACCAACTAGAAAACCATCTGGCAGCAGGAACACCTAGAGAAGTAATCCTGGCCTCCCTACCAACCCTTGCTGACGCCTCTGCTGATTTGGTGAAGTTATCAGCCAGATCAGCCGCAATATCTAATGCAGCAAGAAGAATGGTCTGGCTACGGTCTTGGACAGGGGATGCAACCTCAAAAAAATGTTATGCGCTATACCCTGTGAGGGAGATCGTCTCTTCGGATCTGTCCTAGACGACATTCTGGAAAAAGCGTCGGACAGAAAGAAGGGTTTTCCGACTGAAAAACGTTTTTTCCAACAGAGGCGGTCCTTTCGGAACCAGAAGAACCGACAAAGAACAGACCAAAAGAAGAAGGACTTTACAGGCAGATGGCATTCCTCGAGAGCTAGAGGAAAGGGCTTCCTCTAGCTCTTCCTGACGCCAGAAGTCCTGTCGGAGCACGGTTAAAGAATTTTGTTCCGGAATGGGAAAAAATAAACACGTCTCCTTGGATATTAAACTCTATTCAGGAGGGCTTTGCCCTGGAATTCAATTCCCATCCAGGCCGCCATTATGTAATAAATCAGCCAATACCTCACTTTCAGAAACAGACGTCCTTGGAATCAGAGATACTTCTGCTTCTTCAAAAACAAGTCTTGATCCCGGTTCCGGAACATCAGGATAAAGAAGGATTTTACTCTCCAATTTTCCCTATCAGGAAGCCAGACGGGTCATTCAGGCTCATAATAAACCTGAGGAAGCTAAACAAGTTTCTTACATACAAAAGATTCAAGATGGAGACCATCAACTCGACCGTGAATCTCCTTCCTCAGAATTGTTTTTTGGTGACGATGGATCTTCAGGATGCATATTACCACGTGCCAATCCGCAAGATTCACCAGAAATATCTCAGGATCGCGGTTTACATAGGAAATCCTCTCCGCCATTTTCAGTTTCAGGCCCTGCCTTTCGGGTTATCTTCGGCACCTCGAATATTTTCCAAAATAATTTCAGAGATTACAAGTCATCTATATTTACAAGGAATACTAATAATTCCTTATTTGGACGACTTCCTGATAGCGGCCAAGACAGAAGAAGAGCTTCTGCTTCACCTACATCAGGTAAAACAGACCTTCCTTACCCTAGGTTGGGTTATAAATCACAAAAAATCTGATTTTGTTCCTTCACGCAGGAAGATCTTCCTAGGAGTCCTCCTAGATTCCAGTCGGCAGATGTAATTACTGCCAGATCAAAAGCAAGACATCATAGATCATCGGGTGGCTCAGTTTTGCAGTCTGAAAAATTCCACTATCAGGAACATCATGACCGTGCTAGACCATCTGACATCCACTATACCGGCAGTACGTTGGGCACAAACCCACACGAGAACACTACAAGCCTTTCTCCTAAATGCCTGGGATGGTACCCAGACCTCCTTGGCAAAAAAGGTAACTACTACAAAGGGTCCTACGATCCCTGGCCTGGTGGAGAATAAGAAGAAACCTACAAACTGAAGTTTATTGGCGGCAAAAGGATCCATCTGTGATAAGTATAGACGCCAGCAGCAAAGGTTGGGGAGGACATACAGAAGATCGGATAATCTAAGGTCTCTGGGACGATTCCAGGACAACCGCCTTGTCCAACCAAAGAGAACTGGCGGCGATATACGAAGTTCTGCTAGCCTTTCATGCAGAAAGGGCCCTTCACCAGGTAAAGATCCTGTCAGACAATGCAACAGCTGTGGCTTATATAAACAGACAGGGGGGAACGAGAAACAGGGCGCTGGCCGAAATAGCAAGGAAGATCTTCGCTTGGGCAGAAAAACATTTAACTTCGCTGTCAGCAGTCCATCTAAAAGGAAGCAACAATCAGGTAGCGGACTACCTAAGCAGGCAATAAAAGAAGGCGACTGGGTTCTGAATCCCGACATCTTTCATCAGATAACCTTAAGATGGGGGGTTCCAGCCCTGGACTTGTTTGCGAACAAAGTCAACAGAAGGGTGGAAAAATTTTGTTCTCTGTCCCCACAGGACAAGCCAGAATTTTCTAGACGCGCTGTCTCTGATCCAGTAATCTCCACCATCTTAAAAGATAGGAAAACTATAACCTCTAAGATATATCTTAGAGCTTGGAGGGTCTTTTTGGACTACGCAGAAAATAAGAACAGTCTGCATCTATTGTCCAATGTACCCACCATTTTAGACTTCCTTCAGTCAGGATTGGACAAGGGCCTCAAACCTTCTTCTTCTTAAGAGTGCAGGTTTCAGCCGTGAGTATTTTTTTTAGATAAAAAACTGGCAGAAAATACTCTGATCAAACAGTTTTTCAAAGGGGCTGTCAGAATTGCCCCTACTGTCCGTCCAACTGTTCCTGCTTGGGACTTAAACCTAGTCCTTAGAGCTCTGATGGAGTCTACTTTTGAACCCCTTGAGACTATTCCCATCAGGCATTTGACTCTAAAAACCGCCTTTCTGCTGGCAATAACGACTGCAAAAAGAATAGGCGAAATTCAGGCTTTTTCTTGGCGCAGCGCTATGGCACACATATAGTGTGGACATGCTAGTGCCGATCTAGCCGTACATGTCCGTATCTATATATGCTGTAACATGGTGACAGAATCCCTTTAAGCACTGTCCAGCCTTTCTCCCAAAGGTAGTATCTGAATTCCACTGCAATTTGGAGGTAGTTTTACCATCTTTTTGTGCCTCACCTTCCACAGATCAAGAAAGGAGATTCCATATTCTGGATGTAAGACGCTGCTTGCTCACCTATCTTGAAAGATCGAAAGACTTTAGGCAGTCGGATCATCTTCTTCTCCAGTTCCAGGGGCAAAATAAAGGGCAGGCAGCCAGAAAGCCTACTATTGCTCAATGGATAAGGAACTCTATCTCGGTATGTTACTCGACCAAAAACCTGCCAAGTCCACCAGGACTTAAGGCCCACTCTACGAGGGCTGTGTCAACGTTTTGGGCTGAGAAAGCTGCTATATCCATTGATCAAATTTGCAAAGCAGCAGCCTGGGCCAGGCCCATGACCTTCTTTAGGCATTATAGGCTAGATATAGCTCATAATCAGGACTTATCCTTTGGCCGTAGAATCCTTTCGGCAGTAGTCCCTCCCTAATACGTACTGATTCTCTGTTAATCCTCCTGTCAGTGCCGTTGGGGAGGCGCCGGGGAAAAGGGTTATTTACTCTTACCGGTAATTGTATTTTCCTTTTTTTTTTTTATAAATCTTTAATTACTTTTTCTTTATATCAAATACAATATCATAATAACAGGAAAAATTACCAGATATTGCCCCACCCCCAACCACCCCCTCAAGCATGCCCAGAAAAGGAGAAAAAAAAAAAAAAAAAACTCCCCCTTTATTCATTCCACAAATTCCATATCTAAACGAATTTTACATTAGACCCTCTTTGTTTATAAAGAATCTGCTCATACTTTTTAACCTTATTAACTAGATTTAACCATGTTCGGTGATCTGGGGAATGCGAGCCAAACCACAATCTAGAGATAATAAGCCTGGCTAAAAAAGACACTTTAACCAGAAGACAAAGTTTTGAAGACTGACAGACTATCTCAGAGTAATCACCCAGGATCCATACTGCAGGCACAAAAGGAATCTGGATTTGGAGTTTTTGTATTAAGGTTCTTTGAACTAGATGCCAGTACTCCTTCACTGGAGGACAATCCCAAAACATGTGTAAATGATCAGCACCAGGGCAGTCACAACGCGGGCAGTTGGAAGAAGTCCTAAATCCTCTCTTCTGTAGCCACAGCGGTTATGTATCAGGGGCTGACTGGCAACTTTTGGCCCATGGGGCAAGTAACACCCAGAGGCCCACTGAGCCCCCCTCTACTTCCTGATTCGCTGTCACAAGAGGCTGGGCAGGGAGCTGCGGGAGGAGCCTCCTTTGACAGCATTGACAGCTATCTCCGCCCCCCACACCTCCGCTCTCCCGATCTGTCACAGGAGGCTGAGCATTGCGGAGAGGATAGATGTTGGCCACTCACATCGCTTATAGCCCCCCCCTTATGTGCCAGTAGCCGTCCCCCTTAAGTGCCAGTAGCCGTCCCCCTTATGTGCCAGTAGCCGTCCCCCTTATGTGCCAGTAGCCGTCCCCCTTATGTGCCAGTAGCCGCCCCCCTTATGTGCCAGTAGCCGTCCCCCTTATGTGCCAGTAGCCCCTCTTATGTGCCAGTAGCACCCCCTTATGTGCCAGTAGCCCCTCTTATGTGCCAGTAGCACCCCCTTATGTGCCAGTAGCACCCCCTTGTGCCAGTAGTCCCCCCTTATGTGCCAGTAGCACCCCTTATGTGCCAGTAGCCCTCCTTATGTGCCAGTAGAATCCCCCTCACCTTTTCATGTGCCAGTAGAATCCCCCTCACCTTATCATGTGCCAGTAGAATCCCCCCAGTTATCATGTGCCAGTAGAATCCCCCCTCACTTTATCATGTGCCAGTAGAATCCCCCTCACCTTATCATGTGCCAGTAGAATCCCCCTCAGTTATCATGTGCCAGTAGAACCCCCCTCACCTTATCATGTGCCAGTAGAATCCCCCTCAGTTATCATGTGCCAGTAGAATCCCCCTCACTTTATCATGTGCCAGTAGAATCCCCCTCACTTTATCATGTGCCAGTAGATTCCCCCTTATCTTATGTGCCAGTAGATTCCCCCTTTATCTTATGTGCCAGTAGATCCCCCTTTATCTTATGTGCCAGTAGATTCCCCCTTATCTTATGTGCCAGTAGATTCCCCCTTTATCTTATGTGCCAGTAGATTCCCCCCTTATCTTATGTGCCAGTAGATTCCTCCCCCTTTATCTTATGTGCCATTAAATTCCTCCCCCATGCACAACCCTCTGATAGGCTGCCAGCACTAGGCCGGCAGCCTATCAGAGGAACAGGGAGGGGACACGCCTCTCCCTGCTCTGCCGCAGCACTGCCATCGTTATCGCCGTCCTGAGGACGGCGATACAGATGACTATGGAGATGAACGCTTCCACAGTGGAAGCGTTCATCTCCCTGTGCCCTGCCGCCGGCCGCCCCCACTTGTCACCAGGGCCGCGGCAGGGCACATGCACTACAGAGGGGCCCGTTTACAGAGGCAACAGAGGGGCCCGGGGGGCAGTTTCCCCCCCGGCCCAGTCCGCCCCTGTTATGTATATCTTGTGAATAATATTAAACTGTACGACAGTATGAATAAAATTATGTGAAAGATAAGTTGTATTCTTCAAAATATTTTCCCATACCAATGGAGCAAATTTTTCAAGTGTAGTGGTCCAGGCTTTTTGTCCTGGAGAGTGGCGCTCAGAAAAATAAGATTTAATTAAGTGTTTATAACAGTGTGAAATTTTAACTTTCATATGTTTTCCTTCTTGTAATATCCTATGAAGAAAGAGTGGAGCTTCAATATTAAAGAGGTGCTTGTCTGGAATAGAAGAGAGTGCAAAACATAGCTGAAAATATGGGTACCATGCTACCTCACCCAGATTTTCCTTTTGTGTGAGCTCCAGAAGAGACAAAATTTGCCCATTTTTTACCACTTGACTGAGGTATTGAATATTTTTTGTCCTCCAGTAATGGATAGCTTCCAGGTTCAAAAGTGTATGAAACCTTTTATTGTGCCATAATGGAGTACAAATCAGTGATGATGTAACTTTACACCATTTCCTAATCATCTTCCAAGCTCTTATAGACAAACTAGAGAAGAAATTATATTCTCATGCGTTCTCAGTGCAATGAGCTCAGGATTACCATTGTGTTGAAGGTGGGCGGCGTGATGACGTGAGGAGCTTGCGTCGCGCTCTCCTCCTCTTCCTCCGGCTCTCCTCCTCCCCCCCTCCGTTCACCTGCCGTGGCGTGCTGCCGCCGCGATGCTGCTAGGGCTTCGTGGATCCCGATCCCCGCCAGTACCAGCCTGCTGATCTGACGCTGCCTCAGCTGCCCCGGTCGTGTCTCCTGGTCCTCTCCCGCTGGGTTCCTGGTGCCTGGTCCCTTCGCTTCTCCTGCTCTCCGGCGCTGCAGTGAGGCTCTCTCCTCCACCTTCTCCCTCCAGACTTTTTCCCTCGATCTGCCTGCCTGACGATTTCGACGCTGTTCCAGCTGCTCTGGCCGTGTCTCCTGGTCCTCTCTCGCTGGGTTCTTGGTGCCTTCTGCTCTCTTCACTTCTCCTGCTCTCCAGACCTTCTCCCTCGTTCTGCCCGCTTTGGTGGGTGAAGACGCCGGACATGTAAGACGTTTTTATCCCTGTGCGACCCTTTTGTGACTGTGTGTCTGGGGATATCTACTCCGCTTTCCGCTTGCCCCTTTGCCCTCCTGCCCTTTCAGTGTTGCTCCTGCTCCCTGTGTGATCTATGGCAATCTTCTGCCCCTACTGATTCAAAGCAAGGGGAGTGAAAGAAAGGGAGAAAATATAAAGAAATTAAAGGGTTAAGGACGGGCTAAGGGAAAAAAAAAAAAAAAAGAGTGACTAATTTATAAAAGTGGAAAGGGAAAAAAAAAGGAAAGAGGAAGAGAGGAGAGGGAAGAGAGGAGAAAAAGGGGAAGGAAATTTAAAAAAAAACATATATAACTAAAGAAGAGGAAAGGAAAGAGGAAAAAAAAAAAAATACTAAAGAAAGGAAGAAAGAAATAACAACAGAGGAAAAGATCCGAAAAGAAAAGTTCCAAAAGACTCAAAAATTATTACAAGATAAATAAAACAAAGGGAATAATTAAGGGAAAAACAAGAGGGAAGCGAGTGAGGGAAAAAAAAAAGAAAGAAGAACTTAAAAAAAAAAAAAAACTTAAAAAAAGGGGAGAGAAGTCCTCAAAAAGCTTTAAAATGGCTCCGAGCGGCGATCAGTCGATTCCTCTGGAACTAGGTCAGGGGTTAAGGTCACCGAGGGAAAAATCGACCAACTTTGGAAATCCCCAATTGAGAAGGGACTCGTTAAAGGGAAATTAGGGGTAAATTTAAAAAAATGTGACTGCTTCCCAAGTAGAAGAATTTTCTGAGGATGGGCGATCAGTAGCAGACTCCGAGAAGGGGGAGGAAAGTTTGTTATTACCTACAGAAAGTGAGAACGAGCCCCTAGCTCTGGAAAAATTCTGTGTGCCGTAAAAATAACGGTACTTTAATGCAGGGATGGCTACCCAATTGGGGTCAATGCAGACCGATATATCCCTAATAAGGGAAGACTTGGCTAAAATCCGAGATCGAGTTCTCAATATGGAGAAAGTGGTCGACTCCCTTCAATCGGATGTGGACACGTTAAAACTGAGGACTTTAACCGCTGCCTCAGAAAACCAGCGCTTACAAGTTAAGCTCGAGGATTTGGAAAATAGATCAAGGCGATATAATATCCGTATAGTAGGATTTCCAGAAGGAGTTGAAGGCCCACACCTGATCCAACAGCTCAAAGAGGTGATACTCAATAATTTGGGTGATGAATATTTCTCCTCCATGTTCCAAATAGAGAGAGCGCATCGTATTCCAGGGGGAAGCCTATACCAGGGAAACCACCGCGAGCAATTTTGATGAAGTTGCTATTGTCTGCAGACAGAGACACAATTCTGAGAAGAGCTAGAGAATGCTCACCTATTGAACATCAAGGGACTAAATTGTTATTCTTTCCTGATTTTGCCCGGGAGACTCAGGAAAAAGAAGAAGCTTTGTTGAGATTAAGAAACAACTGGCCGTTAAAGACATTAAATATTCCCTACAGTATCCAGCGAAGCTAAGAGTGATTTATAATGGGACCTCTCAGTTTTTTGAAAAACCGGAGCAAGTGCGAGAATGGATGGACCGGTTGGGCATTTGAAATTTGGTGGCGCGGTGACGGGGGTTGGGGGTGATGGGGTTAGTGGGGGAGAGTGGCCGGAAGATAAGAGGTTTGCTGACAGGATCGGGCGGACCAGTGGGGGAGGGAATGGGAGGGGAGGGTAATGGGGGGAGAGGGTGGGACTGGCCTTGCAGGGGTTTGTTTTTTTTTTTTGTTTTTTTTTGTGTGATTAATGGTGGTTAGAATCCTTTCGTGGAATGTCAGAGGCCTCGGAGAGAGGGTTAAGAGACAAGCCATTATGGATGCAATAAAAAGAGCTCTCCCGCTATTGTCTGCATAGTAGAGACCCATCTCACTAAGGAGACGGTGTCTCGACTGACGGTAGGGTGGCAAGCTCAATCATATCATTCTACCTTCAGTAGTTCCTCAAGGGGAGTTTCAGTTTTAATTCACCGTTCTATAGATTTCACGTTAATAGAGTCTTCCATAGACGATCAGGGAGATTTATTTTTTGTATGGTAGACTCTATGGACGTGATTACACTCTGGCCTTTTTTACATACCTCCGCCGTTTCGGTTTACTCACTCAATCGGTTGTTGGTATTTTTGGAAAAGAGACCGGAGTGTCGACTTGTCCTGATGGGAGATTTTAACGCTGTTATGGATCCCAAAAGGGACAGATTGACCTTGGATGCAGACTTGGGCAGGAACTCTGGTATTTCTCCACTGGCCCAGTTCTGTATGGAGGTGGGCTTGGTGGATATATGGGAACATCTGGGCGGAGGCAAGAGAGTGTACTCCTGTGTTAGTAGGGGCGGTAGAGCAATGTCCAGAATTGACTTAGCGCTCACTAATGTGAATAATCGGAATAATATTAAAACCATACGATATGGAGTAAGAACTATTTCAGACCATTCCCCTGTAATGATTGAACTTTGCAGTGGGGGGATAGAGACACTATGGGGCTTGGGTTTAAGTTGAATCCATACTGGCTTACCATTATGGATAATTCCCCTCTATTAAACTACTGATATCTTCCTTTTGGGAGGTAAACCTCCCCTCTGCTAAGATCAATATAGTATGGGATGCTTTAAAAGCATATTTGAGAGGAGTTCTGATAAGTGAGATTACTGCTATGAGGAGGACCTTCAGAAAAAAAGAAGATGAATTGGCTAGGAACGTGGTGTTTACAACTGAGCGGTTTACGAACCAACCTACGGATGAAAATAGGGATAAGATGCAGAAAGCTAGCCGTTCTCTTGAGGAATATGTAGTTGAAAAGGCAAATCATAGTTTATTTTTAAAGGACAAAAATACTTCTCAGAGTCTGGCCGCCCTGGTAAGCTCCTTGCCAGAATAGTTTCACAACAGGAGAAGAAAAAAAGGCTATAACCTGGATTCGTAGCCCAGATGGCGTAAACATACATGAACCTGAGGGAGTTAGAGATATTTTCTTGCAATACTTTTCTCAAATATATAAGGCATCCCCCAGTGTTTCATCGGACTTGGCGAGGTACTTCCTGGACGGAATTTCTTTGCCGTCTTTAGCAGAGATTCAAAAAACTCTCTGGAAAAGAAGTGACCCTCCTGGAGCTCCAGGAGGCTCTGGGGTCCGTTTTGGGGAACTCCTCGCCAGGTTTAGATGGTATTCCGTATGAGTTTTACCGTAAGTACAGTGAAGATACTCTTCCCCACCTGTTGGAAGTATTTTCCCACGCGTTGGACGAGGGAAATCTCCCAACTTCTATGATGGAAGCCTTAATAGTTTTAATTCCAAAAAGGATAAGGATCCGTCGGATTTGAGCTCTTATAGGCCTATCTCACTACTAAATACGGATGTTAAGTTATTGTCAAAAGTTATGGCTAGAAGACTTTCGAGGGTCTTGCCTTCGGTTATTCATCCAGATCAGAACGGTTTTATGCCAGGAAGGGGCACTCATTATAATCTGCACAGGTTTTTTCCAACATTCAGACGTCCGGGAGCGAGGCCCGCTCCATCCTGTCATTAGACGCCACTAAGGCGTTTGACAGAGTCGAGTGGGTTTTCCTCTGGGAAGTGATGAGAAAAATGAATTTTGGCCCTAAATTTATAGCAATGATACAACTGTTATATAAATCTCCAACCGCTAGGATTAGGATCAATGACATGTTAACTGAGAGCTTTGAATTAGGGAGAGGTACCCGACAAGGATGTCCCCTTTCTCCTCTTTTGTTTAATATTTACATTGAGCCTCTTGCGGTCAGTATAAGGCAGGATACAAGGGTGGCTGGTTTCGGGGTAATGGGAAAACAGGATCGCATCTCCCTTTATGCGGATGATATCCTGTTTTTATCCAACAAACAGATAGTGTACTTCCCGAGTAATGGAGTTAGTTAATCTTTTTGGGAACTCTTCCGGGCTGGAGGTTAATTGGGCCAAGACGACTCTCCTTCCAGTGGACGAAATGCGAGGATCCGCTGGTCTGTTGACTAGTGGACTATCGGTTTCGGAGACGTTGAAATACCTGGGGATGACAGTTTCCGCTAATATACAAGATTATATACAGCTCAACCTGTCTCCTTTATTACAAAGATTGAGATCTAAAATAAAGATATGGCAAAAATCCTGTTCGCTAGAGCGGATAGAGTCTCGCTAATAAAAATGGTGGTGCTGCCCCAGGTTCTCTACGTCCTCCGTAACTCCCCTATATGGATAGAGGACAAGTATTTCAGGTTAATTGAGCGGATGCTAAATGACTTATTATGGGGAGGAAACGGGTGAGATTAAAGGCTATGTATTTTTCTATGCCCTATAGGCAGGGAGGTCTTAATCTCCCTTACTTTAAGGGCTATGTTATGGCTTCCCAACTCTATTTTTTCAACGATTGGGAAAATAGCCATCTCTGCAGGAAGTTGGTTAAAGATTCAGGTTTCTCAGACTTCTATACAGTGTTGGAGTCTGACTATTTATATAAAATACAGGATGAATATAAACCCTTCTGCAGAATGGCTATGAAAGCATGGAGGGTTATTAAAAGCTGGATGCAAGTCAGTGCATCACTGATTTGTACCCCATTGTGGCACAACCAAAAGTTATTGAGTTTGGAGGACTCAAATTGTCAGCAATATTGGAAGAATAAGAATATCTATTTCTTGAGTCAAGTGATAAAAATGGGCAGATTCTTACTCGTTCGGAGCTAGAACAAGAGGATAATGTAGGTGAGGTGGCTTGGTATGCATATCTTCAATTGCGTTTGGCACTGCTTAGTATTTCTGATAAGCACTTATTTAATATAGACACTCCGGAATTTTTACATAAGTTGATTCAAAAGAAGGGTGGTATGAAAGTTAGAATTTCACATTGTTATAGGTATCTTATAAAAAATTATTTCACGGATTGTTTATCTCCAGGGCAAAGATCCTGGTCTACTTTATTGTCAGATTCGGGTTCCCGGATTGGGAGAATATAGGTGATAATTTAAGTTGGGTTTCGCACAATTTTAATCACACGGTAGTACAGTTTAACATTATTCATAAAATATATGTAACACCTCTATGGCTTCACAGGAGAGGATTAAGTGCCTCCTCTGGGTGCCCCCGTTGTGGCAGTCCCGGGGCAGACCATTTACACTTGTTCTGGGATTGCCCAACGGTGAGCAGATACTGGAAGCTGGTTCAAAGAACCTTACTCCAAAGACTTAGTATGGATATTCCTTTTTCTCCCAAGGTATGGATCTTAGGGGACTTATCGGAGGTTGGTTGTCAGGTTATGAAGTCCCAATTGTTGACTAAACTTTTGTTTTTAGCTAGGCTTCTTATAGCTAGAAAATGGTTTTCTCCCTCCGCTCCAGACTGTAAAAATTGGCTAAATTTAGTCACTAAGGTTAAAAGTTATGAAAAGATTTCGCATAGACAAAGAGGATCTTATGAAAAGTGGGATAGGATTTGGAAGGAATGGGGTGAGTGATGAAAAATTTTTTTTTTTTTTTTTCCTACTCTGCAAGGCGGGGGAGGGGTGGGTTGATTTTGCAATTATGTTATCAGGTTTTCTTCTTTTGTAAATTTTATATGTTGTTAATATCATAATAAAAGATAAAAATTTAATTAAAAAAAAAAAATATTCTCATGCGTTCTTAAATAGATAACTAGACTCCAAAAGTGTAAAAAAATCTGAAAAACCTGCTTCTCTTACCAATTTAGTACATAGGGGACAATTTTTCCAATCATTAAAGAAACATAACTGTGAGGCAACAAAGTATCCCTTAAAATACGGAAGATTTAGGCCTCCCTGCTCATACAACATGGAAAAATAGTCCACCTTCAGTCTCACACGTTTTCTCCCCCATAATAGATTGTTGATCATTCTTTCTATAATCTTGAAGAATTTGTCCTCAATCCAAATGGGGGAGTTTCGGAGTACATAAAGTACCTGGGGAAGTACCACCATTTTAGCTAAAGAAATCCTATCTGCTCTAGTAAGCGGAATTTTCTGCCATACCTTAATTTTTTATCTAATTTTGGTCAGTACTGGCATCAGGTTAAACTGTAGATAATCTTGAACTTTGGCGGTAACTGTGATCCCCAAGTACTTCAATGACTCAAAAACATTCAAACCATGGACTCTAGTTTCAGTAGATAATTCATCCAACAGGCCTGAGACCTCGCTATAAGCATTGACAATCTCCATAACCCGAGGCAGTGTGTTTTCTGACTGTTGTATAAAAAACATAACATCATCAGCATACAGAGAAATTTGGTCCTCCATTCCCATAACTCCAAACCCTAACTTTAGCCGCCAGAGGTTCAATGTAAATGTTGAAGAGGAGCGGGGAAAGAATACACCCCTGATGGGTTCCTCTTTCCAATGGAAAGCTCCCCGTCAACACATCATTAATTCTTAGCCTGGCTACAGGAGCTTTGTATAAGAGCAGTATCATCGTAATGAATAGTGATGAGCGGCAGGTGCTATATTCGATTTCGACGAAATTCGCGAATATTCGAATGAATATTCGTTTCATATTCGTCGAAATCAAATATTCGTCATTTTTCTAGTTATCGCGATTAACATGCGATTTAAATAATCGCATATTGCGATTTTTAACTTAAGGCTACTTTCCTATTGGTTTCATATCTAGAATTATCGAGGATGACGAATATGACGAATGTATTCGTCATATTCCTCAAAACGAAGATAACGAAGTATTCTACATCTTCGTTTTAGCAACCTATTCGTCAACTTCGCTAAGTCTAGCAATCAAATAGGAAGGTTGACTATAGAGACAGCTGTGTTAAATTCGCTATGCGATTTTTTTTTATAAATAGAATAATTATAATAATTTTATCAAGTAATATAATTATTGTATAAAAAAAAAAAAAAATCGCATAGCGAATTTAACACAGCTGTCTGGTAAGTCAACCTTCCTATTTGATTGCTAGAATTAGCGAATAGCGAAGTTGACGAATAGGTTGCTAAAACGAAGATGTAGAATACTTCGTTATCTTCGTTTTGAGGAATATGACGAATACATTCGTCATATTCGCTATTCGCTAATTCTACCAAGCCAACCATAACTTCCGTGCTCATGGAGCGTCCCCATCACCATGGGAACATCTCCATATACTAAAATGTACTGTCGGATTTGAGGAATTATGTTTAAATCGCAATGCGATTAATTCAAGTTATATTAATCGCATTGCGATTTCAACTTAGAGCTGGGTTTATAATGGGTCAGCTTGCTAGAATTAACGAAGTTAACGAATATGGTCATGAATATTCTAAGTTAGAATATTCACAAATATTCGAAAAACTAATTTATAGTATTATACTATTATAGCGAATATATTCGTATTGTATAATATTCGTCTTTTTCGCACCATCGGATCTGAGTAAAATACTGAAAACTCATATCCGATAGTATATTCTAACCACCCGGCATTCCCATGGTGACGGCCGGGACGCTTGTCGGGCGTAGTTTGTCGACGGCAAATAACTAGGACGAATATTTGAAAATACGAATATATTCAATGTACTATGTATTTGTTCGTGAGAGTACAACGGTTTTCGTTAGAAGTCGTGTGTGCGATTATTCGCTATATCTATACGAATTTTTATTTTCCCCAATATGAACAGCACTGTTTGTGTGACAGTTAAAAGTAGATATAGTATACTATTTGAATATTTGCACTCAATACATTACATTATTCCTTATATCATCTACCGGCACAGGGTGTACTGATCCTGTGTAGGTCACACTACAATAAGGGCTCGTTCACACGACCGTATGTCTTTTTCAGTGTTTTGCGGGCTGTATTTCGCGTATCCGTTTTTCCGTTTTTTGTTTCAGTAGTGTTTCCGTTTCTTTTCGTTTTCCGTTCCGTTTTCCGTATGGCAAATACAGTATACAGTAATTACATAAAAAATATTGTGCTGGGCATAAGATTTTCAATAGATGGTTCCATAAAAATGGAACAGATACGGAAGACATACGGATGTGTTTCCGTATGAATTCCTTTTTTTTTTTTTGCGAACCCATTAACTTGAATGGAGCCATAGAACGTGATTTGCAAGCAATAATAGAACATGTTCAATCTTTCAACGGAATGGAAAACGGAAATACAGAAATGGAATGCATACGGAACACATTCCGCTTTTTGCGGAAACATTGAAATGAATGGTTCCGTATACGGACCGTATACGGAACACAAAAACCGTCCCGTATACGGAATGCAAAAAACGTTCGTGTGAACGAGCCCTAAATGCTATAAAAGCTGCTGTCTGTGTTGTGTTGTACTTTTACACTTGCGGCAGGACGGATCCGACAGGCTGTTCACCCTGTCGGATTCGTCCTTCCGCTATGGCACCGTGCCGCCGGACTGCCGCTCCGTCCCCAATACACCCAGGTCGTCAAAAAATAACCAATTAACCTTAATAGCGTGGAAACTTGACGGTGATTGGTTCAGAGGACCATGGGAACTCTCATATCATTGGCTGAATCTTCCATATACATTGAATTGAGCCAATTTTCTTATGAGTTATCATACCGGTATGCTGCCGCCGGACTAAAAGTACTGCATGTCTGACTTTTTATTTAATAATAATTGTATATTTACTTCTCACTGGTCACATAAAGCAGAGTTTGAACAATACAGAAACTGACTGTTACTGCTATTTGGATTAAATATAGGCCTCACACCAGGGCCGGACTGGGGATAAAAACCAGCCCTGGAAAAAGTTGCATACCAGCCCCGGAAAAAGTTGCATACCAGCCCCAAACACACACGCCGCGAGCGTGTGTATGTATGTGTATATATATATATATATATATATATATAATTATATACACACACACAGGCCGGGCCTTACCCTAGCGTTGCCGTGACTTGGCCTCTGCGCAGTGGCAACTCTAGGAACAATATATGGGAGGCACATAAGATACCACAGTCAAAATGGGGGGTGGGGGGCACTAATAATTTTCCCCACTTAAATTCATACAACTGAAAAAAAACGAAATAAGTATATATAAATTCAAAATACGAGAGTATTGCGGTATGCAGGGATACATTTATAATAAAATAATTTACTTACAAAAGAACCTATTCCATCTTCTGCTGTGCTGTCCTCTGCTTGCTTCCACGGATCTTCCCTCTTTTCAATCTGTCCTCAGTGCGCAGGGCAGGCACACTGCTATGGGGATCTGTGGATGACACACTGTTATGGGGGATCTGTGGATGACACACTGTTATGGGGGATCTGTGGATGATACACTGCTATGGGGATCTGTGGATGACACACTTTTATGGGGGATCTGTGGATGACACACTGTTGTGGGGATCTGTGGATGACACACTTTTATGGGGGATCTGTGGATGACACACTGTTATGGGGATCTGTGGATGACACTGTTATGGGGGATCTGTGGATGACACACTGTTATGGGGATCTGTGGATGACACACTTATGGGGATCTGTGGATGACACACTTATGGGGGATCTGTGGATGACACACTTATGGGGGATCTGTGGATGACACTGTTATGGCGGAATCTATGGATGACACTGTTATGGGGGAATCTGTGGATGACATACTGTTATGGGGTACTTTTACACCTGCGGCATGGCTATCCGACCTATCCGGGCTGTTCACCCTCCTGATCCGCCATGCCGCAGTACCCGTGCACTGCCGTGCTGCTGCTCTGTCCCCATTGACTATAATAGGGGCAGGGGGCGGAGCAATGGTGCAGCATGGCAGAGATCGCCGGACTAAAAAGTCGGACATGCAGTACTTTTTAGTCCGGCGATCTCTGCCGTGCTGCGCCATAGCTCCGTCACCTGCCCCTATTATAGTCAATGGGGACAGAGCAGCAGCACGGCAGTGCACGGGTACTTGCGGCATGGCGGATCAGGAGGGTGAACAGCCCGGATAGGTCGGATAGCCATGCCGCAGGTGTGAAAGTACCCCCATAACAGTATGTCATCCACAGATCCCCATAACAGTGACATCCACAGCGCCCCATAACAGTGACATCCACAGCGCCCCATAACAGTGACATCCACAGATTCCCCATAACAGTGTCATCCACAGATTCCCCCATAACAGTGTCATCCATAGATTCTGCCATAACAGTGTCATCCACAGATCCCCCATAACAGTGACATCCACAGTGCCCCCATAACAGTGTGCCAGTAGCCGTCCCCTTTAGTGCCAGTAGCCCCTTTATGTGCCAGTAGCCCCTTTAGTACCAGTAGCCGTCCCCTTTATGTGCCAGTAGCCGCCCCTTTATGTGCCAGTAGCCGCCCCTTTATGTGCCAGTAGCCGTCCCCTTTAGTGCCAGTAGCCCCTTTATGTGCCAGTAGCCCCTTTATGTGCCAGTAGCCGTCCCTTTATGTGCCAGTAGCCGTCCCTTTAGTGCCAGTAGCCCCCTTTAGTGCCAGTAGCCCCCTTTATGTGCCAGTAGCCATCCCCTTTATGTGCCAGTAGCCCCTTTATGTGCCAGTAGCCCCTTTAGTGCCAGTAGCCCCTTTAGTGCCAGTAGCCCCTTTATGTGCCAGTAGCCCCCGTTTGGTGGCAGTAGCCCCCTTTAAGTGGCAGTAGCCCCTTTAAGTGGCAGTAGCCCGCTTAAGTGGCAGTAGCCCCTTTATCTGCCAGTAGCCCCTTTTATCTGCCAGTAGCCCCCTTTATCTGCCAGTAGCCCCCTTTAGTGCTGCCAGTAGCCCCTTTAGTGCTGCCAGTAGCCCCTTTAGTGCTGCCAGTAGCCCCCTTTAGTGCTGCCAGTAGCCCCTTTAGTGCTGCCAGTAGCCCCTTTATCTGCCAGTAGCCCCTTTATCTGCCAGTAGCCCCTTTAGTGCTGCCAGTAGCCCCTTTAGTGCTGCCAGTAGCCCCTTTATCTGCCAGTAGCCCCTTTATCTGCCAGTAGCCCCTTTAGTCTGCCAGTAGCCCCTTTAGTGCTGCCAGTAGCCCCTTTAGTGCTGCCAGTAGCCCCTTTAGTGCTGCCAGTAGCCCCTTTAGTGCTGCCAGTAGCCCCTTTAGTGCTGCCAGTAGCCCCTTTAGTGCTGCCAGTAGCCCCCTTTAGTGCTGCCAGTAGCCCCTTTAGTGCTGCCAGTAGCCCCTTTAGTGCTGCCAGTAGCCCCTTTAGTGCTGCCAGTAGCCCCAAGAAAAAAAAAAAAAGAACACTTATACTTACCTCCAGCGATGCGATGCAGGCCTCTTCCGGCCTGTGTCTCGAAGCTGTGCGGCTCCGGCGGCGCGATGATGTCATCGCGCCGCTGGAGCCGGCCTCTGATAGGCTGCCAGCCTAGTGCTGGCAGCCTATCAGAGGAACAGGGAGAGGTCACGCCTCTCCCTCCTCTGCTGCTGCTCCGCACGGAGATGAGCGCAATGCAAGCGCTCATCTCCGTCGCCACTGGAGCCCAGTGTGCCTGCGGCCGCCGGCCGGCCGTGCGGCAGTCAGGGCTACCGGCCTACCGGGAATTTTCCCGGTATCCCGGTAGGCCAGTCCGGCCCTGCCTCACACACTGTCTAGAAATAAGTGTAAAAAATATAACAAAGGGCGTACTGCAAACTTTCTTAACCTGGGGTGGGGCAGCAAACCTAGTGTGTAATGGGAAACCAGAAGAACAAAGGCTCTTTACAAAGACTGATTAACATTCGGTCTGGCCTCTATAAGGGTGGATTCACACCAGAGTTAGGGCTCATTCAGACGACAGTATTTTGCGTTCAGTATACTGACCTTTTTCAAAGCTCAAGATATTGAACATATACTGAACCATTCATTTCAATGGGTCAGCAAAAAATACTGAAGTGTCTCCGTGTGGTTCCGTTTCCGTTTGTTCACTATTTCTATTCCGTTTAAATATGGAACCTGTCCTATACTTGTCCGCAAAACGGATTCCATGGCTCAATTCAAGTCAATGGGTCCGCAAAAACGTACCACATACGGAAATGCATCCGTATGTCTTCCGTATCCGTTCCGCTTTTACTGAACCATTCAATGCAAATTTTAAGCCCAGCCCAATTTTTTTCTATGTTATTACTGTATACTGTATATGCCATACGGAAAACGGAACGGAAAAACAGAACCAAAACGGAAACACTACTGAAACAAAAACGGAAACACGGATCAGTAAAAACGGTCAGCAAAACACTGAAAACACCATACTGTCGTCTGAATGAGCCCTTATGGGTTCCGTTATGACTTTCCTTTATAACATGGTTATAACGGAAAATAACGCAATGCCCAGATAGAATGCAAAACGGAAGGCTTTATAGGCATTCCGCTTTTGCATTCCGTTATAATAGAAGTCTATGGGAAATCATAACGGATCCGTCAAACAATGAATGAATGAATGAACAATGAATGGAGAATGTGGGGATGGGTGCGCTCATTGTACAGAACCTGGGTTAATCAAACTTCAATGCCATAGTCTTTGAATTCTGTCCCGTCAGTCTACAGTCTATTCTGTCTACTGCTATAGAGAGAGAGACATTTTAGGTTGAAACAGAGGAGTCTAAAATGTATTTACCCAATTAAAATATATATAAAAAAATGTTTTTAACTATAATTATAAAGTCCTGATTGTAAAATCCACACCAATTGTACTAATGTAACTTTACAGCCCAAGAATGAAATCAACCTCATTACAAGAGAGCTCTTACCCACTGCAACGAGCCCTGCACCAGTTTTAGTGGGTTGTGAACAAGCAGTGTGTCCAATTCACTGACAGCAAGCAGAGATGTAAATAAACTGCAAGTACTGCAACATGTTGCCGTTTATTTTTAGTGGCCTTACAACACAATTATAAAATTACAACGTAATATAACATAAAAAAAAAATAAAAATGGCCTCTAGGGCAACTTTCTTAGTTGAGAAAATAGTTCTTCCATTTTTTTCACGCGGATATCTTGTTTTTGGTCCATTTCACGGATTTTCAAATTAACTTGATACTGCAGCTTTTTAAATCAATCATATCAAGTCTGTGTTCGGCCTTCATTTCTTCAAAATGTTTGATGCACTTTTTAATACTGAAAATTAAAAAAAAAAAAAAAAAAGCAGTTCAGTTTACTGTAATTCCAAGACAATTATTGCATTGTGTGCAGTATGTGTTTAACCGCCTCAGCCCCCTAGCTTAAACACTACTTTCACCGTTTCTGCACTACACTACACAATTCTGCACTACACTACTTTCCTTATATTGGGCATACGGGTAATGAAATTTTTTTCCGTTCAGCCTCCGGGCTGAAAGAAAAATGAACGGCACAGATTTCCTCATTCGCATCGATCAATGTGGATGAAAAAATCTCTGCCAAAAATGTTAAAAAAAAAAAAAAAAAGAGGGGAAAGGACATAGGAGTGCTTATGAGTAAAGCTGCGATCGCTAATAAAGATCCAAAAACTCAAAAGTGATCTTTATAGCGCCGCAGCGATTTTACGGTGTTTTTGCAGTGATCAGAAAAAAAAATTGCGATGACGCTATTTCATTTCTATGGGGACAGACTTTGTCCCGCTCGGATCCGGAATTGCGGATCCGCACTTCTGGGTCCGCACTTCCGTTCCGCAAAAATATTGAACATGTCCTATTCTTGTCCGCAAAATGCGGAAAGCACATTGCCGGTGTCCGTGCATTGCAGCGCTGGAGAAGCAGGGTGGTGGGGGATCGTGGGATGCTTGGGAATATGTTATGTATACCGAATTATAGGAATGTGTGCACATATTTACCCTCCTGGTGGGGGTGTAGACCACCTGGCTCTCCTCCTCTTCTGCAGCTGGGGGTCTGAATCCTGGGTTTGGGAGGGTCCGGCTTCCTCCCCTCAACCGCCACTATTACAGCAACATCATGTGAAGGTCCAGGCCGCTCTGGATCCGCCTGCTCCTCCACTAACTCCTCCTCTTCCTCCATGGAGTCCTCTGGCTCCTCCACCACCTCCTCCTCTTCCTCCATGGAGTCCTCTGGCTCCTCCACCACCTCCTCCTCTTCCTCCATGGAGTCCTCTGGCTCCTCCTCAACCACCTGTTTAGGTTTGCGAATTTTTACTTTTGGAACGGCTTGACCTGTAATTACACATTTTTAAGAATTAAGTTAAACTAATCAGATATCATAACAAAGTTAAAGATCCAGAAATTGCTATATGGAGGGATCTGCATGGGATTATGAATATCCCAACGGTGGATCTGCCTCATTTTGGGTTGAAATAACATGCATTCAAAAAATGCGTAAAGCAATTTTACATTTTTTTTTTACAAGATAGCGCAATGAGTTAAGACATTTCAGTTAAGAGGTTGTGTTAACTCTGCTACATCTGTACTGATTGCTAAGCAGCTGAACTGAATATATACATTACAGAGTGTTATAGAGAGAAATACAAAAGTCATGTAAGCACACTAAGCAATCATTTTACCTGGGCATAATGTGTTGCTCATATTTGCGATTCTTGTGGGATGGTGTCTTTTAAGGTCACACCACTTCTTTTGAAGTGCCCTCTTGCTGTGACTCAGTTGAAAAGTTTGCCACAGCTCATAACGGAGTGCCCTCACTATGGCATTTTTTTCCATCCTCTTCCTGGTGCGGTCATATCCACGAACCAACATGCGCTGTAGAATAAAGATATAAGCATGTAATCACAATGTTTGACTAATCAATTGTTACAACGCGGTCCTCAACTAAACAGCAAAAATGTCCATCTTCATGGATTTAACTATATGCCATATATGCCAAAGAGACATGTGAATAAGGCTTAACTCATGATGGAACTTCTGGCAGCTGCTGGATAACTGTTTTTGCACATTATTCAAATTTGTTGGAAAGCCCTGAGGTGCAGTACAGTATACAGTATAGTATACTGTATCTACTTTTAACTGTCACACAAACAAACTGACGGGACAGAATTCAAAGACTATGGCATTGAAGTTTGATTAACCCAGGTTCTGTACAATGAGCGCACCCATCCCCCACATTCTCCATTCATTGTTCTCCAAGAAAACCACTGTACAAACAAAGGACATACTGCATATACAGTATTTGTACTTTCTTTTGCTAGGGTTGGGCAGTGAGCCTCTTGCCTTTTAACCCCTTAAGGTCACGGCTCTATTTCACCTTAAGGACCAGGCCATTTTGTGCAAATCTGACCAGTGTCACTTTAAATGGTGATAACTTTAAAACACTTTGACTTATCCAGTCTTATCCATTACTTTTTATGTTATTTTTTTATTTTTGGGTGATTGTCTTAGGTACAGTAGGGGCTCATTTCTATGGAGCCAGGGCTGCGTGAAAAACGTAGAATATAGAACATGCTGCGTTTTTCACGCAACGCAGAACTGATGCGTGAAAAAACGCTCATGTACACAGCCCCATAGAAATGAATGGGTCAGGATTCAGTGCGGGTGCTATGCGCTCACGTCACGCATTGCACCCGCGCGAAAACTCGCTCGTGTGAAAGGGGCCTAAGATAAAATATATATTATAGAGGCCAGACCGAATGTTAATCAGTCTTTGTAAAGAGCCTTTGTTCTTCTGGTTTCCCATTACACACTAGGTTTGCTGCCCCACCCCAGGTTAAGAAAGTTTGCAGTACGCCCTTTGTTATATTTTTTACACTTATTTCTAGACAGTGTGTGAGGCCTATATTTAATCCAAATAGCAGTAACAGTCAGTTTCTGTATTGTTCAAACTCTGCTTTATGTGACCAGTGAGAAGTAAATATACACTTATTATTAAATAAAAAGTCAGACATGCAGTACTTTTAGTCCGGCGATCTCTCGCTGTGCACTGCCATGCTGCGCCGTAGCTCTGGCCCCCGCCTCAGCAACACTTCAGCCAGTAAGCCAATAAAATAGAAACAGAGTGTAAAGTGTAAAAGTACAACACAACACAGACAGCAGCTTTTATAGCGTTTAGGGCTCGTTCACACAAACGTTTTTTGCGTTCTGTATACGGGACGGTTTTTGTGTTCCAGTATATCGGTCCGTATATGGAACCATTCATTTCAATGTTTCCGCAAAAAACGGAATGTGTTCCGTATGCATTCCATTTCCGTATTTCCGTTTTCCATTCCGTTGAAAGATAGAACATGTTCTATTATTGCTCGCAAATCACGTTCTATGGCTCCATTCAGCTAATGGGTTCGCAAAAAAAAGGAATTCATACGGAAACACATCCGTATGTCTTCCATATCTGTTCCATTTTTGCGGAACCATCTATTGAAAATCTTATGCCCAGCCCAATTTTTTTTATGTAATTACTGTATACTGTATATGCCATACGGAAAACGGAACGGAAAAACGAAAAAGAAACACTACTGAAACAAAAACGGAAAACGGATACACGAAATACGGCCCGCAAAACACTGAAAAAGACATACGATTGTGTGAACGAGCCCTTATTGTAGTGTGACCTACACAGGATCAGTACACCCTGTGCCGGTAGATGATATAAGGAATAATGTAATGTATTGAGTGCAAATATTCAAATAGTATACTATATCTACTTTTAACTGTCACACAAACAGTGCTGTTCATATTGGGGAAAATAAAAATTTGTATAGCTAATAATCGCACACACAAACTTTTTTAAACACTACAAAAAGTACAAATTGTTCTTTCAAGCATGCAACATGTTAAAAAAATATATGGCTTAAATGCAATGTTACTTACTGTTATCAGGATTTCTTCTTCTTCGGGTTTGAAGGAATTATGCACCATTTTTCGAATATCTGATGAGATTCTTCAATGGCCGACTTCAAACGAAAACCGTTGTACTCTCGCGAACTTACATACTAAATCATGTGATCGTGTACTGAATGCGATCATTTGCCTCCCGATTTTCAAATAAAAATGTGAATTCAATCTTAACATTGGATTTGGACTAGTATGAAAGACGATGACGAATATTCTAAAAAACGAATACACAGTACGATATCGAATATATTCGTATTTTAGAATATTCGTTTTAGTTATTTGCCGTCGACAGACTACGCCCCGACAAGCGTCCCGGGCGTCACCATGGGAACACCGGGTGTGTAGAATATACCATCTGATATGAGTTTTCAGTATTTTACTCAGATCCGACAGTGCGAAAAAGAATATTATAAAATACGAATATATTTTATACGAATTTTCGCATACGAATTTTAGTTATTCGAATATTCGCGCTCAACACTATAATTCTAGCCTATGTAAGATAAGTTAGATAGCAGTGCTAAGTTGTAATCGCAATGCGATTAATATAACTTGAATTAATCGCATTGCGATTTCAACGTAATTCCTAAAATCCGACAGTACATTTTAGTATATGGAGACGTTCCCATGGATGGGGACGCTCCATGAGCACGGAAGTCGGCAGAAGCAGCAACGGGCACTGACTAGAGCAGCCAGGAAGCCTGGAATCCTCAGGACAGGTAAGAACTACTTTTGGGAAGTGGGAAAGAAAAAAATATAACTAAAAAAAAAAAAAAAACGAATATTCGAAATAGCGAATTTATAGCGCTATATTCGAAATATTCGCGAATTAGCGAAGTGCCGATATTCGCTAAAAAAATTCGCTTTTCGAATATTCGCGCTCAACACTAGTAATGAATCTTGGGCTAAATCCCATTCTTACCATCACTCTCCAGAGAAACCCCCACTCCACCCTGTCAAAGGCCTTAGTAGCATCAAGAGACAGGATGGAGCGGGTACCATCCGAGGGGGACTGGATGTTAGCAAAGAGACAATGTAAATTGTAATGTGTACCCCTCCCAGGCATAAATCCATTTTGATCAGGATGAATAACAGACGTCATTACTTTAGAGAGTCTATTAGCAAGGGCCTTGGAGAGTAATTTAACATCAGTATTTAATAAGGAAATTAGTCTATAAGAATCCAATTCCCGTTGATCTTTATCTTTTTTTGGAATTAACACTATCAGTGCTCCCCCCATTGAATTGGGGGGAGCACCTCCCTGCAGTGCCTGAGTAAATACCTCTACAAGATGTGGTAAGGTAGTAACCCCATATTTTTGGTAAAACTCATAGGGGAGACCGTCCATGCCCGTCAATTGGATTTTCCAATAGCCTCCCCAACGACACTGGGGATTCCCTCCCTTAAATTTCTTTTCTTTTCCTTTTGGATCTGGTAAAAATGTTATTACCTTGTGATTTTGTCTAAGATGGTTTAATAATAATTATTTTCTTGCATCATTCCGTGTCCTTGGTTATTGACTGGCTTAGGTAAGGAAAGGAGGCCTTTTTAATCTGGAGCTCCAGTGTTGTTTCCTGTCCAGGGGGCGGGGATACCCTCCTGTCAGTGCCGTTGGGGAGGCTATTGGAAAATCCAATTACCGGTAAGAGTAATTCTGGCTGATACAGTGCTGCATTCGTGTATTCTCTCCTCCCCGCTGGGCGCTGCTCTGTGTCCCAGCAGGGAGGAGAGAAACTGTGTCAGCCGGTTGAGCGCTGCGGGAGGAGAGCGCAGTAAGTGGCCGACGTCTCTCCTCTCCACAATGCTCAGCCTCCTGTCACAGATTGGCAGAGCGGTGTGTGGGCAGAGACAGCTTGCAGTGCTGTCCCAGGAGGTTGAGCTCTCCTCTCCGCACCGCCTGCTCCGCCTCATGTGACAGCGTGTCAGGAAGCAGAGTGAGGCACAAACACGCAGTGATCAGTGATCACTGAGTGTTTGTAAATAATTAAGGACCTAGCATGTTTACTGTGTCCCCAATTATGAATAAAAAGAAAGTGATCTACATCACCTCCTGTTCATTCATAGTTGTTACTCCTTTTCTTTCTTCATTCAGGTGTTGTTCCGTCTTCTCTTTCTCTCCTGGTAGTTGGGGCCTGGGGGTCAGATGATTGCCTCTAGCAGCCAAGATAAATGCTCCTGCAGCTTCCTGTGGTGTCTCCTCCCTTCAGGTCCCCGCATCACTTTACAGCCTGCCAATGGTAGGTCGGCGGTCTCCCTCCCAGCCAATAGTAGCAGAAGTGCGCGGAGGGAGCTGCCGTGGCTGCAGAGGAGCCCGATCAGTGACACGGGCATTTGGGAAGGCAGCATGTTCTCGTCGGCCGCTGAAGTAGCAGAGCGGCCGAGAGGAGCTGGGTGACACTAGTGTTTGCGCGATCTGATGCGGCGATCGCATAGTATAAAGAAGTGACTGTCACCAGGGCCGGTTCTAGGTGAAATGGGGCCCTGGGGCGAAAAACAATATGGGCTCCACCCCCCCATGACACTTGATGACTTTTGCAGAAGAAACTGTATATTGTGGGGCACGGTGTATGCTAAATGTGTATGACATAAACATATTTCATATGAAAACTTACAATTACTTGGCTTGACCCTCGGAACCCACTTCGTCTTCCACACTTTGGCCGGGGGCTCGGCGGAGCTGATGTGTTTTATCTTAATGAGAAAGATTTCATAATAAGGATTTGGAGAAGGGGCAGAGGGATAGCAGAGCAGAGAGAGGCTGGTGCTGATACTAGGGGGGTCATACCATGGGGCCTCAATAGTGTCACTGGGCATGCGCCGAGCCCAGTGATGTTTTCGGAGCGCTGTTGCCGTCGAATTGCGCAGGTGCAGGCAATAGCCGGCGCTGAGCCTGCGCGAGATTTCCACCGGCCAGCGAGAAGAAGATCAGGGATGTATTCCAGGCAGAGAGCGGAGGTAGCCGGGGGGCGGAGCCGTTAGCCTCGCCTCTGGGACGCGATTTTAGCTGCTGGAGGCGTTCTTCAGATTCAAATTTAGGCAGTCTGGGCACATCAGGGGGGCGTTCCTGGGCTCCTTGGAAGAGAAAATGCCCCTCTGGGCTCCTTACAGCCTAATTTACATAATGGATAAAACGGTTTATAACCGAAAATACAAGAGACGTGGCAAAAAGAAGAACACATATGGATATAAGGTACTTTATTGCCCTAGGCTAAAGGAAAAAAAAAATTGTGGATAGCCAGGTGACAGATTCCCTTTAAGGTGTTTAGGTCTGGGTGGAGGAGCCCGGCTCTACACATCATACAGAGAGGGGAGGCCTGTCCTGGTTGCACTGCCTGCTATACATTATGCAATAGACCACAGCAGGCTACAGACAAGAAGCTCCTCCCATCTCCTTCTCCCCTGGATCCTGCCGGCGGCCTGTCACCCCCCCCACCCCCCGACACCTGTCTGCGGCCAGCTGCCCCCCTATTGGTTGTCCTCACCAGCGTCTCTTCTCCTGCATATAACATGCTCAATGCCCGGCTGACACATAGTGATTCCAGCTCTACGCTGACAGTGTTAAAAGCACAGGGCTGTACCTAGCCTTTCTGCTGCCTGAGGAAAATATTGAAATCTCCCTTCCCTCACCAATCCCCATGCCAAATTCTTAACCTAACCCCTTCCCTCCTATCATTACATACATCACTTCAAAACATACAGGGTAATACAGTGCCACATACCTCTTATAAACAGTGATGTCTCCTTTGATGTAGATGTTCTATTTCCTTGCCTTCTCCATCAGACCAGACCGCTGTGATGATTTTTATACAATAATACATAATTCAAATATAGCACATGGTGCATGATTGTACATAGTTTATGATATGGTACATGATTATATATAGTTCATGCTTCCACTAAAGAGGTCAAGAAAATCTACCCAAATAAAAGAATTTATGATTATAATAATTTATGGTTGTAATAAAGAATTCAAAACATTAGTACATGATTATTTAACGGTAAAGACACAATTCATATCGCTATATGATGTGTAAGAAGGTGGAGGGTCGGGGCGTGGCAGGAAGCTGATATGAGCGGATGCGTTTAGCAGAGCTCCAGACCTCGTACCCTAACTTTTCCATTATCCTGAACATTACCGATCGCCAACATTTCTGCTCCGATGGAGAAAGGACCGGGAAGACCCCGAGCTCCAAAAATGTCCCGCAAAAAATCCTTATCGGTGGCTGAGAAGCTCCGAGAGTTTTGGCGCACAGATGGTCAAGATGGCGGCAGCGAGGGAGTAAATTTGTGCGCTTTCATCAACCTAAGTGAACCACCGCCTGCAGTGGAGGAAAAAGCTCAGGATACCGAGCCCTCGCTCAAGCAAGTTACAAACCAGCTGCTACAAGCTATTGCGACCTGCCGCTCCTCTCTGTCGGGGAAGTTGGAGGAGGTGAAGGTGGATATAGGCCTTCTACGAGCTGATATGCAAAATATGCGAGAGCGCATTAAGAAATCTGAGCAAAGACTATCTGATATAGAGGATCGGGTCAATCATATTCCTGCCCAAATATCTGACCTGGAGAAGAAAGTGGAGTTCTGGCAACAGAAATGCGATGATTATGAAAACCGCACACGCCGCAATAACTTATGCATAATTGTATTACCAGAATGTGCGGAAGGTACTAACCCCTGCGCCTTTGTTACAATGTGGCTCACTGCCACCTTTCCTGACGATGGCTTTTCGCCTGCCTTCACTGTGGAGAGGGCGCATAGAGTTCTCGCGAAACCACTACCGCCAGGGGCTACTCTGCGGCCGATGCTGGCCCGTTTCCTGAATTCCACAGATAGAGATCTTATTCTACAGCTAGCTCGACGCAAACAATATCCGCACTTTGAAAATGCTACGATTATGCTTTTTCCGGTCTTCTCTGCTGAATTATAGAAGCGTAGGGCTATGTTCATTACAGTGAAGAAGCGTCTCGGTGATCTAAGCATACCTTACTCTATGGCATACCCAGCACGGCTGAGAATAGTGGATGGAGACAGCAGCAAGTTTTTCAACTCGCCAATGGAGGCCGTCAACTGGTTGGACAGCAAAAACCGTCCAGCCAGAGCTCCAAGATGAAGTCTTCTACCAGAACTGACTTTGTTCATCACCCTGTTGTGAGAAGTCGACGTTGATTCAAGGTTTTCGGTCATACAACTGGGACTTTGTCAAGCTCTTCTGTCTCTGTGTGGCTGCTGATTGCTTCCCTCTGGGATACTCCTTTACTTTCCTCATTCTTTTATTTCCTATACTCGCTGACATTATCTGACATTATCTTCTTCTATCCTTTCACCTACCTTCCTTGCTAACATTTCACCATACTGGTTTCTGTTCTCTTGCTGATCCGACATGCTGTGTTCCTTCGCTGTTTTTGATATGCTGTACCATGTGTGGGATCACCATTTCGGTCATTACCCCCTTATTCAGAGAGCTTCACCGCTCTTTCATGTACCTAAGTTGGGTTCTACAAAGTGCGCATTTTCTTGTTCATAAGTTGGGGTATAAGTGTTTACTGGTTATATTGGTTAGCTAAATGCGACTGGTAAATCCCTACCATTAGCACACCCTGTTTTATTATTAGCCACGGGAACATTAACATTGTTCTTGTTTTCCGTTGAGACCATTGAAATCCCTGCAGAACCTAGTTTCGGGTCCAAGGTCCTCTACACTATACTATGTTTGTTGTTATATGTTAGCTGCATTGTGCTATGGTCTTGCTATACAATAGAACAGGCTGAGATGGGGGATAGTATTGTAACAGGACTGTGAGGTTTTGATACTCTGGTTTCTAGGTTAGATCCGAGGTATTTAGTTTTACTCATCAAGATGGCTGACATACATGTGATGTCGTGAAATATACAGGGTTTGGGGAGTGTCAGGAAACGTACAATGGTGTTCTCTGTGGTTAGAAAGTTCAATCCCCACATCCTGTGCTTACAGGAGACCCGTCTGAGTGCAGAGACCACCAAAAGGCTTCGTAAGCCCTGGATACAATGGGCACAACACTCCTGTCATTCTAATATGTCACGTGGGTATCCTTGTTAGTGCATAATTCTCTGCGTTGGGAACTTGAGAAATTGTAAGTGGATCCTGCCGGACGTTACATATTTGTGGCAGCCTACATTCACTGTATCTTATATGTCCTTCTTGGTATATATATACCGCCCCCCTCCTCTCTACAAATTATTCATCAAGCCATAAGCTTTGCCGCTTTCTATCCAACGGCTAGAGTGTTGTCTATGGGGGATTATAATATGACTATGTCTAACCCCCATGATAGGTTACATCCAGGGGGGGGGGCCCAGTTGGCGCTGATTTGCCAGACTCCCCGCTAGCCAAATTAATGGAGGAGATCGGGTGGATGGATTTATGTCGCCTTAGATACCCTGATGAAGAGGCATACTCTTGCCGGCCAGCCAGTCATAGCACACTCTCCCGGATAGACTATGCCATGGGGAACTCTACTCTTTGCTCTACTAATTTTCAGATTGAATATGGAGCACAGGGAGTCTCTGATCATTCACCATTGAACCTGACTTTTCTGTCTGGTTCCAGGAGGGATGGACATTCAATGAAAATACATCCTTTTTGGCTCATCCTATTTACCCCCACTGATCGTATACCGGATCAGCTGACAATATTCCTAGAGGGCCATGTTGATCATGATGACCCCTTGATGATGTGGGATACATTAAAAGCATACTTGTGGGGTTGTTTGAAATCATCCATTTCCTTTGTGAAGCGTGCCTCAGCTAGATTAGAAGAAGAACTGGCATCTGAATGCTCTAGGTTAGAGAGGCTATATGTTAATGACCCCACAGATCGGAATAAACAGAACTGGCAATTGAAAGGGAGTTAATATCTGAATCATTTGAAGGAGAACGCCCAACGCAAGTTATTTTTTGTCATGCAATCCTACTTTGAATTGGGGAACCAATTTAGCAAACTTTTAGCTCACATAGTTCGGCAGAACCAGGCTTCTCCTGCAGTACTCCGTATCAGGGCTATAGATGGCAGTTTACTAACAGAAACTGATGCTATCACTCATAGGTTTCGAGAATTTTATCAGGAGCTGTACACAGCTAGGGCGGAGTATAAATTGGATGAAGTCGTGGCTTATCTGGCGGACATAGAGATCCCCATGCTATTGCAGGAATCAAGGGATTTACTAGACGCCCAAATTACTGCTCAGGAAATTTAAGATGCCATATTCCTACTAGCAAATAGGAAATCGCCCGACCCGGACGGGTTACCATTGGAAATATACTCCAAATATGCTGATTTATTGAACCTGCCCCTGCTACATACACTGAGTCCTTTGCACGAGGCAGCCTACCATCGTCCTTGTATGAGGCCAACATTGTGATCTTGTTGAAGCCATGGAAGGACCCCACTGAGTGCGGCTCTTATAGGTCAATATCTCTACTAAATTTCGACTATAAAATATTGGCCAAAATGCTAGCGGTTAGCTTGAGCAAAGTCATTAGTCCACTGGTCCACCCTGATCATTCTGGGTTCTTGCCTGGCAGATCTACTTCTGATAATATCAGGAGAGTCCAGGTGATTACTCAGATCGACTTGTCTAGGAAACAAAAATGGGCTTTGGCTTCTTTAGATACGGCGAAAGCCTTTGACTCGGTGGAATGGCCGTATTTATTGACTGCTCTTAGTTGTTTTGTGTTTGGTCCTAACTTCATTAAATGGGTCTCCATATTATATAAACGCCCGAACTCTAATATCCTGGTAAACGGCATGTGATTTGACAGTTTCCGATTAGGCAGAGGAACCCGACAGGGATGCCCGCTTTCTCCCCTACTTTTCGCTCTAGCCATAGAGCCCCTTGCTATACATATTAGGGTCCATTCACACGTCCGTGTGTGTTTTGCGGATCCACGGATCCGCGGATCCGCAAAACACGGACATCGGCGATGTGCGTTCCGCAATTTGCGGACCGCACATCGCCGGCACTCTCATAGAAAATGCCTTTTCTTGTCCGCAATTGCGGACAAGAATAGGACATGTTCTATTTTTTTCGGGAACGCAATTGCGGACCCGGAAGTGCGGATCCGCAATTGCGGACCCGGCCGGGACATCGTCTGTCCCCATTGAAACTAATGGGTCCGCAATTCCGTTCCGCAAAATGCGGAATGGAATTGCGGACGTGTGAATGGACCCTTTGAAGTGATATGATTTTCAAGGGTGTGGGGTTGGGACCAGAGGAAGACAGAACGGGGCTATATGCCGCCGATATGGTTCTCTTCATGTCTGAGGTAGAAACTACTCTTCCCAGGGCCGTATTATTAATTGAGAGGTTTAGTCATTTTTCTGGCTTAAACATCAACTGGTCCAAATCAGTGCTTTTTCCATTATACACCGTGGATACCATACCTCTCAACGTATAACTACCCGTAGTATCCAGTTTCAAGTATCTAGGTATCACTATTACCAAAAATGCAGATACCTTCCATGCCTCTAAAGTTCAACCTCTTTTGGACTATAGCAGAGATAAGTTCAAGCTATGGGGTGGTTTACCGCTTTCGGTCTCAGGACATATTAACTTAATTAAGCTAATTATATTACCTAAGTTCCTATATGTGTTGGAACAAGCTCCCTTCATCATTCCTAAAAAGGTTTTCCAACAGTTCAGTTCTATAATGTCGCCATTCATCTGGGGTCCCAACAGGCATAAACTTTCCCTAGACACTTTGTGCCGTCCGAGAGGTGTTGGGGGTATGTCCTTACCGGATTTATATATATACTATCTGGCGGGACAATTAAGGTACTTGAGGTCATGGGTGACATCGAATGACCAGTTGTCCAGATCAGAGCAACATTTGGCTGCATTTCTAAATATAAAAACATTATGGCCTGTTCTTGAACAGCCATGTTTCTTCTCTGGATAGCTATTACCATTGCATAGGTTAGGCATACAGATATGGAAAGCTTGCAAAAACCTACATAATTTTGAAGGCCACATTTCTGACACTCCTCTATAGGACAACACTATATTCCCTTCTCTGCTAACCTTACCTGGAAACCACTTCTGGAAACAACATAATGTTTGTACACTAGGGGATATTTACAGGGATGGCATTTTCCACACCTTTGACAACCTGAGTGCTGGACATGATCTGCCTAGAACCTCCTTCCATAAATACTTACAAATTTGACATGCTTTAGTCGCATTATGGAACTAAGTCGCCATCACCAAATTCCCTATGATTGGAATGATCCGCTCTCAAGGCCCCAAAGGATTAATTTCAGCACTTTATACTCATCTCTTGAACGCCAGGCTTAAAGCCAACCCACTAAAAATTATCTCCAAATGGAAGACGTTGATACCAGATCTTACTGACGATGATACTGATGAGATTTTGGGATCACTCTTTCTGGTATCTCCAGCTATAAATAATAAATTCATTCAGCTTTGTATAATACAAGAGTTATCTCTTTCCATCGCGCCTATTTAAAATCGGCACGTTGTCGCATTCCAGGTGCCATAGGTGTATTGTGGAGGGAGCTGACTTTTGGTATCTAGTGTGGGCATGTCTGCGCATTTAGGTGTTTTGGACAAATGTTACCAAATTTTTGTCTGATCTCCTGGAAAATACAGTCCCTATGACTCCCAAATTATGCCTTTTTGGTATTATTGACGAAGAAACCTGTGATCAATATGTCAAAATATTTTTGAGAGAAACCTTATTTCTGGCCCGTAAGGCAGTAGCAGTTAGATGGATGGGGGAGAGAAACCCTTTGCAAAATCAGTGGAAGACACTGGTGAACACTGTTATCCCATATGAAAATATAGTATATAAGAATAGGGGTTGTGCTTCCAAGCTTTCAAAGATATGGGGACTGTGGTGTTCTTCTCCGCAATCTATGTATTCACCCCGATTGTTAACTGACTCTCTTACTGCCATTTCTCAGCGATTGTGATCTTGTATAACACATTGACACGACGACTATGTACAAACATTGTTTAATTACATGTGTGCAGATCCTGACATAGTACAACTTGTTCTGGTTGTATATACTATTATGTGTGTACTTTTGTATACCATGTGCATTTCATTCGTTCAATAAAACAAATAAAAAAAAAAGAAGGCGGAGGATCCCTAAGGAGTACCAGCACCTTACATATAAATTAGAGCGGACTGAATACAACAAAGTGAACAATAGTGATAATAGGTGACAGAATTGGAGATAGCTCCTGGAAGGGGTGCTAAAAGATAGAGCAAACAGAGGCCAGCGAAAGGAGGGCCATGCCGTGGTACAGAAGGAAAACAGACAATATTATGCAAGTATAATGGATATGATTCGCAAAAACTTACCCTACTGCTGTGGACACGAGTGTGAACGCCGGCGCTGGGGAAAGGCAGTGGATCTCACCATCTTAAATAGGCCTAGAGGGCGGACCGTGCAGAGTCCGAAACACCTGAGAGCAATACCATGGTGTCTCGGGCTCCGCAAACATGTCGGGACTCCCGCGCATGCGCACCAAAAAATCACCAAGAAACTGTAAGCCCCTTTAGTGGAACATTTTCCCACCCACAAACATTCTGTAAGCCAATCACGCTTCCAAGTAATTGACTGGTCCCCCCTCTAAGACGAGGAGGGGATCGCGAGCAGTTGCTTCGGGAGAGAGAGATGTCTTGGATCCGTCGGCTTAATACTCTACAACCTGTTGATCTTAATAAAGATTATTGCTGGGACTAATATGTAGGATGATGTGAGCTCTAATGGCACATAATTATATATGATGCTTTATTCAGTGCTCGTTCAATTCTATACTTTTGTTTCTTTCTTTTTTGAATTCCGTATCTTTGCCTCTTTCATTTTCAGGGCCGGTGATGTCCATTAACGGGTGGTGACACTGGTGAAGCATGTCCTACGGGCCGTATTTCTGCTACTTCTGCCATCCTTAGGTGGTCCTGGTTGGATTAATTGCTACATTGCGAGGGGCTTATGTTCACTGTGGTATGAGTTGCGCATATGCATGATAGACACATCTGTATGCCTACTATTTATTTAGCATATATATATGATTTTAACTTATTCTTGCTCTAGCACTAGTCATGTTTTGACTTATGTTCATAAATCAGACTTCTTTGACAGCTATACCGTATGTTCCCATTCATTTATCCCCATTTGCGCTCCACCACCATGGGGACTTAACTACTAGTATGGCAGTATTTCACTCGTCGATGCCCCTGACGAAGCTCCACGAGTGAAACCCGGGTCGGGCAAATCGAGAGGAAAATTGTGTCTTATGCTGTTTTTATTGCTTCTTCTGTGAGTATAATTAAAAAAGAGATTCATTTATGCATGATGGTATTGCACCAGAGGAGTTTTTTATTGCCATTATAGTGTACTGAAAAGAAAACTGCTGAAGGGAGAAACAAGTTCCATCGGAGGAGGGAGTGTTATATGTCTCAACTTTCTCTGTGTCTATTAAGTATATAGGACTGGTGAAGGTATGTGATCCATGAGGGTACTTCACTACGGTATATGCTCTCTGACGTTTCACAGGATCTCCACATGCAAGGAGCCTGGTCTCTTGGACGACTCGATTAAGTGCCACATTGACATAGCATGGGAAACAAGAGAGGAAGGGATGCGCGGTCTCAATATCTTTGCGTTTTGAGTTAGTGGGAGATAGTCACTGTACGTTAGATAGTGATATAGTGTAGCTGATAGGTTCCAGTGCAGGGTGTTAGGTAGTGTGAGGTTCTGCTGTCCATACATACATGCTACAGACATAGTGCTATGATGTCACAAGTTAACAACAATACTTAGTGCACCAATCAGTAATATGTAGTCAGACCTGCTAAAATGTGAAATTGCACATATTGTGTCAAAATATGCGTATCATTAATTGCGGATTTGCGCAGAAGCGAATATATTGGAGCACTCTATATGGCATAAAAAAGTTACTGTAATGTTCTGCCTTGCAAACCATTTTCTCTGGTATCAGGAAACTTCTAGCAGCTTGAAAAATGTAGCAAAAGTGACCCACTCCTGTTTTGCACGTGCAATACGCATATACAGTTGTGTTCAAAATTATTCAACCCCCAATGCTGTAAAGGGTTTTAGGGAATTTAGTGTACATTTGTAATTGTGTTCAGAATGAAATCTTACAAGGACTTTTTAAAGAACCAAATGCAACTAAAATGACATCAATTGTTTTTGTAATACAGTATTAAATGTTTTTTTTGTGATTTTTTTCATTGATGCAATTATTCAACCCCTCAAAGACTACCACTAGAGATGAGCGAACTTTAAAAAAAAGTCCGGTGTTTGGCGTTCGGATTGTGGTAAGTCGCGCATCCCATTATGGATTCCACTATAGCGGCATATGGAATCCATAAGGGGCGGCTGCCACCAACCTGAACTGTTGAACAGCCGAAGGACCTGGGGTGACGTCACTGTCATGTGATCAGTGCAGGGGGCGTGGCTCAGCACGGGATCAAATCCAGTGCTGAGCCACGCCCCCTGCACTGATCACATGACAGTGACGTCACCCCAGGTCCTTCGGCTGTTCAACAGTTCGGGTTGGTGGCAGCCGCCCTTATGGATTCCATATGCCGCTATAGTGGAATCCATAACGGGATGCGCGACTTACCACAACCCGAACACCGGACTTTTTTTTAAAGTTCGCTCATCTCTAACTACCACTCTTAAGAACAGAGGTTCATTTAAGTGTTTTCGATCAGGTATTGAAAACATCTGTGGATGTCAAGGAGCAGCAATCAAGCATAATAAGCACCAATTAGGCACATTTAAAATGACTGTGATACTCGACGACATTTGTTGCGTGACAAAAAGTCGCACTATTGTCGCGTGACAACTTTTATAATGGCAGTCTATGGTGTCGCATTGCGACATGCAACATGCTGCGACTGCGACGCGACAGTCGCAAAAAATCCATTATAAAAATTGTCACGCGACAAATGTTGCAGTGAAGTTGTGCCCTATTTGTCGCGCGACAAATGTCGTCGTGTGAACGTAGCCTAAAGCTGAGGACGGCAATACAAATGAATGGAGAGAGATGAGCGCTTCCACAATAGAAGTGCTAATTTTCCACAGCTCTGCTGCCGCCGCAATCCACCACTTATCTCGGACTTCTTCTAGGGGGGAGGTCCAAACAACCCCCCCCCCCCATGGGTGAACCCCTGATGCCAACAGTCGGTTGGTGCCCCAGTTGTCCAACCCCCCTGATCATACCCTTAGGCCCCTTTTAAACGGGCGAGTTTTCTGCGCGCGTGCAATGCGTGATGTGAACACATTGCACCCGCACTCGATCCGGACCCATTCATTTCTATGGGGCTGTGCACATGGGCGGTCATTTTCACGCATCACTTGTGCATTGCGTTAAAATCTCAGCATGCTCTATATTGTGCGTTTTTCACACAACGCAGCTCCCATAGAAGTGAATGGGGCTGCGGGAAAATTGCAAGCATCCACAAGCAAGTGCGGATGAGGTGCGATTTTCCCGCATGGTTGCTAGGAGACGATCGGTATGGGGACCCGATCTTTATTATTTTCCCTTATAACATGGTTATAAACCAAAATAATAGCATTCTTTAATACAGAATGCTTAGTAAAAGGACAATTGAGGGTCAGAAAAAAAATAAAAATAAACTCACCTCCTCCAATTGATCGCGTAGGTGCCGGTCTCCTGTTCTCTCCAGCTGTGGGTAAAGGACCTGTGGTGATGTCACTGAGCTCATCACATGGTCCATCACATGATCCATCACCATGGTGATGGACCATGTGATGTGATGTCGCCACAGGTCCTTTACCCACAGCTGAAGAGAGAACAGGAGACCGGCACCTAGGCAATCAATTGGAGGAGGTGAGTTTATTTTTTAACCCTCAATTGTCCTTTTACTAAGCATTCTGTATTAAAGAATGCTATTATTTTCCCTTATAACCATGTTATAAGGGAAAATAATAAAATTGACCTAACCCAAACCAGAACTTCAGGGATGAAGTCCGGGTTCGGGTCTGGGTAACAAACATGCCGATTTTTCTCATGCGTGTGCAAAACGCATTAAAACAGTTTGCACTTGCGCGGAAAAATCATGCATCTCCCACAACGCACCCACATCTTATCCGGGCGTCAAACTTGACGCCCGTGTGAAAGATGCCTTAACCCGCTATCCTGTGTATAGGGGATATAGTAACATAGTAACATAGTATATAAGACCGAAAAAAGACATTTGTCCATCCAGTTCGGCCTGTTTCCTACAAGTTGATCCAGAGGAAGGCAAAAAACCCCTGTGAGGCAGAAGCCAATTTTCCCCACTTAAGGGGAAAAAAATTCCTTCCCGACTCCAATCAGGCAATCAGAATAACTCCCTGGATCAACGATCCAACTCCCTGGATATAACTCCCTGGATATGTTGTGGTAATGCCAGAATCCTTTTAACTAGTTGTAAATTTGCAAATCATGTATCATGTATCTACTGCTGTCTAGAGCTAACTACTCTCTATGCAGTGCAGGACTGGACATTTTCTGTACCAAATAAACCTGCCAAGGGGGCAAGTAGTAAAGACCTGAAATTTGTCTACAAGTGTAGAGAATGGGTATTGCAGAAGCGTGGCTTGTTGCATTCCTCTGTGAGGAGGTCCGGGGACAATGGGCTTGTCCTGCATTGCACATGGTTTACTAGCTCCATAGTAACCAGTCATAATGAAGCAGACACTGACAGCAGCCAGGTATGGACTCTCCCCGCACGTCTCTTCATATCCTGTCTGTACGCATTTATGGAGTGGAAAGGAAATATCCATTTCTATATGCATTAATGGGCTGTATAATTAGTGTCTGTATAACACAACACAGATCATTCAGTGTGTTAAGCAGCCTGTAGTCATGACATGTAAAGTTCAGTGCAGGCCTTAGGTTACATGGAAACTTTACGTCTGAAATGTTAGGATTTATCTCTCTTGTATCACACGCAGGATGTAAGGAGATTCCAGACCGAGCAGCATCGTCCTTTTCTAGAGGGGACTTTATTTATTGAGCTGTTAACCGGTAACTAAGGAAGTGAAGAGAAAAAAGTTATGTTAATATTTATACTAAATGGTAATATATTATGTACAGGAGTGATCTGCAGGCTATTGTGGAACTAAAAGTCCCAGCATGACATAAAAGCTGCAAAGTCAGACTATCAGGGCATGCTTGGACTTCAATGAATGAATGATTGGACATGGGGTGTGCTGCAGGTATAGGGATACAATTGTATACCAAGCATATACTTATAAGGCCTCTTTCACACGACGCCCGGATAAGAGGCGGGTGCGATGCGGGAATATGCGCGATTTTCCCGCGCGGGTGCAAACGTTTGTAATGCGTTTTGCACACGCGTGAGAAAAATCGCCATGTTTGGTACCCAGACCCGAAGCCGGACATCGAAGTCCGGTTTCGGGTCTTCTGGAGAATTTATTATTTTCCCTTATAACATGGTTATAAGGGGAAATAATAGCATTCTTAATAAAGAATGCATAGTAAAATGAAGTGGAAGGGGTTAAAAATAATAAAAGTTAACTTACCTTAGCCACTTGATCGCGTAGTTGCGATCTTTTACAGGATGCATCTGGATGGAGTAGTACATATTGCTGAGCCTTTCATTTCGTTGGGTCTGTGTACATGAGCGTCGTTTTTCACGCATCATATTTGTGTTTAAGAAAAATCGCACCATCAGTTTTTTTACTGAACAGACCCATGACTCATTTAAGTCAATCAGTCTGCAGCAAAATGTGGGGTGCACACGGACAGCATCCATATTTTGCGGATTTGGGGTTTGCAGACCACAAAATGGACTTGGTTGTGTGCATGAGGGTTTACATTTTGCATCTGCAGTACTTTTTTATCATAACTATAAGCCGTGCTTACTTAAATCCTAAGAATTTGTGATCGCAGTAATTTATAGACACAGGATGTTCCCTAGAGCTATATTTGTTAATCTTGACCTGATCTGAGCTAAGTGTTAGTAGAATTATTTACTTATTTCACCTTAAATGTTTAAGAAAAGATATATACAGTATCACGTGTGAAGGACGGATAGATGAATAAGTGAGGCAGTCAGAAAGGACATAAGACAGAGCCATCCATACACTCCTACCCGGAGGCCGCTCCTCTCCAGTTCATAATTCATATAATACTAACAACTAAACGTCCATGTTCCTTAACAGTCCTCACTCTCTGTTCTTAAGACTAATGCTGTACAGTAAGAAAACCAGATTTATCATGTACAATTGAAGCAGTCAGAGCTGGTTATAACAGGATCTCCTGGGGGAAGAAGGAAAGTCAAAAAAGCATTAAAAGACTTTAGTGTAATGGATCATTATAGTATATCACAGGGAACGAGGGAAATCAGAATGATCTACAGTATAAGAAATAAAAGCGTATTAATAATGGTGTTCTATTTTCCTGTTATTATACTTCTTTATTTCCTGTGTATGTAGGAAATACATCCAGCACTTAAGCAGAACTGTGGAGGCAAAATAAGGGATGAAGATATATTATAACCCCTTAGTGACCAGCCTGTTTTGATTTTTGCGGGACGACTTGTATTTTTCATTGGCATTATTTTGGAGTATATTATGCTTTTTAAACGCTTGTTTTTAAGATTTTTTGGTGGCAACTAAGAATAAATTAGCAATTCTGTCGTAGGGGATAAGTTACGTGATATTTATGTAGTCCGGGTCGTTACGGACACGGCAATACCAAACATATGGGATTTTTTTTTTTGCAATTTCTTTAATTGAAAAGCGTATTTTTAATGGAATTTTTTTATTTAATAAATGTTTTTTTTTCTTTTTTACCACTTAATAGTCCCAAAAGGGGACTATAACAGACAGTATTTTGATTTCTTTTAAAATGCAATGCACTATCCCTATAGTGCATTGCATTTTAATGGCAATGCTATTCTGACATTGACCAGTAGGCTGCGCCAGAGAGTCTGCTTCTTCTGTCAGCACTTTACATAAGGCAGGCGCCATTTCCCGCCGCATGTAAAGTGTTAAACAGCCCGAATTGGCACTCCTGCCAGTCTAGGCTGTGAGAGCAGGGCAGGGCTCTCATGTGAGGACCCGTGCAGCGCTTAGACTAGGCCCCCCGTAAAAATACGTATGGGTGGTCACTAAGGAGATAAAGTAGTATTAACTTTTAACTATTGTATTTTGACTAGAAAGGGTCTTCTATGTCGTCAGATTTGGTCAGATTTCCCTTGCTTAAAGTGTGTTATAGAGCAGAAGGAGCTGAGCAGATTGATACATAGTTTTATGGGAAAAGATTCAGTAAAACTGGTAATTTATACATTTAAACTCCTCGTTCCAGGCTTTGAAGTACAAGAGAGACCTATCAGTGATTGACAGCTATCTCTGTATACACAGTCGTAAAGGGCAGGCTGTCAATCACTGATAGGACCGCCTCCTGGACTTCAAAGCCCAGAATGAGAAGGAGTATAATTTGCAAGTTTTACTGAATCTTTTCCCACAAAAATATCAATCTGCTCAGCTCCTCCTGCTCTATAACATGCTGCCTGCAGCTTGGACAGCATGTTCAATGTGACAGTGCCAGTGTCTTCACAAACAGCTGATCGACAGGGGTCCCGGGTGTCAGACCCCCGCCGATCAGATGCTGATGATCTATCCAGAGGATAGATCATCAGTTTAAAATTACTGCAGAACCCCTTTAAATCAAGTTTTTATTTTAATGTTTTTGGTGATGGTATTTAGTTATGTTAAAAAAAAATATTCTGGCCTCTGAGTCCACAGAATACAACAAATATTTATGGCACATACATACCGAATATACTCGAGTATAAGCCGAGTTTTTCGGCACAAAATTTGTGCTGAAAAAACCGAACTCGGCTTATTATCGAGTCATAAATTAAAAATCTGAAGAGCGGAGTGGGAGGAGGAGCGGGGGGAGGAGGTGGCGGGCATTTGCGGCAGGGCCGATGCGCTCACTGCGCTCCGGCCCCACCGCTCATGTATAGTTTTTAAATTCGATTATACTATACAGTTATTCTTACTATAATTCTTGTCCCCTCTGTACTTCATCACATGCGGCAGTCGGGCAGTGAATACTTCAGGCCGGGCGGACGAGAGCAGCGTGACTTGCTGATGTCACGTGCCTGCACGGCCTGCTTTATGAATGAAGCAGGCGGCGCAGGCACGTGACGTTAGTCACACTGCGCTCGCTCTCCCGCCCGGCCTGAAGTATTCACTGCCCGACTGCCGCATGTGATGAAGTACAGAGGGGGCAAGAATTATAGTAAGAATAACTGTATAGAATAATCAAATTTAAAAACTATACATGAGCGGTAATGAGGGATGTGGATAGGCGTTATGGGATGAGGGGATGTGGATGGCACTGTTATGGGATGGGGGATGCCATCCACAGCCCCCATCCCATAAGTGCCATCCACAGCCCCCATCCCATAACAGTGTCATCCACATCCCCTCATCCCATAAGTGCCATCAACATCCCCCTTCCCATAACAGTGTCATCCACATCCCCTCATCCCATAAGTGCCATCAACATCCCCCTTCCCATAACAGTGTCATCCATATCCCCTCATCCCATAAGTGCCATCCACATCCCCCTTCCCATAACAGTGTCATCCACATCCCCTCATCCCATAAGTGCCATCCACATCCCCCATCCCATAACAGTGTCATCCACATCCCCTCATCCCATAAGTGCCATCCACAGCCCCCATCCCATAACAGTGTCATCCACAGATCCCCCATAACAGTGCGTCATCCACAGATCCCCCATAACAGTGCGTCATCCACAGATCCCCCATAACAGTGCGTCATCCACAGATCCCCCATAACAGTGCGTCATCCACAGATCCCCCATAACAGTGCGTCATCCACAGATCCCCCCATAACAGTGCGTCATCCACAGATCCCCCCATAACAGTGTCATCCACAGATCCCCCCATAACAGTGCGTCATCCACAGATCCCCCCATAACAGTGCGTCATCCACAGATCCCCCATAACAGTGACATCCATTTCCACCTCGGCTTATACTCGAGTAACTACTTTTCCCAGTTTTTTTGGGGTAAAATTAGGGGGGTCGGCTTATACTCTGGTCGGCTTATACTCGAGTATATACGGTACTATTAGAAAATAATGACTGATTATGTGTTTTGGACTGTACTATTGTGTGACTCTACTATTGGCATTTATTCAATAACTATATTTAATTTTAGTCATGTATGTTCAAACTATGTTACTTTTACAAATTATGTTTAATATCAAGGTTTAAAATGACATTTTTATAAAAACGACTAAAAATCTGATTGTTCAGTATAGCTATTTAATCAGTGAAAAAAAGGTGACAAATTCCCTGTACATCTACTAAACCAAACACTAGGAGAACATATCACAATGCTAGATCATTTATAAATGCACAATAATAATAAAAACACATTATTACCAGAGGGTCACATTGATAGATGAACAAGTAAATCTGACCCTAGTTCTGTAGTTAGCCCGTACTGACTCTTAATGGGCAATTTTGTTGAAAGCTCCATCAATAATAATGGCATTTGTTAAAACGCACCCTATAAACATTCTTCCTTGTCTGAGCCCAGGCTACTTTGTCATATATGAGTGGAATTCAGGAAGTGGTGGAAATAGCAGACACATCTTTAATTAAAGACTCCGATGTGTCAAAAAGGGTGGTCATTATAGGTCTTTAGAGAAGTAGAGCACTTTATGAAATGTAGTGGTTTTCTATTGCATAGTTATCCCCTAGTTCATGCAAAGTAAACCATTGGTGGACTATAATACGGTATGGTTTCTCGTAGCTCATGTCCATTTATGCTATAGTTTTACAGAGTAAAAAAAAAAAAGTCTCACATGTATGTAACAGCACAAAAAGGCAAAAGATGCCAGCATTGATAGACATGATCCCATGGTAGCGAGGGTCCAAAATTTCAATAGCTCATGTGCTGAGTCCATACGTTGTGGCTGCAGCACAGCCTAGGTGTACCCAAAATGCAAATAGAACCGTACCGACATGAGCATTTAGGATTTTATTTGAATTGATTGCAAGTAAAAGCAGTTTGAGTATTAATGGCCACATGGTTATGCAGCTCAACAGAACCCCCATCGTTCAGCTGTTGGTGCTCAGGCAAGCACAGTGCCTTACATTTTATAGTGGCTATGCTTGGTATTGCAGCTTGGTACCATTCACTTGAATGGGTCTGAGCTGCAGGAAGGCCATGTGACCAATGGACATTACATCACAGGCTTGAAGCAGAGGCCGCAATGTCGCCCGAGCACTCAAAACACTGATCCTGCAACAGTCGAGTCCTGCAAAACCAATTTAAAAGTAATGTCTTCTTGGGAAAATCTTTTTTATTATGCTTCTGGGAATGAGCTGATCACAGCCACAGGCTGTCCCACTGATGTTGTATCCAACAATTAGCTTTAATATGTGGGGGAACCTGGAAGCTAGTGTCTCATTTCTTTGCAGCTCCACCCCAAGAGAAATTAAATATTAGATTGTACCCATTGAAATAAATGCTATTTCAATGTAACGCATGGACACTCCAGGTTCTTAAAGGGTTTGTCTGGGATTATTATGTTGATGGCCTATCCTCAGCATAGGCCATCTATATCTGATCGGCAGGGGTCCAACACCCCCCTAATCGGCATGGATTACTTCATGCTGTCCAACATCCCACACCCCTGCTGATCAGCTGCTCTGCAGTATCTGGGAAGTACACAGCTCTATCCATTGTGCTGTAGATGGAGCTGGTTACTGTGTTGATGCTCCCATTGAAGTAACCAGACAATGGACGGGACTGTGTGGTTCTGGTGCTGGAGCTACTGCAGAACAGCTAATTAAGGTGCTCTTCCCAAGGAGAGATAGTACCCCCCCAAATCCTGACTTAGGCCTCTCACCCAGTAAACCAGAAACGGCTGTCTGCTGATGAGATGCTGGCTTATTTAATAACAGAGTCATGTCTCAAGGCCTATTTAAAGGGTTAAACATTGACTTATAGGATAGCTGCCTTACATCTGGTGGTAGAGGTGGAGGTAGAGCTTGTTAAGAGCTCATTTGCATCCCTTTCTTCCCAGAATTCTAGAGGAGCATGTATGGCCTATAAGTCTCCTCAAGCCAACTAAGGCGCTCTCTTCCCAAGGAGAGATAATACCCATTAAATCCATTCACTTATCTGTTACTTCATTCTGCAGATGTAATATTGCAAATGAGCAGTTAAGTGTACTAAGGACACAAGGTACTCTGAGCACCCTTCTTGATTGACCACATAGTCATTTCACCTTGTCTTTTAATCAGTCTGCTCCATACATTCCTTAGCAGCCAATAACAAACATGTAAGTTTATTGGTCACTATGAGGGTAAATGGGTTGTCCAGGATTAGAAAAACTGGTTCCTGAAACAGAAGCACATCTGTCCATTGGTTGTGTCTGGAATCACAACTCTGCTCCATTAAAGGGAATTTAGTTGAGCGGCAATACTGCACACAACCTGTGGAACGATGTGGGGCAATTTTGAAAGGAAACAGGACTATTTTTTTTATCCTGGACAACCCATTAATGTTTTAAAGGCTATCAGTGATATCATAGTATGGGGGATGCATATGGGAAATCTTGTGGACGACTGTGTGAGGAACAGACGAGAGGAGAGCAAAGGAGGAGTAAGGATCGGAGATTACTCCGTATCTGGAAAGCAGATCAGAGATGTACAGAGGGGATAGGTTGTGGACGGCCTTATATGTAGTTGTTAGTGAGGAGAAATGAGGGGAGAGGTGGATTAACTGGGCAGCAGAGTTGAGTATAGATTGGAGGGGTGCGAGAGTGCTGGATGGGAGGCCACAGAGAAGGATGTTGCAGTAGTCTAGTTGGGACACTATGAGGGCGTGCACCAGCCCTTGACTTGACTCCAGGTTGAGGAAGGAGGGAATACTAGAGATGTTCTTGAGTTGAAAGGGGCAGGTAAATATTTTGATGTGTGGCTTAAAGATTGCATAACACTGTAACAAATTGGTGAATGGGACATTAAAATTAAAATTTGATATTCCATAACATAAGCTATGTAAAATATATAAATACCTTTATCTTGTTCCCCAGTGTTAATTGTTTCATTCAATCTATATTTCTTTTTTATAGATGGATGAAATTAATTTAATTCAGAGTTGGTCCAGATACAATAATAAGGTACAAGCCCTGCAGCAGTCTCTTGGACTTCCGTCATGGCAAAAATCAAAGGTAATTCTAATTATTTCTGAATGATGCCTTCTCTCTCGTATGACTCACATTCGAGTAAATGAACAGGCTAATGGCACAGTCCCTGCAGATTGTGTAAGACTGCAGGGACCACACATGAGACACTATACATATTTTGGATTTCGGCCTCACTTGGCCACAGCTGTCAGCAGCGTCGAGTGAGTCTAACAACTAGTTTGAAGGTGAGTTAACATCTACGGTGTCCATATTAGGACATCGTCAGACATCATCCACAACTCCATCCTCCGTCAGTCAAAACACCCTCCTTCGTCAGCCCAAACTCCATCAGTCCTCTTCCCTCAGGCAAAACTCCATCCTCTGTCAGCCAAAACTCCTTTCTTCCTCATCCAAAACTGCCTCCTCCCTTAGACCTCAGCCAAAATGCCCTCCTCCCTCATCCAAAACTCCATCAGATGTCAGACAAAACTCTCTCAGATATCAGCCAAACCTCCCTCATCCATAACTGCCTCCTCCCTCAGACATCAGCCAAACCTCCCTCATCCAAAACTGCCTCCTCCCTCAGACCTCAGCCAAACCTCCCTCATCCATAACTGCCTCCTCCCTCAGACCTCAGCCAAACCTCCCTCATCCAAAACTGCCTCCTCCCTCAGACCTCAGCCAAATCGCCCTCCTCCCTCATCTAAAACTCCATCAGATGTCAGACAAAACTCCCTTCTCCCTCAGAAATCAGTCAAAATTCCCTCCTCCCTAACTCAAAAGTATGTAATACACAAACTCTACGCCAGAAGAAGCTGCTAGCTGCTGGAAAGGCAAAGGACCTGTGATGATGTCATGACCATGTGATGAGTCATGTGTGTGGGAGGGGTCATATTTCACAGCGGCTGTGTACAGAACTGTAGTCATCAAATAGAGCTGTGTATTAGAGATGTGTGTACTGTGTAATAGAGATATGTGTGTATCCTATCTCTATTACACAGTACACAGCTCTGCTACATGCAGGATACACACATATCTCTATTACACAGTACACACATCTCTAATACACAGCTCTATTTGATGACTACAGTTCTGTACACAGCCGCTGTGAAATCTGACCCCTCCCACACACATGACTCATCACATGGTCATGACATCATCACAGGTCCTTTGCCTTTCCAGCAGCTAGCAGCTTCTTCGGGCTTAGAGTTTGTGTATTACATACTTTTGAGTTAGGGAGGAGAGAATTTTGACTGACTTCTGAGGGAGAAGGGAGTTTAGTCTGACATCTGATGGAGTTTTAGATGAGGGAGGAGGGCGATTTGGTTGAGGTCTGAGGGAGGAGGCAGTTTTGGATGAGGGAGGTTTGGCTGAGGTCTGAGGGAGGAGGCAGTTTTGGATGAGGGAGTTTTGGCTGATGTCTGAGGGAGGAGGCAGTTTTGGATGAGGAGTTTTGGCTGATGTCTGAGGGAGTTTTGTCTGACATCTGATGGAGTTTTGGATGAGGGAGGAGGGCGTTTTGGCTGAGGTCTGAGGGAGGAGGCAGTTTTGGATGAGGGAGGAGGGCATTTTGGCTGATGTCTGAGGGAGGAGGCAGTTTTGTATGAGGAAGAAAAGAGTTTTGGCTGACAGAGGATGGAGTTGTGGATGATGTCTGACGATGTCCTAATATGGACACTGTAAACATCTCTTGGTCATTGGCAACCTTTTCCATTACTTTCTCCATAATCCTTCCTCTGCACACTCAGTCTCTCATCCCGTCTCTTGTCACTAACTTTTAATGATCTCATATAAGCTGCTATGTCTGCTATTGTTGACTACTTCATGGGCATCATATTATGTGGTAATCTTGTAGATGTCCTGCACTTAATGAGCCTGTCCTAATGTAATTGGCCCTTGGATACGTTGAGATGTAAAGCTGCGGCAGAGCACAATAATCTTGACCTATATATTAAATACGTCATCCACAAGACTGTTAACTGCGAAATGGGTTGTTTACTGGAATTCACTCTTCAAAAAGGTGCAATTCTGTTAACGTTACATAACTTGGCTGTCACGGTGGGGGGGTGGGGGAAAACTCCCCACCGTATAGCATGGCTAAACAGGGGTAGCAACTAGGCCAGGACACTGGTAAAAGGGATCTGGTCACCTCCTATTGCATCCCCAATCCTCGCCGTTACTTCTAACCGTATGAGCGGACCAGAATGGTAGGATGGCTCATACCCAGGAAACCTAGGACCCTGAGTTGCCCTGAAAATCCCTCAAATAAAGAAAGGACTGAGACGACCTGTTCATCCCAGACAGGGATGAACAGTAGTCTCACAGGCCTAGCTGCAAAAGAAGGGACCTGCAGTGCACAGCTCCTGAATTGGCAGGTAATAGCCCAGAAACAACTCTCACTTACTTGCCGCAGAAACAACGTTGTCGGACCCTATGCCGACAGGGTGCATGGCAGCCCCAGGCAGAGCTGCACATTGACTTGTGGTTCCCCCTCCGGGGAACCCTGAGACTCCCTTCCGGTGGTACAACACACAGGGAACATGTCTAGCAAACATGCTGGACAACAGACACCAACAGACCAGACAAGTAACAACCACTAAACAAGACAACAGCCACCCATACATAAACATCTTCACACATATGCAAGGGTAGTGAAGGGAAGGTAGACAATGGGATGACATAGATGGCATCGGGGAGACATCGATGTCCCACTGGGTGGCCCTCAAGGACTGGGCAGATGGAACACCCAGGACAGGAGAATAGGCTCAGCACAAACAGAAGCTGGAGTACAACTAACTCCAGCCTGAAAGCCACAGGCAAGATAAACACTAAGTTGCCACACCCAGCCAGGTAGTTAACCCCTCCAGCACCAGACAGGGAGGAACCATGAAATGAGGGGCAAAGCAGATACATGCTGCAAAAACAACATGTTGCCCCAGGCAACAGCATGCATGGCAACCTTGTCACGGTGCACAACAAGCAAGGCCGTGACATTCGCTTAACCAGCCTGAATAGTCACTTAAAACTTTTTAGGCAGCCACAGTGGTCTGCATGCCTCCTCATATACAGGAGCTTCTCTTAGTTGTGTATGTCCTCTGGACTCCTGGGATGACACTGAAGGAAAGCAACATCCTAGTGAGCAACACGGCTGGTTCCTACCTACCCCCAACACCTCGTACCACTTTATCAATCCCAAGGAACAGCCCCAACCACCGCTGACTATAATCAAGCCCAGCAATAAAATGAAAGGGGTTATTCCATGATTGATGTAAAAAAAAAAAAAAAGAAAATCACAACCTCTTTCTCAAAGCCAGAACCAGCCCTGTACCTCACTTGGATCCAGAGATATCTGCATCATGGCTCCAATTGGTCTGCTAGATTTATTTCAAGCTGCCAGCTCAGTGGAAGTGTCCTTTTGCTGGGTAATGGCAGCTAAAGGATAGCACTGAATATGTGCGTCCAACTCACTGAGGTGGCCAGAAAAATTAGAAAAAGACCAAACAGCAGGCGGCGCTATACACGTAGATTTAATTTAATAACTCAATGGCTATAATACATTTTTAATCAAAATCAATTATAAAAGTATTTAGATGCAGGGGCTGTTTTGAAAAATGTAGAAGATTTTTTAGTGGGACAACCTCTTTAACAGAAATAAAAAAGATCAGCATGGCGGAAGGAAGGAAACTGCCCACATTACAGTAAAGTAATTACTACATGTAGGAGTATTGAGTTCTGTCCATTTACTTACTGAAAACGGAATACTAACACTAAAGATAAATGTGTTATTTTACTTTTGCCTTTTTACAATTTCCTGAAGCAGAAGAGGAATCAAAAGACATAATGGGTACCTACAGAGTGCCAGAACCTCTGATAAATGACAACTTTATTGTATCTCCCGAAATACAGCCGTGAACTTGGTAAATCAGAAAGTGGAAGAGGAACATGTTTAATGTGAATTTGTGGAGCTGGAGATGTTACATAAACATTATAGGGCTGGAATAAATAGTGCCTGTGACTGTGTTTCACCTCCCGCCACTAAGTCTACAAGCGTGCCCATTGCAGGGATTCCTTAAATTACTAGCAAGTGATATAAGCTCCGGAAGAGAGAGTCAGGGACCTGGGCCTGATTAAGGACAGGAATGCCGTGTAATTACAGCTGATAATGCTACATTTACTATTACACTATGCCCGGGAAATTATATTGCTCCAAATGGTCAGACAGCAGGCAACTTTTCTGACTTGACATTTCCTGCTTTCTCCACACCACAGCCACCATTTCACAAGTCCCACGCTCCAACACCAGAAGACACCTCCAAAAAGATGTTTAAGTCTGGCCAGCGACGTATGATTGGAAGTGAGCTCCAGAGGGAGGTTCTAAAACACTGTGGACCGTCTGAATTTCACACAATGATGGAAAGTTATTCTGCAGGTTGGAACACTGCTGTTTCCTTCTTTTCCTTTTAATTTGTCCTCATGCACACGACAATAGTTTTGGTCCATTTGGTTAGTTTCTATGGGTCTGCAAAAATCCAGACAGCATACAAATGTCATCTGTGTGGTTTCCACATCTGTGTGGCCATTCTTCAAATTATAGAATACGTCCTATTCTTGTCTGTTTTGTGGAGAAAAGTAGCCATTTCTACTGATGGGTGTGAGAAAATTGCAGAATGCACACGGTTGGTATCATATTTTGCATCTATGCGGTTTGCGAACCACAAAATGGATACAGTTGCATGTCTGGGGTCTTGCATAAAGGGTTAAAATAGAGAATTGAGCAAGCCTAGAATATAGCAATAACAAAAGACAAGTCAGGTGCACACTGCGGTCTTACTAAGCCCTCAAACTGATGTTAAAATTGAGAGGTTAGTCAACATGTCCTACAGTGGAGTACATGTCTTAAGCCTGAGCACGACACCAAGGTTTCTCAAGTAGCTCGGGAACTAACACTCACCTACCTGTGCCATATGGGCAATACCAGGGGCCAGTGGGCAAAATTACAGGAATGTATTGGGCCGACTCGCAGCAGACTCCTCAGTTACCTCCAGCATGTAACCATGCCTGCAATGGGAGGATATGGCCCACACAATTGCCATCTTGTGTAGGATGTCTATTGTGGTACTTGTGGTCCGCTGCGGGCAACCTCCACCATATGCATTTTTGCTGGGGATCGCCATTAGCAACGGGCCACAAGTGCAGGATCTGCTCCCCTGTATATATATGCACAACTGCATTTTTGGGTTGAGCACATCCTGCTTCATGCCACCTTTCAGTTGGTTTGTGTATAAGCCTAGAATATACTGTGATTTTAGCCACAACATCCGTTTTGTGGACAAGGTTACAATAGATCTGCAAAAAAATGCATGCAACACGGATGTCATCTGTAGTTTTTGCAGATCTGAGTTTTGACTTGTCTATTGTCATATTTTCCATGTGGGAACCATGGCCAGTGGGGCTAAATTTGCGATAAATTTAAAAATCTGTGGTAGAATACTTAGGGTTCACGGCTATGGAAAAATCTGCTGTGTGAACATACCCTATATTGGCATGCTGTGGATTTAAAGAGGTTTCTGGGAGCAGAATATTGATGAACTATCCTCAGTTGTGAGTGGGCCACCCTTGATAATCCTGGACATTCCCGGTCATTGAAAAATGCTCTGTTAGACAAGTCCTAAAAATTGGACATGTCCGGGGAGAAGAGGATGTCTGGTCACCTTACAATAATAGTATCATAAACCTTAGTCTGTATGAATTTTCAGACATCCTTGACCCAAATAATAATTCCCCATGGACTCCGCTCTGCGTCTACATATTCTCACCAGCAACAGGGAGCTTCAATCACCTGCAATGCAACATTCAGAAGGCACACCCTCTTTCTCAAGTGTCATCCACGCTTGAGAGAGGGTGTGCTTGACGCATGAGAAAGAGGGCCTGCCTTCGAAATGTTTCATAGCGAGTGCTTGAAGTTCCCTTTCCCTGAAGACACTGAGTGGAGTGCATGGGGAATGCATAAGAATGTCGGCTTATGATCGAGGACATCTGAAAAATTATATGGCATAAGGTTTTTATGTTACTATTATTGTAAAGCTATTTTAGATGTTTTGTATATGAAATAAAAAAGCAAGAAAGATATATGAAAGTGTTTGTCCCAATTACACATTAGCGACAGATTTGTGTTAGAGTGTGGATCTCCAAGTACATTGGGGACTTGACGAGCCACAGTATTAGTTACTAGTTTGATTAATCTTCCTCAGTGACCCCAATTTTTTCAAAATTGCCTTTTCGTCCACAGCAACCAATCATAGCTCAGTTCATTTCTTAAACCGCTCTCTCATAAACAGCATTCAAAAACTAGGGCCCTTTGTGCCCATCCCAATCCCTACATTATAATGGTAAAAATAATATTCTTCTATGATTTTATTAATTATTGAATTGATTTCTTTAGGAGACTTCTTTTTAACAATATTTATTTTTGAAAGGTGCACATTTCTAAAGAAAATCTTCTATTCGAGCAACAAAATAAGCTGTAAAATAGGCCATCTGCTATCATGTACTTGATGTGCTCCACAGAAATATGTCTGCAGGGCAGGTGCTAATTAGACTAAATTATGAGTTATTATCAAAAAGTATAACACAGCTAGAGACAACCAATCTTGATTGTGAAACCGTTACATAATGTTAAAAAAGTATTCATTATAATGTCATTAAGGAAAGAAAAGTCCTTCTGAATAGTTGGCACTGTGCAGCTGGTACCGAACCATTATGTAATACTGCCTACTTTGATGCAAAACCGGAGCAGCCGCACGTTACCGAGGGTTTGCAGGTTATTAGGATAGGGCATCATCCTAAAAAAAGCCACTCTTGAAATACCGAAATTACTTGAAACACAAATTAACTTATACAGCATTTTTCATTTTAAAGCCACCACGCCGGGCTATGTAAATGAGCAACGCCATCATTCATTTAGTAATTGTCAATTACTCAATATTCATATAGAAAGCTTCTGGTAAATAATAAAATAAAAAACATACACTGGGGAGATTTATCAAACTGGTGCAAAGGAAAACTGGCTTAGTTACCAATCAGATTCTATTTTTCATTTTCCAAAGGCGATCTGAAAAATGAAAGGAGGAATCTGATTGGTTGCTATGGGCAACTAAACCAACCATTAACTTCTACTTTAACCACTTTAGGACCGCCGCACGCAGGATCGCGTGATCTCGGCGGTCCTTCTGTTCTTCCTTGACGCGGCGCGTCATCTCGCGAGAGGCGAGATTTGCTGTGAACGCGCGCGCGTTCACAGCAGGTTAAAGATCGCAAGTTATAATACTGCAGCCTGCCAGCGATGATCAATTCCTACCCATACTTTGTGTGAGAAATATCGCTGTAAACGACAACTTTTTAAAAAATTTTATACAAAGTTGGCAATTTACAGAGATATTTCTCTCACCCAACATGGGTATATGTAAAAATACACCCCAAAACACATTGCCCTACTTCTCCTGAGTACGGCGATACCACATGAGTGACACTTTTTTGCAGCCTGGGTGCAAATTCCAACGAGTACCTTTAGATTTTACAGGGATGCCCCCAATTTAGCCCCGCCCAAAATGCCAGGGCAGTACAAACACCCCACAAATGACCCCATTTTGGAAAGAAGACACCCCAAGGTATTCGCTGAGGGGCATAGTGAGTCCATGAAAATTGAAATTTTGTCACAAGTTAGCGGAAAGGAGACTTTGTGAGAAAAAACAATAAAAAATCAATTTCCGCTAACTTGTCCAAAAAAAAAATCTTCTATGAACTCGCCATGCCCCTCACGGAATACCTTGGGGTGTCTTCTTTCCAAAATGGGATCACATGTGGGGTATTTATACTGTCCTGGCATTTTAGGGGCCCTAAAGCATGAGAAGAAAAATGCATAAAAATGCTCTCCTAACAGGTACTCATTGAATTTGGGCCCTTTGCGTATCTTGGCTGCAAAGTGTCACTCATGTGGTATCACCGTACTCAGGAGAAATAGGGCAATGTGTTTTGGTGTGTATTTTTACATATACCCATGCTGGGTGAGAGGAATATCTCTGTAAATTGACAACTTTGTATAACATTTTTTAAAAAGTTGTCGTTTACAGAGATATTTCTCACACCCAGCATGGGTATATGTAAAAATACACCCCAAAACACATTGCCCTACTTCTCCTGAGTACGGCGATACCACATGAGTGACACTTTTTTGCAGCCAAGATGCGCAAAGAGGCCCTAATTCCAATGAGTACCTTTAGGATTTCACAGGGCATTTTTACGCATTTGGATTCTCACGCTTTACGGCCCCTAAAATGCCAGGACAGTATAAATACCCCACAAGTGACCCCATTTTGGAAAGAAGAAAAAAAAAATTTTTGGCACAAGTTAGCGTAAATTGTTGTTTTATTTTTTTTTTATTTTTGTTTTTCACAAAGTCTCATTTTCCACTAACTTGTGACAAAAAATAAAATTTTACATGAACTCACCATACCCCTCACCACACTTGGGGTGTCTTCTTTCTAAAATGGGGTCACTTGTGGGGTATTTATACTGCCCTGGCATTTTAGGGGCCCCTAAAGCGTGAGAAGAAGTCTGGAATCTAAATGCGTAAAAATGCCCTGTGAAATCCCAAAGGTACTCATTGGAATTGATGCCCCTTTGCGCACCCAGGCTGCAAAAAAGTGTCACACATGTGGTATCGCCATACTCAGAAGAAGTAGGGAAATGTGTTTTGGGGTGTATTTTTACATATACCCATGCTGAGTGTGAGAAATATCTCTGTAAATGACAACTTTTTAAAAAAAAATTATACAACGTTGTCAGTTTACAGAGATATTTCTCTCACCCAACATGGGTATATGTAAAAATACACCCCAAAACACATTGCCCTACTTCTCCTGAGTAGGGCGATACCACATAAGTGACACTTTTTTGCAGCCTGGGTGCAAAGGGGCCCAAATTCCAACGAGTACCTTTAGCTTTTACATGGCTGCTCACAATTTAGCCCCGCCCAAAATGCCAGAACAGTAAACACACCCCACAAATGACCCCATTTCGGAAAGTAGACACCCCAAGGTATTCACTGAGGGGCATAATGAGCCCGTCTGAGATTTTTTTTTTTGCCAGAAGTTAGCAGAAATGGAAACTTTATTATTATTTTTTTCCTCAGAAAGTGTCATTTTCCGCTAACTTGTGAAAAAAATGAAATGATACATGAACTCACCATGCCCCTCTGCGAATACTTTGGGGTGTCTTCTTTCTAAAATGGTGTCATTTGGGGGGTATTTATACTTTCCTGACATTCTAGCACCTGAAGAAACATGACAGGCGCTCAGAAAGTCAGAGCTGCTTCAAAATGCCGAAATTCACTTTTTTGCACCATAGTTTGTAAACGCTATAACGTTTACCCAAACCAATAAATATACACTTATTGGATTTTTTTTTATCAAAGACATGTAGATCAATACATTTAGAGAAAAATTTATATAGAAATGTAGTTTTTTTAAAAAAATTACAACAGGAAGTGAAAAATGTCATTTTTTTGCAAAAATGTCGTTAAATTTTTATTAATAGCAAAAAAAGTCAAAATGTCAACAACAATGAAATACCACCAAATGAAAGCTCTATTAGTAAGAAGAAAAGGAGGTAAAATTCATTTGGGTGGTAAGTTGTATGACGGAGCAATAAACGGTGAAAGTAGTGTAGTGCAGAATTGTAAAAAGTGGCCTGGTTATTAAGGGTGTTTAAGCTAGCGGGGCTGAGCTGGTTAAGGCTTGTGCACACAAACGTGTGCCACCCATGCCGTGCACCATATGTGTGGCTTGCGATGACGCATGTAGACCCATTCAACTTGAGAGCATGTTCTATTTTGTTGCGGTGCAGAGGCACAGACTGAAGGCCACTTCCATGGCCTTCTGCTCTGTGCCTCTGCTCCTTCTCTTCTGCCTCTGCTCCTTTGATACGGTAAGCACACGGCCAGTGCCCATATACGGACGGAACACTTTTGTGTGCATAAGCCCTTTGTCATCCGTGGGCAGGCCCCATCTATACGCCCGTGCCGCAAATGATAGAACATATCCCACTCTTGTTCATTTTGTGGACAACAATAGGCATTCCCAGAACAGATGGCCCTTATCCGTATTTTGCAGGTCCATGGTTTGCAGACCGCAAAAGAGATATGGTCATGTGCAGGAGACCTGAGGCCGCTTTCACGGTCAGTGTTTGGTAACTGTTTGATCAGTGACTTCCATCGTGAAGCCTATAAAGAGATAGGTCTTCATTTATTAAAACTAATGGGAAAACTGACTTAGCTGCCCATAGCAACCAAACAAAGCTTGCCTTTCATTTAAAGTGTCTGAAAAAATGAAAGGTGAGCTCTGATCGGCTGCTATGGGAAACTACGACAGGTTTTTCCATTGAGGCCATGAAGTATAATAGAAAGATTTGCTCCTGTTCTGTGTTTTACACCCACGCTTGGTTTTGGCTCACAGTCACTGATGAAAATTCTGCGACTGAATATCAGTTCCATTCATCTAAATGGGGCAGCAAGCACGTGGATTTCTGCAAGCTCCGTTAAGGTGAATGGAACAGATTTTCCGTTGCAGAATTTTCTGCCATAAAATCTGCCGCGTGTGAAGGCGCCCTTAGGCCTCTTTCACACGAGCGAGTTTTCTGTGCAGGTGCAGTGCGTGAAGTGAACGCATAGCACCCGTACTAAATCTTGACCCATTAATTTGAATTCGTCTGTGCACGTTTTTCACACATCGTTTCTGCATTTAGGAAAAATCGCAGCATGTTCTATATTCTGCGTTTTTCACGCAGCTCTGGCCTCATAGAAGGGAATAGGGCTCCAGGGAAAAACGCATTGCACCCGGAAACAAAGCGTTTTTCACTGATGGTTGCTAGGAGATGTTGTTTGTAAATCTTCGGTTGTTTTTTCACAAGAGGGAAAAATGCATCAAAACTGATTGCACCCGCGCAGGAAAAACTGAAACACCAAAAGCAAATGCAGACAAAACTGACTGAACTAGCTTGCAAAATGGTGCGAGTTTCAATGAACGCATCCTGACACAATCTGTATCATTTGTGTGAAAGAGGCCTTAGAGGAACATGGAAATACTTTTTGGCAAACATGCCTACAACCACTATAAGGCCTCTTTCACACGAGCGTGTCCGGATTAGGTCTGGATGCATTGCGGATGCGTTCAGTGAAAACTGTGCGAATTCGTAGGCAAAGCTGAGGGTTTACAAACAACATCTCCTAGCAACCATCAGTGAAAACGCATTGCACCCGCACTTGCTTGCGGATGCAATGCGTTTTTCACGCGGCCCCATTCACTTCTATGGGGCCAGAGCTGCGTGAAAAACGCAGAATATAGAACATGCTGCGATTTTCACGTGACGCAGAAGTGATGCGTGAAAAATAACGCTCATGTACACAGATCCATTGAAATGAATGGGTCAGGATTCAGTGCGGGTGCAATGCATTCAGACTCTGTGATAGAAATGGTGATTCTTGTCCGTGACTGCGGACAAGAATAGGATAGGACATGCTCTAGCTTTTTTGCTGGAAACAGATGAGATCTGCACACCTTTATGTGGGGTGGGTGCTCATAGAGAGTCAAATGGATTTTAGGCGGAATGCTATGGCACACCACACGACTTGATTTTAGAGACTTTTGCTTTTATTTATTTATAATATGCTTTTTCAACACTTTGTGTCATATTGTATCCAGTATTTTATATAAGGCATAGCATAGGGTTATACAAACATCGGGACTTCTGTGTATAACCCTATGCTATGCCTTATATAAAATACTGTATACAATATGACACTAGCTTTTTTTGCTGGGCGCGGAACAGAACTACGGATGCAGAGAGCACACTGTCTGCTGTCCGCATCTTTTGTGGCACCATTGAAATGAATGGGGCAAAATTGCGGAATGGATGCAGACCCATTCATCCTGACATGTAAATGGACCCTAAGGCCTCTTGCACACGAACGTATTTTTTTTTCAGTGTTTTGCTGTCCGTTTATAACGGATCCGTTTTTCCGTTTTTTTGCTTCCGTTTCGGTTCCGTTGTTCCGTTCCGTTTGGCATATACAGTATACAGTAATAACATAGAAAAAATTGGGCTGGTCTTAAAATTTTCAATAGATGGTTCCGCAAAAAACGGATCAGATACGGAAGACATACGGATGCACTTCAGTATGCTTTCCGTTTTTTTTGCGGACCCATTGACTTGAATGGAGCCACTGAACGTGATTTGCGGACAAGAATAGGACATGGTCTATATTTAAACGAAACAGAAAAAACGGAAACGGAAGGCATACTGAGACACTTCAGTATTTTTTGCAGACCCATTGAAGTGAATGGTTCAGTATACTGTCAGTATACTGAACTGAAAAAACTGCCAGTGTACGGTCCGCAAAAAACTGTCGTGTGCAAGGGGCCTAAAGCTGTGTTCACACATGTGTTGATCTTTCCATTCTTCTAAACCTGCAGAACAACAGAATTTTTTTTTTTTATTTTTTTTTTATTTTGAGCTTCAGTTGTGCTCAGTTTGCATCAGTTTGTGTCTCGTATTTTTGATGGAAGAAAAAACACAACAGGAAGGACTTTTGATCCCATCAAAAATAACCGATGTCTGATACTAACTGAGCACAACTGAAGCCCAAACAAGTAGGGATTAAAATAGACTAGAAAGCTCAGCATATGTGTGAACACAGCCTAAGGCCCCTTGCAGACGAGGCTGTCCGGATGCGTTCAATGAAAACTGCGCGATTTTGCAAACAAAGTCATTCAGTTTTGTTTGCGATCGCACGGGTGCAATACCATTTAATGCGTCTTGCACACGCGCGTGATAAACTGAATGTGTACAAACAACATCTCTTAGCAACCATCTGTGAAAATCTCATCGCATTCGCACTTGCTTGTGGATGCGATGCGATTTTCACAAGCCCCATTCACTTCTATGGGGCCAGTGTTGCGTGAAAATCGCAGAATATAGAACATGCTGCGATTTTAACACAACGCAAAATTGATGCGTGAAACCACAGCTGATGTACACAGACCCATTTAAATGAATGGGTCCGGATTCCGTGCGGACGCAATGCGTTCGAAACACGTATTGCACCCGCCCAGAATACTTGCTTGTGTGAAAGAGGCCTAAGGGCTCATGCACATGACTGTTATCACAGAAATTTTCTGCAGCAAAATCTGCCATGTGTGACATGTTCAACATTGTAGCCACTCAGGTACGAAGTCAAGTGTTTGGTGGGAATACAGTATTAGGCCTCATGCACACGGCCGTTGTTCGGGTCCGCGTCCGAGCCGCATATTTCGCGGCTCGGCCGCGGACCCATTCATTTCAATGGGGCCGCAAAAAATGCGGACAGCACTCCGTGTGCTGTCCGCATCCGTTGCTCCGTTCCGTGCCCCCGCAAAAAAAATAGAGCATGTCCTATTCTTGTCCGTTATGCGGACAAGAATAGGCATCTCTATAATGGGCCGCGTTCCGTTCCGCAAATTGCGGAACGGAACGCGGAGCAGCTTCCGTGTTTTGCGGATCCGCGGTTTGCGGACCGCAAAACACCCACGGCCGTGTGCATGAGGCCTTATACCGGTAAAAACCCATGACAAAAACTATCTGCATGACTATATAAAATTGGATACACACAGAGAGGTACCGTATGGCCCCACAGATCCGTATTATGGATCCATACAATCCAGATTTGTAATATTGCCACATGAAAGAGTCTGCTCAGATGTTATCTGAAAAAAAAAAAAAATGAATGTGTATTTAGAAATCGGAACATACTGTATAAACTGATGGATGAAGATATTAATAAACTATATCTCTTGGACAGGACTCCCCTGTCATCGTTCTGTGATATTAAGCATGTGCCCTCTCTTGAAAAACTGTATATTATGGAACATGTGTACCGTAATTATATCACCAGCTCACAACTGAAACAAATGGATTGTATCAAACAATGTTGTTAGTTACTTTGGCAGTGAAGACATCGCTAAAAATAGAGACAAAGTATTCATTTATTTGTTTCATTGTCACGTTCCAGGGAACGTTATACAGGGGAATCTCTATCCAGTGCCTATGATCCTAGAGGTGCAAAGTCAAGTTGATAGACCCCTTCCCTAAAGGCCCTAATTCATAGCAATTTCATACCCTGCCTTTAGGGTGCATTCACACGACCGTATGTATTTTAAGATCTGCAAAAAAAACGGATGATGTCCATGTGACATCCGTGTTGCATCCGTTTTTTTCAGATCTATTGTAGCAATGCCTATTTTTGTCCACAAAACAGACAAGAATATAGGACATGTTCTTTTTTTTTTTTTTTGTGGGGCTATGGAACGGACATATGGATGAGGACCGCATCCCATCCGCGAAAAATGCAGATCAGATGCAGACCAAAAAATACAGTTGTGTGATGCATCCTTTCTGTTCCGTTTTTATTGCCGCCCGTATACGGAACCATTCACTTCAACAGGGCCTCAAAGACAACAGAAATTACTGTGTGCATTCTGTGTCCGCATTGGCCGTTCTGCAAATAAATGGAACAGGTCCTATTATTGTCCGCAGTTCTATTATAAGGAATGCACACAGCCAGTATCCGTGTTATGAGGATCTGCAATTTGCGGATCGCAAAATAACAATGGTCATGTTCATGAGCCCTTATAGTAGGTACAGGGGCGTAGCTATAGGGGGTGCAGAGGTTGCAGTCGCTACCAAGCCCAGGAGCCTGAGGGGCCCAAAGACCCTTGTGCCATATAAGAAGACACCGGTATTATAGAAAGTGCATGCTGGTCAAGTTACACCTCTGGCTGGAGGGAAGGGATAAGGTAAAGAATTTGGCATGGGGGATGGGGTTGCAGTTTCAATTTATGGCTATGTGCCTCCCTGCCCCTGGCCACAAAGAACTGAGGGAAGAGGGGCCCAAGCTGAACTCTTGAAGCAGGGCCCATGAGCCTTTAGCTATGCCCCTGAGTAGGTACAACATTCTTATAGCAAAACTTGGCATGTTCACCTTATTGGGTCTCCTCGCATACTTACATTTACATTACTTTGATTTACAATGAATGATCAGTATCGCAATATCTTCTTTCGGTCCAAATTAAAACTCTGCAATTTGTAAACAACTAATGAAAAATCTAAAAAGCTTTGCAAATGGTCTTCATTAAAATTCTCTTATCATTTTTTGCCCACAGCTACTATGGAGACCTCTGCGTCTTCATGGTAACAGACTACAAACAAATATTGTTTAGTCTGATTTAGCAGTCGTCCTCCCTTCCATCTGTCCTTGAAACAGCGATGTGCCTGTTCAGCCAAACACTGGCTAATGCAGGTTCACCACTGTGGCCATTGCCTGGCTGAGTGGTCAGAGTTTCCTGTGTCGAGAAGGACCAGGAATGAGATACCAGCTGGAGGCAAGCATTGGAATGAGAACGGTAGAGAATCGGTGAACTAAGTAGGACTTTTTTTAAATATTTTTACAGCATTCTGTCCTTTAAAAAAATATTGGCAGGGCAATCCTTTTAATTTCACAGCTTTAAAGACAAGTGTCATATGCTGTCATAATAGTATAAAAGGCATAAATATATATAAAGGCATCGTTGTCTAAAGGCTGTGTTTTTGTCATTTCTACCTTGTTTTAAAGACTCAGAGTCTGGCTCCCCACCGATGCAGAAGGTACTCGACAAAGTTCTGATCAGAAGAAGCATGGCTCAAGCCCATAGGCAAAAGTACCGGGATGAAGCTATCAGGTATCTGGAAACATAATATTCCCTGACTAAATGATAACAATCATGTGCATTGCCTTAATTACAATTCTCTTTAGTTCTTCATCACATCACATATTTCCTGCAGAAAGTCTGCAAAACGCTGAGACTGAAAAGAGGTTTTGCTAAGTATCCTAAATATAGAATTTTTTATTATTTTTTTAAAGAAAACTGGAAGCGGCCAAAGAACATTTGAGGAAAGAGCTTAAGAATTTGGAAGCACAGAATGAGTTCTTTGGAAATGGTATGTCTTTACAAATTATGGCAGGCAGCTATGCATGTCTCCTCACATCTCAATCAGAGAACATGGACACAAGACTAGTATTGCCAAATATGGCCAAAAGCCAAGGAAAAGAGCAACCAGATGAGGAAAACCTGAAATGCTCATTAGTACATGGCTGCCTTCTGGAGACCCTAACAGGACAATGTACTTTCTGCAACTTAACCATTAACACAGCACAGCAGTATGACTATTGTAGGGCTTGACATTTAGTGTATTTCCATCCGATACTTCATCTTCTCAATATCCAGGAGAAGCAATGTCTTCAATCTCTCAGAGTCATAATATAGGGACATTGATAGAATAATGTAAGATGTGAAACACCATATTTGTACATGATGTATGATTTTGGTGAACATAGTTACAGAAATGTACATTTTTTCATGGACAAGAGTTGAATTATGATGCAAAAGGCAAAATAGCTGTAATAATAGAGTTTGTCAGGTAAGAGAGATTGTACAGATATGACTTACAGGAACACTGCAAACTATAATATTGTTTACTAGCAGAAGGGCCCAGTTTCGCACGAGTATATTTCATCTATTTAATTTAATGTTTTTGTGTGTCGTTAAAAGATATCGACAGTGACCTCCACAGTGCCCGCCCCCTTAACAGTGACCTCCACAGTGCCCGCCCTTTAACAGTGACCTCCACAGTGCCCACCCCCCTAACAGTGAGCTCCACAGCAGCCTGCCCCCTTAACAGTAACCTCCACAGCGGTCTGCCCCCTTAACAGTGACCTCCACAGCGGCCTGCCCCCTTAACAGTGACCTCCACAGTGCCTGCCCCTTTAACAGTGAACTATAAAGTGTCCACCCCTTTAACAGGGACCTCCACAGCGACCTGTCCCTTTAATAGTGGCCCCTGCGCCATTAACAGTGACCTCCACAGCAGCTGCCCCTTTAATTGTGGCCCCTGCCAACTTAACAGTGTCCTCCACAGTGCCCTGTCACTTTAATAGTGGCCCCACACCATTAATAGGGACCTCCACATTGCCTTGCCCCTTTAAGGCTAGGGCTACATGACGACATGTGTTGCATGACATTTTGTCCTACCAATGTCGCGTAACAATTTTTATAATGATAGGCTACGGTATCGCACTGCGACATTCTGCGACTGCGACACGACAGTCGCAAAAAATCCATCCAAGTGTAGTTGTGCCCTGTGTCGTGCAGCCCTAGCCTAAAGACCTACAGCAGTGACCTACAATATTTCTTTCCAAGTAGCAAGGTATGTGTATACCAAGTTTCGTTGAAATCGATGGTTGGGTTTTTGAATGATCACGGAACATACACCCATACATACATACATATATACGTCCTTCTTTATATATATATAGATAGTGTAAAATATTCAGTTACTTTAAATACGCATAAAGTATAAATGAAAACATTTTACGTTTTCTAGATGTACAGCAAGTTCTTACTATTCAGCAAATTGACAGAGCTGACTAGTGACTGTAAGGGGTCCTGCACATGGCCGTATATGGCTTCATTTTGTGCAGGGCTACAAGAGATACCTCTTTATACCGCTGATTTCATGTCAGATTCCATACCAATCTGCCACAAATCAAATTGGTGCAGTGCCATTGGACTTCATTACATTGCTTACAAGGGAGAATACACACTCTCCATCCAAGAGAGCCTATATGGAGGATGTTGGGTGTTGAACTTAAAGAGGACCTTTCCTGAGGGTAAAAAATGTGAACTAAGTATGCTGACATGTAGAGCGGCGCCCGGGGATCTCCCTGCACTTACTATTATCCCTGGGCGCCGCTCCGTTCGCCCGGTATAGGCTCCGGTATTTTCTGTGACTTGGTTATACTAGGCGGAGCCTAGTATCACTTTGTTATAGTAATCGTATCCCAGGCTGTAGCTCTGGCCAATCGCAGAGCACAGCTCATATCCTGGGAGTTTTTTTTTCCCCAGGCTGTGAGCTGAGCGCTGCTCAGTGATACTAGGCTTCGTCTAGTAGAACCAAATCACAGAAGATACCGGCGCCTATACCGGGCGAACGGAGCGGATAATAGTAAGTGCAGGGAGATCCCCGGGCGCCACTCTACATGTCAGCATACTTAGTTCACATTTTTTGCCCCGATGAAAGGTCCTCTTTAAATAGCCTTGGAGGCTCTATACCAATCTACAAGCATCCTTAAGCTGTTCACTGTGAAACATGAACTTTGTATATGTGTAAGTATTGTCAACACATATGACAAAGAAGCTTTCTCACTATGAAAGAGTTTGGCCAACGCATATGTGTAACGATGATGGCCCGTTCCCACCTCTGTTCTGCTCCTCCAGGCTGGGGTGTCTAGTACTTCTGCTGCAGGATGCGGCCTGCACTCCTGGTTTGCCCGTAACGTGCACAAATGCTCCCTGGCTCTTAAGGGGGTTCTGTCATCTCCAAAACACTCCTCAAACAAGATTAAATGGTGTTTAGTGTAAGTGATGCTGAGTCTGCTTATATAATTTTATCTTCATACTCTCTTGCATTCCGATGCTCTGTTCCAACAAACCATCAGTAAAATATATTGACAGGACTCTTTCTTGAGTCCTCTCCATTATGTGTGTGAGCCCAGAGGTCTTCTCAATGCATTTTACTGCTGGTTTATCAGAGCACAAGGGAGTATGAGGATAAAAATTATATAACCGGATTCAGCAATACTTACAATAAGGCGCTTACTCTAGTTTAATGGGTGTTTTGCATTTGACAGATTCCTTTCAAAGGGTCAGCGTGCAAGCACCCTAAGGAGAGGGAGCCTGAGCATTAGGTGTATCTATATTGCCAGTCCCTGCATAAGTTGTGCTGTTCTGTTTGTCTTCATTTGTACTGACCTCTGCCTGTTTACTGATTCTGACTCTCCACTGCCTGACCTGACTTCTGCCTGATTACCGTTGCTGCCTGCCATGACCTTGAATTCCCCCGAATTTACAGTACTCTGCATATCCTGACCTTGGCCTGTTTCCTCACTACAAGTTTAGTGGAGTTTAGATTTAAAATAGAAGCATTTTGTAGATGCTCTTAAAATATGTCTGACAGATGAGTGGTGTCCATTTGGGCAATCTGCTGATAGTTATTTAAATGGATCAAATGTGTTTTTAGTCACACTTTATGGAGAGAGGGGACATTTTTTTAGGGAAAATATGGATTAGGGGAAAAGGGATTAGGGAAAACTTATTGAGATAGTAAAGCACTTTTTATTAGTTTTCCAATAAGTTTGAAACCATTAGGAAAATAAATATCTCCTCTTGTTGGTAGACTGTTATGCCTCATATTCCCTTTTTAGTGCAGTTTTGGATCCAGCTAAAACTAGGACAACATGAGGAAAGTCTTTCCTTTAAGCCCTATTTTAATGTGACAGACCTGATGCAGATTTGCTGTACAATTTCTGCAGCAAAATACAGTAAAATAAAAACCTTCTAAATCTTTACAGAGTTAAGAGCATGCAAAACCTTTATCATAGTTTACCTAATATCTTGCAGATTTGCTGAGAATGTTTGCAACACAATATAAATCTGCTGCAAATTCATATCAAAATCAAAATGCAATAAAGAAAGATGCAGAAAAAAATATCCTATATCTGAACTTACTCTTATACTTCTTCCAGAAACCACAGGAGAGATGCTACATATGAAATTTAGTCTATTATCTTTGCATATAATTTACCTTGTCATTTAGGATTTAAAGGGGTATTCCCATCTCAGACATTCATTACCTTTAAGAGAAATCCAGCACTGCGTCTCGGTAAAATAATCCTTTATTGGTCACGTTTTGAAAAGATCCATGAAGTGTGGATTTGCACTTTATGGATCTTTTTAAAAAGTGACCAATAAAGGATTGTTTTATCAAGACGCAGTGCTGGATTTCTTTTATCAGTACTGGACCGTTTCTGGAGCTGCTTCTCCGTGCACCGTCATATTGTCATGGGATTTGGACCTTGCAAAGGGATTTAGTAGTGAGCTTTAGGACCTTGCCTCATCTATGTTCATTCATTACTTATTCATCTCTGGGATCTGCACCTGTGTTGAGCACAGAGGACCACCTACCGTGATCCAGCTGTTAAAGAGACCATATCACCCAGATAGAAAAATAATTGAGAGGTGGCTTTGCATGTCCTTGACTACTTCCATTCTCTTCTATAGGACTTATGGAAACTGTCAAGCAAGGCCACTTCATCAAGCAGAAAAGGTCATAGTTCCCGCTTTGTCAACATAAGTGTGGGTCTCAGTGGTGGCACTCTATTAGACATTTATGGGGAATCCTATGGATATGCCAACAATGTCTGTACAGAAATTCATATAAAAGTTTCCATATCTATGTGAATTATTCTACATGCAGACTCATAATGCAGAAGTGATCTGACAGATATGCAGCACGTCAGGATTAGGGGGTTCATTACCTTCCGCGATGTGTCTTAGACGCTGTCTAATGTTATCTTAAGATGCTGAGTCACCAGGCAGGGAGAAGATAGACCCTTCAATTCTTACCTTTCACACATAAGTTAAGAAAACTATGACCCTTGCATGAGTCTGTCCTCAGGAATTAGTCTGAGAATTCCAACATGAAACAGCACAGGAGCACGTGAACCTATAAAAGTGCAGCAGACGGGTTCATTGGAACCAGATTAATAGCCGTACACAAGTTGTTTAATATATAACCTGTTATTTTACTGTATGTCTTCCTTTACAGGCGGAAAGTCACAGGCTCCCACACCACTCATCATGGATCTTTCCCCTAATTCCAGGTTGGTTATTTGTATTTACCTGGTCCTGTAAAAACTTAAGAGCTGCCAACAACAATACAATTATAAAAAGTAATAAAAAAGGAAGCCTGGGAACCTATTGCATGCCGGTAATAAGTTGAACTTTATAAAAACACAGAATGCTCCCTCTAGTGGTGGCTGCAGAAGCTCAAAATTGAATTATTCAGTGGGGTTGTCCACAGAAAAATAAAAAAAGGTTTAAAAAAACAGGTATGCTTACCTCAGACACCCCACTACTCCCTTACTGATGCTGCCAGGTCACGTATACATAATCATGCAGCAAAGTAAGGTTATCAATCACTAGGTAGAACTGCGCACATGACTGCTAACCATAAAAAGAGCAGAGATATAAATGTATAAATTGAAAGTTTTACTGTATTGTTTCCCATAGAACTATACTGTATATAACTCTGCTCAGCCCCTACTGCTTTAGATGTATAAATTACAAGTTTTACTGAATCTATTCCTGCAAATTATACATCAATCTGCCCAGCTCCACCTGCTCTATAACATGGTGCGGTCAGATTACATTGCATTTCATGGTGACAAGTTTCCTTTAATATTGTGTTATGTGTATGAATCACTCTCTTCATAAGCAAGAATGTGCAACCAATAATAATGCTGAGAATCCAGGAGACTATACAAACAATAAGATGGTAGATTGGAAACTGATAAAATGGGTGTACGTTTATGGATGAAGGAAACCATATATGAAAAGTACAAGCTGCATTTGCAATGTATTTTTCGTCATTGACTTGATCTACTATAAATTAGTGTCTTCTTCCATATAACCTCCCACACCATAATATACAAAAACAATAATATATATTGTAGCACCTAGTGTACAATAACATTTTGAGACAATTTAAAGAGGTTTTCCAGAGTTTCTTTTTACTGATGACCTATCATCTGGATATCTATATCTGATTGGTGTGTGTGTGACACCCCAGACTGCCGATCAGCTGTTCAAGAAGTCAGCGGCCCTCTCAGTAGCAACACGGCCTTCTCCAGCTTTGTCTAGGCCCAGTGACGTCACGTTCATCAGTCACACGGCCTAGGCACAGGTCAGCCTTTATTGAATGAGGCTGAGCTGCGATACCAAGCACAGCCGTTATACAGTGAACTGTGCTGTGCTCTCAAACTGCTAGGCGTGGGGGCCTAGAGGATAGATCATCTGTAAGAAAAAAAATAACTCTTAGAAAACCCCTTTAAAAGTTATGCTTTTACAACAATACTATTTACAATTGATCTGAAGAATAGGCCACAAAAAACAAATATGCAATCAATGTCTTTTGAGTATTCTCTGCCAATAGGAATTCTGTTCACATGTGTCAGACTGCAGAATATACTATTTATGTAGAAAAGTCTCGTGCCTATATTGTGTCGATATAATTTACATATACTGCTGTGTATTATACAATGGCACACGAATCAACTCCCCATATGAACTACTATGGTGAATGGCCCAAAAATCTGACTTTTTTATGAAGTTCCCCAGCATTTTATGTTTTAGGGTTGTCAACTACTGGAATACATTATTTTGCAGCAGTGAAATTAGAAAAATCTGATCATTTTTCAGAGGGCTAGAAACATAAAATTTGATTAGTTATATTGCCACAGGTAGAATGACAGTAATACTCTTTGTATCTGTAGTAACAAATCTTTAGTTAAAAACAGCAAGAAAGAAGAGTAGGTGGGGACTACAGTAAAAAGTCTAAGGGGCATTGAAATAGGCACACCACCAGATGTGGTCATCTAATTGGACATGTTCCACCACTTGCAGAATGGACATACGGATGCAGAAAGCACACAGATCATCCTATGTGCACATCTCAGATGATAGAATGTGTCAGCAAAATGCAGACCATGGACCCACTGAAATAAATGGATCAGAAAAAAAAATACGGACAGCACACGAACCGCATCTGTATTTTGCGGATCTCTGATTTGCAGACCACAAAATGGATACAGTCATGTGCATGACCTAAGGGTGCATAGTAAAATGCATTCCTTCTTTGTTCTGGCTTTTGGCACCCTATTATGTTACATTGTGAGGGTTCTTTACATCTTTTGTCTATCCCTATTTATGCAGAATAGTTTTGGATTCTTCCAATTAAAGATTATGGGGGACATTTATTATCCTCCGAAAGCCACGATGGCTTAGTGGTTAGCACTGGTGCATTTCAGCTGCTAGGATCCTAGGTTTCAATCCAACCAAGGACAACATCTGTTTGCGTGAGTTTCCTCCGGGTCCTCTGGTTTTATTTCAAAGAAATAGTAATAGGGAATTTAAATTGTGAGCTCCATCGGGGACATCAAGTGATCATAACGTGGAATATGTCAGCATTATTTAACCCCTTCCCGACTGCCCACTGTGTATATACAGATTTAGCAGGGTTAAAACACAAACTCTTAACTCAAATTTCTTAACTCATCGCATTATCTTGAAAGAAAAGCCATTGAAAAGCAATTAAAGGTGTTTGATTAATGCATTTAGTTTAGATAATACATCTCATAAAGCATGTGTGTTAACTCTACTACATCTGTACATCCTATCTGCACATGCCCCATGCATATACATGCAGGCAGCACTTTAATCCCAGAGCTGATCAGCTGAGATTAAAACTCCAGGAGCAGGTTGGGTTCCGGCTGACAGACACAGCGGGGACCCTGAGGAGAGGAAGGGAGCGGTTTATTACCGCTTCTGCATTCTCCCGTGCTGGCAGGAGCGCTGTACCTGAGCGCATGGTGGAGGGAGCAAGAAGCGGCAGAGCCACTTCCTCTGTTAGTCCCGGCAGTCATGTGACCGCCGGGGGTGTCTTGGACAGGAGCAGAGCTGCAGGGTCTAAGCAGACCCTGATTAGCTCTGCCTGTGTGTCATGCCCCCATAGGGAGCTGTTTTCCCCTGTAACTGGGGCTCCTGTGGATGCCCCAGTTACGGTGAAAAAAAGTAAAAAAAAAATCAGTGTCCTCCAGAGGTCTTTTAATGACCTCCGGTGGGACATATGTGCCAAAAAATAAATTAAAATATAAATGTAAAAAAATAAATTATAAAAAAATAGAAATAGAAAAACGTTTTTTTTTTTTTTTTTTTTTAATACAGTCGCTAACTGAAATCGTCACCATAGTCGCCCTGTTGGCTCAAACCTATGCATGTTATATATAAAAAGGGTCACAAAATAGGGAACCCATTGCAATAATTCATTTTTGTGTCATTTTTAATATTTATAAAATAAAAAGACATAATTAAAAGTTAAATAATTTTTAATAATAAGTGATTTTCCTCCAAATTAAACCTAAAAAAAGGAAAAAAAAAGTTTCAAGTAAAAAAAACAAAACTCTAAATTTTTTGCGATAGTCAAACAAATAAAAAAGCTACGGTCACTAAACCACCACGTGCACAAAATCACAAAAAGTTGCCTGGACATTCAGGCCTTTTTTGGGCCCGGTCATGAAAGGGTTAAATGAGTAACATAAATAAATACCAGAAAACCGGGAATCAAAAAGTCGTTAAGTTTTGTGCATATCATAATTGGAGGCTTGGAACCCCACTGGCCACTTTTCCAAAATGGGGACAGGACAGGTGGCACAGGGCCAGCAGAGCCAGCATTTACATTTTATATAATCTACGTCAGGAAACTGGCATGGATTATAGCAGAAATCTACACTGGCTCCCTTTCTGGTGTAGATTCCCATTTTGGCACACGTGGCTGCACAGATGGGAGCCATGCTGCTCTTAATAATTGTAGCTCATCTGACACCAGCGGGGGACAGCTTAAGAGCAGCCTGTATACACCAGGCTTAGTAAATGTCCCTCTATATATGTTCTAAGTTGTATAATTTAGCAGCATGCATCACATGACAGCTACTGTATTATCCAGCTGACTGTCCTGCTCTATCCCACTTTATGGATCAGATTATTCACAATACTGTCCAGATGTCATTGAGCGTTGATGGTTAGATGGGAGTGTGGATGAGTGTAAAAGCTCACGGATACATAGGGCTGAAAGGCAGATAAATAGTAGAGTAAGATGTGGACTTCCTCCGCCAGGGTAATCTGGAATAAAGTATACATTTTAAGGCTATGGAATGGTTGCCGCTGTCTTGTCTGTTGTAACTTAGCTTTATATAAGCCACTTTATATTCTATTCAGAGGAAATCAGATGAGAAGATAGGCCTGGTTTATGAGAATTACATGCTGGAGTCTGTTAAACTCTGGCCTCGTGCCAGGGCCCATTAGGCTCCGTTCAACACATTTAATAAAATACCAGAAGGATGCTCATTAATTTAAACAAGGGCTCAGGTTATAAATCTTTTTGGCATTCACATGCTGCATTTTTTTCAGCTTGCTTTTATGAAGTCATTCATTTATGTCAAATGGTGTTTGAATGTGCTTTATCAGATGTACGGCCCTACCCAAAATAAACACAAGGATCCTCGTGATGAAAGAAGGGGGTTCACAATATGGTTAATGAGATTTCATTTCTTCCTTCTGGAATACAGAAGAACATCTTGCCTTCAATATATAGCTTTATTATCTGTCTTTATACGTCTTATTATTTTTGCACTTGCATTCAAGAACTGCAGTAAAAACTTAGATTTTTAACTTTGAAATAAGATGGAATTTTTTGACCGCATCAACTTTTACAGATGAGGCGTGCACATACTTTACATTATTGCAGTACTGCTATAATCAACATTAGAGTACAGTCACACTTACCTGTTCTTCATTCTTCTGCATCTGGAAACTGCTTTAAAGGCTATGGACCCACTTGCCCTTATTTTTTATAATTGCTTATTTGCTTCCTTAATACAAAATTAACCTTTAGCAACTTTCTAAATAGTTTTCATGAAAAAAAAAATCCTACTATTTTGCTTCTGTAGGATGTGTGCAAGACCTTCGCTTAGCTGCTGGTGCTGCTGAATCTGACATAAATCCGTCAGAGCACATCTGCCGCAGCCCAATTGACTATAATGGTGTCTGGCAGTGATCCGTCCACTTTCTGGTATAAATCCTGGGTTTCAGCCGTACAAAAAACGCTGCGCGCACTGTTTTGTGTCCGGCTGACAGACGGATTTTTACTGAATTGAGCATGTCAGACATGTGAACATAGCCTAAGGAGGAGGATTGGCCATGTATGCCGTTAAAGGGGTTGTCCGGGTTCAGAGCTGAAACCGGACATATCCCCATTTTTAGCCCCACTGACATGAGCATCAGACCATTTCATGCTCCGATGCTCTCCTTTGCCCTGTGCAAAATTGGAGGCGAAGCCTGTAAAACCGCTAGGGAAGTACTAAAGCCCGTTGACGTCACAAACAAGCCCTTGCCCTGTGCAATCCAGTGCAGAGCCGCGGAGCATGAAATGCTCTAATGCTCATGTCAGAGGGGCCGGACAGGTGAAAATGGGGATTTGTCCGGGTTCAGCTCTGAAGCCAGACAACCCCTTTAGGCCCCTTTCACACGGGCGAGTTTTCCGCGCGGGTGCAATGCGTGAGGAGGACGCATTGCACCCGCACTGAATCCTGACCCATTCAGTTCTATGGGGCTGTGCACACGAGCGGTGATTTTCACGCATCACTTTTGCGTTGCGTGAAAAACGCAGCATGTTCTATATTCTGCGATTTTCACGCAACGCAGGCCCCATAGAAGTGAATGGGGATGCGGGAAAATCGCAAGCATCCGCAATCATGTGCGGATGCGTTGCGATTTTCTCGCATGGTTGCTAGGATACGATCGGGATGGGGACCCGATCGTTATTATTTTCCTTTATAACATAGTTATAAGGAAAATAATCGCATTCTAATTACAGAATGCAATGTTCCCGGGCTTGAAAGGGTTAAAAATAATAAAGAGTTAACTACCTTCTCCATTGTGCGCGCAGAGCCTCAGAACGTCGTCTCTCTTGATAGTTTGGCTGCTTGAGGACCTGTGGTGACGTCACAGGGTCACATGGTCCAATCATAGAAGCATTTGAGTGGACCATGTGACCCATGTGATCCTGTGACATCACGGCAGGTCCTTCATCGAACATCTGTTGTTCGATGAAGGACCTGCCGTGATGTCACAGGATCACATGGGTCACATGGTCCACTCAAATGCTTCTATGATTGGACCATGTGACCCTGTGACGTCACCACAGGTCCTCAAGCAGCCAAACTATCAAGAGAGACGACGTTCTGGGGCTCTGCGCGTACAATGGGAGAAGGTGTTAACTCTTTATTATTTTTAACCCTTTCAAGCTCGGGAACATTGCATTCTGTAATTAGAATGCGATTATTTTCCCTTATAACTATGTTATAAAGGAAAATAATTACACATACAGAATACTCATCCCGAAACCAGACTTCAGTGATGAAGTCTGACTTCGGGTCTGGGTACCAAGCATGCGGATTTTTTCACGCGCGTGCTCAACGCACTACAAACGTTAGCACACGCGCGGAAAAATCGCGGCGATTCCCGCAACGCACCCGCATCTTATCCGGGCGTCAAACATGACGCCCGTGTGCAAGAGGCCTTAATCATACCTTATTCATTGGTGCATATTCAAGATTTTTTGAAGGCAAAGGAAGAGCAATCATAGTTATGCATATGTTGCATACACAAACATACAAATGTCCGTGTACTTGAGTCATAGCTGGTGCCCTCATTAGTGAATAAATAATTAATGTAACAATGCAACATACATAGACAATGATTCATTTGCATTTCATTGTGTGACATGTCTGTATTTAAGGCCTCTTGCACACAAACGTATTTTTTTTTCAGTGTTTTGCTGTCCGTTTATAACAAATCCGTGGTTCCGTTTTTTGTTTCCGTTTTGTTTCCATTTCGGTTCCATTGTTCCGTTCCGTTTTTCCGTTTGGCATATACAGTATACATTATTCCATAATAAAAATTGGGCTGGTCTTAAAATTTTCAATAGACTGTTCTGCAAAAACGTAACGGATACGGAAGACATACGGATGCCTTTCCGTATGCTTTCCGTGTTTTTTGCGGACCCATTGACTTGAATGGAGCCACTGAACGTGATTTGCGGACAAGAATAGGACATGGTCTATATTTAAACGGAACAGAAAAAACGGAAAAACGGAAAAGGAAGGCATACGGAGACACTTCAGTATTTTTTGCAGACCCATTGAAGTGAATGGTTCAGTATACTGTCAGTATATTGAACTGAAAAAACTGCCAGTATATGGTCCGCAAAATACTGTCGTGTGAAAGGGGCCTAATACTGTATGATTTATTTTATATTTCAATATTATTAGAACTGATAGCTAGTATACCATCCTACCGAGAAAAAATGATCCATGCTCTTTTTGCATACAGAATTTTGCATGTTCTCAGAAATGAACATCCTTGAATCTAATTCTCAGTTTCGAAACATCTGTCTCCAGTTTTTTTATTTGCTGCAATACTATTGTTGCGTTTCTTTCTAGAAATAGAAATGAAAAGTTGGGTCCAGCTGGAACTGACCTTTTGAAAGGTTTAGCTACGGTACGTTGACATGTGTGTTATGACACGATGCCGTATTTGGCTGATCATTTAGTTCTGTATTTCTTTATTGCTTCAGGATAATACTCTCCTGTATGAAGTAGTAGAAGAAATAATGAATCCCAACTTATCACTCCAACCCCAAAAGATGAATCCTGAGAAAATACGGTATCCTTTACATATACACGGTATACTCTATAAACTCAAAAGCCATGTGAAGTGTTTGATGCACCATTTCAGAAACGTAGGATTGACTTTGTGTCCATTGGACTAAATATAAATGTCTTTGTCCTTTTATTATTGCCAGTACATATACTGTTACCGTATTTTCTTACATTATACAGTATGTATTAAATACTGTATACAAAATCATAAACTGTAAGTAAGCGAAAAGATTTAGACTATAAAAATAAAAGAGGTGGTCGAAAGGAAGGACACGAAGCAGCACAGCGTTTTTCTAGAAGCACTGTCACAATGTTCTGTTGTTGGACCCTCACTAATTGACCACTGAAGGCATAGCCTAGGGCAGGGGTCAGCAACCTCCGGCACTCCAGGTGTGAAACTACATCTCCCATTATGCACACTTACTTGGCTGCTCTCTAAACTCCCACAGAAGTGGAAAGAGCTTGCTGGGAGTTGTAGTTTTACAACAGCTGGAGTGCCGAAGGTTGCTGATCCCTGGCCTAGGGACATGCCATCAATATTTGTACGTCAGGTGTTTGGTATTCACAATTTTAAAATCCTTTCTGAAAACACTACAACAAATCTGGTTCTTACTCCCCTTTCCTAAATTCACATCCTCACCTATCCTTGGTTGAACTCGATGGACTTCAGTCATACTGTGTAACTAAAATCATGCACTCTCTTTATGTACTGTTCTATAGTTATTTCCCAACCCAGCAGTTCAGACTGTTTTCCCAAATTGAATAAAGCCCAAAATGGGAGGAGGTTTGGTAATACTTTGGAAAACAAAGTTAAGATGAATTGGCTCTTGACCTAAAATATCCTGTGTTCCCACCAAGAATAACTGAACATTCATATGTTAAGAGACTATCAAAAGAATCTTAAAGGAGTTGTTCAGAATATGCCATCAATATTATTTGGTGGGGCAGCATATTCCGCACCCTTTCTAATGAGCTTTTCCAGAGTAACTCTCCTGGAAGTAGATGACAGAACTACACACTCGATCTATTGTGCAGTGGAAGGAGCTGGTAACTGCAGCGCTGCATGCACCCATCCCCTAATTGGGATCAGCGCTGCACTACACAATGTATGGAGCAGTGTAATTCTGTGCCTACTTCCAGCACCAGCGCTACAATGAAACAGATAATTGATGGGGTGCAGGATGTTTGACCACCACCAATCTGATACTGATGGCATATCCCGAGGGTAGGCCATCAATATCAAAACCCTGGACAACCCCTTTAACCCTTAGTGACCACCAATACTCCTTTATACAGTAGTGACTAAAGGTCCTTAGGCTAGGCAGCAGCATTTTTACGGATACCTAGTCTAAGCACTGCATGGGTCTCACATCACAGTCGGGCTCCTGCTCTAACAGCCCAAATTTTCAGAGGCGCTGATCTGGGCTGTTAATCCCCTTAGATGCTGTAGCCACTGCAGCATCTATGTCAGGCATGCTCAACCTGCGGCCCTCCAGCTGTGGCAAAACTACAACTCCCAGCATGCCCAAACAGCCTACAGCTATCAGCCTAAAGCAGGGCATTGTGGGAGTTGTAGTTTTACAACAGCTGGAGGGCCGCAGGTTAAGCATGCCTGATCTATGTGATTCAGAGGGAGGGGCCTCCCTCTCGCTGGCAATTGGAACCACTGCATACAAGATATTGGGGTGCTGATGTCTGTACACGACAGCTGGAGGGGCCTAATGAAGGCCTCCAGACCTGTCTGCAGTGAATGCCCTATCAGGCTGTACCAGAGACACAGCCAAATAGTGCCTTTAAGTATGCTACTGACAATATAATACACTGTACTACATAAGTAGTACACTGTATTATAGAAACAAATATCGCTTGTCAATGTCCCCATGTGGGACTAATAAGTGGTAAAAAGAAAAGTGAAATAAAGTTGTAGAAAATGTTCCTTTCAATGAAAAAAGTAGCAAAAAAATAAAATCCACTCCACACATTTGACATTGCCGTAATGAACCACACAACGACCAGCTGTTATGTACCCAGACATTTTAAGAATAAAAACTACAACTTGCCCTGCAAAAAGCAAGCCATTACACAGCTCAGTAGAAAGAAAAAATCAAAAGTTTTGGGCTTTGAGATGCAGCAATGAAAAAGCATTTTAATTTTTTATTTTTTTTTTAAAAAGGCTTTAATTGTGCAAAAGTAGTAAAACATAAAAAACTATATGGATTTGGTATCACTGTAATCTTACTGATGCTGAGAATAAAATTAGCATGTTTTTTATGCTGCAAGTGAACTCAATGGTGGTATTAATGTTTTTCCCATATCTCCAAAAAAGAGTTAAAGGGCTTCTGTCACCATATTTGTACCTATGAAACTGCACACTTTGCATCTGAAGGCATTTATGTTGGCCTATGTTCATATGTGGCCACATTGCAGAGAAAAAGGAAGTTTTAATATATGCAAAGGAGCATTACACCTAGAAGTCCTGCTTTTTTTGCAACTGCTGTGACCTGTGCACTTTGATTCAGTGCATGGCCCCGTTAATTAACCCCTTAGTGACCACCCAAACATGTTTTTGCGGCGGTCACTAAGGCTGCATTCACACGAGCGTGATTTCCGCGCGGATGCAATGCGTGATGTGAACGCATTGCACCCGCACTGAATCCTGACCCATTCATTTCTATGGGGCTGTGTACATGAGCGTTTTTTTTCACGCATCACTTCTGCAACGCGTGTAAATCGCAGCATGCTCTATATTCTGCGTTTTTCACGCATCCGCAGCCCCATAGAAGTGAATGGGGCTGCGTTAAAAACGCATTGCATCCGCAAGCAAGTGCGGGTGCGTTGCGTTTTTCACTGATGGTTGCTAGGAAATGGGTTGTTTGTAAACCTTCAGTTTTTTATCACGCGCGTGAAAAACGCATCAAAACGCATTGCACCCGCGCGGAAAAAACTGAACAACTGAACGCAATCGCAGGCAAAACTGAATGGCTTTGCCTGTGAAAACGCTCCGTTTTCACTGAACGCATCCGCAACGCATCCGCAACGCATCCGGACACGCTCGTGTGAACCCAGCCTAAGGGGCCTTAGGCTGGGCCGCCACCTTTTTTACGGTGGCCCAGTCTAAGCGCTGCAAGGTCCCCGTGCAGCAGGGAGCACTCACATGAGAGCCAGGGCCCTGCTGTAACAGCCCAGACCGGCAGGAGTGCTGATCCAGGCTGTTTAACGCTTTACATGCCAGGCTCAATGGCGCCCACCGCATGTAAATCGGTGACAGAGGGAGCGGACTCCCTCTGTCATCCATCAGCACCCCGCAAATGCGATCGCGGGTGCTGATGTGTTGTGAAGCCTTACCTGGCTTACGATCCCTAGGCCCCATCCTTCTTGTAGTAGATCCAGCAGGCTGTGCCTCTCTGGCGCAGACTACTGGTCAATGTTAGAATAGCATTGCTGTTAAAATACAGTGCATTATAGAGATAATGCATTGTATTTTAAAAGCAATCAAAATACTGTTTATTATCCCCTTATGGGACTATTAAGTGGTAAAAAAAAGAGAAAAAAAAACATATTTATGAAATAGAAAAATTCCATAAAATAAATAATGCGCTTTTTTTTTACATTGAAAATACGCTTTTCAATGAAAAAATAAATAAAAATCTCCCCCATATGTTTGGTATTGCCGCGTCCGCGATGACCCGGCCTACATAAATATCACATACATTATCCCTTACGGTGAACGCCTTAAAAAAAAAAAAGAAAACAAAAAGACAGAATTGCTAATTTATTCTTATTTGCAATAACAATTAATAACAAGCGTTTAAAAAGCGCCATTTACTCCAAAATGATACCAATGAAAAATACAAGTTGTCCTGAAAATCAAGCCCTCCCACAACTCTATAGAATAAAAAATTTAAAAGTTATGGGTCTTGGGAAGCGACCATGCAAAATAATTTTTTTTGTTTTTAAAAAAAGGGGTTTTATTGCAAACATTTTTAAAAAAACTATATGTATATGGTATCGCTGTAATCGTACTGACCCAGAGAATAAAGATATTATGTTATTTATACCAAAAAATGAACGCCGTAAAGTTTATAACGTAAAAACTATATAGACGGAAACATAAAAAAGTTATAGCTCTTGGAACGCGACGATGAAAAAAGGAAGAAAAATGCTTGGTCACAAAGGCCCAAACAGGCTTGGTCACTAAGGGGTTAAAGTGCACAGGTCACAGCAGTTGCAGAGAAAGCAGAGCCTCTAGGTGTAATGGCAACACCCCCATTGCTCCTAGAGGCTCATTTGCATATATTAAACAGTCATTTTTCTCAGTAATGCAGGCACATATGAACATAGGACTGACACAGATGGATTCAGTTGCCAAGTGCACATGTAACAGATTAGTCAGTGTCATAGCTACAAATCTGCTGACAGGTGCCCATTAATAAAATTTCATCATGAGTTATATGTACCCCAAAATGGTGATATTAAAAACTACAACTTGTCCAGCAAAAAAACAAACTATAAAATGGGTACATTGACGAAAAAATAAAAAAGTTATAGTTCTTGGAATGTAACAATGAAAAAATGGAAAAAAGGGCTTGGTCACTAAGACCCAAAACAGGCTGGTCACTAAGGGGTTAAAGTGCACATCTTGCTATTCCTAGTATGTATTCATTGATGGTTGTCACTGTATGATGGTTGTTGTAATGTCTATAACTGATACTTTTCAACAAATATAATTTCCATTCATTTTCTTTAATTAAACTGGTATAAGACAATTGCAGAGAAGAAAATTTGGAGCGTCCATGGATCATGTTCTTCATCTTATAGAGGAGGAAATTATTCTTGAGGTCGGTATTTCTTCCTGTTCCAAAAATGACTTATGAAAAATGTATTATTTAAACCTGATATACGCTGATAAAACTCCACTTATAATAAGATTCCTGAACTTATACTGTATGAACATCCATGTTTTTTTTCAATAATATCTTTGAGATCTAATTTTCCCCAAATCTGGGATTTTGTAGAACCTTCGTTTATATTAAGGGCTTGTGTACTTGTGGTTGACAATGACAAACTCTCAGACTCCGGGGGTTAAAAGTCCAAGTAGCGCTTTATTTTTCTACTTAGCACAGCACAACTCATGGCATCCAAGTTTATGGTCACATAAACCATAACACATAAAGCATGAAAATAAACACCTGCCTGTCTGGGCTCTGACTAAGCCCCCCGCACACGGCCATTGCCTGGCCATTCCATGCATGCGGCTGCCGCAGACGAATCCAGGCCCATTCAAGTTGAATGGGTCCGTGATCTGTCCGCACAGCAAAAAAATAGAAAATGGAGAGAAACCCCATGGAAACACTCTGTAGTGTGTCCGCTGGGTTCCGTGCTTCTGTTCCACCCAGGAACTTCTGGATTGCCGACCTATTCAAGTGAATGGGTCTGCATTCGTGATGCTGTTTGTGGGCCGCAATATGGGCAGGGCGGAGCAACAGCCATGTGCATGAGGTCTAATACAGAGAACGTCTCTCTCATCTAAGCACAGCCTCAGTCAGATAGCCAACAGACTCGGACAGTGACTGAGGCCTGTATTTTTTCTCCAGTAACGATCCCAGTATCTACACCTGAGATCTCTTCAAGCTATGGTGAAAAGCTGTACTGGAGTAAGGGCTCATGCACACGACCGTATATATTTTCTGTGTCCTTTTCCCTTTTTTTTATTTTTTTTCGGCCCGTATGCGGAACCATACATTTTAAAGGGGCCGCATAAACAACGGAAATGACTCAGTGTGCATTCCGTGTCCATATGGCTGTTCCTCAAAAAAAGAACGTGACCTATTATTGACTGCATTACAGATAAGGATAGGACTGTTCTATTATGGGCTGGATGTTCCATTCCACAAAATGCAGAATGCACATGGCCAGTATCCGTGTTTTGCGATTTGCAATTTTTGGATCGCAAAACAGTGAATGGTCGTGTGCACGAGCCCTACGGCCTCTTTCACACGGGCGTCATGTTTGACGCCCGGATAAGAGGCGGGTGCGTTGCGGGAATATGCACGTTTTTCCCGCGCGGGTGCAAACGTTTGTAACGCGTTTTGCACGCGCGTGAGAAAAATCGCCATGTTTGGTACCCAACCCGAAGCCGGACTTCATCACTGAAGTCCAATTTCGGGTCTTCTGGAGAATTGATTATTTTCCCTTATAACATGGTTATAAGGGGAAATAATAGCATTCTTAATAAAGAATGCATTGTTAAATGAAGAGGAAGGGGTTAAAAATAATAAAAGTTAACTTACCATCACCATGGTAAGATGAACCATGTGATTGGACCATGTGATGTGACGTCATCACAGGTCCTTTAGATCTTAGCTGATGCTGGAAAAGAGAAGACAGATCGCGACTACGCGATCAAGTGGCTAAGGTAAGTTAACTTTTATTATTTTTAACCCCTTCCACTTCATTTTACAATGCATTCTTTATTAAGAATGCTATTATTTCCCCTTATAACCATGTTATAAGGGAAAATAATAGAGATCGGGTCCCGTTGCTAAGCAACCATGCAGGAAAATCGCAACGCATCCGCACTTGCTTGCGGATACTTGCGATTTTCCCGCAGGCCCATTCACTTTTATGGGGCCTGCGTTGCGTGAAAAACGCACAATATAGAGCATGCTGTGATTTTCACGCAACGCAGAAGTGATGCGTGAAAATCACTGCTCATGTGCACAGCCCCATAGAAAGGAATGGGTCCGGATTCAGTGCGGGTGCAATGCGTCCACCTCACGCATTGCACCCGCGCGGAAAATAGGTTATCAATATCAGGTACCTGGGAACCACCTTAAAGTACGGCAACTAAAAATCCTGCAAGTAATAGAAAAGTGTGTGATTGCATGCAAGATGCACCAAATCTATTACACGGCGGGTAACACTATGATAAATTTGGAGCATCTGGTGACTGTGGACTAACTTTATGCTCATAACTATTAGATAGCATAATAAATGTTGGCCATAATGTAAGGCCTCTTTCACACGGGTGTCATGTTTGACGCCCGGATAAAAGGCGGGTGCGTTGCGGGAATATGCGCGTTTTTCCCGCGCGGGTGCAAACGTTTGTAACGCGTTTTGCACGCGCGTGAGAAAAAACGCCATGTTTGGTACCCAGACCCGAAGCCGGAATCATCACTAAAGTCCGGTTTCGGGTCTTCTGGAGAATTGATTATTTTCCCTTATAACATGGTTATAAGGGGAAATAATAGCATTCTTAATAAAGAATGCATTGTTAAATGAAGAGGAAGGGGTTAAACATAATAAAAGTTAACTTACCTTAGCCACTTGATCGCGTAGTCGCGATCTCTCCTCTCTTTCCCTGCATCTTCTAAGATCTACAGGACCTGTGATGACGTCACATCACATGGTCCAATCACATGGTCCATCTTACCATGGTGATGGACCATGTGATTGGACCATGTGATGTGACGGGTCCCGTTGCTAAGCAACCATGCGGGAAAATCGCAACGCATCCGCACTTGCTTGCGGATGCTTGCGATTTTCCCGCAGCCCCATTCACTTCTATGGGGCCAGCGTTGCGTGAAAACGCACAATATAGAGCATGCTGCGATTTTCACGCAACGCAGAAGTGATGCGTGAAAATCACCGCTCATGTGCACAGCCCCATAGAAATGAATGGGTCCGGATTCAGTGCGGGTGCAATGCGTCCTCCTCACGCATTGCACCCGCGCGGAAAACTTGCCCGTGTGAAAGTGGCCTTAGAAAGTGAGCATTTTCTTAAAGTGCAGATATAAGAGTCAAACCATATGTACCCTCTGTAGAATATAGAAGTGCAACCGAAATCTATTGAAGAGACCCAGATGAATGGAATCATACATCATACCTAAGTAAAATAACTAACTGACCTTAAAGCCCAGAATGAGCAGGAATTTAAATGTACAGCCCGCCGTATCCGCCTTGCCACAGGTACCCGTCTGCTGCCATGCTGCCGCTCCGTCCACATTGAAGTCAATGGGGATGGAGCGGCAGCACAGCAGCACACGGGTACTTGCGACATGGTGGATCCGGCAGGCTGTTCACCTGCCGAAAACAGCCTGCCGGATAGCCATGCCGCAAGTGTGAAAGTACCCTAAGTTCAACATGACAAATTCCGTTTAAAAATTCACGCAGAATATATTCTTAGTAGTCAGTTCACAATTATGCAGTAACTAAACCTTGTTCCCCAAGTTACCTGGAGATGAATTAGGAGGTGAAACACTGATCCCGTAATAGTTAAGAAATGACTGAATTGGGGCAGTATTGTGTTTTGAAAGATGATCATGAGAACTGCAGCACTTCTAGGTTTCTTCTTGCGTATTAATTGAACCATTAAGCCACCCGCTCTGAGGCTACTTTGCAGCATGAAGGTTTTTTAATAGTTCCTCAGAAAAGAGACATAATAAATCTGTAGCCATAAGCTTAATATATTTAAAAACATTTCTGATCTAAGCTTTCCTATGAAACATTGAATCCTGTAATACCTTTGTTTAGACAAGAAATACATGCCTGAGTTTTATGAGCCTGCGTGGGGAGCCTGCGTCAGGTTTTATTTTATGAGAAATGCAAGTAGTTATTACAACAGGCATGTCAGAGGGGATGAGCATTTTTTAAAGGTAATTTTTATTGATTGTTGAGCAAAAAGCATATAAAATATTTGCATGAATTTCATGTCAAGTTTACCTGATTTCTGCTAATTGCAAATGTCTGGAGACAGGTAGATCTTAGGCCACGCTCGCATGGGCGGCTTTGTGTAATCTGCATCTCATTGTCCTCAGTGCCAAGAACAGACCTTGAGAAAATTAGGAGGTGGATTCCATGTATCTGCTGGTGGCTTTTTGGTGCAGAATCTGCACCAAATTTCCAATGTCAAAAGCCACCATATCAACAGGACCTTAAGAAATCTGGCAACTTTACTGTGCATTTGGAAAGTCATCAGACCCTTTATCTTTTTTTTTACATTTTGCTATGTTGTGGCCTTTTGCTAAAATAAAAAAGTTCAAATTTTTCCAATTTTTCTGAACTTAATACCCCATAATGACAAATTGAAAACAAAATGTTAGAAATCTTTGCTAATTTATTAAAAGGAAAAACTAAAATGTTGTATTGACGAAACTATTCAGACCGTTTATTCAGGACTTATTGTTCAATTTGGTCAAGTCAGGGCTCTGGCTGGGCCACTCAAGGACATTCACAGAGTTGTCCTTAAGCCATTCCTGTGTTACCTTGGCTGTGTTCTTAGGGTCATTCTCTTGTTGGAAGGTAAACCTTCAGCCCAGTCTGGGGTCCAGAGTTTTTTTTATTAAGAATATATCTGTGCTTTGATCCATGTAGCTTTCCCTTAATTCTGACCAGTCTCCCTATCCGAGCCACTGAAAATGGGATGGTATTGGGCAGTGCCTGGTTTCGTCCAGACATAACTTTTAGAATTGCGGCCAAAACGTTCAATCTTGGTTTAATTAGACCAGAGAATCTAGTTTCTCACAGTCTGAGAGTCCTTTAGCTGCTTTTTCTTTTTTGCAGACTTGTGTCTTTCATGTGTCGTGAGGAGAGGCTTTTTCTGGCCACTCTGCCATGAAGCCCAAATTGGAGGAATAAGATCACAGAAATATAGTGGCCAATATGGGGGGACTGCTTAGACCCCAAACACTGTAGCGTGTTTCTCATTGGGGGAGCAGTACCACTGCATGTGGACCGCAGCAAACGACCATCCCCAGCAAAAAATGCGTACAATGGAGGATGCTGGCACGGACTACCTCATGCACCACGTCACGGTCGCTAAGCATGGCATGGGGTCCTACCACTACGCTAACTATGGTGTGAACACGGTCTGAAGGTGATGGAATACTGCTTCACAGCCAAGCTTCCACACAACCGCAGGACAACTAATGCAATGTGAATAAAGCAGGAATATATTGGCAAAAGTCTCAGCTTTTAATATCTGCTTGTTTGACTAGCTAGTATAATCAGTGGCATATCCGTTTGGTGCTTTTTTTTTCCTGTGATTTATATATCTATTTATTTCATCCGCACAATGCTCTGTTTTGTGTAGGATTTCTTTGTGGTGCATGTGGTCCGCGCCGGCATCCTCCATTGTACGCATTTTTTGCTGGGGATGGTCGTTTGCTGCGGTCCACATGCGGTGGGACTGCTCCCCCAATGAGACACACGCTACAGTGTTTGGGGTCTGAGCAGTTCCCCCATATTGGCCACTATATTTCTGTGATTTTTGTTCCATATGTATTGAATGTGCCTTCATCTGGCATTTAACATTCTTTTGCACCTGGTAGCCTCCATCACATGGTCTGACATGGGTGTGGCTTGCAGTCTTGCTTTATTCACATTGCATTCGTTGTCATGCTATGCGGTTGTGTGGAAGCTTGGCTGTGAGCAGTATTCCATCACCTTCAGACCGTGTTCACACCATAGTCAGCCTAGTGGTAGGACCCCATGCCATGCTGAGTGACCGTGACGTGGTGCATGAGGGGCTCCGATTTGTTCCTGACAGGAATATATTGGCAAAAGTCTCAGCTTTTAAATCTGCTTGTTTGACTAGCTAGTATAGTCAGTGGCATATCCGTTTGGTGCATTTTTTTTCTGTGATTTACAAATTGGAGGAATGTTGCAGTAATGGTTGACTTTCTGGAAGTTTATCCCATGTGCACACAGGATCTTTGGAGACAGGTGTACTCCAATCAAGGAGTAGAAACATCTCAAAGATGATCAAGAAAATATTTCCTTTTTATTAAATTTGCTAAGATTTCTAAAAGTCTGTTTTTACTTTCTCATTATTTGTTATTAAGTGCATATTGATGCGTGTGTTTTTTTGTTTTGTGATTTTAGCACAAGGCCACAATATAACAAAATGTGAAAAAAGACTTTCTTAAAGCACTGTGTGCTAACGTTTAGAAATAGGCTGAAAACAGTACTAAAATCAGCCTGCTAATAGGCTGTAAGAAGAATATTCCAACTGCTGTCCCCTTCCTTGCAGAGCAAGCCCCTGACAGTTAGCTCCTGTGCAAACCTAATGATCCTACCCCCAACATGACCACTGATGGAGGGGCATGCCACTAAATCCATCCAATTAGCAGCCTTTATTGAGCAACACTGCAAGACAGTCCTCATGCGTTAGTTACCTATGCCATGTGAAGAGTTACAGAGGCTGCTGATTAATAGATCTAGTCATGTTCCTGTCATGAAACATTTCTAAGGGAACCCTTTGTTCTTTACGATACCCCAGATGGTGGGGATAGATATTTGCAAGGGGAACACTAGGTCACTACCTCTTGAGGTGAATTGGTACATTAAGCAGCTGGTCCAGGCGGACCAGGGGGTACCAGAGCAAGGTACCAGAGGTACAGTCGTAGTCAACAGGCCGAGTCATAACAAGGAGCAACAGTGCAGGACTGAAGGAAGAGACAGAGACAAAGTTTAACAAGCAATGGGTCAGGGCAGGCAGTTCAGGTATGGGTCAGGCAATACATGTCAACAACAGGAGAGATGAGACAGGGCAGATAAGGTTTAAACAGAAAGCGAAGTCCAGAATGCAAACATTGGGCAGCAACACGCACAAACAACATCAACTATTGTAGGACACAAGGACCTTTGACGCTCAGGCACCTGGAAAGAGGGCTGGACCTCTTATACAGGTGCAGGATGGCTGGGATTAGGCACACAGGTCACATGTGCAAAACCTTTAAATCACAGGAAGTGACGCCTAGCTCTTAACAAGGTTCCAGAGGGTACAGTCTAAAAGGCATACTGTGTTCAGGGCTGGAAGGAAACCATGGAGCGGATTCCAGGAAGAATGACTTCTGCAAGAACAGAGCCCAGGACTGCAGCAGTGAATGGGAAGACACTGGCAGCAGGTCACCGCAGCTTCCGGCCCCTTAATGCAGCCTGATGTGGACAATGACGAGGGTGACCAGGGACGACAGTACTTGCCCGAACATGGAGCCTGTGAACACAGCGGTGAGTAGGGTAACATCAGTGGTCAGCAACCACCATTACAGTTCACCTTCATCAGTGGCCATTTTAGGGGCAAGATCATTATGTCTACAAAGGAGCTGTCTGCCAGCACATGGAGCTGTTTTGGGTCAATAATTGACTGCAATAGGATCTTTACCCTGCCTGTAGTCTCTCTACCCTCTATTTCTATATAAAAAGAATCAGCGGCCTACCGAAGAGTTCACTATCCAAAGGAGGCTAAAAAAAGGGAGAAACATATCTCTCCAAAAATGGAAACATTTGGCTAGAAAATACATGAATGCTTAGGAGACTTAAGGAGTTAGACACTGACCCACAAAGTGACCATATATATGCCATTTTGGAAGCTGTTTTCTTATATTTTTGAGAAGAGCTATTTGCGATAAATGCTCCTTATGGAACATATGCAGTCTCCCTTTTGATTCCTTATGGAACATATGCAGTCTCCCTTTTGATTCTCCCTAAGGTGAGTAAAGATGCTCACCTTAGATAACTGACTCCTGACAACCCCATGTACATACAAGATCTGACCAGCTGTTTGCACATGTGTTCTCAATGAGGAATACACCCCTGCCAGATGGCCTATCTCCCTTGAGAAGATAATCCAGTATCCGGAAAGAAGGACCCCACCAGACACATTGAATGGTTGGCCGGTTGCATCAAAGTCGAGGGAAGCTGGCTCTGGAACTACACAACTCTATCCATTGTGTAATGAACGGAGCTGGTTACTGGAGCACTACTCCTACTGAACTGTATGGGAGCAGCACTGCAGTAACCAAATCCATCCATTAATAGATAGAGCTGTGTAGTTTTAGAACTGGAGCTGCTTGATAACGTGATTAGTGAAGATGCGGGATGTCAGACCCCTGTTGATCAGAAATTGATGGCCTTTGGAGGCCTAGCCACCAATAGTAAAAGTATAGAATACCCCTTTTAAGTATTCCAGTGTGCAATTCTTATGTGTAAGGGAAAATACTTTGCAAGTATCTGGCTCTCTATCTGTCTAAGAATAGCACACTATTTCTTAGTAAATTGTTCAAGCCCGTTTCTGACTTTTTATTCACATTAGCCTAGTATTTAAAAGATGTCTAGTTTTAGTTGTTAAAACAGCAATGAAAAACATGAAGGTTGCTAAGACCAAAAGCAGAGCACTGTTTCCCTGTTGTTAAACACTCTTTTCTTCTGTAGTCATAAATCATTCGGTTAAGCTATTTTTAATGTGACCTTGGGTTTATTATTTCTCATTTATTTCTACAGATTTACAGAATAACATTTTTGTTGGTCACCTTGCGACTATACTAAAGCTCTTACTGCTGAAATCGCAACTTAATTATGCGTCTGTGGTTTGATTGGCTGCCTGATATGTCACAAGTAATAAGTCATCGGTAATTTAGAGGACAAATCCAAATAACAGAGCTGCCAAAATGTCTTAACAAAATATAGTCATTATTGCTGCAGACTTACAGGAAGGAAATGTCTAACGGACTTTGTTAAAAGAAATATTGAGGCAGATTATCAATATATATGCCTATTGGGAATATTTCTGGACTAAGTCATCAGTATGTGATTAGTGGGGTCTTGACCCCTGGCCCCTGCTAATCAGCTATTTGAGAAGGCACTGGCGCTTGCAGTAGTGCCGCAGCCTTATATCAGCTCACCAAGCACGGCGCTGTACATTGTATAGCGTCTATGCTTGGTATTGCAGTTCAGCCCCATTCACTTAAGTTGGGCTGAGATGCATCTAGGCCATGTGACTGATGAACGTGACGGCATATGGTCTAGGCAAAGCTGCAAAAAGGCTGTGGCGCTACTGTGAGTGCTAGAGCCTTCTCAAATAGCTGATCAATCACTGATAACACCTCCCCGTGTACAGCTATCAGAGTCTGACAGCTATCTCTGTATACACACTTACCCAGAGAAAGTTATCAATCACTGATAAGACCTCCCCTGTGTACAGTTATGAATGACTGATGGCTATCTCTATATACACACTTACACAAAGAATGCTATCAATCATTGATAAAACTTCCCCATGTACAACTATCAGTGACTGACAGCTATATCTGTATACACACTTACACAGAGAAAGCTATCAATCACTAATAACACCTCCCTTGTGTATAGCTGTCAGTGACTGACAGCTATTTCTGTATACACCCAGAAAAAGCTATCAATCAGTACGAACATCTCCCCTGTGCACAACAGAAGTCAGATAAAACAGAGATTTAAATGTTTAAATTAGGCTAGGTTGACATCCTGGAATCCTTTGGGCATTGGGGGTGTCTCTCATATGCCAGATCCAGCAATTCCAATATTCTTTTCCTGTGCCAAAACAGAATATCTGAATTTAAAACATTGATGTAAACCTAGCCTTACAAATTTTATCAAATCTTTTCCTACAAAACTATGGGAGAGATTTAGCAAAACTGGTGTAAAGGAAAACTGGCTTAGTTATCCATAGCAACCAGATTCCACCTTTTGATTTTTTTAGAGGAAAATGAAAGGTGGAATTTGATTGGTTGCTATGTGCAATTAAACCAGTTCTCCTTTAGACCAGTTTTAATAAATCTTCCCCTATATACTGTATCAGATTTGAACAGATTTGGCTTGGCGCCATGCCTAAGGGCGTTATCTAAGTGAGCCCGTGGTATTCACCCTTTAATGCTTATACAGGGATCTGGACTCTGCTGCAGGGGAACCACCAGGCTGCTACATCTTGGAGTTCATCTTGGAACATCTGTTCAAATGGTCAAGAGACACCGTTGCAGAGCACTCAGACATAACCGTAGTCAGGGACAGGACAAGCAGAGTTTGTGCAATCTGATAATCAGTCCAAGGTCAGAGTGGGCAGTTCTGAATCAAAATTAGGATTAGGCAGAGGTAAGTTGTGGTAGCAAAAGGGTCAAATAAGGCAATCAGGCAGAAGTTGGCACATACGCAGACTAACGTAGAAACAGTACACCTTTGCAGGACACTAGCGAAGTAGAACCTATTGTTTAGGCACATTGCCACAGAGGGAAGGTGCCTTAAATATCCCAAGGTGCGCAGCCATTGGCTGGGGAACATTAGGGTGCCCACTCTGGCCCTTTAAAAGCTGGAGGGAGCACAAGCACTGCAGAGGCAGACCTCAGCCTCTGAGCTGGAGGAAAGGGACACTGGCAGCGCTAGTCTGTCGGCCTTGCCCATTGGGAGGAGAGGAGCAGCAGTGGGCATGGATCAACAACATAATAATTGCTTCTAAGGAATGTGTTGATATATTAATAACAGTAAATACGAATGCAAAAATTGTAATAAAGTTCAGCTGAAACATCTGTCTAAACATAGACTACTTTCACACTAATGTTACAACCAGGATACTGCCTTTCCCAGGCAGAACATATTGACTATAATAGAATTCGGTGAGGATCTGGCCTGTTTCCGGCATGAGTGCAAGCACCATTTTTTGTCTGGCCAAATCTTGGCACTCATGCCGGAAACAGGCCGGATCCCCGACGAAATCCATTATAGTCCATGGGGTCTGGCGGTGCCCTTGCCTTTGCCCTATGCCGGATACAATGAACTAACTGATAGTTTTAATGCTAGTGTGAAAGTAGCCTAAATCATGTCTCTTGGCTGTAATGTTTTTACCATACTTGTAAGAATGTCTCATCAAGTACATAAAAGGTAAAATATTATGCCTGTGTGCTCCTGTAATAGGTATGAATATTTGACTTTTATCAGTTTTCATTGTTCTCACGAAGAAGAACACAAATGTAGCTCCATGTGAGGAGGCACGTGTTCCAAGTCAAGTTTACTGTAATAATAAAACGGCATTGTGTGGGTGATATGGCACTCTGGGACCACAATATTTAGAAGAAGCTTTACTTATTATGGACTGGATCACGTTCACTATTGACCATATTCCTGCACTGTACTCCTAGTACCGGATACATTGTTACAGTCTGTTCTTGTACTTTTGTTTTCCTCTCTGGTCTTTGAACTGCACTTTACGCAGCTTATCTTCACCATCTCAAAATCCTCAACTTTTTGGATCGCATTTCTCCAACTGATACAATGTTATTAGTTAAAACCCCCACTCCAATCATTATTTCTACAGACAGTTTTATCTGTACACTTTCCATCTCTCCTTGCATCAAAGCCTCTGCAATCAATTATGTCAATCAATTACCCTCCTATTGGAACTCAAGGAAATGTTTTTCTTTGGAACATGTGCTCATGTCTAATGTAGATTTTGTTGACCAGTCATGAAAGTACAATTTATGCAGCTGGCAGTCGCAACGTTCAATGGTAGAAACACGTGCACTAAATAAACCAAAAATGTATGCTTATAATAATACTTAAAAGAAAAAAAAAACAAGTTCTGTACATGTGCCCTTTTTCTTAGCTTGTTACTAAAAATGTGCTTTATAAAGTAGATAACTTCTTTAATGATTTGATAAATGAATGAGGATTCTGTACCCTAACCAGGGATCCAGGGGGCCATATGTGGCTCTAGAGAACCGCACATGTGGCTTTCTAGTTGTTGGCAACGGCAAATACTATTTCTAGTTGTCAGCAGTTGCAAATGTTATTGTGAACTAGTTAAAACAGAGATTTCAAAGCATTAGTGAAACTTGACAGTAGGATATAAAAAAACTAAAAACCTTACCAGCGATAATTAAAGGGGTTATCCTGGAGTTTAATATTGATGGTCTTTCCTCAGAATGGATCATCAGTATCAGATCAGCGGGGGTCTGACACCCGAATGATCAGCTGTTTTAAGGGACTGCGACGCTTAATTACAGTTTGATTGTTTAAGGTGCTGGACCAAGGCCAAGTTCTATCTGCTGCATTAAAATGTAATGATCTGTTTGGAGAGATTGTATTCTAAGGCCTCTTGCACAGATGTTGGATGAAAGACCTGCCGTGATGTCACAGGATCACATGGTTCACATGGTCCACTCAAATGCTTCTATGATTGGACCATGTGACCCTGTGACGTCACCACAGGTCCTGAAGCAAGCAATCATCAAGAGAGAAGACGTTCTGGGGCTCAGCGCTTACAATGGGAGAAGGTGAGTTAACTCTTTATTATTTTTAACCCTCTATAGCCCGGGGAACATTGCATTCTGTAATTAGAATGCGATTATTTTCCCTTATAACTATGTTATAAAGGAAAATAATAACGATCGGGTCCCCATCCCGATCGTATCCTAGCAACCATGCGGGAAAATCGCAACGCATCCGCACATGATTGCGGATGCTTGCAATTTTCCCGCATCCCCATTCACTTCTATGGGGCCTGCGTTGCGTGAAAATCGCAGAATATAGAACATGCTGCGATTTTCACGCAACGCAAAAGTGATGCGTGAAAATCAACGCTCATGTGCACAGCACCATAGAAGTGAATGGGTCCGGATTCAGTGTGGGTGCAATGCGTTCACTTCACGCATTGCACCCGCGCGGAAAACTCGCCCGTGTGAAAGGGGCCTAAATATTTCACTTGCATATTAATGAGAAGGGTGGATACTGGCCTTTAGTTAGGAGGAGAGGCTGCACTGAGTAGGTTTTATAAGGGACTCTATTATGGTTTAGTTTGAGTTAGTAAAGGGAGGGGTGAAGGGGCAAAGGGGGGGATCACTCATTGGGGTTTCTCCGGGTTTTCACATCCCCAAAAGGGGGTCCTACCCAAAAACTTGGCTTGAGAGGTATTATACTCATTCTAGGAGCATGATATTGAAAGCTCCAACAGGGTAAACTACAGTGAACAGTTTGAACTTACCAGCCTGCCCGGCGGGGTGCACGGGAAGAATAGTACCGGATACATTAGACATTAGTTTAGATAAACTGCTTTTTGCGCAGGATATTACTGTCTACAAATTAGTGCTCTTTCTTTTTGCATGTGAATTGTATTACCTTCTCCGATTACTGTGTATTTTTTGAAAAAAATAAAAATAAAACAAATGTTTAAAAAAAAATTTATGATCTGATGAAAATCAGATATCATATATATGATATATAGTACATGGCAATCTCTTTCCAACAAAACTTGAACCAGCCCGGTACCTCACATGGATCCAGAGATCTTCCCATTCATTGCTCAAATTGCTCTGCTACAATCACTTTAAGCTGCTGACTCGGGGGCATGACCTTTCTGCTGCAGCTCTATGCCAGTCAGTCACAGCTCAGGCGGTGTGTCCTTTCAGCAGCAGCTTTCTCCCTGTAACATTCACAGCGTCTAACAGTAGATGATATGGCTGGTGACAGTCGAAGGATGGAACTGAGCATGTGTGACCACCTCAGTAGGTGGATGTTCATATTACTGTACAGATTAAACACCAGGGGGAGGCTTTATATTTAAGAAAATAGAATATCTCAGATCTGGAACATTTTTGTAACAGAACGTAAATTGCAAAAGTAACCAGTTTGTCATGATGAATTATATTAAAATAACATTGAATGGTGACACAGTCCCTTTCATAAGAGGTAGCCCTATTTTATAAATAAAGATATCAGTGTAATTGCAGTTACATAAAGCCTGAGGCCTGCTCGGTTATTAAAGAGTACTTTGCTACTTTTATTCAGTGTAAATCAAGGGACCATGGTTTGAAATCAGTAGAAAATGTGATATGTAGTTGGATAAAAATCACATGGGTGAAATCTCTGTTCTTTAAAACTGAAAAAATGTGAATGTTAGGACCCACAAATTTTTCTAAGTGCATTTAGGAGCATCCAACACTTTAAAGCTTGAAATGCTTTAGATGTGCCTTTTTCTGTAATCTTTCTCCTTTGACGAAAGTAGAAATATTGTGTAGGCAGTTTTTATATGCCATGATAATTACTTAAGTAGCTGCACTTACACATTATTTACTGCATCGGGCTACTATAATAGAGCACACTCATCTCTTCTATGGCCCTAAATCACTCTCTAAAAATGGGAGCTGCTCTTAGAGCAGCCATTCAGCAGGCATTCAGTTGTTACTATTTCTTCCTGTACCATTTAGTACAGGAAGTACATATAGACATCAGGACTGAAGAATGTGTATGGCAGAAGTGATGTATGATTGATCTGTTCCGTAAGGGTAGATGTGTGGCATACCTCGACACTGCTAGGTATCGGATACTAACTCAGTCAAGGCTCATTTACACCGCCCCAATGAGCAAAAAGTTATCGGGAAGAAAGCGTTCTTCCCAATAACTGCCTGCTCAGCAGTGGAAGTGAAGAGCTGCAATTAACAAGCATTCATCACCTCCACAGTATGAGGATGAGTGATAGCTGCTGCTTTTGCTCATCTTCATACATTCATTGTTTCTGGGCAGCAAATCCCTGTTAACACAACACAATCTCCTGCAAAGCAACAATGATTGAGGTGTTCGCACCAAAGATCATTCCACTTGATGAATGAGCATGTTATACCGGTGTTATTGAATGCATTGTATATTGCTGCAAGATACTGTTTTGCATTGTAAATTGTCAATACTAGTGTGCAGTGTGTTTGTGGAAGGGGAGGGACATTTAATTGTGTATGTGTCTTTAAATTACCGAAAAAACGCTTGCAGTTTTGCTGGTACCATTTTAATAATCTGTTTACTAAACCCGTAAATGTTCATTTATTGGCCTCATAAAATGTCTGGTAAACGGAAGAGTGGCAAATGAAAGACCCATGCCTCATTATCCAAGATTCAGAACGTCCGGTTTGCACCACATTATTATTTCATTCTTATGTCTTTAGGTTGCTGTATGGATGAACTGTATGAAGTTGCTCGCTAAATCTACTATAATACTATACATGTGATACAAGCATCAGAACAACTTCTTCTAAAAGTCTTTGCCAAATATAAATCCATTCTGTAATGCTGTCCAAATTTAGTCTGGTCAATTGGAAAGCAGCCTTCATGTATTACAGAATTTATGGATTTGGCTTTCAAACCAATACACGCAGTACAGAACAAGAGAAAAGCTCTTGTACCTGGCTTACCGTGCAATCGTTTATTGTGAAAGAAACCTCAGTTTGTTACACGTGATTTTATTTATAAGATTTGGCACATGTGAAATGCCTCTGATACTGTACATATTTTTTTTTTATATCTGGATTGTAGATGTATTCGCAATCACAATTTTACTCAATATGTCTATAACAGCAAAAGCACATTGAATCAGGAAAGTTGATTGATTCCTACTAAAGGAAGAAATACAATGAGCAATTAGATAACAAAAGCGATGCATGAAATAAAATATGCAAAGTCTTTTAATAGAAAAGATGAGAATAGGCAATCTGAAACTTGTTCTAATTAAATCTCTGTTTACTGAGAGTCTTATTTGATCATATTTTTGGTATGTTTAACACTGAATTATGGAAGATTACATTGCTATAAAATATAGACTATAGAATACAGGGCTAAGTGTTTGCGAGGCTTCTGTGTGGATAGTTATGTATGTAGTTTCTTAAAGTTAATGCCCCTTCCTTACCACAAATATAGCTGGAATAAATAGGAGGAAAAAGTGCTGACCAATCTATGTGACTTAAAGGCTATGGAGGCAATAGCCACATAGGGAGGCAATTTTTGTTTATGATTGCATTTTACTCATTTTGGGCTAAAAATCATATTTTCAATTGACCTTTATTAAAAATATTGAGCCATTCTGTCACAAAGGGTTAACAGTTTTTTTTTAACTGTGTGACTGGTACTTTCACTTTGTGCTGGTCATCTAATAACTGTTATCTCTAAGAGGTCATAAACACTTTAAGCCACATTCTTATCAGTAAGATGTGAACTAAGCTATAATGAGTGTTTATAACGTTAGAGAGAAGAGATAACGAGCCCGTCTGCTCCCCAGATGACGAAAAAGGCATAAAATCCACAGGCAGCTAGTAGAGCATCTCAGCTATGTACAGAAAAAGTGATTCCATATTGTTAATAAAGACCAATTGAAAAAAATTAATTGGCTCAACATAAGTGCAATGGAATAATAATAAAAATTCCCCCCCAAAGGTGTACATAGCCTTTAAAGCCCTTTTACCTGGGCCAAGGATGGGGGCAATTATTGGCAATAATGCTTGTTCCTGATAATTGCCCTATTTAACTATGTGGCCAATCATCTGGTGAATGGACAAGCGCTTCATTCTTGTGTGAACACATCTTTTATGTGACACAGAGTTGTGCTGCCAGCAAATAACAAATGTGTATGGGGATGAGCCAGGGGCGTAGCTGTAGGTGGTGCAGAGATAGCAGTCGCTACCAGGCCCAGGAGTCTGAGGGAGCTCAAAGACCCTTGTGCCACATAAGAAGGCACTGGTATTATAGAAAGTTCATGCAGGTCAAGTTACACCTCTGGCTGAAGGGAAGATGATAGGTCAAGAATTTGAGATACTGTGTGTGTGTGTGTGTGTGTGTGTGCGTGCTGTTTCATATTTTGCATCAGGCAGCACAAAGGCTATGTGCTTCCCTGGCCCAAGCTGAATTCTTGCACCAGGTCCCATGAGCCTTTAGCTACGGCCCTGGGATGAGCGCTCGCAGTAGCGATAGTTTGTTCCTATACAGAGGAGAAGATTGCTGTATATTAATGCAGTTATTACATCCACTCGCGATCAGGCAGTTCTCAATAATTACCCTGATACTTGACCCATGTAGAAACACCTTTAGTCAGGTGGACTGCAAAGTATATTGGATTATTGTTTTGAATTGGTGATGCAAACTAGTATTAGACACTTTAAAGCAGTAGTCCCCAACCTGTAGCTTGCAAGCCTCTGCTGTGTGGCTCATACTGCCACCACCTTGTCTCTTTCTAAATGAGAAAGGCCAGCACAGGGGTGGGAGCCCTCCCTGAGTCCCCTCAGTCAATTTTCCCTGAGTCTCCTCATTCAATTTAGTGGGGGAAGAGCCCTCAGTTAGTTTATGAGACATGGAGAACTCTCTTAATAAATATTGGTGGCGGAGGGGGTCAAAGTGAGGTGTAAATGCATGAGTGGTATTGGAGGAGGACCACAGTCAGGCCTTTTGTCAACAATTTTCTTGAAAATGGCCACTGATGGAGTTTCATGGGTGCAACCCATCCATCAGTGCCTTCTATTTTAATGCATAGCATCCCCAATAGCTTTCTTCACATCCATGAACTACATAAGTGCAGATAAAAGGTGTGACATTAGGGAATGGGGATACTCTACTGCACGGAGGGTGGGACAGTTGCTGAGGTAATCAAGCAACATCCAGCAAGTATTGTACGCAGGTCCTATTAATTAGGACATGTGCACAATGGTTGTGTTGAATGTGGCTCTCAACCATCTCTTAGTGGCTCTTGTGGTACGAAAGGTTGGGAACCACTGCTTTAAAGATTAACTTTTTGGTTAATGTGGTCAGGAGAGATTAAAATAATTGACAAATTACTGATCTTCGTCATCTGTGTTGGGTGGAAGAAGGCCCCACATATCTGCCACTTCCCTATACCCAACTGTGTAACCATCTGTTTTTTGTATTATACTGCTTGGGAGAATGCTAATTATAAAGGACTGTTGCTTAAACACATTTTATAATCATGTCTTAACATTTCTAATAATATTATTATGAGCATTCTCAGTGAGGGATTGAGTAAGTTTGTGAACAGGCATCAAGTGCCCCTGCCCCCTGTCCTAGGATGAGAGGGCTGGGTTATGTAGTCATGAACCTGCACAAGGGAAGGTCATTATTTCTGCCATCATTTATGTTATTACTTGCCACTTCAGTACCAACTGCTTTTGTCCCCTATTATGTCTTTAATTGGCATCTAAAAGGTTCATTTCAGAGTTTTCATGAAAATGTTTTTGACTTGTAGCAAAAATTACATGGTGCAAAAATGTGTTACTCTGAAAGCCAGTGCAAGCTTGTGAAGTATTTTCTCAGAATAAATAATTCTCATTATTCTAAATCTGAGTTCCTGGAATTTCAATGTGCAATTCCGTTAAATAGGAACAGCCATCAAGGCAAATTTAGTTGTATAAATTAAGTTTTAAGAAGCAAAGAAACATCTTAATCTTCCCAGTATAAACACTATAGTAAATAATTCCTGTATTTCTACATTGTTTTCTCCAACAATCAGCTGAAACATGCCTGTAACTACTACCAGGAACAACATAAAATACTATTATTATTGTCAAATGTCACAATAATATTGCTACCAAGAATAAAAATGTCAGATAAATTAATCCAACTCATCCTTTATGTCTACATTTTAAAATGCTGTCTAATAATGCAGAATATATCTGTCTCATGGAAATAAATTTGTGTCCTGGAGATAAAACAGAGTAAAACACAGAATATCAAACATTTTATTAGTGATCTGGACAAAGACAAACGTTCATATCCAACCTAAAACAATGTAGTTAAATAACTCCTAATTCATGTTGTGAATGAATTAAACTTTGAGAAAGCTGCTTTGCAGCGATACGCCTGGGGTTCAGTCCACAGCCCTTTTAATTGAACTATTGATGTATTCCTTTTTCTTAAATTTTGTTGTCATTATGATTACAGCTACGCCCCTGGCTCATTCATTATGATTTTTTCATTGGATGCTGAATTTCATTGCAGTCACATGTTATGTCACCTTTTATAAGGAACTATAGGGGAGATTTATCATTGTAGGTATATTTGAGATTAGTTTTAAGACTGGAGTTGCTATGTGCAACTGCACCAAATTTATAAAAATGGCACACAGTAATAATAAATTTGGCGCACTAATATGCCTGGGGGTTGCCAGGCATAGAGCTGAGACTTTTTTTTGACTTATTGATCTACAAGGAAAACTGAACCAAATTTTCATTTCACTTCTGAAAGTGTCGCAGGCAGCCAAATGTTGCAACATTTTGTGCAACAGTAGCCGTTACCATCAATTGTTACATTTTTACACATATGTATTTTTAAGGCTATGTACATCTTTGGTGGCAATTTTTTAAAATTATTTCATTGTACTCCTTTTGAGCTAAAATCATTTTTGTAGTTGGTCTTCATTAAAAATGATGAGCCGTTTTCCCTGCACAGCTTTGAGTTTATCTACCAGCAGGATCTGTACTTTCTCTCTGCTCCGTCAGGCAGGGAGCTGACGGGCTCCTTATCTCTGATCTTATAAACACTCATTATAGCTCAGCTCTTATCTTACTGATAATAATGTGATTTAAATAAGTATTTATGACTAGAATTGAGCAAACTTTGAGGTTTGGGTTTACACTGAATTGCATTATGGATTCACTTACCACGACCATAACGGAATTCAAGGACAGAATGCTTTTAGAGGCATGCTGTTATGCATTCGGTCAGCATAACAGATCCGTCCCGAACTCGAACTTCGAAAACTGAAGTTCGCTCATCCTTATTTATGACCTCTTAGTAAATACATCCGGAAATTAGGAAATAAGGGTTATTAGATGACCAGCACAAAGTGAAAGTGAAAGTACCATTCACACAGCTAGAAATACAGTTAACCCTTTGTGACAAAACAACTTAATATTTTTAATAATGATCAATTGAAAAAATGACTAGAATGCAATGATAAAAAAAATAATAATTCCGTGAAGGTGTATGTAACCTTTAAGTGTTAAGTGTCTGTTATTTGTGTCAACTCATGAATTTTTGGTAATAACAAAAGCCAGATTTTTATACATTCATATTTCAGGTGTGCTTCATTTGCATGTGTGCTTTCTTTTGTGTAGATATTTAGATAGCTAGACAGACACATATATAAAAGACATGAAGGGTACAAAACTGTGTTCTATGTTTAGTTAGATTGTGTCTATAAATGTGGAAATCCAAGTAATTCCAAAGGGTTCACTTACATTTTCTTTCAACTTTAAGTAAGTGTTCATTATGGGATAACCCCTTTCAGTTCAGAGATATCAATTATTCCTAACAGCTCCCAAATATAATTGTATTATTGGAACGGTTTCTCTCCTGTTTCCCTGCAGACAATGGCAGCTGAACCCAATACATTATATACATTATATTTGGGAGCTGTTAGTAATAATGGATATCTCTGAACTGAAAGGGGCTATCCCATAAACAACTACTTTCACACTAGCGTTTCTATTTTCCGGTATTGAGGTCCATCATAGGATCTCAATACCAGAGAAAAACTGTTCCGTTTTGTCCCCATTCATTGTCAATGGGGACAAAATGTAACTGAACGGAATGCCCCAAAAAGCATTCCGTTCCTTTTTGGTTGCGTTCCCATACCGGAGAGCAAACCGCAGCAAGCTGCAATTTTCTTTCTCTCATGGGATGCGGAGCAAAACGGATCCATCCCCATTGACTTGCATTGTGGGTCATGACTGGTCCGTCTTGGCTATGTTAAAGATAATACAACCGGATCCGTTCATAACGAATGCAGATGGTTGTATTATTAGTAACAGAAGCGTTTTTGCTGAGCCTGCCGGATCCAGCAAAAACGCTAGTGTAAAAGTAGCCTAAAAGTTGAAAGAAAATGATAGTGAACCCTTTGAAATTACTTCGATTTCTTACTTTATAGACAATATAACTAAACTAATAGCACACAGTTGTACCCTTCATGTCTTTTATATGGGAGAGCTCATTAGTGCAGGAGGACCAGGGAGCGGTGAATGCAGTACCCCCTGTGCTGGCTCTGTACTCACCGCTTCCTGGTGTTCCTTGGCCGCACATTGTGCTATGACCTTTGTACAGTGTGAGGACCTTGTGCAATGTTTGGTTGCAGCACAACGTGGCTGGAAAAGCAAGGGCTGGATCTCAGAAGCGGTGGGATCCGGAGCAGAAGAGATAATTTGATTTTTATTTTTTTTTCTCTTATCTGAGGTCTGATTAACATGGGGGGTTTAATTAACATTACACCCATACAGTGACATTTCAGTCCTCTTGCTGGGACAATTAGAGCGATTCATATTATTTTGGTCACCTTGCCCCTCCCCAGAAATTATGTGCCCCAAAATTGTACCAAGAAAAACTATTGCTTGTGCCATAAAAACAAGCTCTCAGAAAGGTGTGTAGACAAAAACTTAGCGATGACAGGAAAAACATTTTTAAAAGATTTTTATTTTTCAAAGTAGTAAAATAAAATAAAAACTATATAAATTTGGTATCACCGTAATTGTACTGACCTGCAGAATGAGCTTGTCATGCCACATTTAGTGTATAGTGAAACCCATAAAAACAAAGAAAAATCATGGCAAAAATTTGTTTTTTAAAGCTTCACATAACAAAGATTTTTTCCCCTGTTTTTTAACACAAGATATAGTGAATTAAATGGTTCCATTAAAAAATACAACTTGTCCTGCAAAAAAATAAGGATGTGTAAACAGAAAAGTAAAAAAGGCAGGGAGGAAAAAATGAAAATGCAAAAACAGAAATTGGCCTGGTCCATAAGGGGTTAAAAACAGTATTAGGCTACATGCACATGACCGTGCCGTGTTTTTCAGTCTGCAAATTGTGGATCCTCAAAACACGGATGACGCAGGTGCGCGTTCCGCAATTTGCAGAACGGGTGGCCCATTATAGAAATGCCTAATCTTGTCCAAACGGACAAGAATAGGACATGTTCCTTTTTTTTTTTTTCCGGGGTCACGGAACGGAGCAACAGATGCAGATAGCACACTCAGTGCTGTCCGCATCTTTTGCGGCCCCATTGAAGTGAATGAGTCCGCATCCGAGCCACAAAAAAATGCTTCTCGGATGCGGAGCCAAACAATGGTCGTGTGTATGAGGCCTTAGGCTGAGTTCACCCATAGTCTTTGTTGCAAAAATGCAGCCATTTTTCGGGAGAGCCAGTGGCCAGATGGTAGCTGTAAGTCAACAAACAGTGCAGTATTCTTGTAACAATTTTCTTCATTTGCATTTTTTTTGGTCCATATCATTTTTCTTTTTTTCATTACATGGGCAGCATAAAATACAACTTACAACTAAACTTTGTTTTGTGACTTTTTTAAGCAAAACAAAGGCGTAGAGAGCTGATAAACCTTTCCTGATATTTGAAGGAAACCTTAGGTGGATATATTTACTAACCATGTATTGATGTCATACTGTATTTCAAACTTCCTAAAGCCACAAAGAATGACCAATGACATATGTATTTATAGGTGACACTTGACATGGCTAAGCAAGTGGCTGCAGATGTGTTCAAGAGAGCAATGTTGAGCTCGGAATTTGAATCTCACTTTAAATCGGAACAGGTAACAATGTTTTCTTTATCAACAGGCATTTTTTTTTTATTATTTTCCTCTTTACATTTTTAAGACATAGTAGTAATTCACAGATGCGGTTGACACTGATCGCTTTCCTTATCCCTGAGCTAAAGGACACCATGGGTCGAATAAGGAAATTCAGTCTTCATCACTGCATGCAGCAATGGTCATACAGTTTTATTGTTTGTTGGTAGTGATGAGGGGGAGGTGCCATATTCGATTTCGCGATATTTCGCGAATAGTCGATTGAATATTCGTCATATATTAGTCAAAATCTATTATTCGTCATCATTTATCACGAATAATATGCAATTTAATTATTAGCATATTGCGAATTTAACTTTGAACGGTGTATAAAGACAACTTTCCTATTGGTTGGCTATCTAGAATTAACGAAAATAACGAATATAGCGCTATATTATCTATATTCGTTAATTCTAGCAAGCCAACCAATAGGAAAGTTGACTGTACCCAGCTCTAAGTTGGATGCGCAATGCGATAATATACCGTTGCCTATTTTTTGCAATAAATAGAATAATGACTCAGTATTCTATTTATTGCAAAAAATAGGTAAAGTAATATTTTCGCATTGCGCATCCAACTTAGAGCTGTGTATAGGCAACTTTCCTATTGGCTTGCTAGAATTAGCGAAGATAACAAATACGAATATAGTGCTATATTCTCTATCTTCGTTAATTCTAGCAAGCAAACCAATAGGAAAGTTATAGCCCGTTCAAATTTTCATTCGCAGTATGCGAATATTACATAATGTAATATTCGCATACTGCGAATGAAACTTTGAACGGGCTATAACTTTCCTATTGGTTGGCTTGCTAGAATTAACGAAGATAGAACATAGCGCTATATTCTCTATCTTCGTTAACGGTATCTTGGGTTCAGATTGAAAAAGACCCCCAAAAGACACGAATATTCGTTTTTTACGAATATATAGCACTCTATTCTAAATATTCACGAATTAGCGAAGTGTCGATATTTGTAAAAAAAAATCGCTATTCGAATATTCGCGCTCAACACTATTTGTCAGGAGCACATCCTTATCTAGATAGTGAGAATTGCTGCACACAAAGATTTTTGGTGTCTCGTGAAAGATGTGATCACCCAGCAAACAAGGGTTTTCTCGTTTTTCCGGTGATTGCTGGGACATGTACACATGAATTATAGGGAACAAGTGTTTGTATGCGCTTTCATTACTGATAATGGCCAGATCTTTGGCCTGTGTAGAGGGGCCCTAATTCTAAAAGTTTTTTTTTTATTTCCCTATGTTATACAATTGAATGCTATTTCATAGGGATCAACATTTTGAATAGCTTTTCTATGGACACTTTTGATTGAAGGGAGTGTGGTTTGACAGGGCAAAACTTGCTATGGGAAATAATTTTTCCTGCAAGCTGTCCTTACTATGAGAGGGAGGGGATTACCCGTAACCATGACCTCAGATATCATTTTCAGTTAAATGTAATTATATTTGTAACCTGAATGACTTCATGTTTAATTTAATTATACTTTTTTATCCTGAATGAACCCTTTAATCCCAACTAGACCTGCCAAATTATTCCAGACTCTAGACCAGACCCCAATACTCATAACCTAAAATTCATATCCCAAATCAGACCCCAATTCAAACCATAGACCAGACCCCATAATGTAAACCCCAGACCATATTATTCAGACCCTACACCAGATCACATAATTCTGACCTCCAGACTCCAAAATTCAGCCAAAATCTGATTCCTCTAATTGCTTCCAAAATTGCTTCCAGCCCTTCTGTTAAAATGAAAGCTTTATTTTCATAGATATTTCATAAAAAATATAAAATCTATATGTTACTGCTTACACAAACTTACTTTTGGATATTTATGCCTGGATGTCAGCTCTGTTTGTCCATGCACAGATAGACTTACCTCTCCTTGCTACTGACTATTCTTTTGCTGCGGGCACTGCCACACAGAGTCCTAATGCTGACCATCCCTGCATTTGAAGGTCAGTTCCTGGGACATTCAGTGGGTACGGAAAGTATTCAGACCCCCTTAAATGTTTCACTTTGTTAAATTGCAGCCATTTGCTAAAATCTTTTAAGTTCATTTTTTTCCTCATTAATATACACACAACACCCCGTATTGACAGAAAAACACAGAATTGTTGACATTTTTGCAGATTTATTAAAAAAGAAAAACTGAAATATCACATGGTCCTAAGTATTCAGACCCTTTGCTCAGTATTTAGTAGAAGTATCATTTTGATCTAATACAGCCACGAGTCTTTTTCACACCTGGATTTGGGGATCCTCTGCCATTCCTCCTTGCAGATCCCCTCCAGTTCTGTCAGGTTGGATGGTAAATGTTGGTGGACAGCCATTTTTAGGTCTCTCCAGAGATGCTCAATTGGGTTTTAATCAGGGCTCTGGCTGGGCCATTCAACAGTCACAGAGTTGTTGTGAAGCCACTCCTTTGTTATTTAAGTTGTGTGCTTAGGGTCATAGTCTTGTTGGAAGGTAAACCTTTGGCCCAGTCTGAGGTCCTGAGCACTCTGGAGAAGGTTTTCGTCCAGGATATCCCTGTACTTGACTGCATTCATCTCTCCCTCGATTGCAACCAGTCATCCTGTCCCTGCAGCTGAAAAACACCCCACAGCATGATGCTGCCACCACCATGCTTCACTGTTGGGACTGTATTGGACAGGTGATGAGCAGTGCCTGGTTTTCTCCACACATACCGCTTAGAATTAAGGCCAAAAAGTTCTATCTTGGTCTCATCAGACCAGAGAATCTTATTTCTCAACATCTTGGAGTCCTTCAGGTGTTTTTTTAACAAACTACATGCAGGCTTTCATGTGTCTTGCACTGAGGAGAGGCTTCCGTCGGGCCACTCTGCCATAAAGCCCCAACTGGTGGAAGGCTGCAGTGATGGTTGACTTTCTACAACTTTCTCCCATCTCCTGACTGCATCTCTGGAGCTCAGCCACAGTGATCTTTGGGTTCTTCTTTACCTCTCTCACCAAGGCTCCTCTCCCCCGATAGCTCAGTTTGGCCGGACGGCCAGCTTTAGGAAGGGTTCTGGTTGTCCCAAACGTCTTCCATTTAAGGATTATGGAGGCCACTGTGCTCTTAGGAACCTTAAGTGCAGCAGAATTTTTTTTGTAACCTTGGCCAGATCTGCGCCTTGCCACAATTCTGTCTATGAGCTCTTCAGGCAGTTCCTTTGACCTCATGATTCCCTTTTGCTCTGACAAGCACTGTGAGCTGTAAGGTCTTATATAGACAGGTGAGGTGTGTGGCTTTCCTAATAAAGTCCAAACTGTATAATCAAACACAGCTGGACTCAAATAAAGGTGTAGAACCATCTCAAGGACGATCCGAAGAAATGGACCGCACCTGAGTTAAATATATGAGTGTCCTGAATACTTAGGACCATGTGATATTTCAGTTTTTCTTTTTTAACCCCTTAAGGACACGGCCATATTTCACATTAAGGACCAGGCCATTTTTTGCAAATCTGACCAGTGTCACTTTATGTGCAAATAACTTCAAAACGCTTTTACTTATCCAGGCCATTCTGAGATTGTTTTTTCGTCACATATTGTACTTCATGACACTGGTAAAATGGAGTAAAAAAAAATAATCATTTTTATTTATAAAAAAATGTTAAATTTACAAAAATTTTGGAAAAATTTGCAAATTTTCAACTTTCAATTTCTCTACTTCTATAATACATAGTAATACCTCCAAAAATAGTTATTAATTTACATACCCCATATGTTTACTTCATGTCTGGATCATTTTGGGAATGCCATTTTATTTTTGGGGGACGTTACAAGGCTTAGAAGTTTAGAAGCAAATCTTGGAAATTTTCAGAAATTTAAAAAAAAAAACATTTTTTTAGGTAGCAGTTCAGGTTTGAAGTCACTTTGTGAGGCTTACATAATAGAAACCCCCAAAAATGACCCCATTTTAAAAACTACACTCTTCAAAGTATTCAAAACTGATTTTACAAATGTTTTAACCCTTTAGGTGCTCCACAAGAGTTATTGGCAAATGGAGATGAAATTTCAGAATTTAATTTTTTTGCCAATTCTTCCATTTTAACCCATTTTTTCCACTAACAAAACAAGGCTTAACAGCCAAACAAGACTGTATCTATTGCCCTGACTCTGCCGTTTACAGAAACACCCCATATGTGGTAGTACACTACTGTACGGCCACACGGCGGGGCGTAGAGGGAAAGGAGCGCCGTATGGTTTTTGGTAGGCTGATTTTTATGGACCGGTTTATTTACACCGTATCCTATTTCAAGCCGCCCTGATACCCCTCTGGAGTAGAAACTCCCTAAAAGTGACCCTATCTAAGAAACTACATCCCTCAAGGTATTCAAAACTGATCTTACAAATGTTGTTAACCCTTTAGGTGCGCCACAAATTTAATCTCAATTTGCCATTAACTCTTGTGGAGCAGCTAAAGGGTTAACAACATTTGTAAGATCAGTTTTGAATACCTTGAGGGGTGTAGTTTTAAAGATGGGGTCACTTTTAGGGAGTTTCTAATCTAGGGGTGCATCAGGGGGGCTTCAAAAGGGACATGGTGTCAATAAAAAAGGCCATCAAAATCGGCCTTCCAGAAACCATCTCGGTCTTTTTAGTGATACAGCAGTTTATGACCACAAATGTGGCGTTTCTGTAAACTACAGTATTAGGGGAATAAATATTAACGTTTTGTTTGGCTGTTAACCCTAGTTTTTTTTTTATCTGATTGTATTAGGTAGCGGCTAATTTTTTGCGGGATGAGGGGACGGTTTTAATGGCACTATATTGGGGGCTATATGACTTTTTGATCGCTTGCTATTACACATTTTTTGCACCTTTTTTTTTTTTTTACCGTGTTAATCTGGGGGTTTGGGTCATGGGGTTTTTTTACAGAGGAAATTATTACCGACTCGGCGATACCTAATATATCTCCTCTTTTTTTTTATTTTAGTTTTACTAAATATCATTTTTGGAATAACATTATTTTGTTTGGTGTCTCAAGTCTGAGAACCATAGTTTTTTTTTTTTTGATAGTCAGTAGCTAAATTGGGAAAGGGGATTATAAATTTAGTACTCCATGGAAGTGTGGTACTCCCTAAAGCAACCGTCAATGCAGAGGCCCAAATGATTGGGGCACGTGTCACAATGAGTGGTGGTATCCTTCTGTATCCCCCTCTTGTTACACACTGCATTTTTTTGGCACCGTCCCTTCTTTCCAGTATGGGGGACCACACCTGGAAAGTGTTGGCCAGGGACAATCTGGGCACCTCTAGTTCCTGTGGTACTCCGGCTTGCTCTTTCCCGGTCAGAAAAAATCAGGTCCTTGAGGACTGCCTCATAGAACTGAAGGAATTTCCCTGTGTTGCCAGCGCACTGGAACAGTACAACCTGCACCAAGTAGACCGCAACTTTTTTGTACCATGCCTGGGTTTTGCGCATGGCGTTATATGGCTTGAGGACTTGATCAGAGAGATCAACTCCTCCCATATACCGATTGTAGTCAACAATCGCACAGGACAGGGGTGATGTCGTTACCGTGAAATGTGGACAGTGCAAGGACATCCCTCTTGTCCTTATATATGACCAGCAACAGGTTTCCACTGGTAAGGGCACAGGTCTCACCCCTGGGGATAGGTACCTGGAGGGGGTAGGTAGGGAGGCCGCGTTGATTTCTCTGCACGGTCCCACAAGCGGACGTGGATCTGGCGGCGAGGGACTGGAACAAGGGGATACTAGTATAAAAGTTATCCACGTACAGGTGGTAACCCTTACCTAGCAGTGGGTGCATAAGGTCCCACACAAGTTTCTTGCTAACACCCAGAGTGGGGGGACATTTTTGGGGTTGAATACGGGAATCTCGCCCCCTCGTACACATGAAACTTGTAAGTGTACCCTGAGGTACTCTCACAAAGTTTGAACAGCTTCACGCCATACCTCGCCCGCTTTGAGGGAACATACTGGCGGAAAATGAGTCTCCCCTTGAAAGCAATGAGAGACTCATTAACCGCGACCTCCCTTTCAGGTACATAGGCCTCCAAAAATTTGGTCCCGAACTGATCGATAACCGGCCTGATTTTGTACAGGTGGTTATAGGCAGGATCACCTCGGGGGGGACATGCTGCATTATCGGCATAATGCAGGCATTTCCGCATGGCCTCAAACCATGAGCATGTCATGGCCGTACTGTAAAGTGGGGTCTGGTAGAGGACGTTCCCACTCCAGTAATGCCTGGCACTCGGTTTTTTGACTAGGCCCATGTGCAGCATGAGGCCACAAAACTTCCTCATCTCGGCTGCACTGACCAGCGTCCAGCCACCGGGCCTAGCCAAAAAAGAGCCCGGGTGTTCAGCAACGAACTGTTGGGCGTACAGATTAGTTTGCTCCACCATCAGATTCACAAAGTGGTCACTGAAAAAAAGACTAAAATAGTCATATTCAGTGAAGCCCACTGTGGGAATCTGGATTCCTGGCTGACCAACAAAATCAGGAATCACGGGCTGAAAATTCTCTGGGGTACACCAGGCAAGTTCACCGGTAGGGTGCTCAGGTGAACTTATCTGGAGGGCCAGAAAACTAGTACGAGCCCCAGAGCTGCTCGTACTAGGGTGGGCCACAGGGTCCCTAGTATGGAGGTCCCTTTGCTCCGCCTGGCGGCGTCTCTGCTGCCTTGGGGGCTCATCATCATTGCTAGATGAGGAGGAGGACGCGGATGACAAAAGGAACGTGGGGCCATCCTCGTCCTTACTGGGGCTCTTGGACCCCAGACAACAGACACCCAAAGGGTGATGCAACAGCTAAAAAAAAAAAAATTTACTCTAACTCTCCCTAAAGTCTTTCTGCCTGACCTAAACCTTTCCCTAAGCTTTCCCTAACCTACCTTCCTACTAGATGGCACTTTGGAGGGTCACAGGAGGGGGTCTGGGCTGCTGGGCACAGAAGATGGAGACTGCTCTCTCTCCTCGCTCCAGACACATAATGGAGGAGGAGAGGAGAGCAGGGGGAGTTTAACCCCCGCCCGCCCGCCAGTGCAACCAATAAGAAGTGATCCTGTGAGGTGATGTCACCATTATATTATCGCTCATGAGTTATCAAATTGCCTCCTTTAATATGTTTAGTTCCATCTGACATAGTCTTCTCCCCAGTATGGATGATAGCCTATAAATACCACTAACACTTTTTATCCTGATTGTGGGTTGTTTCAGTTTGACCGGCTGCCGGGACATGTCCTTGTCACTTGGGAACCGTGCTAAACTCGGCTCGCACCAATATCAGGGTGTGTCCTGGTGAAGCAGCGTTATTGGCTGTCTGCATCGTTGATGGCTCAGTCCCGCGATATCCAGGATTTAGACTGAGCATGGGCGGGATCTTTATATCCTTCCTGCGCACCAAGCCTCGTTTTGATTCCAGTTTGAGCCCATGCGCCGGACTGATGTGCACGCCGGCTCAGGCGCTCAATGGTGGAGTTTTGATCCCACCCACTGGATGCAAACACACAGGTACCCATTAAAAAGTGGTGGGAACTTGTAATATGTGGCTACCCATACCTATAGGGGGTTGACATCATACCCCTCCGCTTATATAGGTGGATTTATCGTATACCACTGCTATCTGTCTTAGAGGGCCCCACTATCTTGGCACCCTCTACCTTTGATAGGGGCATATTGATTTATTCTTTAACCCCTGAATTGTACTATTATCTACCTTATCTGCTCACAATTATCTTCCCCTGATGCTCCCGTACATTATAGTACAGTGAAATGTGCATGTAGGGACAACTATTAGGGTAGGGCTATCTACGGCCAGCATTGCCAGGGAAAGGTTCCGGACAGGGTCGCCCTTTTCAGGATGAGTGCCCTGTGGTCAGGCTGCTCTCAACTTTTCAGAAGTAGCTGGTAGCTATACACAGGGCACTCGTAGGGACCCTACATACATCGGTGGATACTAAAACGGTGGTTGAATCTGCTGATGGTCCTGGACTCCAAGAAAACCCCACCCCAGGATCATGTCCGGCCTGATGAATCCCATGTGGAACTGGTAGGATAAAAGCTGGCTATTAAGTGCCGCCGTGCACCATTTACGGCTTTGTATTATTATCCTTTATGTTGCTGGGTAGTGTGTTTACGCTCTTGAGCACACATGTTTTTGGTGTCCGACTGAGGGACACATTTTTTGCATTTACTATCTTAGACTATTTAGGTTTTAAGATATAGCAAAAAATGTAAAGTTTTATGATTACCCTTTGAGTATCTAATGTTTGATCTTCTGGTGATCTTTTGGTTAGGAGTTGATGCATCCTGACTTATTTTGAGTTTTCTGACATGTAGACTTCTAGACTGCACACAGAACAGGCCAGTATAATGATATCATAAAATGTACATACCTTTCCAATAAGTGACTGAAAGCCAAGGGCTTGTTAACCCATATTCGTTTTTTACCGTGTAAATACAGATTATAGCAGTGGTATTAGAGACAGTAGAAAAATCCCATTATTTTAGTGTATCTCCTTTACAAAGAGGCATGCCAGATCAAGAAAAGAACAGAATAAATTAGATATATGTGGCAGCGGCAGTGGGATGGAGCTTTTAGCACCAACTTACATGCTCTGTAATTAAATCTGTGAATTTAAAAGACAGCAAGTGCTACTGGTTCATTTTTCTGTGGTTTATGTTTTCATATAAATTACTCATTTATTTTTCACACAGAACAAAATGTCTCCATTTATAAATGGAAATCAACTGTGATTTTGCCGTTTTTGTTTTAAAACCAATAATTAAAATGTGCAATCACAGCATCTCTCATGTGCGTTAATCATTTATGGTAACTGTGGACCAATAAGTACATTTTATTAAATATGGAACAAATGTTTTTATTTTTTTATTTTTACCTTTTAGATCTAATTTAGAACTAATGTGTTTCTGTTACTTTCATGTATTTATTTTATCTTGGGGGGAAACATAAGCAATATACTGTATTTGTTATCCTATAAGATGCACCTGTCCATAAGTTTTAGAGGAGGGAAATAAGAGAAAAAATATATCTTTCATCAGACTTCATATTAGACCCTTAATGTTAATAAAACCTCAGCTCAGAGCCCCAATTAAAAACCAAATGTTAATCAGTTCTCAGATAAGACCCCCAATCTGACATCAGATCACACCCTCAATGTTAATATCCCCAATCAGATCTCAGCTCAGACCCCCAATGTTAATAAGGCCCGCAAGTTAACCAGACCTCAAATCAACCCAAAAAAAACAAAAAAATCAACTCGCCTCTCCTGTTCTGGACTCCACCGCTGCTCCTGAGATCCAGCGCTCTTCGTGCCGCGCTGTTCTGTGACGTTGCAAAGCACGAGGTCACAGAGCGCACCGACGTCCTCGCGTTGTGCACAGGTCACAGCACAACGTGCAGCACCAGCAGGCGAAGACCACGAAGCAGTGAGTACAGAGCATGCACAAGGAGCACTGCATTCACCACTCCCCAGTTCTCCTGTACTAATGAGTGCCTCCATAATGAAAGTGCTTATTAGTATTTGCCGCAGAAGACATACTGACATTTCCCCTCAAAACAGGGCCAAAAATGCAGAAGATTACAAGAAGAGGACTACCCTCTTTATTGACATGGCTCAATAATAATTATATGCATTTTAGGACATAATCTAATCTCCTTATCAAACATATACACTAGAACCAGTTTTTTTTTGCTCTAAACACATTAAAGGGACAGTCCCAACTACAGATATTGATGATCTATCCTCAGTTGTCCAATCAGCTGTTTAAAGGGGCCATGGTGCTCGTACAAGCATCCTATTCAATGTTTACCTGCACTTTGTTTAGATTGTAGTGGCGGTGTAGTGTAATTAAATCTGTTTTTTCCACTCAAGTAAATGGGAGAGGAACCTTTAACCCGTAGGATACCACCACCATTGTGTCCCGGCACTGTACAGGTACGACGCTCTGATCAGACCGGCCCAGCAGCAGGTTTCTCGCTGTTCCTGACTGCTGAACCCCTGTTCTATGTGCTGGAATTGGTAAATACACCGATGCCGGCACATTAACCCCTTGTACGCTCTAGTCAGAGCTGACCACAGCTTACATGGGGTTTGCAGAGGGTACGGGCTCTGCGGTGACGGGAACCCGACGGTGAGGGGGGGGGGGGGGTTAGGCATCGGGACTTGCCTTAAGGAAGTGCCTGAAAAATAAAAAATAAAAATGGCTTTTACTGTGTACAACTTAAAGGGGTATTCCCACCTGAGACAATGGGGGCAAATCGCTAGGATGCCACTTCATCCATCACTATAGGCATGGGAAAAAAAAGCAGAGGGAAATTCATGCAAACTAACTACTGAGCTACTTGCAATCATACATATTTTTAGAGAAATGTATCGAAATTGGTGTTGGAGAAGTAGACCTGTAGGCTGTGGTAGGTTGCCATATTTTTTTTATTTTTTGGCATATTTTAATCCTCAGTCTGATTCCACCTGAAAATGCCCCCAAAGCTACCAAACAATGAGCCTTCTGTCAAACCGATTTATCATAAACCTGCTCCTTTCTGCATTTATTTAGTGGGAAATTGAAATTGTAGGCAAGTAATCCACACAGCTGTACAGAGAATGGGGGATTCTGGACTAGATTTTAGTCATGTCACGTAAATGCCTCATTGTTAGTATATTTGGCGAGAATTTTTTCACTAAAATGTTTCCAATGTTTGTTGTGATCGCAACACCATAGGTGCAAGAAATGCAACGATGGTGGATTTCCTGCAGTTCTTGTGCAGCAGTTGTGGCAGCTCGCAGGTCCTAACATGACCTCGTTCACTTATATTAGTAGTAAGGTAGGCGTGATGTAGGCACAACTACACTGCAATATTTGGTGGTGTGACATGTGTCAAGCCAAAGTTACCATGTAACACCAGCTTTAACAGACAAAAGGGCATATTTTTTGTTAAAGGGGTTATGCCATAAACTACTTTTCACTCTAAAGTTTATTTTTATTAAGTACTCTAGCTCTCATTCCTCCTTGGATTGTTGTTTGCAGTTTTCTCTTATCTCCCATGCTTGAATTCTACTTCCTGGTTTGTCATGTGACTGCTGTTCCATCATAATGAAATGAAAGGATCGGCACTCCGTAATTTCTTTGCAAAAAAGACTTCTTTATTCGTCACCCATTTTTTGCAAAGAAATTACGGAGTGCCTGTCCTTTCATTTTATTTTGATGGGGATCCGACCTGCTGACCGTGCACCCGGACCTCAATGAAAGCACAGTGCCGTCCATTTTCTCTAAATTGCTGTTCCATCATGTCTCAGAACAGTGAGATGTTTCCTGTCATCAGCAGGCCATGTGACATTAACCAGTTCATTCTCTACCGCCACATATTCAAAATGCTCTGTGTATCTGGATTTAAAACAGACACAATGGGGGACATTTACTAAGCATGTTGCACCAAATGCGCCAAAAAGAATGGCGTTTTCATTTGCGCCAAATACTGTTTTCTTCATAATTTTTACCTTAAAGAATGTATCACGCCAGAAATTAGTTAGAAATCTCTAAGTGGGTGGCGCATATTACGCCTCATTTATCATCCTCTTATCGTCAGAATTGGCTCAAATTCTTGCGGACAATTAAGCCAGCTTATGTGGTGGTCTTTTGTGTAAAAAGTCACATTTATGGTAGAAAGATACGACTTTTTGTCAAAAAGTTGCATTTATGAAAAGAAAACAAATTTGTTGTGGGAACAAGTGATAAGTAAGGGTACTTTCACACTTGTGTTGCTGGATTCCGGATGCGGATCCGTCTCTCAAATGCATTGCAATACCGGATCCATCTTTGCTTGTCATCCGGAAAAACGGATCTGGTATTTATCTTTTTCACATTGCAGACCAGAAGACCAGATCTGTTAATGCGGTAATTTTAATGCCGGATCAGGCACTAATGCATTTCAATGGAAATTAATGCCAGATCCGGCATTCTAGCAATTTTGGCCGGCCAAAAAACGTAAGAGTGACTGAACTGATGCATCCTGAACGACATGCTCTCCATTCAGAATGCATTAGGATTAAACTGATCAGTTTTTTTCCCGGTATTGAGCCCCTAGGACGGAACTCAATCCCGGAAAAGAATAACGCTAGTGTCAAAGTACCCTAAGTAATAAAACAGGATGCATTTATTTTTATTTAATAGAAATGAGCTAAACAGCAGGGTTTTGTCAGTAAAGTGATATTCAACAAAAGCATCCCGAGTCTGAGACAAAAGTCGCAATTTACCACTGGAAATGTTGCAAATAAGCTTCAAAAGTCGCAAATATGTTTCAAAAGTCGAAAGTGTGGTCTGACAGGGTTGGCTGAAATGGTGCATTTCTGTTTAAAAAAGTTGCATTTTAGTGCCATTGGCGTTAAATGTCGGAAATCAAGAGAAATAGGTGGATAATCAAGTTTCTTCAAAAAAGTCATATTTTAAAAGTGGTATGTGCCTTTTGATATATGATGTGAAACAAATCACCACTTTTATTTTGTAATATTAGTATTTTTTTTGGCACAAATTACGCCATTATTGATAAATGTCCCCCAATGTGCTAATGTCTATTATTTGTTACAGCAAAATTGATCCTTATGTCTGTCTATCTATGTATCTATCTATGTATCTATCTATCTATCTATCTACTATCTATCCGTCCTTCCATCCATAACTGACACTGCACATAGAGGAGAGGTTATTAAAGGGAAGGGAAAGAAGCGCCGTAAACATGTGCTTCTTGTATTACAAGTAAGGCTCCACTGCGTAACTAACAGCAACTGAAAATCAAAACTGATTTGCCACAGGGTGTAATGGTAGCCTAATAACTTTAAAATGAGGCAGTTTTGATAAATGGTGGCATTTGGGGAAAGTGATATAACGGTAGTATCTGTAGGGGGGGGATACATTTATATTAGTGGCGCAACCCCTTTACTACCCCTTTACTAAATAAGTTAGTATATTGCCTTTTGACTTGTTTATTAAACTGTTGCTTTACCATCATGGAAATTTGTTTTACTAAAATGTTTTAATTATTTATATCTTTCTTTTGTGTTTTAGGTTCAAGAATACTTAAGGAGCACAGATCCTTTAAATTTCTAACTGTATTTGCATGTCATTTTTTGTCATTATATTTTCTTAAAATTTTGTTTTGCATAATATTGCTATTTTTGTAAATATGTCCACACACAGCACGAAACGACTGGCTGATATGGAAATCGAAAATGTCAAAATATCCAATAGTGGAACATATTCAGACATCCATAGTAGATACATATCATCGGCTGAAGACAATATACAATATATGATTTGCACTCATGATCACTACAATGACTGGGAGAAACACTAACAGTTGCCTCTTCAGAATGTATGTAAACTGTGATTTCAAACAAAAATCAATGTCATGAAAATTTGTAGCAGTTGTCAAATCTCTGCCATTAATGGCCAGTTGGGAGTAACCCACAGTAAGTGCCAGCCTGGAGAGATGGAGTTATGGAAATGGCCAAGCGGTCAATATTTTGTTGTTTCTGTAACTCTGATAACAGTGAATGGGAACAATGCAAACAGCATAGCACAGCAATGTAATGAAAAAGGTCGCTGTCCGGTACCACTGCCAGGAAAACGCAAAAACTACTACCGGTCTTCCTTCACTACTCCGGTTAGTAGAAACTAAGCTACCCCTAGGTAGGGACCCAGAACACGGATTTGGTCACCAAAATTCAAAAATGCAGTATTTAACTGTTATAAATTGGAAATAATTATTTAAACAACGGATGCACAACAGTTTTCTCGGCCTAAAACACGGCTTTTTTCAATAAAACCCCAAAATGCAGTTTTTAACTGCTGTACATTAAAAGTAGATATTTATTCTATGTATGGACATCAGATTTGGGGACCCAGAACACGTATTTGGTCACCAAAATTCACAAATGCAGTATTTAACTGCTATAAATTGTAAATAATTATTTAAAGGACGAATGCACAATTGTTTTTTCGGCCCAAAACACAGCTTTTTTTTTTATGCATTTTTTTACTGCTGTAAATTTAAATTAGATATTTATACCGTGTATGTACAACTGCTTTGTGAAGCAAGAATACCAGTTCCCGTCACGAGATCAGATGTCCTTGGCTGCTACAGACCCCGGTTACGTTTATAGATTAAGTCAGCAGAAAACTGTTTAAATCTCACTGGTAGCAGACCTACCAGAATGACCAAGTGCTGCAGAAGAGTAGTGAGCATGCATAGTCAGAGCCAGAAAAGTTAGTAGCCACCAAATCGGTAGATAAAGGGTTAATCCAGAGACAAGCAAAAGTTATTTCATCATGAGAGACAATTGAAGACAAGTAGACAATGGGTTTATCCAAGCAAAATCAGGAGTGTTGAAAGTAGCACAAGTCACAAATGAAGTAACATATAACACATATAGAAAGGAGCAAGGCAGCTCTCACCAGCTGTAGAACACCCTCTGTGCACGGATGCTGCACCTGGATGCGGGAGTATACAATCAGAAAAGAAGAAAAATCCAGCTCAGCTCGGATGACTCGTATTTTAGACTTTATTCCAGCGGTAAAAACTTCATACAAAATGCGAAAAACTGTTACGCGTTTCAGACCTCCATAATATCTGGGTCCTTCTTCATGACAAACACACAAAATAAGATGGAAGCTGCCCCTGATATACAACCCTCCAGAATCAGGCTGACAAGCAACACCTGAATAGAGGAGGTGTCAGAGGGAGGTTCCACACAAACCTCAACGGAAAATACATAGACAAGCAAAAAATACAATAAAAAAGTCCTAATATAAAATATATCAATATGCTGATGTATTCAAAACAGACATAGTGCAATCAGTATTGTAAGATCAAATCATGTTGCTTATTGAGACCCTCCGGTTGTCGGGATCCCAATTGAAAGATCCAAAAGGCCTCTCTGTTAAGAAGTTTTCTTCTGTGATCTCCACCCCTAGGTGGTAGAGAGACCCTTTCAATACCGTGTACCTTTAATCCAGAGATATCACCCGCATGAACAACCGCAAAGTGCAGACTTGCAGCAGAAATATTGCGGTTCTCGTGGTGTGGTATATCAGATATATGCTTGCGGATCCTATTTTTTAGGGGATTAATGGTGCAACCCACATATTGCAAAGAACATACGTCACAGGTAATGAGATATATAACATGTTTAGTGTTGCAGTTTATATATGATCGTATGTCATATTGTTTGCGATGTGCAGTCGATCTAAATGTTTTATCTGTAACCATATGTTTGCAACAAATACATTTTTTGTGGCCACATTTTTGGTTGCCTTTATAATGGAGCCATGTTGGTGTTGTAGTGGTTTTTTCACAGAAAAAACTAGGGCTAACCAAATTGCTAAGGGTGGGGGCTCTTTTGGCAACAAATGTGACACCATTAGAGACGATATCAGACCATTGTCCATCAATATTGAGAATGTGAAAATATTTTTTATTATTTTACAAATCGCAGGGAACTCTTTACTGTATTGTGTAACAAAATAAGTGGACTTTTTTTCAGTGGACTTTTTATCAGACAAGGAGACATCTGATTTAAGCTGGGAATCAGGAAAAATCAGAGTGTGTCTATTCATGTTAGAAACTGCTCTTTTAGCCCGGTCTATATCATGTTGAGAATAAGCTCTACGCAAAAGTCTGTTCTTTACATTAAACGCTTCTTTCTCATAGATGTCATTATCAGAACAGTTGCGACGGGCACGAATCAATTCACCTTTAGGAATGTTCCTAATAATGTGTGGTGGATGACATGAACGGGCAAATAGAGTAGTGTTCCCTGCCAATTCTTTACGATAGGTGGATGTAATAACCCTCCGAGTGGGGACATTCCCCCTCAGACACAGATCCAAGAAATGAATCTCAGTAAAGTCATACTGAAAGACAAACTGTATAGAGCTAACACAAGAATTGAAAAAAGTGACCAACTCCGGTATGGACGCCACATCACCAGACCACACCATCAGTGTATCATCGATGTAACGTCCATACCAGAGTAAACGGTCCAAAAAAGGGGATGTGTCGATGAGGAGAAAACAGCCCTCCCACCATGCCATGAAAATATTAGCAATGGAGGGGGAGAATTTAGCCCCCATCGACACCCCAGGAACATGCAGAAAAAAAGTACCATCAAACAAAAAATAATTGTGTCTGAGGAGAAAGTCCACCACCAAGGTAATATACTCTATAAGTTCCAAGGTATAATCACTATAGTGGTTCAAAAACCAATTGAGGGATACAAGGGCCAATTCATGTGGGATGCTGGTGTAGAGAGAAGTAATATCTGCAGAAATCCACACTAAATTCTCATCCCATTCAAAGTCTGTGAAAACTTGTAACACAGACCGAGAGTCTTTAATAAATCCCGGAATGAGGGGTATTAGAGGCTGAAGGAGGGAGTCCACCCACTCACAGAAGCGCTCACAATAAGAGCCGATTCCAGCCACAATAGGTCTGAGTGGGGGAGGGAATATATCCTTGTGAACCTTCGGGAGTGCATGGAATATGGGGGATATCGGATGTTCCACAAAGATATAATCCCTCTCTTTAATGCTGAGACAACCAGTGGATACTCCCAGATCAAGGATACTATCCATTTTTGTTTGAAAAGCTCGTAGGGGGTCACTGGATAAACGAGTATAGACTTTAATATCTTGTAACATATTCATGATTAAATGTTTATACAGTCCCGTATCCATTATAACCACTGCCCCGCCTTTATCAGCCTCCTTGATTATAATGTCCGTCCTATCCCCTAATTCTTGAAGAGCCCGTTTTTCAACTGCCGTTAAATTTGAATGAATCCCAGATTTAGTGGCATCATATAAGGAGCAGAGATCCCTTTCCACCAATTCCTGATACTTATCTAATGCCACAGAACGAGACTGAATAGGATAAAAATCCCTATTAGACGTTCTAAAATATTTAGAGGAATTGGTGTGACCAGGGGTATTACATGCAGTAGTTTGGAGAATGTTGGAATGGACCATATCCACGAAGGTCATAGAAAGTATATGGCCTTCGTGGAGCGGTGCACCAACATCATCAGACCCAAAAACATCATTAACAGCATTGACAGATACAGTTGGGGATGACACATGCGTTGATCCCTCACATATAGGCATTCCTGCTGGGAGAGTGTCAGTCTGATCAAAACTGTTCATAACAGGTGGATCCTGAAAATGTTTTTTTAAAGTAAGATTGCGGGCAAATTTGTTAACGTCCAAAATGGTGCGGTACAGGTCAAAAGGGTGAGTGGGCGAGAATGCTTGTCTATGTATTTTCCGTTGAGGTTTGTGTGGAACCTTCCTCTGACACCTCCTCTATTCAGGTGTTGCTTGTCTGCCTGATTCTGGAGGGTTGTATATCAGGGGCAGCTTCCATCTTATTTTGTGTGTTTGTCATGAAGAAGGACCCAGATATTATGGAGGTCTGAAACGCGTAACAGTTTTTCGCATTTTGTATGAAGTTTTTACCGCTGGAATAAAGTCTAAGAATACGAGTCACCCGAGCTGAGCTGGATTTTTCTTCTTTTCTGATTATATAACACATATGAATCATAAGCAAAGACCAGCACAAACTTCCTGACTTAAATCCTTCACCCAGCTCAGGGATTGAATGCTGACCTAGGGACCTGATTGGACCGGCATCCAGACTCATGGAGAGGTTAACGAGCCAGAGATTGTCTGGTAAGCATGGCCACCCTCCTAGAACAGCCATGCACTGGAACATGGCTGGCTAACTTCCTGACAAGCAAACTATGCTGTTTCCAAAACTCCCAAGTGCCACTTGGCTGTTTCTATAACTTCGGCCACCTCGGGCTAGGACTAAGGTTATTCCCTTCTTGGCCTTGGAAGATTGAGATAGGATAACCCCTTTACATTAAAACTGTATTTGTTGATAATAAAATTTACAAGTAAATATACCAATATATACATGTAAAATATCAGTACTAATTTTGCCCCTGATCCCTTGTGTAAAAATCCTGCAGGCATACATGCAATCACAAACATAATCACATAATGTCCATTGGTCCTTAGTCTATAAAGCCATTTGAGCATATGCAGAATATCTGTCTTCTGAGCAGGAGAAACCTTTTGTGGCCAATGTGGCCACATTATATGTGAAAATCCTGATGTGGCTGCAGGTCGGATCTAGTCAGACCTAATAGGATCATAAGGACCTAAGATGTTGTTAGTTCAGGGAATAAGACCCTCGATAAGACAGGATTTGCAGTTCATTTGGAGCAGAATAGTGGCTCAGTGGTTAGCACTGGTGCCTTGCAGCTCTGGCGTCCTGAGTGTGAATCCGATCAGGGACAACATCTCTTCTGTATGGGTTGGGTAACACTCCACTTTTATTTGTGGATCACAGGAAAAGGTTCCCACACCAGGATAAGTATATAGGAAATAAGGTTCCTGGACAACACTTGATGCTTCGTGATTTATTAAAGCTTGATATACAATGTGCGTTATGCCAGTTTGTAAACATATAGTTTCAGTGACGTTTCGGCCGTAGCCTTCATCAGGAAACTGGATGAGCCGCACTGTATGTGTAGGGATGGCCTCAGTGGCGTGTAGGGGGGCTCTATGGCCCTGTGGGCGGATAGGTCTGTCTGTATTAGAGCAGTAGCCTGTTTGTAGTCCGCCACAACATCTGCAAGGAATTTTTTTCTCTGTGTTTCCATGGTTTCCTTCCACACGCCAAAAAGATACAAACAGTCAAACTAGCTTCCTACGAAATTGACCCTAGTGTGTATTGTGTGTTGGGTTTGAGCACTTATATGGCATCACTGATTTCCCAGGGAGTCACCCATGATAAATGTGCATTACAAATAATTGTCATTGTTTGAAATTGAGGTATGGAAAATTTATTGCAAAAATTTTGAAAGTTTGTAAAATCTGTTCCATACATAGCAGTGCCAAAGCATATATTCTCTCTTTTATTAGCCATGATTCCCATATACAGAACCTGAATTAAACCATGTGCATGAGTTCCTAGGTTTGCCTTATGGGTAAACATTTTTTGTGCAAATTACAGTAATTTCAAACAGCATTTTTAAACTCTTGACTGGGTATTTTAAAATGCTGTTCAAGACTCTTAGAGTCCCCCTCACCCCCAAGCTTTCTAAACAGAAGACACATCTTGTTGCGTGACTTTTGGAAACATCCTCTTTATTAAATATAATACAGTTCTAATAAAATTATGTTATACAACAAATTTACTTGGGACATCATTCAATGAGAACACCACAACAATAAGTATCTGACTATGAACTATAATAAATGGTGCACCATTCCTCAGACAAACCTTTATAAAATGTTTCATGATGTTGCTGAAACTTGCTTTGTAAACCTCCATTGTTAAATTAGTTTTCTGGCAGATTTAATGTGATGACTGTTCCCCGTTGTTCGTTACATTTATATTTTATTACATAGGAATCTGTGGTCTTACAGTAAATTCATTTTTTTGTGATGTGTTTTTTTTTCCATATGACTTTAACAAGTGAATCACAGTAAAGCTATGTGATTCAACTGTACAAGCCATGTGCCATATGGTTCTTTGGCACACCGCCACTACCTGTCTGGCATCCCCAGGATTTCATCAAATTTATTTTCCAGAGGGAAGAGGGCAGCTTATAAAAATGCCATGAAATATACAGTACATGCCGCAATCCCTGGAGGAGCAGAGCTAAAGAGGGGAGTGGTAGTGGACCAGGGCAGTGATAAGAGGGCGAACCCTTTATTCCATCAGGGGGCTCCAGCCTGACGGTAGTTGTGGTGGCCTTGGTGTTAGGAGTGTTATATGGGTGCAAGACAGGAGATATAGGTGCCGTGGTCGTAAAATGGTGCTGGAGTCTGTAACTAGACCAGTTATAGAAAATAGACAAGTCTCTCTTTACTAAAGTGCAGAATAGGAGTTGTAGTACATTCATTATCAAAGCACAGTTCCAAATAATTCACAGTACAAATCCTCCCAGATAACAATCTAATATATAAAGCTGTGTGTATGTATGTCCGCTCAGCTTCTATTTTGCTACAGGTCATTAATATGAGCTCTGGTTGCTATAGGCAATGAAGAACATGATTAGGTTATTGGTTAATACCCTCGGGTCCTCTTAAATACTGATTAACCCTTTCCCGACTTCCCAAACAAATAACACACGGAGACCACGTCGGATTTTAATCGGCCACAGCAGCTGTTTTTATTAACAAAATAAATATAAAAATAACCATAGATAAACAACATAAATTAACCCTGACAAGGAAAGTCTTTGAAGCCCCAAAGCTTAATTCCCACAAAACTCAAGCATGGCAATTGCATCTTGCCTCCAGATGTAGAACGCCAGCTCGGAGACACCAACTGATGTACGCCTCTGTCTGCCAACCATCTGCCCAACCATGAGAGTCCAGCCCCATCATTGAGGCCCTCTGTTCTTTAGTACCAGCAATACCACCAACTTTGAGGACCTCCCACCGCCAACCACGTGCAACTTGACCCCCGTCTTCCGCAAGAATGAAATGAAAGCCCAACTGAAGCCTGTTTGGCCGAACATCTGTCCTCAGAGCCCCCCAAAAGACGAACGAGTGCCCGAGAATCCAGACCAGTGCAGAGGAACCCACTGAAACAAAGCAAAACATAAGGAGAAATGTTAACAAAAAGACAACCCCTTCACTTACAACCTCATATAAGAACGGAACTGCACTTGCCGATCCTATTTATCACTTCGTCACTCATAACTAACCTCGCAGCTTCCGTCGCAGCCCCAATCCTAAACGAAAGTCCCGTATAATCCCACGGGTCCATCCCCAAACTTTAAGCAACACTTAAAAACAGCCAAAAACTAAAAACGCGACAAGAATTAGCCATCATCATGCCTAAGAAGAGGGATACTCCCTAAACTTGTAGCCAACCTGCATTCTTGCAAACACCGAACTGGACATAACATACAACCCTGGACAGCAAAAAGAATAACACTACTTCCTCTACCTTCTTTATCTCTTTTGGACATGCGAATCCTCACCACCACCCTGTCTTGGTAAAGATCCACATCTTCCCCAAGTAAACCCTCCACGCCCCGCACGCTGCTACTCACCAACTCCTCCAAATGGAATGCCCTAAAAAAGGCCCATGACAACGCTAACTTAAACAACTGCACCTCACTTGATGAAGAACACACCAATTCCAACTGGGAGCCAATTTTACGTAATAAATCGAACGAGATTGGCCTTCTTCTATCCTCCACCCGCTTTCCCCTTCTCCAACCCCTCAAAACCTGTCTGACCAGGAAATATTTAGTAACATCATGAAGACTTTGTACAGTAACTTAAAAACAAATGCTAAACCCGCTACACATTTATTTAATTTTGCCACTGACCAACCTTCCTCATTCATATGCCCTAAAAATAACAACAGTGGGACCTCCCCATCGTCCACCCGCACATCCAACTTCACACACCACTGTTCCCAATTCCGCCAAGTTTTACCGTAAGCTGCCCACGTACCCGCACTCATTGATGCCTGCAGCAGCCCCTCTACTGTACCTTTAAGAGCTCCCACAGGGACTCTAGACACGCCAACCCTTTGGTATCCGCTTCTGGCGCCAGGTGACGAAACTGCTCCCACTGCGAACAAGAAAGGGCATCCGCAATGCAATTAGACACCCCAGGCACATGCACCACCACCATCCAAGCGTTAAGAGACAAACATACCAAAACTAACTGCTGTAATAACCGCGCCACTGGAGGAGACGTCACGGTTAAACTGTTGATTGCCTGTACCCCTAGATTATCTCAGTGAAAACGAATCTTCTTATTCCTAAACTTCTCACCAGACAAAACCAGTGCGAGCACAATAGGAAAAAGCTCCAATAGCGCCAAATTCCGCACCCAGATCCTTAACACCCAGGACTCTGACTAACGATCCGCGCACCACTGACCATGACAATACACCCCAAAACCAATCTCCCGGCTGCATCCGAAAATAACTCAAAATCTATCTACAACGTCCCCCATAACTAACGCTTTACCATTGAACTCTTCCAAAAACACCGCCCATACTTCCAGATCCCGCGATGGCCATGACTCCTCATTCTCAGCTTGGTGAGCAGGGCCAGCTCCATGCTGCCAGTCATAATGCTGAGGCCTGTGCACCCTCCTGGCCTCACAGTGCATAGCCTTGTTCTCCCTTGTGCTGCTCCCTCACTGAGCAGGCCCCCTAGTCAACCCTGACAGGGGAGAGCCTGCAGAACCCAGTCCTGTCTCCATGCTGCCTGCTGCTGAGGACGGGGAATGACACCCCCCCCCCCCGCCCTGCTCTGGGTCCCGCCCCAAGACTTTATTCCTCCCAGACCGGAAGGACCTGGAACTGGGCTGCCACCCATCCCCCCTGATATAAAGGGTCCCCAGGGGGCTCCTTTCCCGGTGCCGGACCCTGGGTTTCTCCTCAGGGCTAAGGCACGCCGGCGGCTGTACCAGCTGAGGCAATCTTGCATGTGGCTGCGGGTTAGCTGCACCCGCTACGGCCCCCTGTAGTAAGCCTGCCACCTGGAGCCATTCAAGTCCCCATGCCTCTGCTGCTGCCCGTAACTAGTGGATGATGTCGTCCACTGCCTGCATTATGGTAAGCTCAGTGAGATGGTGGGAGCTTGCTACCCCCAGATTCAAATTTTAAAAGGGCGATCCCTCCAAAGCTACCCCTTATGAAGCTTAAACCCCACCTCCTTAAGTGCACACCCCCTCCTACACCAAATTACCCCTTGAGTGTCGGCCCCTCGGCCAAAACCCAGTCTGGCCTCTTTTTCTTAGTATAGGACAGCTTATGTGTGAGTTAATATGATTTTGATTGCAATGCTTAGCCAATGTTGTTATAGAGGCTGTAACTTACATGATCTTAAATGTATACTAATTCTGTGGGGTTTTATATACTGTCAATTAAAGACAATAATGCCCTGTAAGAAAAGGAATTTGATTGGACGATTGTCGTCAGATGCTAAGAGAAAAGCCATATAAGGGGGTGGGTTAATATGGAAATCACTGTTAACGAGACAGGGTACTATGGAGGTCACTGTTAAAGGGGCGGGCGCTGTGGAGGTCACTGTTGAAGGGGCAGCTGTTGTGGAGGCCACTGTTAAGGGGGTGGGTTATTGTGGAAATCACTGTTAAGGAAACAGGGTACTGTGGAGGTCACTAATAAAGGGGAAATACTGTGGAGGTCACTAATAAAGGGGAAATCACTGTGGAGGTCACTGTTAAAGGGGCATTCGCTGTGAATGTTACTGTTAAGGGGGCAGGGGACTGTGGAGGCCACTGTTAAGGGAGTGGGGTACTGTGGCAGTCACCGTTAAAGGGGCGAGCGCTGTGGAGGTCTCTGTTAAGGGGGTAGGGAACGGTGGAGGTCACAGTTAAGGGGACTGTCTGCTATGCAGGTCAGTGTCAAGGGATGGAGTGCTGTAGAGGTCACTGTTAAAGGGGTGTGGTGCTGTAGAGGTCCCATTTTAAGGAGACAGGAAACTTTGGAGGGGGTCAGTGTTAAGGGGGGGGGCTGTGGAGGTCCCTGTTAAGGGGGCGTGGTGCTGTAGAGGTCGCTCTTATGGGAGATACTATTGATATTGTTTAACGCGATATCTTTTAAGACACACAGAAACATTAAATGGAATATACCCGTGCAAAGCCAGGTCCTTCTGCTAGGATGGGGGTGTTGTGGTAATCTTTACCTCTATCTTTACAAAGTTTCTCTCTGCAGAATCTATGGCTGCCGATAAGGTTCTTGCAATCTTGTATGTAATTCTCACCTGAGGGGTACAGGATTGAGATGTGGTGGGCCAGACTGTGTCCAAGTTTGAAAGATAAATTAGCATTTTCTTTCCTACTGCAGTAAAGTCCTTATGAGCCTTAGGCCTCTTTCACACTTGCGTTGTTAGGATCCGGCGTGCACTTCCGTCGCCGGAAATGCCCGCCGGATCCGTAACAACGCAGGTGAACTGAAAGCATTTGAAGACTGATCAGTCTTCAAAATGCTTTCAGTGTTACTATGGCAGCCAGGACGCTATTAAAGTCCCGGTTGCCATAGTAGTAGTGGGGAGCGGGGGAGCAGTATACTTACAGTCCGTGTGGCTCCTGGGGCGCTCCAGAATGACGTCAGAGCGCCCCATGCGCATGGATCACGTGATCCATGCGATCACGTGATCCATGCGATCACGTGATCTATGCGATCACGTGATCTATGCGATCACGTGATCCATGCGTGTGGGGCGCCCTGACGTCACTCTGGAGCGCCCCGGGAGCCGCACGGACTGTAAGTATACTGCTTCCCCGCTCCCCACTACACTTTACCATGGCAGCCGGGATTTTAGCGTCCTGGCTGCCATGGTAACCATTGAGAAAAAGCTAAACGCTGGATCCGGCGATGCGCCGAAATGACGTTTAGCTTAAGGCCGGATCTGGATTAATGCCTTTCAATGGGCATTAATTCCGGATCCGGCCTTGCGGCAAGTGTTCAGGATTTTTGGCCGGAGCATCATGCTGCGGTATTTTCTCCGGCTAAAAAACGTTCTGATCCTGAACGTAAGACATCCTGATGCATCCTGAACGGATTTCTCTCCATTCAGAATGCATGGGGATAAAACTGATCAGGATTTTTCCGGCATAGAGCCCCGACGACGGAACTCTATGCCGGAAAACAAAAACGCAAGTGTGAAAGAGCCCTTAGGTTGGGTTCACACTTGAGCGTATTTGATACGTGCGTTTTACGCGCATTTTTGTCGGGCGTATTACAGCACGTTTTTGGAAATAGGAAACGCGCGTCGTACGTGCATTTGTGTGATTGACCACTGTGGCGTCAATCACAATGCGCGCGACAATACGCCCCAAAGAAGCTTCTGTACTTCTTTGGGTGTAGGGCGTTTTACAGCACGTTCGTACGCGCTGTAAAACGCTCAGGTGAGAACCGTGCCCATAGGGAAACATGGGTTTTCACCTGTTGAGCGTTTTACAGCGCGTAGGAACGCGCTGTTAAACGCTCCAGTCTGAACCCAGCCTCACAGTGAATACCTTACTGACTGACTCCAATTCTCAGTAATGCAGATTCTGGTTCTTGGCTCTTTCTTTCCTCTCTCTCTTTCTGGAGCACTGCAGTGTAGAGATGGCTTTCTCTCTGTAGATCTCTCAGTGATGGAGATGTAGGCTTGGTACTCTTAGGAGTGAGCAAATGTGGCTTCCTCTCACTTCCTAAACTAACACACTACTAACTAACTGAACTAGGGGTGAACCTAAGTCCCTCTTCTATACTTCTACAGGGGTAGAGTCAGGATTGTCAACCTTGACAGATATATACTAAACTATAAGAGTGTAACACAATACATTAAAACATTAAATACTTATGTCAAGAACCAATTTTAAAAGTACCCTATTCTGGGGTACTGCACATACTTTTTTTAATGTGTTTGTTTTTAGGGTTTTTTGGTCTTGTTTTTTTAGCCTTTTTTTCAATAACGAATATGGGAAACGCCCAAAAATGCCTTACCAAAAATGCAATGAACGGAAGAAACACACTAAAAGTGAAAAATAGAGTGTTACATAATCCCCTACTGGCTTTGAGAAAACATCTGGCTTCAATGCTTTGTGTAACACCACAACCAAGCAACCTTTGTAATTTAAAAAAGATCTGGAAAATTAAAATACTATGCCCTTAATTTATCAAAACTGGTTTAAAGAAAACTGGCTTGCTCATAGCAAACGATCAGATTCCACCTTTCAGCACCTTTGGAAAATGAAAGGTGGCATCTGATTGGTTGCTATGGGCAACTAAACCAGCTCTACTTTACACTAGTTTTAATAAATCAGGGCCTATGAACTCGTATTACTAGTAACCAGTAAATTTCCTAGCTGTCAAAAACATTGCCAGGGTCCTGTAGTCAAAAATGATGACTGGTATATATATATCCTTTGTATTTTGCCTGGTGAATGTATCTTTTTAGCAGACAATGAACAGCAGTGTTTTTTTCTGAACTGGTTGGTAAAACAGCAGCTGGTTCAAAGAACGAGGGAGAAACGGGATCCGGACCCAGATCTCCACCATAGACTCCATAGATTCCTCCTTTCTGCACGGGAGATCAGAACCGGTTAGGTGAGTAATTTGTTTTTCTGTGAGGGAGCACTATGTAGCACTATAAACTATGAGGAGAACATTGATGAGGGAGCACAATAAGGCACTATAAACTATGAGGGGGCCACTATTACTGATAAGGGGGCACTATAAACTATGAGGGGGCTTTATTACTGATAAGGGAGCACAATGAGGCACTATAAACTATAAGAGGGGCGCTATTACTGATAAGAGGGCACTATGGGGCACTATAAACTACGAGGTGGCATTATTACTGATGAGGGAGTACAATGAGGCACTATAAACTATGAGAACGGCACTATTACTGATAAGGGGGCACTATAAACTATGAGGGGGCATTATTACTGATGAGAGAGTACAATGAGGCACTATAAACTATGAGGAGGGCACTATTACTGATAAGACGGCACTATAAACTATGAGGGGGCATTATTATGATGAGGGAGCACAATGAGGCACTATAAACTATGAGAGGGGTACTTTTACAGATAAGGGGGCACTGTAGGGCGCTATAAACTATGAGGGTGCATTATTACTAATGAGGGGCACTATTGGGCACTTTAAACTATGTGGGGCACTAAAAGACTTCCATACACTATGAGGGGGGCACTATTACTGATGAAGGGTTACTTTGAGGCACCTCACACATCACTAATTCCAGTTCCCCAGTTTTGTTAGTCAGGCTTCTGGCATTAGTATACATACAATTGAGAGGTTTATGTATATTTTTCACCCTACACCTTTCCTTCTGAACTGCTCTAGTCCCCCCTTCCATTCCTCTCCCAGTCCCACTACCTCACCCCGGTCTCTATCCGCACTATCTTCCCTTCCTATAATGTAATTACCCTCCCCCCCAGTCCCTAGTTTAAACACTCCTCCAACCTTATAGGCATCTTTCTCCCCAACACAGCTGCCCCTTCCTCATTAAGGTGTAGCCCGTCCCTACGATAGAGCCTATAGCCGACAGAGAAGTCGGCCCAGTTCTCCAGGAACCCGAACCCCTCCTTACTACACCAGTTCTTGAGCCACTTGTTAATCTCCCTAATCTCCCGCTGCCTTTCTTGTGTGGCTCGTGGTGAAGGCAATATTTCGGAAAATACTACCTCTGAGGTCCTTGCCCTAAGCGTTTGATCTAAATCCCTAAAATCATTTTTAAGGACTCTCCACCTACCTCTAACTTTGTCATTGGTTCCGATATGGACCATGACCGCTGGATCTTCTCCAGCCCCTCCCAGTAAGCACACTGTTCTGCGATCATGGTCTTTGTGACAGATTGCCCTATCTGTTCCCCTAATAATGGAGTCTCCCACTACCAGCACCTGTCTGGCCTGCCCTGCTCTCCTGGTCCCCTGCTTACTGGAGCTGACATTTCCCTTACTGGCAGAAGAAGTGTCCGGCTGCAGCAGTGCCGTCCCTGGAATATGCCTCCTCAGCCGAGAACATCCGGCGGGCCATGGGTATGTGTGTGCATGTTTATGTGCGTGCGTGTAAAGCTTTATTCTATGTGCGTGTGTGTGGGGCCACGGGTGTTCGCGTACTCTAAATAAATAAGAAATATATATACGCACTTCCCTCCTACTTTTTTTTCTGCTTAAAGTGTATAGTGGCTTATTTCAGTCCAACAAGAAATATATATTCTCAGTTCACTGGTGCAGTTATTTCTGGAGAAAGTGTATAGGGGCGTATTTCAGTACTTTAAAATATATATACGCACTTCACTTTTTAATTTTTTTCTGGTCAAAGCGTATCGGGGTGTATTTCAGTACTACAAGAAAAATATACACGCACTTCACTCTTTAATTTTTTTCCTGGTCAGAGCATATAGTGGCCTATTTCAGTCCAACAAGAAATATATATTCTTAGGTCACTTCTGCAATTATTTCTGGTGAAAGCGTATAGGAGCATATTTCAGTAATGAAATAAATATATATACTCTCTGCACTGTTGCAGTTATTTCTGTTAAAAGCGTATAGGGTCGTATTACAGTAAAAAAAGAAAAATATATACGCACTGCACTGTTGCAGTTATTTCTGTTGAAAGCGTATAGGGGTGAATTACAGTAAAAAAAGAAAAATATATATACGCACTGCACTGTTGCAGTTATTTCTGGTGAAAGCTTATTGGGGCATATTTCATTACTTCCAAAAATATATATATGCACTTCAATCTTTAATTTTTTTCTGGTCAAAGCATATAGTCGCCTATTTTAGTCCAACAAGAAATACCGGCATATATTCTCAGTTCACTGCTGAAGTTATTTCTGATGAAAGCGTAGAGCGGCATATTTCACTTCTTCAAGAAATATATATACTCAGTTCACTCTTTAATTTTTTTCTGGTCAAAGCGTATATTGGCCTATTTCAGTCCAACAAGAAATATATATTCTCAGTTCACTGCTACAGTTTTTTTCTGTTGAAAGCGTATTGGGGCGTATTTCAGTACTACAAGAAAAATATATACGCACTTCACTCTTTTAGTTTTTTCTGGTCAAAGCATATAGGGTCATATTTTAGTACAACAAGAAAAATATATACTCAGTGCATTTCTGCAATTAATTGTGGTGAAAACATTTAATGGCCGATTTCAGTACAAAAAAATATATATATTCGTTGCTTTTAGGGGGGGTGTTTAATTTCCATTTAATTTGCTTAGTTCAGCTACAAGTATGTCAGGCAGACAAGTGCCAGGCCATGCACAGAGGAGTGTCAGAGGCCTAAATGTTTCTGGCACAAGCAGAGATCGCAGCAGCGTAAGGGGTTGTGGCAGCAGTAGTCGCAGCAAGAGGCCTGAGCGCCTGGTGTTATCTAGTGGTCGTGTCTTGAATAGCAACCCAGCAGTTTTTGATTGGTTAACTCAGTCATCCACGTCATCCCAAGTGACATCAGACACCTCCAGCCAACAGTCGGTGGGCTCGTCAGACAAAACCCCTAGTTGGCATGGCCCGGTAGAAGGCCCTGTGCCCTCACCTGTCCTCAACTTGCCTCTGGCCTTTTCTGTTCCCTCACCACAAATAGTGCTACATGCAGTGGGCTCAGCTTCACTTTTCAGCGAGAATGAGCTACTATTGGACAGTCAGCAGCTACTGCCCAGCCAAGATGTGGAGGGGACATCTGTCGCTTCCTCCGCTAGGCAGGCAAGTAGTGATGAGGGGAGTGGCACAGGCGTTTGGCTTGCTAGTGAACAGGCTCCTGACCCAGAGACCGTTGATGAGAACATCAATGATGCCGATCGCACTTGGCAGCCTGTGTGAAGATGGGGCTTTGTCATCATCAGGAGAAGAGGGTGGCAGCTTGCCCATCAGGCAGCGGCTGAGCCAGCAAGTCACTAGCATGGCCGTGAGTCAGTAGGGTGGCAGCAGGGGGAGGTCAGGAGCCAAACGGTCATGGGGTAGACCACCCGCTTTGCAGCTGCATACCTGCCTGGAAAGGAGTGGTACACGGGTTTACAGAAGCAGCGGCGGTAGCAGTCAGCCAGTGAGTAGTGTTGTGGGGAAAATCAGGTAATACGGCGGTGTGGCAGTCTTTTGTGAAGCCGCTGGAGGAGGTCAACATGGCCATATGTAGAATATATGGGCAGAAGGTGAAGCGTGGGCAGGGTGCCAATGTTGGCACGACGGCCCTGCGTCAACATATGCAGCATCACCATAAAGTGGACTGGGAGAACCGTGGCTCTGATGTGGTGGTCCAGCCTGCCGCAGCTACAGCTACATCACCCAGTGGCACGCACCCAGTTTCAGCCAGTCAAGGCTCTATCACCTCAGCCGAAGGGAGATGTCTGTCAATCCTGTTTCTTCTGGTCCAGATGCTCCTGCTCCTACTCCTCGTCAGTCATTCTCTCAGCAATCGATCACAAAAGCGATTGCCAAGAGACAACAGTATGCATGCACGCATCCAACGGTGCAGAAGCTGAACATGCTTCTGTCTAAGTTGCTGGTGCTTCAGTCCCTCCCTTTCCGAATGGTGGACTCTACATCTTTCAGAGAACTGATGGATTGTGCTGAGCCGAGGTGGAGAGTCCCAAGCCGTCATTTCTTTGCTAAAATGGTAGTACCAGCCCTGCACACACATGTAGAACAGAAGGTGGGCCAGTCCTTGAGCCTTTCAGTGTCTGCCAAAGTGCACAGCAGCGCCAACGTGTGGAGCTGTAACTATGGTCAGGGACAATACATGTCATTTACGGCCCACTGGGTAAATGTGGTTCCTGCACAGCCACACCAGCAACTTGGCCAGGTCACGCCATTTCTGCCTCCATGTTGTGACACTGTTGGTCCTGCAACAATGTCCGCCTCATCCTCCACCATGTCCTCAGCCTCCACTGCAGGGACAAGTGACAGTTCCCCTCCAGCATACCACATGTGCAGGGCTCGGCGGTGTCACTCTGGTCTGCACATGGTTTGCCTTGGCGAACGTAGTCACACAGGGGAAGAACTGCTCTGTGTGATGCATCAAGAAATCGAATCCTGGCTTTCTCCGCGACAACTGAAAATCAGTACCATGCTGACCGACAATGTTAAGAACATGGTGGTGCTGCGTCAAGGAAGACTGAGCATGTGCCCTGCATGGCACACATGTTCAATCTGGTTGTCAAGCGGTTCCTGAAGTCTTCCACCCATCTGCAAGACATCGTAAAAATGGCCAGGAAGCTTTGCATGCACTTCAACCACTCATATACCGCAAAGCACATCCTCCTTGAGCTGCAGCGGCAGAACAGCATCCCCCAACATACGCTGATATGCGACATTTCCACCCGTTGGAATTCCACTCTCCATATGATGGACCGACTATATGAACAGAGAAAGGACATCAACGATTTCTTGATGATGCAAGCGGATAGGAGTAACTTCGATGTCAGCCAGTGGCAGCTCATGCGTGACACGTGCCGTTTGCTCAGGCCCTTTAAGGAGGCCACGTTATTTGTCAGTCACCAAGACTACGGAATGAACAACGTCATTCCACTGCTTCATGTCCTGGAACAGATGCTGGTAACAATAGTCAGTGGACAGGAGACATGGACCTTGATCTCACGGCCACATGAGCCCTATGGGGGATAAACTGGAGGAGGAGGAGGAAGGGGAGGAGGACATTGGAGCACAGGCAATGTGTAGCCAATGGGTGGTTTTTCTGCTCAGCTGACAGGACAGGAGGAGCAGGAGCAGCCATAGGAGCTACAGAGCGATGAGGAAGACGAGACAGAGGACCCAAACACACCTTGGCAGTATACAGTGGATATGGAGGCAGGGAGTTCCTCCGAGTCACTTGCAAAAATGGCATGATGCATGCTCACTTCCTTGCGTATTGAGAGCCGAGTTATCATCATTTGGCAGAGGGATAACTTCTGTCTCTCCACCTTGTTGGAGCCTCACTAAAGGTCCAGAATGGGGGCCTTTTTACACCCACCGAGAGGGAGGACAAACTGAACTACTACAGAGATATCCTATGTAGTCAGTTGGCTGCTGCCTATCTGTGCCATCGTCCATCCTCTCGCAGGTCTGACTGGGGGGGTGGGGTGGCCCTCTGCACTCACGTTACACTGCCATGGCTGCTGAGGAGGGGTGAGGTGGCAGGAGCAGTACCAGCTCCTTCAGCACAGCCTGAGTCTACAGTCGCTGATGAGTAGCTTTCTTCACCTGCATAGTGAAGAAACTACTTACCAGCAGCAGCAGCAGCAGCAGGTAAACCTGGAGCAGGACCTGAACCAGCAAGTGGTAGCATACTTGGACAAATGGACAGCACCCTGCCATGCTACATTGAAGATCTGCTGGACTACTGGGTAGAAAACCTATAACTGATGTATAAGGGCCACATATGAACCACTACAACGCCTATTAGAGAAATGTGTATGCCCAAATTATATCATAATCAAACATTAAATAATGAGAAGTCAAATATTTATTAGTATTGCATAAAAAATATTACATTTCATAATAGTATTAAAAAGACACATAGAAGTCCACACCGTACAAAAAGGTACAACTGTGGATTTAGACTTAATTAGACATTAGACTCACATTGGACTTAATGTGGAGTTCCGGTGGAGTCTAATGTGAGGCGGTGACCTTATTGACCTTCCTTGTTTTGCTCCGATATCGTGACTACCTATGGTGTCATTATTCTCTTTTTTCTTTTAGAACATATCAAGCTCTGCATTGTCCCTCACTTACCCTTACCCAGCGCGTTTCGCCGGTTGGCTTCGTCAGGGGAAAGTGACACTGGGTAGCCAAACTGGATTTGTGGCCGCAACTAGCAGAGTTTTCCCTGGAAAAGCTGTCCTGTCCGGTCAGTAGTGTGGCATCAGAGTGGGTGTTTAGTGTGGCAGGGTCCATAGTTACCCGAAGGAGAACTTGCCTGTCCACCAAAAATGTGGAGAGACTGACCTTTGTCAAGATGAATCAGGCGTGGATCAGCCAGGATTTCCAACCACCAATTCCTGATGCATCAGACTAGATCATCCATGGTGTCACACCAACACTTTGATACAAGAGACCGGTTTCTTCTGACTACCTGCCTCAGCTACTACTTTGATGCTTTAACCCGCCTGATGCCACACATCTGATGCCAAGTGCTCCTTATTTCACTCACATTCGTCAGCGGGTACTGGTATTGCCACCCACTGCCACACTCTGTTACCGGGTCACTTTGTGGTCTCATGATGCAGCTGCTGCTGCCATCTCCAAACTTTGTGATATCCCCCTGATGCTGCTGCTGCTACTGCCATCTCCACATTATGTCACCTTGCCACTCTGTGGCCTCCTGATGCTACCGCCATGTCCAAACTATGTCACCTTGCCACTCTGTGGTCTCCTCCTGCTGCTGCCATATCCACACTATGTTACCTTGCCACTCTGTGGTGTCCTGCTGCTGCTGCCATCTCCACATTATGTCCCCTTGCCACTCTTTGGTATCCTCCTGCTGCTGCCATGTCCACTCTATGTCACCTTGCCACTTTGTGGTATCCTGCTGCTGCCATCTCCAAATTATGTCACCTTGCCTTCTGTGGCATCTTCCTGATGCTGCTGCTACTGCTTTCTCCACACTATGTCACCTTGCCACTCTGTGGTCTCCTCATGCTGCTGCCATCTCCACACTATCACCTTGCCACTCTGTGGTATCCTCATGTTGCTGCCATCTCCACACTATGTCACCTTGCCACTCTGTGGTCTCCTCATGTTGCTGCCATCTCCACACTATGTCACCTTGCCACTGGTCTCCTCATGCTTCTGCCATCTCCACACTATGTCATCTTGCCAATCTGTGGTCTTCGGATGCTGCCGCTACCTCTAAACTATGTCACTTTGCCTCTCGGTGGCCTTATCATACTGCTGCCATCTACAGACCCTGTGATTGTGCCACTCGGTTGCCTTCTTATGATGCTGCTTCTGCATCTGCCACCTCCAGACTCTGTCATAGTGCCACTCGTTGGCTTTATTCTGATGCCACCACCTCCAGACTCGGTCATTGTGCCACTCGGTGGCCTCTTCATACTGCCGCCACCTCTAGACTCTGTCATTGTGCCACTCGGTGGTCTCCTCATACTGCTGCCAACTCCAGACTCTGTCATCGTGCCACTCGGTGGACTCCTCATACTGCTGCCAACTGTAGACCCTGTCATTGTGCCACTCTGTGGTCTCCTCATGCTGCTTCCACCTCACCACTATGTCATAGGTCGACTCTGTGGACTTCTCATGCTGTTCCCACCCTCCCTTCATGACTGATCCACTATTTTGGCTTTCGACTGGCTGACATCATCATTTATTTGACCTTTCTTCTGATCTGTCAGAAGGAAGAAAAAATTAGATGCACAATGGATCCTGTCTGTGTAGCAGCTGTAAGGCCTGTATGGTCCCATCAGAAGTGGCTTATGATTTGGTAGCCAAAAGCAGGAGTGGGTACAAAACCCAGAAGACATGCAAATATTCCATTCACGTGTCATCTCTGTTTTAGATCCACTCCTGTTTTTATTTTGGCATTAGCAATTATGGATTATTGAGCAAATGCTGACCGAGTGAAGGCGTATGCTCCACAGACAGGATCCATTTTTTCTGGGTTATTGTCCTGATGGATCAGAGGAAAGGCAAAATAATCAGTGACGTCAATACAAAGTTACTGCTGACACCCTCTCCACTCTGTCAGGGGAGCTCTACTTGTATAAGCATTTAATAGAACAGGTTCTGTTGACATCGATGTGGAATCAGCTTGCAACGGTGTAAAAGGAGTGCGCTTTTTCTTGGCGCTAACATCGACCTGTAAGGCTGAGTTAATACTTGAGTTATTTTGTCAGTTTTGGCCCGTGACTGCCCAAATAAGTGAAGTGTGCAGTGATTCTAAGAGCGATGCATGTCATCTGCATGTCATACGGGCTCACAGTATTATTTCACTACCAAAGCAGACTCCCTATGCGTTTTACTGCGAGGCACAGTGTTCTACACCATTATAAAGGCTCTCAGCAGCCAGGAAATAGCCGTTTTTTATGTAATTCGCCACGAATATATTATGATCGAGACTAACAAAATGCATGGTACATGAGGACCACTGGTACAATTCAATGTATCAATACATATGGTGAGCAAGTGTAAAACACATTGTGCCCAGATAACATATGTAGCCAGAGGTAGAAAAATGGTAAATACCACAAGTACTACTGAATCAAAACAGGCAAAATTGCAAAAAGTTATACAGTTGTGTTCAAAATTATTCAACCCCCAATGCTGTAAAGGGTTTAAGTGAATTTAGTGTACATTTGTAATTGTGTTCAGAATGAAATCTTACAAGGACTTTTTAAAGAATCAAATGCAACTAAAATGACATCAATTGTTTTTGTAATACAGTATTAAATGTTTTTTTTTTTGTGATTTCTTCATTGACACAATTATTCAACCCCTTAAAGACTACCACTCTTAAGAACAGAGGTTCATTCAAGTGTTTTCGATCAGGTATTGAAAACACCTCTGGATGTCAAGGAGCAGCAATCAAGCATAGTAAGCACCAATTAGGCAGATGTAAAATGACTGTGATACTCAGCTCCTTCTAGACATTTACTGGTGTGTTTACAAACATGGTGAAGTCAAGAGAATGGTCCAGGAAGACAAGAGAAGAGGTGATTTCTCTTCACAGGAAGGGCAATGGCTATAAGAAGATTGCAAAGATGTTAAACATACCAAGAAACACCATAGGAAGCATCATTCGCAAATTCAAGGCAAAGGGCACTGTTGAAATGCCACCTGGTCGTGGCAGAAAGAAGATGCTGACTTCGACTGCTGTGTGCTACCTGAAGCGCAAAGTGGAGAAAAGTCCCCGTGTGACTGCTGAGGAACTGAAAAAAGATTTGTCAGATGCGGGTACTGAAGTTTCAGCTTAGACAATAAGGCGCACACTGCGTAATGAAGGCCTCCATGCCAGAACTGCCAGGCGCACCCCCTTGCTGTCTCCAAAGAATAAGAAGAGTCGACTGCAGTATGCCAAAAGTCATGTGGACAAACCACAAAAGTTTTGGGATAGTGTTCTGTGGACTGATGAAACAAAATTCAAACTGTTTGGGCCCATGGATCAACGCTATGTTTGGAGGAGGAAGAACAAGAAAAGAACACCTTGCCTACTGTGAAGCATGGCGGGGGGTCAATCATGCTTTGGGGCTGTTTTGCTTCTACAGGTACAGGGAAGCTTCAGCGTGTGCAAGGTACCATGAATTCTCTTCAGTACCAGGAGATATTGGATGAAAATGTGATGCAGTCCGTCACAAACCTGAGGCTTGGGGGACGTTGGACTTTTCAACAGGACAATGATCCCAAGCATACCTCCAAATCCACTAGAGCATGGTTGCAGATTAAAGGCTGGAACATTTTGAAGTGGCCATCGCAGTCACCGGACTTAAATCCGATTGAGAACCTCTGGTGGGACTTAAAGAAAGCAGTTGCAGCGCACAAGCCTAAGAATGTGACTGAACTGGAGGCTTTTGCCCATGAAGAATGGGCAGAGATACCCGTAGATCGCTGCAAGACACTTGTGTCAAGCTATGCTTCACGTTTAAAAGCTGTTATAACTGGAAAAGGATGTTGTACTAAGTACTAAGATTTAGTGTCACTTGGGGGTTGAATAAAACTGATAATGATGTGAGCACAGAAAAGACATTTGTGGTTATTTCATTAAAAAAGTTATGTTATATTTGTCTGACTTACAAGTGCCTCTTTGATTTAATTGTAAACAAGATGACTGAAATGATCAAAGGCAATGTCAAACTGGCCAAAACACTCAATTTCAGTGGGGGTTGAATAATTTTGAACACAACTGTACCTGTTAGCGCAAAGTGACTGCAGTGCCTCTCGCGTCCCGACGCGCATTTTGCTCCAAATGGCTTTCTCAAGGGAACGCTACCAGGTATAACTTTTTGCAATGATGGGCCTGTTCTGATTCAGTAGTACTTGTGGTATTTACCATTTTTCTACCTTTGGCTATATATGTGATCTGGGCACAATGTGTTTTACACTTGCTCACCATATGTATTGATACATTGAATTGTACCAGTGGTCCTCATGTACCATGCATTTTGTTATACAACTGATTTACATATTGGTGCATTATCTCCTGTGTGGGGCTTTTCCTGCGTGTTATCTACACTACCAACCATATTTATATGTACTATTTTGTATTTTATGGTGAGGATCTTATTCTATTTCTATAATATCAATAAAGTATTATTTTATAGATATGTCCGGATTGGTTAATTTTGGTGAGGTTTATCTAGGTTTCCAGTTAGATTGGCGGCTACCCAACGTCAAGTTTTGGTGTATACCCCTCTAGTCTATAAACTACCACAAACATCTCTCCATTCACACACTCTCTGTCCACTGTCCACCATATCTTCTCTTCATGATGCTGAAACAGGTGCTGCTTTCAACAACACCACAATTACTTCAGCCCTTGACTCAGTCTCCCCCCTCACAAACACCATAATCCGGCAAATCTTTCGACAACCCTGGCACACTCACCAGACAAAAAAACTAAGATAAGCTTCTATAGTCATAGAATGACACTGGAAGAAAACTCATTTAAAGGAATTCTTTATCACATTCAAATAAGCTGTTCTCAACTTCAAAGCTGCACTCACCTTTTCTAAACAAGACTACTTCACTACTGTATCATCTCATTCCCACAGTACCAAACAATTATTTAATACATTTAACTCTCTACTCTGTCCCCCAGTGTCCCCTCCCACACCCCTCATTTCAGCCAAAGACTTTGCCTAATATCTCAGAGATAGAATTGAAAGCTTCAAAACAACAATCCCCACTACCACAATACACTGCTCTTCAATCATAACTCAGTTTACCACCTTCACAAAAGATAAGCTCTCCACCTTAATTTCCAAATCACACCTCACCACTTGTGCCCTTGAACCAATCCCATTCCACCCCATTCCGAACCTCACCTATAGATATCCTTACCCTAATCCACCTCTTCAACCTATCACTCACTACTGGTGACTGAGAAGGTCCAGCCAATATTCTAATGTGTGTGGAAAGCTCCCCGCAAGAATGGAGTTAAAATATCCATTTTGTTCTCCTGGGAGATAAGCCATCGCTAGAATTGTCAGGCAATGTTTTTCTCCTCTCTCCCAACAGAATACACATACACGTTGGGCCGATAAGAATGTGTATATATATGGCAAGTCGGTAGAGATAATGGATCAAGCAGATATGTAAATGATTACAGATGTGGTCTGATTAGACACTGAGTCCCACCACAAGAGAGGGTAAAAGTGCTACCCTGCTGTCCTATCAAAAGGTTCTCAGAGGCTACTTTTGGGTAGTGTACCTCTTGGTGAGAGATTGTTGACTACTAGATATGCCTTTGTGAATCACTGAAAGACATTTAACGGAGTTGATAGACTTTGAGAGGGGTTGCATCATTGGAGTGAGAAAAGCAGTATGGTCATTTCGATGAACTCCCACTATCTATGCTATGCTGACGCTAGGAGATGTTGGGAGCAGTGGTTACTTGAGGGCACATTACACAGCAAACAGGCACTGGATAGCCAAGGCAGGCCATAGTAGAGGATCATTTGATCTGCCAACAAACACAAACAGATTCTACAGTTTCATCTTCACCATCAAGACACAGGTGGCATCTCAATTACACATCCTTTCTCTGACCAGACCATTTCCAGACACTTAGCAGAAGAAAATTTGGTGTCATGCTACCCATTACGTGCCTTGCCATTGACAGTCAGCCACCGTCACCTACGTTTGCAGTGGTGTTTTAAATAAGAAACCTGGACTGCTATAGATTGGAAACATATGATCTTTAGTGACAAATACGGGTCTTTTTAATTTCCGACAACAGTCAGATTCAAGTATGGAGGCCTCGTGGTGAGCACAATTTGCTGTGAGATACTGCTGGGGAGACATTGTACAGTCAGTCACCCCTTGTAGTGATACAAGGAATACTATTGACATTTTTCAGCAGGATAATGCTTACCCACACACAGCAAGGGCCTCCACCAGATTGCATCACTTCCTTGGCCTTCCCAGTCACCAGATTTATTGCCAATCGAGCATTTATGGGATCAGCTGGGATACCAGCTTTGGCGACCTATCACAGTGCAGGATCTTCAGGCCCAGATGTACATTTGTGGGCAAATTTTTCTCATGTTACCATACAGAACCTGTATGACTCCATGCTCAACCATATTTCATTGTGTATGCAGGCTTGAGGCAGCCCAACAGGGTACTAGAGCCTCTTTCAATTGTACCGTTTTCCCCAATAAACGTATAATTTCTTCTCATATTGTAACTACTTATATATAACACCATTACATTCATCACAGTATGCTACATATAGACACCGAACCAGCAGGGACTGCCCTGAGACAAGAGGGCATAGTCTCTAAAAGCTGAAATAGAAACCAGCAATTTTGGAAAGTTTTGCCAAGCTCACCCTAAATTTGCAAAATCCAGACACTCCCGTAATGTGAAGGAAAACGCAGCACGGATGAATACCCTGGACATGGGGTCATGAGAAACTTTTGTGACAAATTTTCAATGGATCCAGCGCCTCGAAGTTTAGGGTAAAACGTAACTTTTATTTACATGATTACAAGAACTCCATGGGGTCCTCGGGGGAAGGGGCCCCATGACATTTGGAACAACTGTATGCTTTAAAATCTATGGGAACAGTTTGGGGAAGGCCCTTTTTTGTTTCAGCATGACGGTCCTCCAATGCACAATACAAGTTCAAAGGCATGGTTGGGGGAGTTTGGTGTGGATGAACTTGACTAGCTCTCACAAAGCCCTGAACTCAACCCCAGTCAGTTCCGTTACTATAGGGGTCACAGCAGTCACAATTGCGACTTGATCCCTAAGCCAGGGGTGCACTGTTACTTAGGCGAGGTAAGGTGACTGCCTCAGGAGACAAGTGGGGACAGATACAGTTGAATACTGCGACGGGGCACGGTAGCAATGTCTCTCTGCCCCACCTTTAATCTCATATGCTTCAGGCCTATCAGAGGCCAGCTCTGGCGTTGCGATGACATAATTGTAGCAAACGGGTCGGCAGGGGCAACATGTGAGCTATGGCGGGCTGATGGGGGAAGTAGTTGTTTGGTACTCATGGTTAGCAGACCCTCCCTGGGCCGGCGTGTAGTGATGGGGAAGACAGCACTAAATCCTCCAGAGCACTCTCTAGTACAGGGATCACCAGCCAGATGGTGGTTGAGATGCTCTTGATGGTATAGGTGCTTTAAGGTGCTTTGGTGGCTGGGACCCTGTTTTCTTGACGCCAGCACCGTTAGGTCTAAAGTGTTGGTGGTGGAATAGATGAGAAGTCGGTTTATAAGGGGGCATTTTTGTACTGGTGCACATTATAAAGGAGTATTTTTTGTACTGGCATACATTATAATCGGGTATTTTTACTGGCACACAAAGGGGCATTTTTATACTCTGCACATATTTTAAGGAGAATTATTTCTACTGGGGGACTATGGAAAACATTATTGCTAGTATGGGTACAATGAGGGAATTATTACTATTCGGCATACTGTTAAAACTAAGTGACAGATAACTATTTCTTTTAGTGGGACATATGCGAGCACTATTACTTTGGGGGGCACCCTGGTACAGTATCAGCTTAGCACAAATATTTTTGGGGGACATTAATGGGGTCATTTATCAAACTGGCGTAAAGTAGAACTGGCTTAGTTTTCCATAGCAATCAATCAGACTCCACCTTTCATTTTCCAAAGGAGCTGTCAAAAATGAAAGGTGGACTCTGATTGGTTGCTATGGAAAACTAAGCCAGTTGTATTTTACACCTGTTTGGTAAGTAAATCCATATGTTTACACTATTAGCGTAAGGGACATTATTTGCTGGGCGCAGTTAATATTTAGGGTACTGTGTGCAAATAATTATTGAAGGATGCACTATCTGTGTGGTACTAGTATTTTAGTTTTAAAAAGTATTTATTGGGTTTTAAAGCAATAAATCTCAGCTACATACTGCCAATGCACCCTACGCAGGGAAGATACACACAAAAGATAAAAACAGGATATAATAAACAATAAAGAATAGTACTAATGATCTAGTATCAAGTCAAATGTACAGACTGCGATATATTCAGAGTAAATGTAGTCCTAAGTGACTTGGCATGATTTCAACACTTGTGTAAGAGTTTGAACTAAAAAGAGTAAGCACTCACAACATTTGCCGATGTTGTGAGTGCTTACTCTTTCTAGTTCAAACTCCTACACATTTTTTGGGGGTAGGGCACCCCCTTTTCTGAGTTTCAATTACCCAACATAATCCACCTTGTAGTGAGCCAACCCTCTATTCACTTTTTCTATTATTTGAACACTTACCACAGTTGAACATAATAGTGTAAGTCTGGAACAGCATAGTATGATATTCAGGGAGACCATATTTTTTCAAAATGCATTACTCTATCCATAGGAATGGCTGTAAGTTTTTCATAGAGCATTATTTTATTGATCCGTCTAATCACTGCTTTCAAAAAGAGGGTTGATTTTCTCCACTATTGTGCAATATGGATACAGGCTGCCATGAGGATGTATTGTGGAAATTTAAAAGAAGCATTAGTGCGTTTAGGGGGTTTGTCTCCCAGCTGTAATACAGATAAGGTTACGTTAGTTGGGGCAGCTATAACTGAATGTATAAGGTGGCAGACCCTATTTCAGAATCTTTTTATTATCGCCCAGGACCACCAAATATGTAGATGTGAGCCTCTTTCCCAACAACCCCTAAACCATTGATCCGGAACATCTGGATAGATTGTGTGTAGTCTAGTATGGACCATGTATGCCCTATGCAAAACCTTTAAGGGGTTCTGCACTTTGTTTAAACTGATGATCTATCCTCTGGACAGAGGCATCTGATCGGCAGGGGTCCGACACTCGGGACCCCTGCCGATCAGCTGTTTGAGAAGGCAGCGGCGCTCCAGGAGCGCCGTGGCCTTCTCACTGTTTACTGCCGGCCCAGTGACGTCACGAATAGTATCAACTGTTGGACCCCTGCCGATCAGATGCTGATGATCTATCCAGGGGATAGATCATCAGTTTAAACAAAGTGCAGAACCCCTTTAAGTGACTTTCAGTTGATGAAACTTGCCTGCCATTTTTGCTCAAAAGAGTACAGCAGTGGTGCCAACGTTCTATAGATATAATGGTACTTATGTCGGCCTCCCACTGTAGCATAAAAGGCAATTTTTTTTATCTCCATATTGGGATCTGTTGGTCCTCGGGAGAGGAAACCCGGGGAAGTGAAGTGGAATTTCCACTCAATTCTAGCTTAGGGGACAGGCTTGATAAGATGATAGAAAGTGAAATATCTGTTGTTTTTTCCTGCACTCTTCAGGTGAAGGTTTGTATAGGGTATTAAAATAAGAAACTGATATTAATTTGCCGTGTAGGATGAAATTATGTAGTGACTTTCTGTGAGTACCACCACTTAAATTTAGAGGTGGCTTCTCCTGCAGGGAATGCTGGATTGGAGAATAAAGGTGTCAGCATAGAGGGCTTTGACTGTAGCTTGTATTTGAATCACACTTGGTGCCATAGGAGCATTGAAAATAATATAAAAGAAGCTATTTGTTTTATTTGGGTAGGAAGTGAAACTTCAGTCCAATAGAGGGCTGGCCAAGAAACCGCTGGGAATGTGGTACTAGTATTTTAGGGGGACTGTTTCTGCAGTATAGTATTCGGAAGCACAGTGGGCACAGTATTTGGGGTGGCAGGATGGGATGTTCAGAAGGTGGGAGGATGATGGAAAAGTAGGAAACTAAGATGTCTGTGTGTCAAGCTCTGCAGAGAAGAGACATGGCTGAAAGTAATCATCATGGTGGTCTGGTCTGGTCTGAAAGGAGAAGATAAGGAAAGAAAACGTATACATCAGAAGAGACATCACTGGATGTCAGAGGTATGTTGTGCTGTATTACTCTGTATGTTTTGTGGTGTTGTATGTAATTTTTTCCAAGTATGTTTTTAGCAGTAGGGCTGGAGGGAATGGGTTAGGTAATCGGCAGCAGTATTACACTGCCAGATCATCGCTAACAGGCATTTATACGAACACTTGTTAGCGATGATCTGGAAGACAATCTGCCAGTCTAAAATACCCTTAACCCCTTAAGGACCGGAGGTAGTTTTTTTTGCGTTTTCGTTTTGCTCTCCCTGCCTTCCGAGAGCCATAACTTTTTTATTTTTAGGTTCACATAGCCATATGTGGGCTTGTTTTTTGCGGGACAAGTTGTACTTTCCAACAACACCATTTAATATTGCATATGATGTAGTGGGAATTGGGGAAAAAATTCCAAATGCGATGAAATTGCAAAAAAAAAGCAATTCCAACACAGTTTTGCAGGTTTTTAAATTCCGACGTTCCATGTGCGATAAAACTGACCAGTTACTTTTACTCTACAGGTCAGTACTAATCCGGCGATACCCTATATGTATAGGTTTTCTTGCGATTTAATAGTGAAAAAAAAATTCAAAGTGGGAAAAAAATCTGTAATTTTGTCACCATTTTTTGACCCCTATAACTTTTTTGAAATTATATGTACGGAGCTGTATGGGGGCTCATTTTTTGCGTCATAATCTTATCTTTTTAATGATACCATTCTGGGGTATGTATTACTTTTTGATCACCTTTTATGTAATTTTTTGTGGAAAATGAATCGACCAAAAATGGCGAATCCGCCATTTGGACGCTTTTTTCCGTTTTGCTGTTTGACGTATGGGGGAATATTTTTTTATATTTTTTTATATTTTTATAGTATGGGCGTTTTCGCACATTGCAACACCCCTGATGTGTATTTTTTAAATTTTTTTAGTTTTTAAATTTTTATTTTAGCAAAAGGGGGGTGATTTGAAGCGCAAGAAGCCACGATGATGTCATCCCGACCTCCTACGCTCAGTCGCGCGTGATCACGTCATCGCGCGAAACTCAGCACAGTATCTGTGATGTCACATGGACTGTCTGCACTGGGACGCAGCAACACAGGCTACAGAATGGAGGAGGTATGTGGTCTGCAGCGCAGATGGCAGCGGGGGAATGGGAGAGAGGTAAGTGGTCTTTTTGCACTAAACAATGGCCTACTAATTAATGCTGGGGACACCAGGGGTGGAGTAATATCATATATATATGGCACTGCAGGGGGGAGCATTGTATACTGGCACTAGGGTGGGGGTAGCATTATATACTGGCACTAGGTTGTAGTGAGCATTATATACTGGCACTAGGGTGAGGAGGAGCAATATATACTGTCACTAAGTAGGGGAGGAGCATTATATACTGATACTAGGGTGGAGGGCACATTATATACTGGCACTAGGATGGGGAGGAGAATTATACTGGCACTAGGATGGGGAGGAGCATTACATACTGGCACTAGGGTGGGGGGAGCATTACATACTGGCACTAGGGTGGGGGGAGCATGATATACTGGCACTAGGGTAGGAAGTATACTGGCCCAGTTAATTCTTGTACAATATGGTAGGAAGTATACTGGCCCTGGAGCAGAGCATTATATACTGGCACTGTGGGGGAGCATTATACACTGGCACTGGGGGGAGGGAAACATTATATACTGGTACTATGGAGGACATTATATATATATCCTGGCACAATAGGGACATATATATACTGGCACTATGGGTGGACGGAGGAGCATTATATACTAGAACTACAGGAGGCATATATATATATACTGGAGAAGTATTATAAACTATAAGGGAGCTATATAATACAGGGTGCACTACAGGAGGAGCATTATAAATATTGGGGACGCTGGTGGCATTACTACCAGGGATACCGTGAGGGTATTATTAATGGGCAAAATATAGAGGGCATTGCTACTAGTGAGGACACTCTTGCAGGATGACAGTGGTCTGCATAAATGTGGGGCTGATCTGAGGTCTGTATAAATTTGGGGGCTGATCTGGGGTCTGTATAAATTTGGGGCTGTAACAGTCCCCCATGTGCCATATAGTAATACTGGTGTCTTCTTATGTGGCAGAGGGGGCTGCACACCCCTGACATCTGCCTGTGATGGTGTGGACCAAATGGAGGTAAAGGTAAGTAAACAACTGAAATCTGTTGATATCCGCTTAGGGCGCAGAAATACCTTGTCCTAGCCCTAGTGTCAAGCATTTAACCCCCCAAAAAAACTACTGAAAAACATTTTCTTTGTACTTAAATTATTATTATTATATTACTGGAATTATTTGTTGTTTCTATTACGGCCAACAAGGAAGTCCCTGTTGCTTCATGTTTGCCTATTTATTAGCATTGTTGGAGCAGTTGCTACACAACCGCCCTGTAACTGAGCCTGGGTTAGGTTATTGCTTTGCTTGGCCTAGATAACTTTGGGTGTATGTTTTGTGCATTTGTTTTCAGCTTCATTTTCTTGTCTTGCCTGTTGTGTTGTATTAGTGCACCCTGGGACCTGTGGTCCATCACTGTTGTCAGTATTGAATTTTATGTTCTGTTTGTTGAGTTCCTTTTGATTTTTCTTGGCTGGTTTGCTGGGTTGTATTTCATAGCAGGGTCAGTTCAGTATATGTTTTATTTCTACAATCTCACATCTACTCCATTGCCTGACTTCAATGATGGCTATGGCATCATTCAAGGATGGCTATGGCATCATTTGGTTCCTGTTATCACATTATTTTCTGCCAGTGTTAATATGTGCTTCTTATATATTTTTCTTGCGACCTTCCACTTATTATGTAAATCTGTCTTTCTGAAAGTTCTGGGGGTATCAGACTACCAAGAGACTTTGTTAGTATTTGGGTAAGGTGACTTCTATGGTAAAGTCCAGTTTTGCGTTTTTGTTAGCAACCAGTGGTATTACAGTTTCTCTTTTTTCAGAGATTTGGGGAAAACTATATCTCCTTATGGAGAGCACCTTAATCAATGTGAGGAGTCTTATAGGCCAGGCAACGCTGCTCTGGAATTCTGGGAAGAAAGGGATGCAAATGAGCTCTTAGCAAGCTCTGCCTTTGATGCCACCAGATGGAAGGCAGCTATCCTATACGGTAAGTCGATATTCAACCTTTTAATTGCCTTGAGATATGACTTGAATAATAAATAAGCCAGCACCTCATCTGCAGACAGCTGTTTCAGGGTGATTGTCCCTCATCAGTGCAAAGCAGAGAGTACTGGCATAACTGGTGAGAGGCCTAGGTCAGGATTTGGGGGGGTACTATATCTCCTTACGGAGAGCACCTCTGCGTGAGGAGTCTTATAGGCCAGACAATGCTCTTCTGGAATTCTGGGGGGAAGATATGTCTTTTTTCTGTGAAAAATCTAATGAGGATCATTTGTGAATATTTCATATATCAATACTGAGTGAAGCAAGTAGCTCACAAGGGGTATGTTGGAAAATTATGCGGTATAATTGCACTTTGGAACACCCAAATCATAGTGAGGTCTTGGTCTTAAAGTCCAAGTGGACCATGACTCACAAACAAATTGCACATGGAAATAGCTGATCCCAAATTGCACACATTTTTGTCTTGCATGCAACTTGCTGCCGCCACGTAGCCATAGCCTTAATGTGCCACAATGTGCTCCATGTCTGACCATTTACAGGAAATCCCATATTTCTTCACATTGTATAGTATATTACATTCCTCTGTCAGCAGGATAGCTCATTCTGTAAATTTTGCTTGTTGGAACTTCCCTTGTGCATGCATAATGATCCACAAATGTTGGGGTCAGCAGCAGGTCTTCTGAGTGCTAAACTGCAGCACTGACTGTATCAGCATTATTACACAAATTTAAAGCATGTGAGACTGTAGCCTCGGCCAGCACTGTCGGGTTTTCCAGCATTCTGAAATGTATTTGTGATGTGCAAGCTCCAGCACTGTACTAAAAGCGAGTATCACATTTAAATCAAATGAATCAAATCCATTGCCAATAGCTGCCACATCATGTTTTTTTTTTTTTTATCAGAGATGAACTGATAGTACGGGTGAAAACCTGTACTATCGGTCCATGTAAATGATGCAGTTATGGAAAAACAGAGGGATTTTTTAACAACGTTTTTTTGGAAAAGGTAACATTTAATATTTAAAAGTATGCATGGGTTTACAGCTTGACAAGAGAGATAAGTATGATAAGTATGAATCAGCATCTGCATATTCTGCAAAATTCTTAAAGGAATTGTACAGCCAGTATACAATGATTGTTTTCATGAATCTTTAGCATTCTAAATACACGTTGCAAAATATGTTAAACATATACCAGCTAATCAACAGTATACCCCATGTGGTCTGCAGCAACAAACAGCAGGCCATGTTTTACATACTGTCAGTCACACGTAAATCAGGTGCAGTCATCACAGCTTTGAAAGTGCCAGGTCTATCTCAGAAACCTATTTTCCCATCAACTTCTATTGGAAAAGTGAGATGTTGCAGTTCTTCATGACTGCATTACTACCGCACTGTGTGCTCATACCCTGATTCTTAAATTTTTTCAGCCATTCTGTTGTAGATTTGCTGATGTGCTTGGTGTTGTTGTCTGGTTGCAGGGGCGTAGCGTGGGGCGGGGCCATTGCCCCGGGCACCAAACTGCAGGGGGGCGCCTGGCTGCTAAGAGTACTTCTCTGCACTGCAGACTGCTATAGGCTACGGACGTGTAGCGCACTGCGCCTGATTCATTTGTGCGGGGCGGCACAGCGCACTTCAGTTGACATTGGCTCTGCTGGCCTGGTTCCCTCTGGCTCCACCCACTTTCCGGGCGGGAAACCCAGTGCGGAGTGCGGGGGAGCCAGAAGCCAGCCTAGAAGAAGATTGCCAGTAGCGGTGGCGCAGCAGCGCTTCACTGACTTCCGACTCTTCAGCAGCAGCAGCTCCAGCCTCCTCCAGACCAGTCCCTGCTGCATTAGTCAGTCAGACTCCAGTACACAGTGTCACGCAGTGAAAGTCAGCCTGGCCCGCCTGCCTAGAGTTTTCCACTCCAGCCAGACTTCTGAGCAGAGGTAGAGGGGGGGACTGGGAGCCAGGCAGCTGCTGCCCCTGTGTGCTGAGGGCCTGAGGCCTATGATTAAGTTGGGTGACTGACCACCATGTCACCATCCTCCCTGAGTGTTAGGTGTGTATGGGGGGATGGTGGCTGGTGGGTTCAGTCACAGTGTGCAATTTGGGCATGGGCAATGGCATTATAAATCAGTGAGTGAAGTGCCAGAGTTCTGCCAGGCCAAATAGGTGGCATGATGGCAGTCTGGCAATTATGATTCAGTTCTGATGTTGCACTGGCAGGAAGACCTTACCAGAGGCGCTGAGACAGTACTGCCTCTGAGATGCCATCTGCCCATCTCTACTGTACCAGGCCTACCCTGGGCATGTATGGACAGCAGAGATGGGCAGATGGCATCCTAGAGTCAGTACTGTCTCTGGTCATCCTTCACAGCACCCTGACTGCCACCTGCTTGGCCTGCCTGGCTCTCATGGCACTTCACTGCATACCTGCTGTTTGGCTATCAGCTTCCTCTTCACCTAATGTCCAGACAAGTATCCCTGCAGTCGCTGACCAAGTTTTAGGCTAAATTCACATTAGCGGCAGGGCAGTCCTGCACTCGGGCAGGCTGTTCCGGCGGGTGAACAGCCTGTCGGATCCTGCCGCTGATTTACATGTGCCCCCGGGAACAGATCAAGATGAAACTGGATATCAGTGTCCATTATGTATGGTATCTCTCCCCCCCTCCCCCCCCCCCTCTCCTCCAGTGCTTTGTGGCCAGGGGCAGTGGAGCACCTAGCCTTTCTGCTGCCTGATGTAAAAATTGAAATGTCACCCACATGCTAAATTCTCAACCTAAACCATTCCCTCCAGATTGGTGGTGGTTCCGACACCCTGCACCCCCGCCAATCAGCTCTTTGAAGAGAAGGAGGCGCTATGAGAGCTGTTTTTACTCGGCTCTGTTCACCTGCTCACTACAGCATTTGCATTGATGGGCAGGTACACAGCGCAGAGAAGGCAGCGCTCATACGGGAAAAAAAAATCCGATAACCCCTTTAAAGACGTACTGTCACACACGTTCCTGCAACAGGTGGCATGAGATCAGTGAGACTGCCAACACATGGTTTGATCTAACATGTTTTTTGTTTTGATCAAATTACATCTGTGTTGATTCTGGTGCTTCTTTCCCCAGGTGTGGCATAATTCTTTCCCCAGGTGTGGCTATCATGGTCATTTAACCTTCTCTACTTATTGTTGTTTCTCCCACTATTCTATGCGGTTTATAGCTTCAGTTTGAGTTGTGGAAAGCTAGTGTGTGAATCTCGGATGAGTTCCTGGGGCTGCCATAGCCACTTGAAGTTAAGTGTTTACTTTCCCTTTTGTATTTTTTTGGGGTTATTTTGTGTGTTGCATTTCCCTGTCATTTGTATTAAGGCCTGAAGGAGACTCCTGTTCGTCCTTCCTTTTCAAGGAACAGGTTGTCTCAGTCCTGACATTACCAGGGTCCTATAGGGTAAGTTAGGACATTAGGTATTCCTGTGTATGAACTCACCTACCTCTGGGGTCTGTTCATACTGGTAGTTAGTCACGACTTTGATTAGGGTTTTACTAGGAAGTGTCCATCTCCTTTTCCTAGTTTCCAGGCCTTACTCCTTTACCCCTTTCTCTCCTATGTTCAGTGTGGTGTTTCCCTTCCACATCCAAACGTGACATTATAAGCCGCCAATACCGTCATTTTTTTGCTTGTTTCAGTACAGCCATGGATCCCATGGCTGCACTGGCAGGACAGCTGCAGGGGTCGTCTTTGGACAGATCCTCTGGAGGAAGTGATAATTTCATTTTGTTTACGGAGGCGTGTGTAACGCCCCCGAGTGGCATTATCATGCCCACTCCTTGCTTCTGTCTGTTTATGCTCTGACAATGTCATTTAATGCATTTATTCAAGGTCCTCCACATAGTGCATCTCCTGTTATACTATTTCACTATGTTCATGTAATGTTGTTGGTTTACTAGCGGGTGGCAGCAAAGCTTGGCAAACTACACTGACAGAGACTGGAACTAGATTTTTCCAGTCTATTCCTTCCTGAGAAGAACAGGAAGTGAGAGGAGAGTGAGTCAGCCCCTGCAAGAGGGAGGTCGGGTGTGAGAGACTTGCCCCTGCCGGGTGAGTTTTCACAAAAGACTACAGATAAGAGACCTGACAAAGATAAGTTGCAGCACAAGGAAAGCTGAGGACTTTAACCAGCTTATTCACACAGCAGCAGAGAGAGAGATAGAAACAGATGTAGCAGAGCCGAGAGTGTTTGCCTGCCAAGACTTGCCTATACCTGCTTGCCTATACCAAGCTAAAGTCTAGAAACTGTCTGGAATACTGTTTATTGCAAGTAAAAGCAACTGTTCAACTTTATATCAAGCGTGGACTCCATTCATTCCTCCATCTACCAAGTTCAACTACCCCTTGCCCTTCTTTGGACGGCCATGTCTGGGATCTCAAGGATACTCCAGGTGAGGGCACCCTTACACGTGCATTCAACATCTGCAGAGACATTGTAGGTTGCACTACACTACTCTGGCAACCTTACACTGGGTGTCCCACCAACCACACATCGTATGAGGGAGCCTTCCGCTCCTGCTGCTTCCCGCAGCTGGCATCACCACAAACTGTTTACACATCGGTTGGTCATCACACCGCCAAGGGATCTCCAGGCTGGTGCCGGACGTCGCACATGCAAATTGTATTTTAGGCTACATCCACACTCATCTGGGGATGAGATTCAGAGGGTTGGTGTGGTTATTTAGTTGCTTAAAAGGGGACGCTCAGTCATGGTCTTTTTCTCTGCCGACTGGATCGCAGTCTCTCCGGTCGATGGATGAATTTTTCAAAGCTCTGGGTCTCATCTATGATGACCTGGATCGGACCTCCCTGGCCGAGACCAAGCTAGGTGCCTTCATCAGGGAGAGCTTTCTGCTAAGATCTATTGCTCTGAGTTTAGGAGGAGGGCTACGGATACTGAGTGGAGCGATCCGGCTCTCCATAGTCAGTTCTGTCAGGGATTATCAGAGAGGCTGAAAGACGCTTTGGCCTTTTATGAGAATCCTTAGACACTGGAAGTCTCTTGCAGTATGCATTGATAGACGCCTGAGAGAGAGATCTAGGGGCCCCCACTCTCAGGACGTACCATCACATAACGTATGGTCTTCCTCTGTCACTTTGGGTGAAGATATTCTTGTGTTTATGTCTGCTTTTAAGCATATACTGTAAGTTGTAGGAAGGGAGTGTGTTTTTTTCTGTGGACAAAAGGGACATTTTATTGATGTATGTCCATGTATTCAGCGTCAAGAAGAAAGAAAAAAAAAGGGGACATCTAATTCCCATCTGACTCTTGGAGGGGTGAGAGGGGAGTCAGAGAACGTGCATTTGTTTTTGACTGGTAGTACCCAATTTCTCCTGACTGCCGAGGTCGCGCTGGAGTCCAAGACTGTGGGGATTGAGGTGTTTATCGACAGTGGGGCAGGGGTGAAACTAATTGATGCTCAGTTCATCCGTAGGCATGGGTTGTCTCCAAGTGCATTTTTGCTATTGATTCTGCACCTATAACTCAGAAGTGTTTATCTCAGAAGGTGCATGACATCCAATTAAGGGTGGGTAACTTTCATCAGGAATTCATCTCTTGTTTTGAGTTGGAGGGTCTCCCTGCTCCATTGGTTCTGGGTTTACCGTGGGTAAAGCACAATCCAACCATCAATTGGCAAGCTAGACAGATTCCGGATTGGGGTGATTATTGGTTGACAATTGTCTGAGTGCATCTTTTTCTGCCATAACCACTAAATCATTTCCTTCTTTTATATCTGATTTTGCCAATGTATTTTATGAAAGTGGATGCCAGGATTTACCTCTACATCGGGAATATGATTTTCCTATCAACCTTATTCCCGCAGCTAAGTTGCCCAAATCTAGGTTGTATAACTTTTCTGGACCCTAAAGACTATATTACCGAGAGTTTGGCTAAAGGACTCATAAGACCTTTCAAATCTCCAGTGGCAGAAGGGTTTTTCTTTGTTAACTAAAAGGACAGAACTCTTAGGCCATGTCTGGATTTCTGTGAGCTCAATCAAATTACTGTCCGTGATCTTTACCCCCTTCCTTTGATTCCTGATTTGTTTAACCAGATTGTTGATGCCAGGTGTTCTCCAAGTTCGCCAAGGGGGGCATATGATCTGGTTAGGATCAAGGAAAGGGATAAATGGAAGACGGCTTTTAATACTCCTGAGGGGCACTTTGAGAACCTGGTCATGCCTTTTGGGTTGACCAGTGCTCCTGCAGTTTTCCAGCATTTTGTAAATTACATTTTTCATCACCTGGTGAGGAGGTTTGTTTTCGTGTATTTGGATGACATACCAATGTATTCTGTAGACGTGGAGACTCATCAGGATCATGTTAGACAGGTGTTACAGATCCTAAGAGATAATAAATTGTACGCAAAATTAGAGAAGTGTGTTTTTGCTGTACATAAGGTGCAATTCTTTGGCTACCTGCTGTCATCTTCAGGTTTTCGAATGGATCTAGAGAAAGTCTGTGCTGTATTGGACTGGGATTGACCTGAAAATCTGAAGGCTCTTATGCGGTTTTTGGGGTTCACCAACTATTACTGAAAATGTATTCAGACCTATTCGACAGTGGTGAAACCCTTAACTAACATGACTAAGAAATGGACGAATGTCTCACTGTGGTCTGATTCGGCATTGCGAGCCTTTTCTGCAGTTAAGGAGTGCTTCGCTTCTTCCCCTATATTGATGCAGCCATATGTATCACAACCTTTCATTGTGGAAGTTGATGCGTCCGAGGTGGGGGTAGGAGCAATCTTATCGCAGGCCCCGTCACCTGGTAAATGGCGCCCATGTGCATTTTTCTCTAAAAAACTCTCTGCTGCAGAGAGAAATTACAATGTGGGTAACAGAGAGTTGCTGGCGATTAAGTTGGCTTTTCAGGAGTCGCGTCATTGGTTGGAAGGGGCGACTCATATGATCACGGTGTTCACAGATCACAAAAATCTGGCTTACCTGGAGTCGGCTAAATGACTGAACCCGAGGCAGGCCAGATGGTCTTTGTTTTTCACCAGATTCAATTTCATTGTCACTTATCGTCCTGGGTGTCACGGTGCAGTGTGGGGAGTGCAGTGTGTATTTATAGGGCTGTGACATCACAGGGCTGGCTGGCTGCTGATTGGCTGCATGCATGGCATTGCTGGTGATCCCACATTCCCAGAGTTCTTTGCGCCATGTCCTAACATGTGCAGCAGCGATTTAAGAAATAAAAGCGATTCGCTACCACGAAGCATCAGGAAATCCGGATTCGATGCGAATCAAATTTTTCCTGAAATTTGGATCGAATTCCACTTCGTCAACTTCGATTTACTCATCTCTCATTATGATGCTTTCTCAGCAACCACTTACTTTTAGCTCATGAGTGACAGACAGCTGAAATCAGCATTTCTGTCACTATATTATGCCCACAGTGAGGTGCATAAAGTTGATGATAGGTTCCCTTTATATACACGGGGCTTAGCATTCCTATTAGGCTACAATCTGCCTGCAGTATAGATAAGGCCCCTGTGAATTGAGGAGTGGGGCATGGACCCGCCGACACCTTCTGTCCTATAGAACTCCAGCTTTATTCTAGTTGTAGTTCTGTATTAATTTATGGATATAAATGAGCAAAATTTATTTATTGTAAATATGTCTCTACTTCACAGTACCTATCTTTGTACTGTTTAGTGTATGACCAGTCGCCACTTGTTTCCCCTGATGAGTCTTTTCCAGAAAGTGAAACATGCATGTAGGGAAATCTGCATGTAAGGAAAAAAAATTAATTAAGTAAAAAAAACAAAAAACAAAAAGGCTGCAAAGATGAAGACGGAGGGTAATTGCCAAAGAGTAAAATGACCCCTAAAATTTTCATCAATTATATAATAAAAAGGTTAAAAGTGAGGACAAAGTGAAGTTATTAAACATTTTATTCTCCACTGTATTCATAAATGAAATGCCAAGGAAAATGCACAGTGACAAAGTAAACTCCCCATTAAGGGTGGTTTCACACACAGTTTTTTCTTTTTTGACATTTTTGTTGCATTTTTTAGAACTTCTGCTCTTATTAAATGCAGTGTAGTTTTTTTTTGTCTGTGTAGTTTTTTTCTACACTTCAGTTGTGTATTTTGGGTCAATAGTGTTTTTCTAAAGAGGGGTACATACTTTTCTGTAGAAAAAAGCATTGTTTGCATAAACACCATAAAAATAAACACACATGCCATAGACATTTTAAAAAAGGTACAAAAAAGTATCAAAATGGCCACTGAAAATGACCAAAAAGGAAGACATTTTTGGATGCTTTTTTTTTAAAGAAGAAAAGCACACACCAAAAAATTTGGTACGGCAGCACAAAACTGTCACCTATCTGACACAGAAAGAAATGCAGCTCTGCCTTAAAAAAATTTAAATAAATCACCTGGTATAGATTGCATATACCTCTGTATACTAAGGAAATTACGTATGACCGGGGTGATTGAAAGAATGTGGATCAATTGGAGGTTATAAACATGAATAATGAAAATACAAGTCTTAAATACATACTAAATGGTAAAACACTGGGAGGACAGTACCCAGACAAATTATCAAAATTATAGTTATTCAATTTTGAAAAAAAGAATGATGAGGGGAGATCTAATAACTGTATATATATTGTGGGGAGTCGCTCTGGTAGATAGCAGTGCGGGTGCAGTATAGAGGCAAAACGGAGTCCAGAAAGTGTAGCAAACAGTGTTTAATTCACACTTGCAGCAAATACACAGCAAACAGTCACTTGGTGTTAATTCACACCCATCAGAAAACGTGCGGCAAAACAAAATAGTCCAAAACAGGTTCCAGTCACCTGGGAGGCTTTAGGTGCAGGTTCGCACCTGGCTGTCAGTCCAGCCGCAAGGCGATCGACCTCTGGCTTCCAGGCCGTCTGCACTCCTCCTTGCTTGGGCTCTTGCTTCCAGCTCAGAGAACTCCACCCAGCACAGCATGGATCAGCACTCCCAAACTCAAGTGATTCCACAGCCTAACAGCAGCTCCAGGACAATCACACTCAGCTGCTGAGGAGGCTGCCTTTTAAAGGCCCAGAAAAACCGGCCTGGCCCGTGGGGAATAGGCACCCACCCAACTCTTTGCCTACTCCCAGTAAGAGCCGGCCCGGATTGGCTTTGCAGCCAAACTAAAAACAAGGTGTCAAACAGCACTAGCTTCTGCTGACACACGAAAACCCGGCTCTTACCTCACCGAGGCCAGGAACCTCGGTGACACGTACCTGCCATCGACCACGGTACCTTGCACCCTCTTACAATATAAATATATATATATATATATATATATATATATGTATATTTATATCAGAGGTCAATACAGAGATCTCTCTCAACATCTATTTATCCCCAGGACTATGACTGTGACGAGGGGACATCAAACCAACTGATGCAGTTGTGCATATATACAGGGGAGCAGATCCTGCACTTGTGGCCTGTTGCTAATGGCGATCCCCAGCAAAAATGCATATGGTGGAGGATGCCCGCAGCGGACCACAAGTACCACAATCGACATCCTACACATGATGACAATAGTGTGGATGTGATAAATAATATAACAATATAGCAATAACAAATGAGGTGCACACTGCGGTCTTACTAAGCCCTCAAACTGATGTTAAAATTGAGAGGTTAGTCAACATGTCCTACAGTGGAGGACATGTCTTAAGCCCGAGCACCGCGCCAAGGTCTCTCAAGTAGCTCGGGACCTAACACTTACCTACCTGTGCCATATGGGCAATACCAGGGCCCAGTGGGCAAAATTACAGGAATGTATTAGGCTGACTCGCAGCAGACTCCTCAGTTACCTCCAGCATGCACCTAAATATAGCCTGTGGATAGAAAACAGGCTACATTTACATGGGAGTTTATATACCTCCAACAAATTATATATACACAAACCAACTGAAAGGTGGCATGAAGCAGGATGTGCTCAACCCAAAAATGCAGTTGTGCATATAAATACAGGGGAGCAGATCCTGCACTTGTGGCCCGTTGGTAATGGCGATCCCCAGCAAAAATACATACAGTGGAGGATGCCCGCAGTGGACCACAAGTACCACAATAGACATCCTACACACGATCGCAATAGTGATGTGATAAACAATATAACAATATAGCAATAACAAATGACAAAACAGGTGCACACTACAGTCTTACTAAGCCCTCAAACTGATGTTAAAATTAAGAGGTTAGTCAACATGTCCTACAGTGGAAGACATGTCTTAAGCCCGAGCACCGCGCCAAGGTCTCTCAAGTAGCTCGGGACCTAACACTCCCTACCTGTGCCATATGGGCAATACCAGGGCCCAGTGGGCAAAATTACAGGAATGTATTAGGCCGACTCGCAGCAGACTCCTCAGTTACCTCCAGTAACCATGCCCTGCATCTGGAGGAAAGAAGATTTGTACACAAACATAGAAGAGGATTCTTTACGGTAAGAGCAGTGAGACTATGGAACTCTCTGCCTGAGGAGGTGGTGATGGTGAGTTCACTAAAGGAATTCAAGAGGGGCCTGGATGTATTTTTGGAATGTAATAATATTACAGGTTATAGTCACTAGATTTCTGGAGAAGGGTCATTGATCCAAAGATTAATTCTGATTGCCAAAATTAGAAATGGAAATAATTTTTTCATCTAAAATGAGGAAAATTGGCTTCTACCTCACAGGGGTTTTTGCCTTCTTCTGGATCAACTTTGCAGGATAATAGGCTGGATGGACGTATGTCCATGTTACTATGTCTATGATTGTGATTTCAATAACAATCAGGCCACATTTTATTAGTAATCAGTGCAGAAATCTAGCTAATTCAAAAAGGGTTCACTTACTTTTTCTTCAACTGTATTTTGTTTTTACAGAGTATTTTAACACTCAGGGAATTGTTGCTGTTAACGCTCATATAAACTCTTCATTGACCTGAAATTTAAATATAATGTGCCAAATATAAGAATGTGACAAGTTTGTGCCAACTACAAAGACAGAGTGCATTCTTGGCTTGGTTCACAGGTCTACAAGGAGTAGGTTAATGGGTTACTAGAGAATAAGCAATGTCCCAGAATACCCCCTACATGGCAATCTTAATCTTATAATAGGTAGACTTTGTCTTCATTGACAGATTTCTCTGGAACTTTTATGCCATCATGTTCTCCAGTACATAAAATGACTAAAATAATTAATGAGTATATGTGCCCCATGATTAGTTAGGTAGATAAAGCTCTATGGAGTCAACAGTTGTATACTTTTTATTATGCCATTGTGTTAGGTCTTAAGGCATATTAGAATATTTGTAGGATATCAACATTTTGATGCACAATGACATCCGATCTGGCACACTGTTGTGCTTTCTCACTTTCTCTATTTTTTGACATTTAACAAGATCAAAATTATTTTATTGGAAACCAAAGTATGTAATTGCCTCTCTTCTTTGCCAGTTCCTTCAGGTCACATTTGACCAGCAAATACTGTAATGTCCTTATCTTCCGATATCTTCTGATATGCAACAATTTTCAGTCCTTACAAGACCTTCTTCTTTCCTGTTCTCCTCCCCCTATATCTTCACAGTTGTGCCACCTAATGTCTCACTCCAGATAAACCAATACATTCACATCTGCATCGCTTGTTCCATCTTTCTGTTGAAAGAAGAAACCTGGCAGTGCCAGATCCATCATATGACAGAAATGATGGTGGACCTCATTAATTACATAAAGGTCTGTTGGGTTTCCTCTGGGAACCTAGCTTATTACTTCTTATGCCACTATCAACACAGATGTGAGGAAAGCCTAATCTGTACGTACATTGAAACTGTTCATTTTTATTCTATCAAACCTCTGCTGGAGTCTAGAGAAGTTGTGGAAACTATCACTGTTTGTAGCCCCAAACTACCCATCCTAAGATGAAATCATGTCACATATCAATTACTCTCCACGTTTCTCATCGGATATTGTTATGGAGGTTGCAGCCATGATTTATGAGATTCACTATTTTACTGAGCCAGATATAATGTTAAATGATGATAAAGAGTGGGAATAGTGAACACATGACCCTGCACTGTGCAGACATGTAGTTTATTTCCCTTGTAATGTCTCCACCACATATAATTTATTATACTGAAATAAACCACTAGATTCATCTTACTTTTGGAACAGACCATACTGATTGCACAATGTAAGCACGGTGGCATTCTAGTTCCTGTGCTTGTTTAATTAGGCTCCCATTATAAGTGAAAATAAAATGTTTATTTGAGAGGTAAATATACGTTCTAAATTCTGAAAAAGTGCCCCGTGTTTAGCAGGTTTCTACAGTGTATCAAAGTGGGATATAGTACATAAAGAGTATAGTGTAGTTTATAAGATGAAATCCTGATTTGAGTTGAATAGAATTGATCAGAGGTCTAACTTGAAGTTCCTGTGCCTCACTGCAAAATCTGTAACAAGGCCCCCCACCATGTGCCATTTATTATACTGTTGTGTTCATATATGGTGGAAGGGTACTTGGCCCCCTGAAACACCAGGTCCTGGCTGCTACTACTACTATGACGCCCCTATAGCTACTTCCCTAGAATTTTATTTATTATTATTATTATTTATTTTTAGAGCGCCATTCATTCCATAGCGCTGTACATATCATAAGCGGTGCACATACATAATACAGGCAATTGCATTAAGCATGAACAAGACACGTTACAGACTGGTACAGAAGGACAGAGGGCCCTGCCCATGAGGGCTTACAATCTACATGGTATTAGGGAAGGACACAGTAGGCGAGGGTGAAGCTGGTCATTGCGGTATAGAGGCAGCAGTGTCACTGGTTGTAGGCTTGTCTGAAGAGGTGGGTTTTCAGGTTTCTTTTGAAGGATTCCACTGTAGGTGAGAGTCTGATGTGTTGGGGTAGTGAGTTCCAGAGTATAGGGGAGGCACGGGAGAAATCTTGGAAGCGAGTGTGGGAAGAGGTGATAAGAGGAGAGAAGGAGGTCCTGGGAGGATCGAAGATTGCGCGTGGGGATGTATCGGGAAAGTAGCTCAGAGATGTAGGGAGGGGGCCGGTTGTGGATGGCCTTGTATGTGTTGGTTAGTATTTTAAACCGAATTTGCTGGGCAATGGGGAGCCAGTGCAGGGACTGGCAGAGGGGAAGGGCAGAGGAGTAACAGGGTGAGAGGTGGATAAGTCGGGCAGCAGAGTTGAGGATAGATTGGAGGGGTGTGAGAGTGCTGGATGGAAGGCCACAGAGGAGAATGTTGCAGTAGTCTAGGCGGGAGATGATGAGGGAATGTACAAGCATTTTTGCAGATTCAAAGTTGAGGAAAGGGTGGATGCGGGAGATGTTTTTGAGTTGGAAGCGGCAGGTGGTGGAAAGGGCTTGGATGTGTGGTCGGAAGGAGAGGGCAGAATCCAAGGTCACTCCAAGGCAGCGGACTTGGTTGACCGGGGAGAGCGTGTAGTCATTGATTGTGATAGATAGGTCTGTTGGGGGGGTGAGCAAGATGGGGGAAAGATGATGAATTCTGTTTTATCCATGTTAAGTTTTAGAAAGCGAGAGGAGAAGAAGGAGGATATGCGAGATAGGCATTGTGGGATTCTGGATAGTAAGGTGGTGATGTCTGGACCAGAGAGGTAGATTTGTGTGTCATCAGCATAAAAGTGATACTTAAAGCCATGGGACTATAAGCTGTCCCAAGCTGAAGGTGTAGATAGAGAAGAGCAGGGGTCCTAGGACGGAGCCTTGCGGGACACCAACAGAGAGGGAATGAGACGAGAAGATGGTGTGAGAGTGGGAGATGCTAAATGTCCGGTCTGTGAGGTATGATGTGATCCAAGAGAGGGCCAGGTCAGTGATGCCAAGAGATGAGAGAGTTTGCAACAGAAGGGGGTGGTCGACAGTGTCAAAGGCAGAGGACAAGTCAAGGAGAAGGAGGACAGAGTAATGTTTTTTGGTTTTGGCAAGTAGTAGGTCATTGGTGACTTTGGTGAGGGCAGTCTCAGTTGAGTGGTGGGGTCGGAAGCCAGATTGTAACCGGTCAAAGAGGGAGCAGGAGGAGAGGTGAGAGGACAGTTCAGAATGGACATGTTGCTCAAGTAGCTTTGAGGCATATGGAAGAAGGGATATGGGGATATAGAATGGAAAGTATAAGGGTACCTTTACACATTGCAGATTTTACTGCAAAATTTTCTACGACAGAACATGAACTTCTATTCATCTGAAAGCAGAAATCCATGTGCTTCCTGAGAAATCAACCAACCCCAAACAGATGAATAAAACTGATTTATAACAACAGAAATTTCCACAACACAATCTGCCATGTATGAACCTAAACATATACCGTATGTACTCAAGTATAAGCCGATCCGAGTATAAGCCGACCCCCCTAATTTTACCCTAAAAAACTGGAAAAACTTAGTGACTCGACTATAAGCCGAGGTGGAAGATGCAGCAGCCACTGGTAAATTGTATGTATACCACTAAACATACCACATTAACCCATAGTATTCAATGGCAACTTTAATAAAGTGAATAAACCATTTAAGACAGTAAAGCATTGTAAATAAATGGTTAAAAATCCTGAATCCTTATACTCCAAAACCCCTGATTATAAGGATTCAGGATTTATAAACATTTGTTTACAAGACTTTACTGCCTTAAATGGGTTTTTCACTGTAATTAAATGTGCCACTGTTCTCCTATTGCCGCCTAACTCTTCAGCTCAGCTCAGCCATGACTTGTGGACTGAGCTGAAGCACCGCCCCCTCCAGCAGACGGCAGAAGACGTCGTGCGCGCATCGCAGGTGCACCCGTGCGCGCGCACCGAATCAAATAACCTGTATGACTCGAGTATAAGCCGAGTTCAGGTTTTTCGGCACAAATTTTGTGCCGAAAAACTCGGCTTATACTCGAGTATATACGGTATGTATATTTTAAGTATTTGCAAATGAGCAAGTTCGAGCACCAGGAGTTTGGCCCTTGGACCACTGCTTTTATAACGCTCCTCTGCTGCTCATAAAGGGAAGGGGGAGTGTGCAGACTTTAGGGCAGTTACAAAAGCAGTGCTCCAAGGGCCAGCTTCCTGGTGCCCAAACTTGCTCATTTGCAAATACATAAAATTCAAATATATGTGCAGCTGTTCAACATACAGACAAAAGGGAGATATTATTTTAATCAGAAAGATTAGCCCTACCAGGCAGTATGCCTGGTTTAATATTCCATTTTGGGGGGGGCGGGAGTGAAGAGGTTAAAAAAAGGCGAATCTGTCATTTTGATTTTTTTTTTGTTATGGTGCATATTGGGATGAAGTGGTGCAAATTATCTTTTTTAAATTTATTTTTATTATGGGGAAAGAGGTGTGATTTGAATTTTTAAACTTAAAAATTTTTTACACATATTTTATGTCCCCTTAGGGGACGTTTACAATAAATTGGTAGATCACTTATGAATTGCAGCCTATGGGAGCTGCGCTATGTTTCTATTAAGTCTTGCCACTGGCAGGCCTCCATAGGAACTACTGCTGTGGTAGCCTTGGATCTTTCAGAAAAACCAAGGCTACCACAAGAAAAGATTGGCTCCCTCTTTCAGGCCCCCAGAGCACAATGCTCCTGTGGAAAGCCACCTTAAATGTCTGAGTCACAATTGACCACAGTATCTAAGGATTGAATTGTCTGCGATTGGCGAGAGCATTTGGCATAGGTGTCTGCTGTCTGAAGCAGCAGAAACCCAGCAACACAAATGAAAAAAAGAAAATACTGTAGATCACAAAACCAAGAGGCATGTATAACCAAGTAGAGAAGAGCGAAGTTTCAAAAAATTCGATTCGGCAAGAAATTCAATTTGTTACAATTTAATTTGTCATGAATCTCTATAAATCAATTATACCCAGGCCCCTCTTCCTTAGGGTGCAGTCACACCAAGCATGTTGGTGAAGAATCACAAGGCCAATTAACCCACAGATGTCTTTAATTTATAATGAGGACCGCACTGTATAGTCAGTCTTCATTGTCAATGGCCACGCAGCACTTTTAATACACCTTTAAACAGGGGCTGTTGCTGGTATGGGGTTTGGCTGGTTAGGTTGGGGGGGGGGGGGACAATATGCATATTATTGCTGTTCTGGCCTGCAATCTCCAGCAGGTTATTTGACAGTAAATACAGAATATTAATCATCTCTGGCATACCCACTTCTCCAACCCCAGCGCTCTCCTGCCCTACAGGTGGGAGCCCTTCTTCTACCATCTGCTTTTCCTCCTTTTTTCCACATCATCTAATATCGATGAGAATATGTCATCTATCTGGAACATCCAGCTCCTCCTCTCTCTGCATCTTGCTGACTTTTCTAGGACATGGAGACTTTGAAAGATGATTTGGAAGAAGTAAAGCCAGCAAAAGATGAGGATGGTCATCATTGAGATCTTGCCCCGCTAAGTGGTGCAGACTGAATGATATTGCTTGGTCCGCTGGCTTTCATCTTATTGGTATTGAATTACATGTCTTAGTTTACGGCTGATGTAGGAATAAGTAAATATAGGAATAAATAAATAAAACTGACGCAGAATAAGTCTCCCTGCAGTCTCCCACACTCTCCCTGTAGTCTCCCTGCACTCTCCCTCCCCAATATTCTTCTATTAATCATTTTCAGCAGCACTGTCCCTAGTGCATGAGCTCTTGCCACGTCTCTCCCTATGCTCAGCACACAGCACAGTGGAGGAGACCGTGCAGGATGAGGGTTATATAGGACTGTGACATCACAGGGGACGCTATCTGCGGATTGGCTGGCTGCACGGCATTATAGGTGATCTTGAGTTCCCTTGCTTCTTACTTTCACTTTGTAACGCATTTTAGGAAAAACTGATTAGTAACAGATTCATATTGCTAATATAGTATTCAGCTCTAGCACCAATGTAGTTAGACCAGAAAACTGAATAAATACACAGATAATCGCGTAATGTGGCAGTATGAACCCCTTTTTCAGTTCAAAATAGTTAAAATATGTTTCCCTATAGAAAAGGTCTATGACACAATAAAGCGGGACTTACCTGTTCAGCTCTGATACTCTCATCCTTGCAGCATTTTAAGCACCAAAATGTTTGAGTGTTTTTATGACAACAATTGTATGAGTGCTATTACCTGCCGGAGGTCTTCTTCTGAAACGAGACATTTACACCTCCTAATTTATGATCGAAACCAGTGGTCATTTGTCAGTGACAACATATGACTTTTTATGACACTGGCAATTACAGTTCTGGTTGAACTTAGTATTGTGGCAGAAAAGATTCCTTTTAAATTTTTAAAGTGTAAAACTTATAGGAAATAGATTAATGCCAATGGATCTCCTCAGTTTTGTCAGGCTCCATCGTCACCATTCAGCATTCATCAATTAAAAGTAGTTACAAATCAGCACCATACAGATACAATTTGGTAGAATAATTTGTGAGTTCCCTCAGTGTCCCATAAGAGATCAAACCATGGTGCTCCACTAACAGCAACAGCCATAATGCCCCTATGACAAAGACAGCACAGTACCACCATAAGTGCCAGACAAAGAATTCCCAGTGGTACCTTAAATGTCAGCCACACAAAAAATGCCACAGAGACGGAAAAAAAAGTTTATGTGCATGATTACTAAAGGGGTCTTTAAACTTATGCCTTGTCCACTTATCCTCTATCCACAGGATAGGGGATCAATGAGAGTATGACTGATAGGACTGCAACCAATCATAAGAACGCGGTCACATATTTCCCTATATGAATAGAGGAGTGGCTCAGGATGGGTGCTGCAGATTCTTTCATCTCTATTGGATGTGTAAAGTGCTAAATGAGATGAATGGGGCAGCAGCACCCATGCTCGATCTGGGTACCATACATAAGGGGGAAATAGGACCCCATTATTGTGATCAGTGAGGATCCCATTTTGAGCATACTTCCTTGACTGGTGTATCCCTCTATCATTAACTTAATTCATAAGCTCTCCACATGGATTGAGATTTGCGTTGAGGTGGCGGCACGCTGAGGACACTTCCTCACGTCTGAGCACACTTGGACCACTTTCCTAATAGTGCCCACCCCCTACCTGGGATAACGTGTGCAAGCTTACCATTTTTTTCACTAAGCTAAGTCCCCTGATAAGTCCCGTTGCTGGGACGAAACGTGGCATGTAGGGAATTATTGAGGGTAAGCATAGGGAATAGGCCCCAAGCGAGGAACAGGTTCCGTATGGGGTCGCCCCTATCGGGGTGGGTGCTTTGTGTCTGCTAGGCAGGTGATAAAGCAGTTCCCTTACCCTAATCAAGTAGGGCATTAGAACTAGCGCATAATAGGCTATATGATCACGCTGAATACCAAGCAACTAGAGCACCAGTCACCAAGCTGCTGTTCTATGGTCCATACATCTGGAGGTGGTAGGATTGAACCTGACTATCATCTTTATTAGACAGCTTTCAAGGTGTGTCGATTAGGATCCAGTATTTTAAGTGTACTCACTGTTTTTGTCTCCATAGTGATTTTTATGGCATATTTAGTAAAAGTTATGTTTTATGTTGTAAGATATATCCGGTCCACAGTGTAGTTTGGTGATATATTGGTGTGTGACGGTATACCTCGGCACTTGTGAATATAAGTGGATTGAGGTTGTTGTATAATTTTTGATTAACTTAATTCCTGCAGAGACGGCTCTGTATAGATGGATTTAGCAATAGAAGAACCCTGGTGCCTGTATGATTTAACTTACAGCTTTCCATGGTAATAGTGATCCAAATTACCTTCTGTGATTGAAAATCACCTATTTCTGCTACTTAATATTTATTCCTGAAAATAGTCAATAAAATTTAATCCAGGGGAATAAAAAGTTCTAAAGAATTTATATAAAAGGATGTATAGGTAGACAATGCTCCCTACTATTATATGTTATCATGTTGTACATTTTACACACATATCATGTAGCACAGTAATTTTAAGTGTCATGTTACCAATGGAGTAATACACTTTGGCTGGTGTTTCTTGCATACGCTGCTGTTTTGCTGTCATAACATATACTGTATGTTCAACCACACCTTAGTAACCCTAGTAAAGAGACATGCTGCTGCAAAGGGCTTACATTCAACCATTCAAAATTACCATTCAACCCAATAAAGACCGGCTGGCTGTCAAAGGTTAAATTCCATAAAACACATATTTTATCCCAAACACGTGCCTGTCTGCCAAGTCCCAGGGGTCTTGGTGGTAAAGTTCAGAAGGAGGACAGAATTACTGTAACTATTGTAAACTGCATTCAGTATTATTATTAGTTAGGGGTTAACCCCTTCCTGAAAAAGCAATGTTCCATTTTTGTGTTTTCATTTTTTACTCCATGTTTTCTTGGAGCCATAGCGAATTTATTTTTCTGTTCACATAGCCATATGAGGACTTGTTTTTTGTGGGATAAGTTGTACTTTCTAATGGCACCATTTAATATTGCATAGGATGTAGTGGAAAGCTGGAAATTTTTTTTAAATGTGATGGAATTGGAAAACAAATTCTGCAATTCTGACAGTTTTATAGGTTTTGTTTTTAAGGCGTTTACTATGCCGTATGAGTACATTGATGCCATATTTATATAGTTTTTCTTGTGTTTTAATACTGAAAAAAAAAATTTAACTTTAGAAAAAAAAAATTTTCTTTTCAGCAGCATATTCTAACCCCCTGATCTGATTTTTTTTTTGTTTCAGTTAAGCTATTCACCGTACAGGATTTGTAAAAATATTTTATTAGTATATTAGTACAAGCGTTTTCATGCGTGGAATTTTAACCATTACTATATGTAAAGATCAGTATATTACAATGCCTCTTGCTAGCCTAAATTATAATATAAGTAATATGCCTAGAAGCCTAGTACAGGTTCTGGCTTATTACTTTAATGGAACGCCTTCCCTGATCTCCGCTGGGTGGAGGCATTCCTGTCTGGCTAATGCATCTGGGTTTGCGACTTCTTGGATTGCGCGGTCACATTTGACCATGGCATCAGAGCGGTTAAATGTCTGCGATCGGCATTACTGCCAATTGCAGACATTAGCCCCAGGTGTAGCTGGCCAGCTATGACCTGTCCTAGGTTGCTAGTATGACTTGCATGTATATACAGCTAGACCTTCTAATAACCTTAGTGCAGTTCATATGTTTATATGTTAAAGACAAAAGACAAAAGCATTTACTGTAGCTTCATGTTTTGGATGTCATGTAACAGTTATATATTGTGTTCACAGAAGCAGAAAAGATAATATGCCTTTAAGATTCATTATATGACTGTAAGGTAAGCTCAATGACACAGCACAATTATTAACAGAAAGCATAGAGTTAAGCTGTTGTTATTGAGAAGGAGTCTTGGCCAATCACAGCCAATCTCACACTGAGCAGGAGTCTTGGCCAATCACAGCCAGCCTCACACCTGTGTGGGAAATTCCCTAGCAGGAGCTGCTAGAATTCATTACACCAGAAGAAAGAAGCTGAACAGACTTTAACTCCAGTCAGAGCTGAGTTTTATGGAAGCAAAGAGGCCAAAATAGGTATTTAAAACAGCTATATAATGTTCCTATTGTTAATGTAGTGATTAGAACTGTATACTGAACTAGTTATATGTGTTTACTTACAGTTCCACCAAATGGAAAATTGCGACCAAATTGCATAAAAGCATCCAAACTGCGTAAATCATATCAAAGTACGTATAGAGTAAACTGCAAACCAAGTAGAGCAAGTAGAACTATTGGTTAAACCTCAGATATACCTCTCAGAGAGAAAGCGCATAAGGCACTTCATTGTGCTGCGCCTGCCACAGTGGAACTATTACCCTCAGAGGGCGAAGCTAAAGCGCTCCTCAATCTGCACAGTAAAGAGCCCATTAAAGCAGCTGAGCGCCAGCATATACCGCTGTGCAGCAACTGATCCCTGAGTGAGCAAGCAAAGATACCTCAGCGGAGCTACCATAGAGGCCATAGAATGTGTATATTAGTCAAACTGCAGCCGACTCTTAAAGTGGCAGAACGGCAAAGGCAAGATAGTCAGAGAAAGAGCACCAACCCTCCTGCAATCCCTAGAGAGAGAAAAAGACGCATGGTGGGAGGCCAGAGTCCAGAGCTAGAGTGCCCGCACCGCTACCCATGGAGAGGCCATGTACTGCAGCCAGCTAGTTTCTTGCAATCAGTCCCAAAGCCTGCAGCAGCGTAACCAAGCCAGCGCATTGCAATCATCGCAAGTCATCACAGAGCATCGCAAGTCATCACAGAGCATCGCAAGTCAGCACAGAGCATCGCATCACATCAAGAAAAGACATGTCTCCTTTAAGACTGACATTTGTTCCTGCTCTTCAGAATAAGGTCAGAGCTTTCCATTTATTACTTATCATTGCACATAGGTTTTGGCATAAAGAGACATTTTTGTGTTTAGGAATAAAAGACTTTAAAGGGCTTCTGTCACCCCCAAGTGTGCAATATGTAGTAGCTGACATTAGCTATTTGCTAATGTCAGCTGATTTCAAACATACCTTTCTTACCTTAATCTGAGCTTTATATTTCCTAAAAATCATACTTTTAAAACATGCTAATTCTCTTCGCTACCAGCAAGTTGGGCAGGTACTTGCTGGTAGCCGCCGCATCCTCGGGCTGTAGGACCGCCCCCTCTGCTGTTGATAGACAGGGCCAGCGCGCTCTCCTCCTCCCGCTGGCCCTGTCTTCTCCTGAATTCCCGCGCCTGCGCCGTACCATTCCACAATTGGCGCAGGCGTACTGAGTGGAGGACGGGCGCTTGCCAGCTCCGTCTTCAGTGGCAAGTGCCCGTCCACCACTCATGTATTATCAGGCAGGGATGAGGAAGGAGGGGCCGGCATTTAGCTCTGTAATTACAGCGGGCCCGGTGCAGTAACTGTATTCTGCTACACCGGGCCTGCTCACTGTAGGAATCCTAACTGCAGGCAATGCTGTATGCTGATTAAGGTAACAGTAGCCTTTTATGCAGCCTGTACTTACGATACCAACTTTCCAGCAGGCAGCAGGCAGGAGGCCGGAGGCTTAGCTGGCGGGTGGGCACTGACAACGTTACTCACTATGTCACGCGCTGGCTCTCCCTTTCTTCATTCATAAAGTGGTGCCGGCGCGTGACATAGTGAGTTACGTTGTCAGTGCCAGCCCGTTAGCTCAGCCTCCTGCCTGCTGGAAAGTTATTATCGTAAGTACAGGCTGCATAAAAGACTACTGTTACCTTAATCAGCATAAAGCATTGCCTGTAGTTAGGATTCCTACAGTGAGTGGGGCCCGGTGTAGCAGCATACAGTGACTGCACCGGGCCCGCTGTAATTACAGAGCTAGATGCCGACCCCTCCTCCCTATTGGGGGTCATTTTATGGATAACACTGTTATGGGGATTTGTGGATGGCACATAGCATAAAATGCTATTTATGTGTTATCAACAGATCCCCCATAACAGTGCCATCCACAGTCCCCAATAACAGTGCCATCCACAGTCCCCAATAACAGTGCCATCCACAGATCCCCATAACAGTGCCATCCACAGTCCCCAATAACAGTGCCATCCACAGTCCCCAATAACAGTGCCATCCACAGACCCCCATAACAGTGCCATCCACAGACCCCCACAACAGTGCCATCCACAGTCCCCAATAACAGCGCCATCCACAGACCCTCATAACAGTGCCATCCACAGACCCCCATAACAATGCCATCCACAGACCTCCATAACAATGCCATCTACAGGCCCCCCATAACAGTGCCATCCACAGACACCCCATAACAGTGCCATCCACAGACCCCCATAACAGTGCCATCCACAGATCCCACATAACACCATTAGGCACACCTTTTGGTTCAAAATATTTTTTTTTAATTTTCCTCCTCAAAAACCTAGGTGCGTCTTATGGGCCGGTGCCTCTTATAGGGCAAAAAATACGGGTATTGCATTTTAAAGTGAAAGTTATTTATTTCTGCATTTGTCAGTATTACATTTTAAAGTGAAAGGTCCTTTAATATTCGTATTGATATAGCATTTAAAGTAAAATGTCTGAGCCTAGTATTACAATGCCACTGTTAGAGGATACAAAGACAGATAGGATAGAAGTTGAAGAGCAAGAGAACATGGTAGAAGAGTCTCATGCAGCATTAGTCTTGCCTCAAACAAATATAGCCCAAACAAATGAACTAAGACATTCATCACATGCCAGGAAACCAACCTCAAAGATGCTGGAAAATTTGGAGCAAGAAGCAGCGTTAAAAGAGAAAAGGTTCATCCGAATGTATGAGAAGTGGAAATTATACATTAAAGGCATTTATCAAAAGCTAAAACAAGAAAGTATAAAAAGGAACTTGAGTGATATGGTAGAGATGGTAGAAGATTCTGAATCAGAACTTATGGCAGCATACAGTATGTCATCCTGCGGTCATCTACGACACCTTCCTAGGATATTGAAAGGAACATGGACACATGTACTGCGGTCACTAAAGATTTTGTAAAGCTCATAAGAGAACTATCATCTGCAGCTAACTATAATGAAGTTAAAGCAAAAAGTAGAATGAACAAGCTTTTTATAAGAGACTATGCAAAATCCTTAGGTGGAACCAAAATCTAAAGTGGGACTTCATTCGCTAGCAGAAGTGCCAGCCACATATGAGAGACCTCAAGTACTTCAGCCAAAAGAAAGGAATTAGCTGAGCAACGTACTGCCAAGAGAGCAGAAATTGAGATGGAAGCTGCCATGGAGGCGAAGCGGCAACAGATGAAAAGTCTGGAAAGACAGAAAGTAGTTAAGATCATGGAAGCCAGACTCAGAGTTCTTGAAGAGGATTTGAATCAGAGTAGTCTTAGGTTCAAATGTGTACCAAGTAAAGAAACAGACTCCTACTTTCCTCCATATGCCCAGGAGAATGGAAGGAAATCTCCAGCATGTAGTGAAGAAATAAGTCATTTTCCTTCCATCCCTGCTCAGAAAGATAAAGAGAGGCCTAGTCCAGTGTCAGGAAAAAGGTGTGTGAATTTACCTTCTATTTCTACCGGAAAAGATGAAGAAAGGGATTCCCCTAATTCCGAACTAAGTGAGAAAATAGAACCGGATGATTCTATTCCTAGATGTAATGGCAATGGTCAAGAGAATGTTACAACTATTGTCCCAGCTAGACAACAGAGAACAATCCTCGCTAGACATCCTGTTCCAGAACCTACTGTATTTTCAGGAGACGTACTGAAGTTCATAGAGTGGAAGGCAAGTTTTGAAATGATCATTGAGCATCATTGCTTTAGTCCAGTCGACAAGTCATTCTCCCTTCAGAGATATGTTGGAGGGGAAGCAAAGAAAGTTCTTGAAAATAACTTCTATAGAAAAGGCAAAGAAGCCTACAAGCAAGCTTGGGAAAAAATATATGCAAGATATGGTCATCCTTTCTTAGTACAAAGAGCTTTTAGAGAGAAACTTAATAACTGGCCTAAAATAGGTCCTAAAGAACACTTCAGACTCCAAGAGTATGGTGACTTCCTGCAAGAATGCAGCAATGCCATCCCACATGTTCAAGGACTAGAAGTACTCAAAGACTATCTAGAAAACCTCAGGATGCTAGCTAAGCTACCTGAAGAAGTGGCTTCTAGATGGAATCGCTATGTGACTGAACACTTAGATCTAGGTAAGAACTTCCCAAGTTTTAAAGAGTTCTCTGAGTTCGTCAATTAGGAAGCACGGATAGCATGTAATCTAGTAACAGCATCTTACGTTTTAAAATGCTTAAAAGAAGGGCCTGTGAGAGAGATAAGACGCGTATGAGCAACTAGCTTTGCAACCAACACAGCAGCTAAAGGTCTAGATACCTACGAGAACAAGTTCAAAGTCACTACTGGGATCAGTAGAGAGACAGAACTGACAAATCTTCTGACTACCTTCAAGTGTATGTTCTGTGGAGAGAACCACTCCATATACAAGTGCCAGAAATTGAAGGAGAAGTCTATCTTCTGCGGAGGTGGCAGTGTTATATATGAAGAAAAGTTGAAGTTAATAAAGAAATTATCTTAAGTATTTGGTGTGCTCTTTAAGCCTACTGTTTCCATAGAATGGCGCTACAAGAAATAAAGCAGAGTCTGGTTGGACTAAAAAGTTAGCAATATCAAAATTCTTCTAATGCCACAGCGCATAAGGCACTTCATTGTGCTGCGCCTGCCACACCAGGTGTTTGTTGTGTGAAACAGCAGGAACCCGGGTGTTATGGTGTTTGCTCCGTTCCATACAAAGGATGTCGGGAAGGGGTTAAAATGGCTGTCTAGTATGGATGTAACCTGTGACCATTTAAAAAAAAAATACAAGTCCCCTGTTCATTTTTCTAATGTTCTGGTGCTGCTGCCTCCTTCCTGGCCTTCCGCCTTCTGACCCTGGGCAGCACATTTTACACTGTGTTATTACTGTCAGATGCTGCAATCAGCTATGAACGGGGCATCTGAGGGGTACAATGACGGTCATTGCACTCACTACTTACAAAGAAATGTGCTTCATGATAAAGTAATTAGTCATAAAGTGATTTTTTTTTGTGAAATTTGGCGGAATTTTTGAATATTTAGCTCTTCTCTAGCTAAAGGGGTCTGTCCTGATCAGATATTCTCCTTAGAAGGTAAGGCAGAGGTAAAATAATCCAATAATATTATGTCATACAGAGCACCATATGGTGGAACATGGAGTGCCTACTATTTCATAGTGAGATGCTACAGTATTGCTACAGTATTGCCTCCTGCCATTTGTCAGTTTTTGGGGTAGGGGAGAGTTATTTGTGTACTATTAATTTGTATACAGAACTTGTACAATTCTTATGTGGTATAACAGGGACCTTGTAGTACCGGGTACTCTTCTTTCCTTGTATTTACAACTCTACCTTGCTAAGACTTAGTACGTGAAGGCTATGATGATATAGGATATAGAAGGTATTCATTAGTGGCCACACAGGATACACTCACATTTTTTATGTACTTATCCTTGAGGTGTATTTTACAGGTGCACCAATAATTCACACTGCAGGTCAGAAACTCACTGCTTATAATTGCAAGAGAGAAAACAAAACCTCTGGAAAACTTACTGGCATCCAGCACAGCTGGAACATGAAATACCAGTAAGTCCCTCCACCCAAAGGGGTGATTTGTACACTTCTGAAACAAAGCGACGTGTTTATTATTTTCACATTTGGGAGGGAATGTCGGGAATGTGTTTCACTAACTGCAGACATGTTCATCTGTTTATCTGCTTGTTTGTCCAAGGGGATTGTACTCTTTCCATTAAAGCAGATATAAAACAGAACTAGTTTAGGCAATTAATAAAAAAACAGCAGTAGCTTTCTCAATTGGCATGTTTAAATGTACAGTATTATAATAAAACTGTTCTATCTACTCTTTTTACTTTAAATTTATAATGTTACTTTTAGGTTTAAAATTCTTTGAGGGTTAATTGTTTGAAATATTTTATAGCAGTTGGAGCTTTGTTCTTCTGAATCAAAGCTCCAAATCTCATGCATATTCATATATTTAATACATTCCTCTCATCCATTACAGTAAGTACTTGACAAAATCCAGCATTCATGTACAGTGGGATCATGGCGCAAGATTATAAACTGTAATCCCAGGTGTTCAACCCTTTGGATGCAACGGTCTATAGCGACCACTGCATCTAAGTGGTTAAACATTGCCCCTAACACTAACCACCCTTGTAATGCTACTGCACGGTGCCAGTGTTTTGCCAAATAATGACCTCCAGGTCTACCATCTTAGTACACCTATTAGACCCTTCTAGAGGCAGGAACTAATAGGCCGTCTGTCAAATGTGCACTGACAGTACAGATGTATTGCAAAGTATTAAAGAGGCTTCTGGGAGTTCAATATTCATGGCCTATCCTCAGGTTAGGTCATCAATATTTGATCAGTGGAGGGCTGACTCCTGGAACAGGGCTGCAATACCAAGCAAAGCCAACATACAATGTATAGCGCTGTGCTTAGTAAGCTGTGAGGAGGCCACAACACCCACTGGAGTGCCGCGTCCTCTTAAAACAGCTGGTCAAAATGTATTTTGGAAGTCTGAACATTACTGATCAGATATGTATGATCTCAATATCAAAATCCTGGAAAACCCCTTTCATCCAGCCACTAGAAGATCGGGTGTCAAATTGCATCTGTCAGCAGGGGACAACCCAATTAAACCAGGCATAATGCCTGGTAGAATTAACCATGCCATTTCAAACTTTATTTATATAGCGGCGTTCTTCCGTTCCTGAGAAAGTTCACTTTTTCTTTAATGCAGATGAGGTTGTTGGAGCACCAAGGGCCTGGCTGGAGCCCTTGGAGCACCAGTTGGGGACCACCCAGCAGCTCCAGACACTCCTCCTCCCCCTTGATTGACAAGGCCAGATGTCTCACTTGGCCCTGTGTTCCTGCTCTTGTGCCATTGGTCTGAGTATTGTTACATGTAAAGAGGATCTGCTGCTGTTTCCTAAGCAGCACACATGCCTACTGTGCATGCGTCGATGATGTCAGCGTACACCCGGAAGTGAAGACGACAGCTTCAGATGAAGACTTTGCTCGAGTTTGAGGAAAGTGTATTTACTTTTGAAATGTTATTAAATACAATTGTTATTTTTTTAATTTCACTCTTCAAAGCGGTCATACGAAGCATAGTTAATAAAGATTTCAGTATTTCTTTTCACTGACCATAAAAAGTGATGTTACCAGAACGACTCATTTTAAAACTAGCAAGCCTTAACCCAAATTCTAACGTCATTATAACATAAAAATGACATCACTGAACGGCATCTGCTCCATATGTCAAAGCCTTTCTCTTGTTACAATCCTTTCTTTGGAAACAAATGAACTGAAACCACATGAAAAAAATGCAATTATGAAAAGTTTCTTCTTGGCAATGAAAGCTTCTACATCTTCATCCACCCCTGACGACATAAGATGATTTCTGATCAAGCACATGAACAAATATCCATTTAACTTTATATCCATTTCCCTGATCAAAGCAGAGAACATTACAAAGTGTCTAGCGATTTGACTGTGATAAACTGTCTAAAATCTGTTTAACAATACTTTGCCAAGGGTTAAATGTATGTCTTTCACATCCAATTTTTTTCTATAGAAAGGGCATTTCTTTATAAAAACAGATGGAAGACAGAAACAAAACTTCATATCAATATCTTGACATATTATATAATCCATCTGTGTTTACAGTTTATGATGCCCTAGACTCTGAGGCTACATCCACATTTATGTTAGGACATTCTGGTATTGTCTTCTGGCAGAGGACCGGAATACCATAATTGCTGTACCCGGCCATGGCCAGACACCGCCTGGGCCTGCCTGATCCCAATGATGGGTTCTGGCACAAAATGCTGCATGCAGAAAGCTGCCATTCTTGCTGGAAAGCCAACAAGAATGAAATCCCTTTGTCAGGGAAACCCTTTTAATGCCTTTAACATATAATATTGCCTACAGTATATAATTTTAACAGAATGGTAGCCAAAAATACTATTAGTTGCATAGAATTGATATTCAATGCCTAAAAAACTGTGCTTATTGATTTTGCTAAATACTGTCTGAAACAATCTAAACCAATGATGCATAACTCGGTGCTCTCCAGCAAAACTACAACTCCCAGCACGCTATCAGCCTACAGCAGGGCATGGTAGGAGTTGTAGTTTTACAACAGCAGGAGGTCCGCAGGTTGGGCATCACTGGTCTGAACAGTCCTGAAATAATAGGGCCAAATAGTACTGCTATACAGTATTCAAATAAGCCTGCCATAGAGAACCCAAATTATAAAGAAAATAATAATAGAGTAAGACAGCATATAAATAGTTTCATAATTTACAAAAATAATGCCCCATATACTGTAACTTCTAATGGAGTGTCTGTTTTGTCAGCCCCATAAAATATGAATAGAGCAGCAGCATACATGCTCAAAAACTGCACATTTCAAACTCCTACTAATCACGGTAGTGCTGCATATCAATCCATTATTTCATCCACATGACTTCGTCTTGTCCTACAGTACTCAGCCACAATGCCACAACTGTAGAACTATAAAGAAATATACAGTATGAACAAGCCCATATACAATGGGGGAGACTTATTAAATGAACCAGTATATCTCCCTGGAACAGCATGTCTAAGATTTACTAATATGACATGATAATGAATCTGGCATCGGCTAATAACAGATAAAGAGACACTTCCATTACTTCCATTACTATTTGTTTATCACAGATTAACAACCTATATGTGAATATTCTACATATTGTTTATTAAATAAAAAACGGTTTGGAAGTTTTTTTTTTTTTAAATCTCTCCATGTATTCTACTTCGTGTCCTGGTTCTTAAATTCCTCTTTGTTTGGACATTATTCTTTCTCAGTCAGACCATCAATGCAGCCAGAGACGGAAGGGGGTGACGGACCCAACTGGAGTATTACACTTTACACCAATCAATGCAATGCTTTTCTGTAGGCATCTTTAACTAGGCCTAGGAGAAGAACAAGAGTTGTCATACTATAATCCTGATTAAACCTCTACTGTTACAATGAGGATTATCCTGCAGATATCATCTTCCTGTCACAGCAGCAGTAAACTCACAAAGTATTACTTATCTAAATAAAGTCTTATCATTTGTATTGACAACAACAGAAGGACAATATTAAATTCAATGGCATAGTACTCTAAAAACTATATTGTATTAAAGGGGTTGTCTCATCATAGACAATGGAGGCATATCACTAGGAAATTCCCCCATTGTCTTATAGGTGGGGGCTGGAGAACTCCGGCCTGGCCACCACCAAGCCTGCTCCCCATAGAAGTGAATGGGAGCGAACCCACATGCGTGGCCCCTGCTCCCATTAATTTATATGGGTCCAACAGAAATAGCCGAATGGGGCTCCGTTCTCGATATAGCTGCCGGTCCCAGCGGTGGGACCCGCACCTATAAGACAATGGGGGCATATCCTAGCGATATGTCCCCATTGTCCATGATAAGACAACCCCTTTAATTGTATATTGAGTTTGAAAAAAATTCTTCTTGCTCATGGGAAGCAGAAAAACACCTCTAAGGCCTCTTTCACTCGAGTGTGACGGATTAGGTCCGGATGCGTTCAGGATGCGTTCAGTGAAACTCGCACTATTGTGCAAGCAAGTTCAGTCAGTTTTGTCTGCAATTGCGTTCAGTGTTTCAGTTTTTTCCCTGTGAGTGCAATGCGTTTTGATGCGTTTTTCACGCGTGTGATAAAAAACTGAAGGTTCACAAACAACATCTCGTAGCAACCATCAGTGAAAAACGCATTGCATCCGCACTTGTTTCCGGATGGAATGCGTTTTTCACTGAAGCCCCATTCACTTCTATGGGGCCAGGCCTGCGTGAAAAACGCAGAATATAGAACATGCTGCGTTTTTCGTGCAACGCAGAACTGATGCGTGAAAAACAACGCTCATGTACACAGACCCATTGAAATGAATAGGTCAGGATTCAGTGCGGGTGTAATGGTTCATATCAAGCATTTCACCAGCGTGGAAAACTCGCTCGTATGAAAGGGGCCTAAAGCTCAGATAATTTTTTTTTCCAGCTCATAACAAGTGTGGCAGGGGCAGTTTCACTTCCCTTAAAAAGCTTATCCTGGGAAAGATAATAATGAGTAATCCACAGGATAGGTCATCATTATCACACACTAGCGGCGGTCTTAGGCCTCTTTCACATGAGCGTTAAGGATTGGCTCTGGATGCGTTCAGGGTGCGTTCAGTGAAACTCGCACCATTTTGCAAGCAAGTTCAGTCAGTTTTGTCTGTGATTGCGTTCAGTTGTTAAGTTTTTTCGACATGAGTGCATTGCGTTTTTATGTGTTTTTTACGCGCGTGATAAAAAACTGAAGGTTTACAAACAACATCTCTTAGCAAGCATCAGTGAAAAACGCACTGCATCCGCACTTGCTTCCGGGTGCAATGTGTTTTTCACGCAGCTCCATTCACTTCTTTAGGGCCAAGGCTGTGTGAAAAACGCAGAATATAGAACATGCAGCGTTTTTCACGCAACGCAGAAGTGATGCGTGAAAAACAACGCTCATGTACACAGACCCATTGAAATGAATGGGTCCGGATTCAGTGCGGGTGCAATGCGTTCACGTCACGCATTGCACCCGCGCGGAAAACTCGCTCATGTGAAAGGGGCCTAAGTTACTGGATGAATCTTCAACCTTGTGCCTAACAATGACAGGTCACAGGTTTGGTGCACTGACTAAATGTTAGCAAAATTGCAACAGTTTTTTGGCTTAAGAATTAGAGATCCAATTACACGTCCCAAGCATAAGAACACACTATAATCTGGTGCTGACGCACTAAAATGTGTTAAAGTGTGCACTTAAAAACGGTAGCAGAATTGCAATAGTTTTTTATTTTTGTAATATTTACAGGCCCAATTACCCAAGTCCCGTGGATGAAAACACAGCACAAATTGGTATTGATGCACTAAAATGCGTTAAAGTCCGCACTTGGTCCTACGCTGGGGATGACGAGATGACGCAGGGTGCGTCGCGCTACTCCTCCCCTCCTCTCGCCTTGCCACGCCACGCTTGTGCCTGTCTGCTGGCTGAATCGTGGAACATTCTATGCCGATCTGAGCTGATGTGCCTGTGGGGTGAAGCACTGAACTGCAGAGCTCCAAACGGCGCTCCTGCTTGGACGATGTGTATGGCTGCCCCTACTCCTCCCTGCCTTCTCCATCTCTGGCTCCTGAATTAGGAAGTTTGAAAACATTCTGGGCTTCTCCTTGTCTCAGGGGTAGTTCATTACTGTCCCATGTGCTGTACCCGCATCCATCGCTGTCTACTTATTTGTGACTACCCTCCGACCTTCCTTCGGGTCCCAGGGGTAAAACCTATCCTGGGAAGGCAGCCACGGGTACTTTTGGAGAAAATTTTGGTTTCACAAGACAGGGACATGATTTTGAGAAGGGCCAGGGAATGTCCTCCTATCTTATATAATGGCAACAAAGTCTCCTTCTTCCCAAACTTTTCTAAAGAGATCCAAAAAAAGAGACATAGCTTCACCATTGTGAAAAAACGGCTTCAAGAAAGGGACAAAGTATTCATTTGTCTACCCAGCCTAACTTCGGACAATATTCAATGGGGAAACTTGCTTTTTTGATACTCCTGGTCTTGTGACAGATTGGTATGACAGGAATAATATATAGGCACTTGTTATTTAATGCTTCTCCTATTTTTTTTATTTTTTTTTGCTGGCGGTGTGGGTGGAGGAGAGGGGGAGAAGTGGTCTTGGTTAAGAGATCTGGTGCGGTAATGTGGCGGATCAAGAGATTGGGGGGTGGTTTGGGATAGAGGGGTGGGTTGCGATGCATCTCAGTTAGTGGGGGGAAGAAGTGGGATTGTGTTTTCTTTTTACTTTTTTATTTTTTTGCTGATTGATGTTGGTTAGAATCCTAGCCTGGAATGTTAGGGGTCTTGCAGATAGGTTAAAAAGACAGGCAGTTTGTGATTGGGTCCGCAGGCACCTTGTATTTCTTTATGGAAATCTATTTGGAAAAGCAAGCATTTTAGCTTTTATATATATTCCTCCCCCTTTTTCACTTCATGTACTTAACTGTTTATTAACTTTTGTGGATCGGTGGCCTGAATGCCCTGTCATTGTGACCGGAAACTTTAATTGTGTTATTAATCCACAGAAGGATAAGATTTCCATGGAGAGAGATGTTTATACTCTGGGTCAAGGGTCTCCTTTGTCCCGTTTTTGTCAGGAATCTGGTTTTGTTGATATATGGGGATATTTGGGGAAGGGGAAACAAGCATATTCTTGTGTTAGTAAATCTGGGCGGTCAATGTCTAGGATAGATCTAGCCCTGATAAACAAAAGTTACTTGAAATATGTAAAATCTATGAAATATGAGGCTAGGTCTTTATCCGACCATTCACCCTTCACAATTGAGCTCTCTATGGTGGACGATAAATATGTTGTTAGGCCTCCATTGGATCCTTATACTGGACAACCATGAACTGATTAAATGGGAGATGGATTTTTTTGGGGATGCATTTAAGGCTTTTATGAGGGAGGTCTTCATCAATAATATTTCTAACCTAAGGAAGGGCTATGCAAGAAGAAGTGGTAGCCATTATGGAAGGGTTCTCTAAGAAAAGTACAGAACAAAATAGGAAACTTATGCAGAGCTCAAGTCAGGCTCTCTCTGACTTCCTTCTGCCTAAGGCTCAGCAAAGGCTTTTTTTTAGGGGACAAAAATACTTTTCTGAATCAGGTCGCCCATGGAAAATGTCAGCTAGGGTGATCTCTATTCAAGATCCAAAAAAAGAGATAGTTAGCATACGTTTCCCTCCGGGTATGATTATTCAAGATCAGGAATGGATTAAAGAGGTATTTACGAATTAATTCCTTGAGTTGTATAAATCAGAAGATAGTGTTTTAGATGAAGCTATAGATTCATATTTGGACTCTATCTCTTTTTCAGTTCTCAAAAATGCTCAGAGAGACTTTCTCGATGCTATCCTCTCTCTGCAAGAGTTAGAGGCCACTTTGAAAGCCTGTGTGGGAAACTCTTCTCCAGGATCTGATGGACTCCCATATGAATTTTACCGCAAATACAGGGACGTAGTTTTCCCCCATCTTCTGAAGGTATTTACTGACTCAATAGTAGACGGTAATCTTCCGGAATCTATGACAGAGGCTGTAATTGTATTAATATAAAAAAAAAGGCAAGGATCCTTCAGAAATGAGTTCATACAGGCAGATTTCCTTACTTACTACTAGGTTGTCCAAAGTCATTTCATCTATCATCCATCCCGATCAAAATGGTTTTATCCCTGGTAAGGGTACCCAATATAATTTGCACCATCTTTTTCCCAATATTCAGTCGCTCCATCCTGTCTTTGGATGCCTCCAACAGGGTGGAGTGCAGATTCCTCTGGAGGGTATTAGAGAAGATGGCATCTGGTATTAAATTTATAAATATGGTTAAGCTTCTTTATAAATCCCCTAAGGCGAAGATGAATATTAACAAGATGCTTACAAGGTATATATCCTTGCAGAGAGGCACTCGTCAGGGATGCCCTCTTTGTCCATTGTTATTTGACATCTATATTGAGCCCCTAGCTGTTAGGGTCAGGCAGGATCCTGAGATTGAAGGATTTGGGACATTGGGAATAGAAGATCGTATTTCTTTATATGCTGATGATGTTCTATTTTGTATACAACATACTAATACCACACTTTTGAGGGTTATTCGAGCTATTAACTCATTTGGCTAAGTCTCAGGCCTCGATATCAATTGGTCCAAAACTATTATTTTGCCTTTAGACAGATTAGAACTTTTTTACTGAGGAGTTGGGTAGCAATTTGACGATCTCTGATTCATTTGAATACTTGGGGATCACTATTTCTTCAAGATTTAAGATTTTTTTATTTGATCCCACTGATCACAAAATTGAGATCCAAAATATAGATATGTCTCCGACTCCCCTTGTCTAGAGCTGATAAAATATCTGGTGAAGATGGTGATTCTGCCTCAACTATTGTATGTCTTCAGGAACTCCCCAGTGTGGATTGATGATAGATTCTTTAAATTGATTGAGAGAGTTATTAATTATCTACTCTGGGGAAGGAAGCGAGTAAGGCTTAAATTTGAGAATTTTTACAAACTGTTGGAACAGGAAGGATTAAATCTTCCCTGTTTCCAGGGTTATTTTTTGGCATCGCAGCTATGGCTGTATCATGAATGGGAGAAGCCCACTTTGTAGAAATTTAGTCAAGAATTCCTCACATGATAATATTTTTGTTTTATTGGAATCCGGTCAATTAATTAATTCCCAGCAGGAATATAGGGCTGTTGAGAAGTTATTTACTAAGTCGTGGAGCACCATTAGAGGCTGGTTTGGAATAGAGGGATCCCTTTTTTGTACGCCTCTTTGGCATAATTATTTTTTACAAGTCTTAGATGAGTTAGGTGGAGATCAGTATTGGCAAAAGGATAATATTCGCTATTTTGCTCAGGTGGTTGAGAATGGGCATATTTTCACTATGTTGGAGTTATCACAGAGAGAAAATATATCCAATTTATCTTGGTTTCGCTATTTTCAGTTACGTTCTGCACTTTTTAGTATTGCATGAGTTAATAGTGAAGTCAGCACAGAGGAGGGTTAATATTTCACAGTGTTATAAATATTTACTTAATGCACGATTTATTAATTTACAATCTCCTGGACAAAAGGTTTGGAGTAAGATAAGCGATTGGGATAAGATACTGGGCAATATATTGGTTCAATTTAATATTTTACACAGAACTTATGTTTCTCCTTTAAGGCTTTTTAAATGGGCTCTGAGAAACACTTACAATTGACTGCGATGTAATTTACCTGAGGCTGATCATTTACATATGCTCTGGACCTACACAGAATTAAAAGAATATTGGGAGGCAATACATAGTTATATTATCCAAAAATTGAAAGTTTTGATTCCATTTACGGTAGAGTTTTAGATTTAGAGTGATCTCTCCAAGGTGGGGTGCCATAAGTATAAACAGAATCTTCTGGTTAAAGTAACATTTTTGGCAAGGCTATTGATTGCACGGGCTTGGTTTTCATCTAATGCTCCAACTATGAATGCATGGTTAAATCTTGTTAATAAGATAAAAAAAAGCTATGAATATATCTTATATACACAAAGAAATTCTGAGGATAAATGGTTAAAGGTATGGGGGGAATGGAATGCTTGATTCTTACTGAGTCAACCTTCTTACTATCCTGGTGTGTTTTTCTTTTTTCCTTTCTTCTCTGCTGCAAGAATGGGAGATGCATCGCAAAGGGGTGGGAGTTTGGGAGGGAATTGGGGGGTGGGGGGTTTGAAAGTGTTAATTTTGATGTATTATTTTGTATGGAATTATTATTGCTAATAAAACAAAAAAAAAGGTTTTTGCAGCAGGTTTTTGGAATGAAACTGTTGTAATTGTACATCGGATGCTGAGAATCTGCAGATAAAAAACGTATGGACTGTAGAAGGTTTGCAACATGTTTTTAGAATAAAAAGGCTTGCTCATGGCTTCATCCTCCCTGCCCTTTCCCTCACTAGTGTACTGAATTATTTTAAAAATAAAATGACAGGCTCCATTTTTTGGCACAATTTGTCCAAAGTGAATGGCCAATACTACGAATTTATTTGGAGGATGAATTTTAGTGAAATTTGTGACAAATCCGATTTGTTTAGAATCAATTCGATTTTGTCTACAGAAAATGAAGCAAAGTATTCACAAAGTTAAACACTTTGGGCTAGATTTATCATTACTCTTGCAGTTCACTCCACTTTCAAAGAAGGCGTATGTGTATTTGAGTCAAGTCAAATTTATCATGGGCTCTTTCAGAGGTTGATAAATCTGGTGTATTTCTGGTTCCTAGTTGTAGTTTGGCTTTGTCTTTGGAAAAGTCGCAATTTTAAAAAAGTGATTTTGTCAAACATAAGCATGGTCATGAGTGGAGTGAGTTTGCGCAATTTTTTGCGACTTTTTTGCGACTATTTAAAAAGTCGCAATAATAAATCTGTCTTGCAAGTGATTTACATACGACAAAACGCCCATAAACTTGGTTTTGGAGTGAGTGGCGTAAGTCTCCAAAAAGTCGCAAAAATTGCGCAATTTGGCTTTTTGCGCAATTTTTTGCGACTTTTCAACTCCAGAAAAGTGACTTAGGCTAATGATAAATCTGGCCCTTTATGTCTGGAAACATTTAGGTGCCTTGGGTGCACATTCTGTGTCATGATTTCTTTCTTTCTTTCTATGTATTTTATTGTGCAGTTCCTTTTTGTCACCTAGAAACATTGCTCATAAACATACATTATATAGTTCATGTTCTTGCGTTACTGTAAGTTGAAGTTCACTGAGTATTCAGAATGTGCTGCTTCTCAATGATCTTACCTAAATATAAAATATCAACAAATTCACTTTTCTAAGGCTTAGAAAAACAGAAATTAGTTTAACCTTTATCTTCAGAGTTTCTACATTTTTTACTTTTCTCGCAGTAGTTTAAGTGTAGTGCTCATTTTCTATTTGACTGTCTCTCCTTTGACGGTCAAAAAACAAAACAAGAATTTTAATAATTAACAATAAAAATAAATGTCGGGCTACATCTTAAGAGAAGTGCCAAGGGTAAAGATTAAGGGTAAGCATCCAGACACAAGGAGTCCCTTGTAATGACTACTTGAGTGTTCCTAGTACTATGTGAGAATATAAAGTTTGATGGTAATGCACACTATGGATGTTGCTGCATTACTGGGAGAGCCAAAACACCTAGGCTCTCAATCATTGGTACATCACTAAGAGAGCCCAAGGAGCTAGGCTCTCAATGTAACACATACAGACCTAATCCCTCAGATATAAATAGCCTGAATCTGACCAATTAAGGATTAACTAAGACACTCACTAGATACAGAGTATCTTTATGTAATCGCTATTCTCATCCCGAGTATACCCAGATACTCTGTATGTAAACCACCAGGTTCACAATTTTATTTAATTCTAGCAGGAGAGTAATCTTTGCTCAGACATATAATTATTTTATGAGTGGGTACCGCAACTAGCCTCAGTGAAAGAAATCCTACTCAACGCGTTTCGTGTGCCCCTTAGTGCGGACACCTCATCAGGAGATAGGATAGGCGAAATTTTAGCAAGAGAAGGCTAAGAGAAGAGTATGCGGTCAGGAGCCGCACATGTGGCATGCAGCGTCTCCGGCAGTTGCCGTGCGCGCTTGCTAAATTAAGCCAAAGGTGGAACATGGGAGATGTCTACTAGGACTAGTGCCGGAAAGGAGGTGTGCCTACAGAAAGTAAGACACTGGTGGTTTATGTACCCCACTATCTTGTATGATATTTATATCCAACCATACTCCTTACATAACATTAGGTAAAAGGGGATTCAAATGCAGCCCAGGAACAGTGAGGCATGATGGAATACATGGGGAGTAGATAAAAGGGGAGGGACATGTAGTTAACCTAACTGCATATCGCTATCATATGCAGTATCAGTGTCAAATAAGCACTACGGGAGCGAAGGAGCATCCAATCTCCTTAAGTCCTGTGAGTATGATCTTATTTAGATCCCCCAAAAGGGAGAAGAGGTAGTATCAGGGGTAGGGACAGATGCCAAGATGTCTGTATACACATATAGTATGCACCAGGATTAATTAGTATCCAAGGTGGAGACATATAAGATCCATATCCCTTTCGCTAACCTCACCAAAATGACAGTAATGCGTGTGAGTAACCTCACGCAGCCCTGAGATACGGTCACTGAGATTCACAAAGTCACTCTGGCACAGAGGCACCTGACTGTGCTTAATGTCCTATTTTAGTTTCTATGACAGTTGCCCTCACTAGAATGACGATAGTAGATACCCACATACCCTTCCCATAGGTACCCACCATTTTGTTCCTATGAAGACAAATCAGTGTCATACGCACATAGACTGTAAAGGATACAGTTGCTCTATTCTATCACTGTACAGTTATATATTATTTGTTTTAAAGATAAACTATGGTTCATAAGGCCGTGGATTTCCAGATGTTTGTGAGGGCTATACATTTGATTTTCTAATGTGCCCTCAATATATGCCTACCTTTATATTATTAGAAAAGTAGCACCCACTGAAAAGAGGGCAGTCAGTCAAAAATGCTTAAATTCTCGCAGGATATCATAAAAAAGATATATACTGATACACACTTGATATACACATGCATTGATGTACCATAGCAGAATATGTCGGGTGTCCTGAAAGGTATGTAGTCCTAAAGGGCTGAAACTCGTCTGCCAATAAAGCACATGTAACTGCTTCTATCATTTAGGTCCCTTGGTTTTTCCATGTTCAAACGGAATATCCCTTCCATTTCGTTCCCCAAAACCTGTTATCAATATCGAGATCCCCTCCTCTGGGTGCTCTTCGTACCTGCTCGATACCTTGGAATTGGATAGCATTGGTATCGCCTCTGTATTTGTCCCCTATATGACGTGCAATCGGGGTATCTTTATCATTCCTGATATCATTTAGATGTTCTCCTATTCTACGTCTGAATTCTCGTATAGGTTTGCCTATGTATTGTAGGCCACAAGCGCATGTTGCTAGATAAATGACCCCTGTCATCCTGCAGTTAATAAAGGTTCTGATGCAGTACGTCCTGTTGGTTGATGTACTTGTGAAGGTTTCCCCCGTCTTAATCAAATCACATGCGACACAGCCACTACATCTGTAGGTCCCTTTACTAGTGGACACTAGCCACATGTTGGAGCAAAGGGGTTTTAAAAAACGAAACTAAACAATCGCTAAGATTCCTGCTTTTTCTGTAGGTAATCTGTGGGGTTTTCCCCATTTGGCCACCAATATCTGGATCAGTTTGGAGGATACACCAGTATTTCTAAAGGTTGTTCCTCACCTCCTTTTGGCCAGCATCAAATATGCCAATCATCCTCAGAGTATCCCCAATTGCAGGGGAGCTCTTCGAGGTAAGGAGGGTATTTTGAGCACTACAGCTGGCATGATGCAATGCTGTTTTTAGGACCTGATCTGGGTATCCCCTGACTTGAAACCTACTCTGAAATCTGAAATCGTCCGCTGCTTGTTTATATTCTGAGGGTTCTGAGCGGCTTCTTCTTGACCTTCTGTTATACCTCTCAGGAGTGGACGAGGATGCCAGCTTTTCCGTTGCAACAAGTTGTTGGTGGCAGTGGGTTTATGGTACATCCTTGTACTTATGTGCCCATCATTGTTTTTAGAGATGGACAGATCAAGGAATGTCATCATCCATTGGTCAATAGTGGAAGTGAAGTAAAGGCCCAAATCATTTGTATTGAGTGTATTCACAAAGAGGTCAAATTGCATTATATCCCCTTTCCACAAAATCAGTATGTCATCAATGTATCTTAGCCAGACCTGGCTACATGATGATCATTCTTCACACCTCTCACCAAAGACTATTTCTTTTTCCCACCAGCCTAGGTAGAGATTGGCAAATGTCGGGGCACATGGACTGCCCATAGCCACCCCCCTGAGCTGGCGGACAATTTATCATCAAAGGTGAAGACACTGTGCTCCAAAATAAAATTAAGCAGGGAGAGGACTAACTCATTATGTGGGACATAGTGGACCCCTCTTTCCTTCAAGAAGTATTCTATGGTTCTCATTCCCTGATCATGTGGTATGGAACTATACAAGGCTTCTATGTCTAGCCAAAAATACATCTTCATCACAGGAGATACCATTTCATCTGTTAAGGACATCCATTATGTCTCTAGTGTATGATGGTAGAGACACAACGAAAGGTCACAGAATGGTGTCCACATACGCACTGATATTTTGTGTGAGGCTCTCAATTCCCAACACAATGGGTCTTCCTTTTAAAGGGTTGGTCCCTTTGTGTATTTTGGGAGGGCTATAAAAGCAGGCCAATTTCTGATTCACTGATATGATGATTTGCCTTGGCTGCCATAAGTATTTTCCCAAGTTGTCCCTTATATAGATTCAAGGGGTTGTCGTGTAATATCACATAGCATTTGTCATCACACAGAATTGTATTGCATATAGTGATATATTGTTTCTTGTCTAAAATCACTATGTTGTCTCCCTTGTCTGAGCATTGCCGTCCACAGGGTATATACATTTTAGACAACATATTCAGTCACAGATTTGGCATAATGTTTCCCATTTGACTTAAAGTGGGTTAAAAAGTGTAACACAATAAAAAAAAAGTGTAAATATTACATAATAACATACGATTTCAAGGAAAGCTCTGCAGCAGTTGGCTTCAGTTTCTCACCCTGATAATATCTTCAGCTGTATTTGAAGGAACAAGTGAAGTAAAAGTACAGAAAGGACGGACAACACTGTTGTGGGGATGTAAAAATATAGCAAAGTACATGCACACACTGCTGCTCATTAGCAACATCGCAACTATTCCGTCCTCTCCATTCTTTTCACTTTGCTCCGTTCCTACACATACAGCTGAAAATGTTATCAGCTGTATGTGGATCCTAATTTACAGGCAGCAAGGAGGGCAGAGACAGCTTTTTAGCTCACTGCTTTGAAGTAACCCGCCCAGCTGTGTCATTAAGAAAGGTTTTGTGTATGCTAATGTAACACCCCAGAGTGGTATTACCACTCCTGCGCCTTGCTACTGTCTTTAATGGGCTAACACAATGTCCACTTATGTATTTTGTTCCAGGTTCAACACCATGCGCATGTATAATATTGTTATGCAACTGTTATACATGTAATATGCCTGGTTCACCAGCAGGTGGCAGCATTTCTGGCAGAACTATCTTAGGCAGAATACACACAAGAAAAAATAGGACAAGGTTAGGAGGTCCCTAAAGATAGAGACGGACTAAACCTTTTGTGCAGGGCGACACCGGTGATGGGGAGATGGATGTCTGGTGAGGTTCTAAATCTAAAACACTGGGTGAAAACTAAAGTAGTTAGGCTGCTGAATCATACCGTTTAAGCAAACGGTTGATATTGTGTCAAGAAAAAAAAAAAAAAAAAAAAAAAAGGTGATTTAGAGGGATGGTTAGAACCCCCCCCTTTTTTTTTTTTTGTCCCAAATATATGGGTCTATAAGCGCCAGACTACTTCCCCAATAGGGGTGTAACTTGATCTCCAGTAGGTGAAATAAGTGACCCCCTTAAAACTGGTAAGTTAAAAGTAGAGAATTCATATAAATAAAATAATGATTGTAATAAAAAACACTATCCGTAGATTACCAAAGGCTGAATGAAGGGAAGGGTACTCACTTCACTGGGGGGGCTGTCTTGCAGGTTAAACTCAAGACACCTGAGACAAAAAAAAACCCTGGCCAGGATCGCACGTAGAATCTTAGAGGCTGAAGTCACCACTCGGACGAGGATCTGCTTCAAATCCACTTTAATAACATCAAGGCTCAACGCGTTTCGGGGTATCCATTAACCCCTTCCTCAGGAGCAGTATAACATAAGCAATAGACACTTACATATTTATAGCTAGACATACAAAACAATTAACCTCAAAATTCCCGCCAACTGTGGTGAGGTGAACGGGAAATGACGTTATTCACGTCACTTCCGGTTCTCTGGAACGCACGTGTGGAACGCACGTCATGTTCTAATGTACAAAACAGGCCCCATCATTGGTGAAAACTTGTAAACTAAAGAGTATCGAGCTGGATGAGGACACAAAAATTTATATCCATGTAGCTTTCCAGCGCTCCTACCTGGAGCGCACAAGCCGGAAGCTACGGGCATGCGCAATGGCCTCAAGATGGTTGTGCGTTCCGCAGTGGAACGCACGCTAACCGGAAGTTCTTCTCAAGCCGGGCAAGCGCGGTAGGTTGAAGCTGCCCTAGATATGGCCGTGCGTTCCACAGTGGGACGCAACCAGACCGGATATAACTCCCATTCATCTCCCGCATATCTGTGGTACTACATAGGCAGAGGGTAAATATATATGAAATTATATGTGAATACATTGAGAGCTCAGAATGTATATGTATACATGTCTGGTGCCTGCAGACTTAATACACTGATTCTAACAAACTAGAAACTGTGGAAATAAATTAGGTGTAAATAAATTTGAATTTAAATGTTGTCCCTACAATCACCCAAGTAAAAATGTGGGTGGAGCTATCACATAGAGTACAACATCAATTAATACTTAGAATTAGCTACTGAAAAAATAAAATAAATAAAATTAAATAGATACAGAAAAAATATAAATAGATGCAGAAAGAAGGGGATCTAAACATATATGGATCTGGAAAATAAATCTAAAAGGGGTCTTAAAAATTATAAAATAGAATATACTGGATATTATCTTTAATAGGCTTATATAGATGGGTTAATAGATGATCAATAAAAAATATATAAAATATATATAATAATAAATATACTAAATAGTATTCTAAAAAGATGTTCTAGCACCCCTAGCGGGAAAAGCCCTACCCCGATTAAGTATAAATGCCTGTAAGGTAAGAATACCTCACTATTCCATGATCCTTACATGACTATCACACATATCACTAAGGGTGGGTACATACGGGGAAGCATAACTCTCACAATTGTAGTTAAAGGTGAGTGTGTGCAGGAAAGCTTTATCGTCAATCCTTAATAATTTACATACTCCAGGGTTTCGTTTATACCAAACGGGGTCAGAGTGTTCAATTGGTAGATCCAAAACATTTCTTTTCTTGCTAAGGTTTGAAAAGATGATGTAATCCATTCCAGAGGTGTTACTTTTAAACCTGTGGGGTCCCCCCCATGGTGGATGGAAAAGTGTTTGGAAACGCTGTGTGTTGGTATTTTCCTAGAGATGTTGGAGCGATGCTCGTTCATGCGTTCCCTAACCCTGGGTTCACACCTGAGCGTTTTACAGCGCATTCAAACGCGCTGTAAAACGCTCAACAGATTAAAACCAATGCATCCCTATGGGAGTGGTTCACACTTGAGCGTTTTACAGCGCGTTTGAACGCGCTGTAAAACGCCCAACGCATAAACAAGTACTTGAGCTTCTTTTGGGGCGTTTGACGCGCGTTTTGTGATTGACACCACAGTAGTCAATCACAAGAACGCGCGTTTTACGCGCGTTTCCTATTTGCAAAAACGCGCTGAAATACGCGCGACAAAAACGCGCGTAAAACGCGCGTTTTTAGAACGCTCAGGTCTGAACCCAGGGTTAATGTTTGGATTGTACGTCCCACGTATAAAAGACTACAGGGGCATTCAAGTAAATAAATGAGGGAAGAAGTATTGCAACTCATATCATGTTTTAAAATTAGCGGATTCCTTGGTGGGGGTAAAGGGACAACTTCTCCACATTGAATCATCTTGCAACACTTGCACTTTCTATGACCGCACTTTCTAGAGCCTACCCTGCTCTTCTGTTGGACCGATGGGATTTTTTTCTGTTTGTTTCGAAGTTTGGGGCAAGAGGGTGCTAATAAATTCTTCAGGCTTTTTGCCCTACGGAAGGTCAAAGTGGGTGTTAGGGGAATGTTTTTTCCCAGTATTGGATCCTTCAAGAGGATTTTCCAGTGTTTGTTGACAATTCCTCTAATTTTAGCATGTTGGCTATTATAAGTTGTAATTAAATTGATATTAGCATGTTTCTGGTCAGTATCATCTTTTGGTTTGTTCCTAAGACTATCTTATTGGTTTTCTCTTAGTATTCTTTTCTCTGCTTCCAACACTAATTTATTGGGGAAGCCCTTCTCCTTAAACCTTGTCTTTAAAATCCCTATCTGTTCATGCAATTCCTTATCGCCACTGCAATTTCTACGGATCCTTTTCATCTGTCCAAACGGAATGTTGCACTTCCACCTTTGGTGGTGGCAACTTTTAAAATCGAGGTAGCTGTTTGTGTCCACTTTCTTAAAATGCGTCCGAGTTGTAATCTCATTATTTATAATTTTAATGTGCAAGTCTAAAAATATCGCTTCTTGGTCTCGGTAATCTAAGGTGAAACTAAGGTTCCAACTATTGGTATTAAGACTATTTATAAAATTAGTGAGGTCTTCTTCCTCTCCCTCCCAAATAAAAATGATGTCGTCAATAAAACGTTTATAAAATCGAATATTGGGGTGTGTTGATAAACCTACTTCTTTTCGAACCCCCCCATAAATAAATTAGCATACGCTGGCGCAAATTTAGTCCCCATTCCCGTCCCCTTTGTCTGTAAGTATATGGTATTCTGGAAAGAAAAGTAGTTGTGTTTAAGTATAAAATCTATAGATTTAATGATAAATGATTTTTGGGCGGGTGGCATTAGGGGATCTTCTTCCAGGGTTTTCTCCACTACCCTCAGTCCCAGATCATGGGGAATATTGCTGTAAAGCAAACTCACATCGAGCGTAGCCCAATGAAAGTTGCTACCCCACTGTGTAATCTTCAGAATATTCAATAAGTGGGCTGTATCCCTTAGGTAGGATGGCAAATTAAGAACATATCTCTGTAGGATTCCATCCACATATTCGGACAAATTCGTGGTTAGAGAACCGATGCCCGAGATGATGGGTCTCCCTGGAGGTTGTGATAGGGACTTGTGTATTTTCGGCAAGAAGTAGAATCTCGCCATGGACGGATGGTTATTTTTCAAAAAGTTCTTTTCTTTTTTGTTTAGAACTCCACTGAGATATCCCTCGTCAATGAATTGGATCTACCAATTGAACACTCTGACCCCGTTTGGTTTAAACGAAACCCTGGAGTATGTAAATTATTAAGGATTGACGATAAAGCTTTCCCGCACACACTCACCTTTAACTACAATTGTGAGAGTTATGCTTCCCCGTATGTACTCACCCTTAGTGATATGTGTGATAGTCATGTAAGGATCATGGAATAGTGAGGTATTCTCACCTTACAGGCATTTATAACTTAATTGGGGTAGGGCTTTTCCCGCTAGGGGTGCTAGAACATCTTTTTAGAATACGATTTATTATTATATATTTTTTACTGATCATTTATTAACCCATCTATATAAGCCTATTAAAGATAATATCCAGTATATTCTATTTTATAATTTTTAAGACCCCTTTTAGATATATTTTCTAGATCCATATATGTTTAGATCCCCTTCTTTCTGTATCTATTTATTTTTTCTGTATCTATTTATTTTTATTTTTTTAGTAGCTAATTCTAATTTTAAGTATTAATTGATATTGTACTCTATGTGATAGCTCCACCCACATTTTTACTTAGGTGATTGTAGGGACAAAATTTAAATTCAAATTTATTTACACCTAATTTATTTCTACAGTTTCTAATTTTGTTAGAATCAGTGTATTAAGTCTGCAGGCACCAGACATGTATACATATACATTCTGAGCTCTCAATGTATTCATATATAATTTCATATATATTTACCCTCTGTCTATGTAGTACCACAGATATGTGGGAGATGGATGGGAGATATATCCGGTCTGGTTGCGTCCCACTGTGGAATGCACGGCCATATCTAGGGCAGCTTCAACCTACCGCGCTTGCCCGGCTTGAGAAGAACTTCCGGTTAGCGTGCGTTCCACTGCGGAACGCACAACCATCTTGAGGCCATTGCGCATGCCCGTAGCTTCCGGCTTGTGCGCTCCAGGTAGGAGCGCTGGAAAGCTACATGGATATACATTTTTGTGTCCTCATCCAGCTCGATACTCTTTTAGAAGTTTTCACCAATGATGGGGCCTGTTTTGTACATTAGAACATGACGTGCGTTCCACACGTGCGTTCCAGAGAACCGGAAGTGACGTGAATAACGTCATTTCCCGTTCACCTCACCACAGTTGGCGGGAATTTTGAGGTTAATTGTTTTGTATGTCTAGCTATAAATATGTAAGTGTCTATTGCTTATGTTATACTGCTCCTGAGGAAGGGGTTAATGGATACCCCGAAACGCGTTGAGCCTTGATGTTATTAAAGTGGATTTGAAGCAGATCCTCGTCCGAGTGGTGACTTCAGCCTCTAAGATTCTACGTGCGATCCTGGCCAGGGGTTTTTTTTGTCTCAGGTGTCTTGGAGCTCAGTACCCCCTGCGGAGTCGAAATACATTACCCCAACAAACACAATAGACAGGAGTGAGGACCTACTGATCATAAATCTTTCCTCTCGACCATTATCCTCTGCCGAAATGAGCATGCTCAGACGTGGACTCTCGTTTGTACCTTCCACCAATTTTGATTTGTTTAGGTGGACAAAGGATCTCCACTTATTTGTACGAAAATTAAAGTGGCACAAATATTTCAAACTTAAAGAAAAGAAGGAGAGCCGCGAACTGGGCATTCCCGTGGAATCCCTGGCAGATGTCAGATTACTCTTTGGTCTGGGGGACCCCCCGGCTAATCTCTCGGGGGAGGGTCCCTTCACGGACCTCAGACCAAAGAGTTCTCGTATGCCTCCACCTGGAGAGGTCTCATGTGTGGACGTTTTTCTCAAATATATCTTGGGGGAACTGTCAGATTTGTCAGAAACAATGACTAGGGACACACAATGGAGGAGATCTAACTGTAGCAAGGCCGAGAGGGAAGCCGTGGAGTCCCTGAGAATGGACAGGACGATCACTATAAAACCCTCTGACAAAGGGGGTAATGTAGTGGTGATGAATACCTGTGACTATAAGGAGATGTGCCTGTCTATTCTCAGGGACGAGTCAGGATACGAGGTCCTGTCCGGGGATCCGACTCAACGCTTTAGGGGTATTTTAGAACAAGTACTGAAAAAGGCAAAAGGAGACTCCTTGATCTCAAAGGAGGAATTTGAGTACCTACTACCTACCCACCCAGTTATGGCTACCTTTACTGTTTGCCAAAAGTCCACAAGGAGACCTGGCCAGTGAAGGGCCGCCCGATTGTCTCAGGGGTGGGTAGCCTGGCGCAGAGAGGAGGGATCTATGTAGACCGAGTGCTCCGACCTTTCGTCGAGTCCTTGCCCTCCTACGTTAGGGATACAAGTGACCTTCTGTCCAAACTGGAGGGGATGGTGGTGGAACCCGATTGGTTCCTGGCATCAATTGATGTGGAGGCGCTATACTCCTCGATACCGCATAAGTATGGCATGGAGGCGACTGCACATTTCCTGAGAGCAAGGGGACGGCAGTGTATGTCTCACAACATCTTTGTGTTACAACTTCTGGAGTTCATATTGACCAGCAACTTCTTTGTGTTTGACGGTCGTGTCTACCACCAGCTCAGGGGCACTGCCATGGGCAGTTCTTGTGCACCCTCATATGCAAATTTGCTCCTGGGCTGGTGGGAAGAGACCGTTGTGTTCGGAGAGGGGCCACATTGGTATGTGGAGTCCATCGCCCTCTGGTGCCGCTACATAGACGATATATTCGTTCTGTGGAGCGGCCCAGAGGGTGATTTCAGAAGATTTGTGTCTGAGCTGAACACGAATAGTATCAATTTGAGGTTTACATCCGTGATCGAAAGGATCAGCTTACCCTTCCTGGATATCCTGATTTCTAAGGAACCAGATGGGTCTCTAAAAACTACTATTTATCGAAAACCCACAGCCACCAATTCCCTTCTGGGCTGGGAGAGTTGTCATCCTCTCCCACTCAGGAGGGGCATCCCAACGGGGCAGTACTTACGGGTGAGGCGCAATTGCTCCGATCTGAAGGACTTTAAACGGGAGGCGGACGACCTGAGGTCCCGGTTTAGAGCTCGGGGCTACCCTGATCGGGTATTGCGACTAGCCTATAAAGGGCCCTTCAGCAAGAGAGAACAACTCTCTTGCATCCCAACAAACAGACAGATGAACCCGCTCAACAAATCAGAGTCATTGGAACATATGATGTAGCGGCATCGGGGTTCGAGAAATTCTTGACCGCCATTGGGGGACCCTGTTGTTGGACCCTGACCTTGGGGATGTGCTCAGCCCTAAAGCCTCCATTACATTCAGAAGGGGGACCAACTTAAGGGACCAATTGGTCCACAGTCATTTTGCATCGGAGGTGACGAGACCACTTACCTGGCTACAGAGTCCAGTGGTGGGATGTTTTAGATGCGGCCATTGTAGCTTTTGTAAATTTGTACAGCAAGGGAAATTCTTTACTGGCATAAGTAACAAGGTCTACTACCTACGTGATTTTATCAATTGTCGCACGTCGGGATTGTATACTTATGCGTCTGCGAGTGCGGCATACGTTACGTGGGTAAGACCCGCAGGGAATTTCGTAAGAGGATGGGCGAGCATGTGGGGATATAAGGAATAATAAAGATACCCCCATAGCTCGCCATGTACATTCCTGCCATGCGGGCAGGACATCTGCAGTCTCCTTTATGGGGATAGAGCGCGTTCTCAAACCAAACCGTGGGGAGATTGGGACAAGAAGATCCTTCAACAGGAGACACGGTGGATCTTCAGGCTGAACACCACCAGCCCCCACGGCTTGAATGAACATTTAAATTTTAGTTCATTCCTTTAATCATTGACTGATGCGGTTGTGTTCTTGACTTTGATATAGGTGTACTACCTGGGATGGCTTCCTGTCCCAGGTATAGTGACCGACGAGTGATCTTAGGTCTTTTCTGCTGTACATGGATATTCCGCCTTAAATGTCCTATAGGGCTGCTTGATGGCCATTTATTTATCTTTATGTGGGCTACAGAGTAGCAGCGGTATACTTAATATGTCCGCTCCTCTGCCACACAGCCCATTTATTAATATGGATGTGATTCACATGGTAAACGGGATGTCCAGATGGGACTCCTATTTTTGGATGAGACACCCCTGTGTCCGCCCATGTGTCACTCTATGTGGGTCTCTTACCCATCACACTGGACGCCGCTAGTGTGTTGCTGGAGTCATACTTCAGCACTTCTGCTCACACTTCTCTAAGTGGACGCCCTCTATGACGTCCGTATGGAGCCGTGACTTGTACGCATGCGCCGTTACATCGGCTGTACGCTCCGGCTCCCAGCATGTTCATAGGCGAAGTGCGCCTGCGCAGTATCTCCTAGGCAACGCGACCTGTGACGTGGCGGCTGGGCGCGAGATTTGACCCGGTAATACTCTCCTTCTAGTACCTTTAAATAGAGGGTGATCCCCTCATGGTTAGGGGACGTGCACAGGGACGTGACGCCATATCGGTGTGTGGTCTGAGGTCATATACTTTGGCCGACCTGCTTTATATGTAAGTGTATACACATGTTTTACTTTAACACTGGTGGACATTGAGCACCCTTGTCTTTATGTTTCTCCATCTGTAGGGTGGCTATTTGATTTATTGGCCCAGGACCTAGTGTGCTCAAGGTATACTTTACTCTATTGTTACAGGTCCTGGTCTCCTCTTGAAGCTACAGCCATACGCCGTAGCTTGGATTTGGCGTGAACTCACGGTCTAAGTATAACTTGTTTCTGGCATCTGTGCATATTATTTGTATACTGGCCCAGCGTTCCCTGATGACTCATGGGCCTTGCCTGATTGTAGGTGCGCTTATTTGAAGAAACGCGTTGGAACGCTTTTGCTGCACCATCACCTTATGTATGTGCCTGCCTTCATTGCTTCCCCTTTTTTGTACCATACATATGGTGGGGATCTATGTACACCTGGCATATGTACTTTGTTTGGGACCGGACCTCGACCCTTATATTTGACTAGGGTCAGCTGACCAGGGTGAGGTTCCGGCACACGGCCACCCCTTGCGGGGCTTTTTGGACCCTGTGATTTTCTGAATAGGGGTTTCTAGGCCAAGTAGGGGCGTTTCAGGGACTTCTGTGTTACTGGCCAGGTTTAGTCCCGGTCCCTTCTGACCTTTGGTGGCGTCTTTATGCGTCGGATATATACATGTTGTTAGTCTAGTGGGGCCTTTTGTGTTATTAACATTATACAATAAACTATAGATTTTTAATTCTAATGTTGCTTCCTTTAGTTTAGTTTATGTGTCTTGAGTTTAACCTGCAAGACAGCCCCCCCAGTGAAGTGAGTACCCTTCCCTTCATTCAGCCTTTGGTAATCTACGGATAGTGTTTTTTATTACAATCATTATTTTATTTTATTTATATGAATTCTCTACTTTTAACTTACCAGTTTTAAGGGGGTCACTTATTTCACCTACTGGAGATCAAGTTACACCCCTATTGGGGAAGTAGTCTGGCGCTTATAGACCCATATATTTGGGACAAAAAAAAAAAAAAAAAAAGAGGGTTCTAACCATCCCTCTAAATCACTTTTTTTTTTTTTTTTTTTCTTTCTTTTTTCTTGACACAGAACTATCTTAGACAGAATGGAACTCACCAGTCCATTCTCCCCCCTTTGGGCAGAAGTGGGCCAGTCCTGCTTGCTACCAGAAGGAGGGGTGGCAGTTCTAGATTATTCTGGTTCAGACTCCATGTTGGAGCTGACAGGACACTAACCTGTTCCTTGGCTGAAACTAAGTCAGACTAAAGCATGGAGTGCAGCATAAAGAAGGAATCAAAGTTACTAAGCTAGCTTGTCAGCACAACAGAGGGAAAGAGATACAGCAGGGTTGAGTTTGCTCAACTGTTTGGAGAAATGTTTATTCAAGTAAAGCTGCCATTGAACTTCATCTCAATTATCTGGACTCAAGTTATTCTTTAAAATCCCTCAATTATTCCCCCTATTTATTGCTTCAGAGCCAAAGCCTGGGGTCCAGTGGTGTCCAGGTAGGAGCACCAAGACACACTTAAAGAGACATTTAGGCTGCACTACACCACTTGGCATTTATACCAAATCTTGAACGCGATATAGAGGGCCCTGGGGGGAGGCACACATTGCACTAATAGGGTAGCGGCAATTTAATTTCCCCTGATGATTACCCCCTAGATAAAATGAGCCATTATAAATAATAAAAGATATTTGGGAATGTGTTTATAATAAAGTAATATTTAGGTCTTTTTAGTCATTTTATTTTATTAATTCAAGGAGAACTCCTTTGATCATTGCTGATGCCCCATTATTTTAAGGATCAGTGGAAGTCCCCAACAGTAAGAAACTTGTGCTAGAGAACACTACATGAGAGAACTGGTTGTAAGGCATTAGAAGTGTACAGAGTTAATCCGGGGATCAGCACAGAAGAGAATGGGGTGCAGGTCACCAAAGAAAACCAGAATCAGATGGGTCACCCCCAGATCAATTGGGTCACCAAAGCACATCAGAGAGCCAGAGACTCCAGGGAGCTTCCATTTGGTGACATGTGCAGAGAAGTCCAGCAAAAGCAGGAGGCACCTAGTGCACCAATGGTATGATCAACCAAGAGATCAGAGACAGAGTTTTTATGATTAATTACAGAGATTCTGTTGTGTGAAGAGCTCTGCAGACTGTTACATGAGCCATGCATACCTAAGACTTGTGTTCGGAAACTTATTCCAGATCAGTTATTTTACTGTTACTCACTGTTACTGAAGTGTTTCATTGCAACCTGTCAAAGAAAGAAGCAAGGCAGCTCTCACCAGCTGTAGAACACCCTCTGTGCACGGATGCCGCACCTGGATGCGGAAGTATGCAATCAGAAGAAAGAAAAATCCAGCTCAGCTCGGGTGACTCGTATTCATAGACTTTATTCCAGCGGTAAAAACTTCATACAAAATGCGAAAAACTGTTACGCGTTTCAGACCTCCATAATATCTGGGTCCTTCTTCATGACAAACACACAAAGTATGATGGAAGCTGCCCCTGATATACACCCTCCAGAATCAGGCAGACAAGCAACACCTGAATAGAGGAGGTGTCAGAGGGAGGTTCCACACAAACCTCACAAAACACTACATAAACAAGCAAAATAGAATAAAAAAGATCCTAATATAAAAAGATAAATAATATGCTGATGTATTGAAAAACAGACATAGTACAATCAGTACTGTAAAATCAGATCATGTCGCTTGTTGAGACCCTCTGGTCTCAACCTGTCAAAGAGTCCTGCTGTAATACATAAAGACTTGTTGTTTTACAAGTCTGGTGTCCGCAACATTTAAACAACCTCAGCCACTCCCTCCTCATTAAAGGAAATCTGTCAGCAATGTTATGCTGCCCTAAATCCTAACAGCTCCAGTGCATGCTAAGTCCTCTTAATCATGATTTCCTGGCACTCCCCACCCATTTGCTGCAGTTGACAGTTTCTTATACTACAAACAGCAGCATCTGAGCTGGGAGAGACAGGAGCTCATGAATATGAGGACTCATCAGAGCCCTGTGTACTGAACAGCTCCAGCAATGGATGTGTCAGAAGTTGTATGCTGCCCTAAGTCCTAACAGCTCCAGCATATGCCAACAAGTCCTCCTATTCATGAGCCCCTGCCTCTCCCCGCCCGTCTGTTCCTGATTGACAGTTTTTTTCTACTACAAATAACAGCAGGTTAGAGAGAGCCCGGAGCTTTAGAATATGGGGACTTATCAAAGTACACTGGGCATTGAACAGCTCCAGCAATGGAACTGTCAGCAGTTTTATACTGCTCTAACTCCTAAGTCCTAACAGCTCCAGCACATGCCAACAAGTCCTGATATTCATGAGCTCCTGGCTCTCGCCACCCATCTACTGATGATTGACTTTTTTTATGCAGTACATTATGATGGGTTGGATGAAGGTGGTATGAAGTTTCTGTGATGCCCACAAGAAAATATATATTAGTGGACAGATTCTGAGCCAAGAACTGACCTCATAGAAATTGGTTGTAAAAGTGCATCAGAGGAAGGAGGACTAGTGGTGGAATCTGCAGATCTTCTTAAGATTTGTATCCCTTTAGCAAACTGACATTTCTTTGGGGGGACAACTTGTCTGATGATCTGGCCGTCTTTAACCACTTCAGCCCCCCTAGCTTAAACACCCTTAATGACCAGGCCACTTTTTACAATTCTGCACTACACTACTTTCACCGTTTATTGCTCCGTCATGCAACTTACCACCCAAATAAATTTTACCTCCTTTTCTTCTCACTAATAGAGCTTTCATTTGGTGGTATTTCATTGTTGCTGACATTTTTACTTTTTTTTGCCATTAATACAAATTTAACGACATTTTTGCAAAAAAATGACATTTTTCACTTTCTAAAACTACATTTCTATATAAATTTTTCTCTAAATTTATTGTTCTACATGTCTTTGATTTAAAAAAAAGTCCAATAAGTGTATATTTATTGGTTTGGGTAAAAGTTAGAGCGTTTACAAACTATGGTGCAAAAAAGTGAATTTCCGCATTTTGAAGCAGCTCTGACTTTCTGAGCACCTGTCATGTTTCTTCAGGTGCTACAATGTCAGGATAGTATAAATACCCCCCAAATGACACCATTTTAGAAAGAAGACACCCCAAAGTATTCGCGGAGGGGCATGGTGAGTTCATGTATCATTTCATTTTTTTCACAAGTTAGCGGAAAATGACACTTTCTGAGAAAAAAAAAAAAAAAGTTTCAATTTCTGCTAACTTCTGGCCAAAAAAAAAAAAAATCTCAGACGGACTCACTATGCCCCCCAGTGAATACCTTGGGGTGTCTACTTTCCGAAATGGGGTCATTTGTGGGGTGTGTTTACTGTTCTGGCATTTTGGGCGGGGCTAACTTGTGAGCTGCCATGTAAAACCTAAAGGTACTCGTTGGAATTTGGGCCCCTTTGCGCACACAGGCTGCAAAAAAGTGTCACTTATGTATCACCGTACTCATGGGTATATGTAAAAATACACCCCAAAACACATTGCCCTACTTCTCCTGAGTACAGCGATACCACATGAGTGACACTTTTTTGCAGCCAAGATGCGCAAAGGGGCCCAAATTCCAATGAGTACCTTTTAGGAGGGCATTTTTACGCATTTTTCTTCTCACGCTTTAGGGCCCCTAAAATGCCAGGGCAGTATAAATACCCCACATGTGACCCCATTTTGGAAAGAAGACAGCCCAAGGTATTCCATGAGGGGCATGACGAGTTCATAGAAGATTTTTTGGCACAAGTTAGTGGAAATTGATTTTTTATTGTTTTTTCTCACAAAGTCTCCCTTTCCGCTAACTTTTGACAAAAAGTTTAATTTTTCATGGACTCATTATGCCCCTCAGCGAATACCTTGGGGTGTCTTCTTTCCAAAATGGGGTCACTTGTGAGGTTTTTGTACTGCCCTGGCATTTGAAGGTCTCCGCAATCATTGCACGTATGGCCAGCATTAGGAGTATCTGCGATTCTCCTTATATTAAGCATACGGGTAATGAGATTTTTTTTTTCCGTTCAGCCTCTGCGCTGAAAAAATAAATAAAAATGAACGGCACAGTTTTTTTTTATTCGCATCGATCAATGTGGATGAAAAATCTCTGCCAAAATCAGTGACTGCGGTGCGGTGGGATGGGCGCTAGCTACCTAACAAGTAGCTAACTAACTGGCGGTGATAAGGGACGCTTATGCCCCATTCACACGTCCGCAATTCTGTTTGCGGAACGGAATTGCGGACCCATTCATTTCTATGGGGACAGACTTTTGTCCCGCTCGGATCCGGAATTACGGATCCGCGCTCCGGGTCTGCACTTCCGTTCGCAAGAATATAGAACATGTCCTATTCTTGTCCGCAATTGCGGACAAGAAAAAGCATTTTCTATATAGTTCTGGCAATGTGCGGATCTGCAAAATGCGGAAAGCACATTGCCGGTGTCCGTGTTTTGAGGATCTGCTGATCCGCGGATCCAGCAAATGGGACTACCAGAGGACCAGGTAGCAGCTATATCAGACGCTGTTCACAGCGTCTGATATAGCTCTTTGATGCGATTTAATTCGCATCTACAGCCTGCCAGCGATGGATCATCGCTGGCAGGCTGTAGGAGAACTCCTGAGACGCGCTTCACTGTGAATGCGTTTACAGGAAGTCTCGCGTCTCGCGAGATGGCGCGCCGATGCGTCGTCTCAGAACTACAGGACCGCCCGCAGGACGCATCCCTGCGTTAGGTGGTCCTGTAGTGGTTAATGCCACCCCAGGCAACCAGACTTCTACCATCTTGTAACATATTAAGTGCTGTTTCTTTTATCCTTATTATTTTCAATAATAATGTTATTTTTGCATTGTATTTTTACCCTTTGAAAACTGTATTTTTGTATATTGTATATTCAAATTTCACTTTAATAAGAGCCTTCTTGTGTTCTAAACGATTTCTCGACCTCAGAAGAAGCTTTACGTATATTAACCCTGTGAATGCTAGTGAAAGTAGTGGATTTTAGTGGTCAATTGTGAGTTAAGTAGTTTAAGGCGTCTTGCCCGCTTAAAATAACAAGTGGTGGCAGTTAATATCCCTTAGGCCCCGTTCACACGTCCGCATCTATTCCGCAATTCTGCAAAATAGATGCGGACCTATTCATTGTGAATGGGGCCGGACGTGATGCGGAGATAGAGCATGTCTTATTCTTGTCCGCAGCCTGCGGACAAGAACAGGCATCTCTATGGGGAGTGCCGGCATGGTGTGTTGTGGATCCGCAACACACCACCGACGTGTGAATGGGGTCTTAGGTGTGGATGTCAGATAGCTATAGGGGGAAGATTTAGTGTAACAGTGTTGTTCAAAGCAGCAGAGTGGGAGGTTGACGTTAAAATCTAGGTGACCCTTTAAGCTCACATCCTGAGTCTAAGTCGTGATCTTGACACGAGTAAAGTAAGTGACTAGTCACTAGTTTATGCTACCCTTAGGACACTATAAAACTGGTGACAGGTTTCCTTTACGATGGCATGTCACACCAGTGTACCATCACTTAATAAGAATAGAAAACCTCTTTAAGAGAAGCCACAATAATTTTACATTAATGAAGCTTCAGCTCTGATGCCGTTATGGGTATAATCAGCTATGAATCTCTCTCCCACACATGTTTTCAATGTTTTAAAGCATCCATTTGCAGATGACTCTTGCTGTGTGATGTCTGCTTTTAAAAGTGTCTTAACCTGCAGCTCTGTAATGAGATAGGAATCAATAAAAGTGATATGTACATTTTTTTTGAACTGCTGTAAATGGAAGTTCATTGCGTATATTGAGTTCACTAAGTGCCCTTATCTAATCATCTTTAAAGATGTGGTTATACTCAGTATGATGGTGGTAAGGAGTTTATCTACCTTCTCCTAATGTGCTTGTTTTTAAATTGTGTGAAACCTGTGTTCAGTTGCTGTTATACCAAAGGGTAAATCAATTTTCCACTGATAAAATAAAATGTTATAATGATTGCACTTTTGTGACTTGTAACATTTATATGATTCATGCACTTCACTGGTTTCAGTGGTGCGTCACAACTGGAGGTAAAGTACAATGCTGCCATGAAGCCTGGGGCACTGGGGAGCCTTGGACAGAGTGACCCAACCCTCCATCTGCCCTTCTGACATTAGTATTACATTACGACCCCTAGTTATCTCTGTGTATCTCTGTTCTCATACTAAGGGCTCATGCACACGTACGTATTTTATTTCCGTATCTGTTCTGTTTTTTTGCGGACCATATGCGGAACCATTCATTTCAATGGGTCCACAAAAAAACCGTAAGTTACTCCATGCGCATTCCGTTTCCTTATGTCCATTCTTCAAAATAATAGAACATGTGTGTCACGGTGGGGAGTGGGGAAAAATCCCCACCGTCCAATGTCTGCTAAAACTAGGCCTGGAACCAGGGATAAGGGAGCAGGTCACCTCCTAAAGCTTCCCTAAATCCTATCCCTGACCTCCTAACCACATGAGCGAACCCAGATGGTAGGTGCGCTCATGCACCGTAACCTGGGCCCTACTGACCCTATCAGTCCCTAAAATAGGAGTCAGGAATAAGAGATGACCGTTTCATCCAAACAACAGATGAACCAGAGTCTCCCACAGACCCAGCAACAAAAGAGGGAAAAGCCACCCCTCCGGGAAACCAAAAGAATCCCACTTCCGCAGGCACAACATACAGGACATGTCTAGCAACCATGCGGATAATCCACACAATAGACAGACCACACATGGAACAACAACTAGACAAACATCAACCCATAAGTGCTGCACAACACATGACAACAATGGGGAGGATTAGACCTAGGCAAGGACCTCAATGTCCCACAAGGTGGACCTCAAGGACAGGGCAGTTGGAAATGCCCAGAAGAGCCATAAGAGCCAAAAGGCCACACCGAGCTCCACCTAGCACACACCTTAACCCCGTGCTCACCAAAAGAGAAGGTAAATAGCCTTAAAGGGAAAGTGCCCACACATGCATAAACAACCACACGTTGCCCCAGGCAACCAGCATGCGTGGCAACCATGTCACAGCACACACAACAGAGGCCGTGACAGTACCCCTGCATGCTACAACAACACGTTGCCGCGGGCAAAAGCATGTGCGGCAACCATGTCACGGCGCACACAACATAGGCCGTGAAACTCCCACCCCTCAAAGTCCTTCCAACAGAAAAGGGGAAGAAATAGGGGCAGGGGGGGAGTGGGAATCGGTGTCGGCACATTCCTCCAAAACTGCTGCCAGCACGCCAGGACCACAACTAGGCCCCTGGCAGCCAGCCACCAAACAGTCGGGAGAAACCATACTGAACACCTCGTCCAACTCAGGCACAGTTCCTACTTCAGGTCGCTGCCAGCAGACATTCCCCAACCAGCACATAGCCGGTACACTAAAGGAATGCTGCCAGCAGACGACCAGAGACAGGAACCACTGAGAAAGGATGAGGAGAGACACAAACACAATTGACGGTTCACACCTACTGCAACAACTGTCACAGAGAACCGCGCTGTTAACAGCATCTCACCTTTCGCCCTCCCTCCAGAGGACAAGTATGAATGCCCAAAACGTGAGGTGATCCATGCTGCACCCAAACACCACACCAACCAGACATGGAACACCAAAATATACAAAAAACATAACCCCAAACATAGACCACACCTAACAACAATATAGGTGAGGAAGGGAAAGGAGACATAAGGTGACAACGAATGACAAGCGATGTCCAACTAGGATGCCCTCACACTTCACACATGAAAACATCCAGGAAGGAGCAGGCTCCATCCGCTTACCAAGGCAGACATAACACTGACCTCTGGCTCAACAACACCAGAATAAGAAGAGCCAAGAGGCAACACCCAGCTCCACCTAGCACACACCTTAACCCCGTGCTCACCAAAAGGGAAGGGAAATAGCCTTAAAGGGAAAGGGCAACCATGTCACAGCGCACACAACAGAGGCCGTGACAGTGGCCCTGCATGCTACAACAACAACGCGTTGCAGCAGGCAAAAGCATGTGCGGCAACCGTTTCACGGTGCACACAACATATGCCGTGACAATGTGCTATTATTGTCCATATTACAGACAAGGATAGGACTTTCCTATTAGGGGCCAGCTGTTCCATTCTGCAAAATATGGAATGCACACGGACGTCATCCATATTTTTTGTGGACTGCAAAATACATATGGTCATGTGCATGAGCCGTTATCCACAGCCAGTTAGGTACTGTGCTTTCATTCTGCATTTGCAGTGTCTGCTTTTCATATGCACTGGATAAGCTGTCGGTGTACATGGAAAACTTATTCATAGGTCCCCATTTACTCTATGGAATAGTACAGTCTGGTTTGCTGGTCCATACGGGGACATTCCATAAATATAACTTAGACGCCGTGCGGTCGACAATTTTTTTTTTTTACAATGGGAACCTATAGGCAATGTATGCCTTGATAGTATATTATACCCTTAGTCAGTGTCACACTGGGGTTCTTTGGGCCCATCAGAGGAAATCAATCTCAGGGCCCAACCCCTATATCATCTAATGGGTTTTAAATCAAAGAAATAGACCCTAGGGGCAAATGATTATCCCCAAAGGCAGTTTCAGTACAGTTTTTCTCCTGGACCTTTGGGGTCCACTATTGAATTAGAGCCTGGGCCCACCAGAGGATCCTCTGCTACTCTGGTGGACCAGTCTAACTCTGCTCTTAGTCTACAGGCTATAGGTCTCTAAATGGAGAGAGAGAAATAGAGTGCCTGCTTGTTTCTGTTCATCACTAGACATGGCTGCTTTACTTATTGGTAAAACAAGTATCGTGAATTTTAAAGCCCTCACTGCATTTACCATGGTTGTACCTCTTCCTTTCAGGCCAGGACAACAGCAAAACCTGCAAGCGGGGCTTTTTCTGACTGCAGGAAGGCAGCACTGTGTCCTACTGTATTTGGTCTCTCATTATGTTGCTGATAAATATGTAAAGAGAGAGGTAAGCTGTGGCTGTGACTACTGAGATAAGGGGAGATCTGTCATATGGAATCTTGTGGGCCTGCATGCCTGGCAAAGGGGAGATCTGTCATATGGAAGTAGTGGGCCTGCATGCCTGGCAAATGAAGAGGACATTCGTCAATAAAGAGGGCATACTTAGGCTGGTACTACTGGGGAATGGAGAGAAACTGTCTGGCAGTAAAGAGGGGATCTGTCTATCAAAGAGGGTTCCAAGGGAGGGTGAACTTGCTGGAATTACTAGCAAGACTTATGAGGCTGGCAACAGGGCTGGGACAAGGTCCACCACCAACAGAGGCTGAGCTGCCCAAGTGCGCCCCCCCCCCCCTCCAACTTGTGGATGACACTGCTATGGGGGATTTGTGATGGATGACACTGTTATTAGGGATTCTGTGGATGACAAATATGTGTCATCCACAGATTCTCCCCATAACAGGGTTCATTTAGTGAATGACCACCCAAATTGTGGTGACCCAATACATGGGTTGCATCTGCAGAGCTTTTGTATAATGCCACCCCACACTGTAGTGTCCCCCACACAGTAATGTCCGCCACACTGCCCCCACACAGTAATGTCCGCCACACTGCCCCCACACAGTAATATCCGCCACACTGCCCCCACACAGTAGTGCCCCCACACAGTAATGTCCACCACACTGCCCCCACACAGTAATGTCCACCACACTGCCCTCCACACAGTAATGTCCACCACACTGCCCTCCACACAGTAATGTCCGCCACACCCCACTCAACCACACAGCAGTGCCCCCACATAGTAATTTGTCATGCTCTCCCCCTCTTGTCATTCTCCCTTCCTCTTATCATAATCCCCTCTTCTTGTCATGCTCTTTCTGCCCCCTGTCATTCTCCCCCATCTTTTCATGCTCTTTATACCCTCCCATGTTGTCATGTTCTTTATACCGCCACCATGTTATCATGCTCTTTCTGCCCCCCCCATGTTGTCATGCTCTTTCTGCCCCCCCATGTTGTCATTCTCTTTCTTCTCCCCCCCATGTTGTCATGCTTTCTGCCCCCCCACGTTGTAATGCTCTTTCTGCCCCCCATGTTGTCATGCTGTTTATCTCCCCCATGTTGTCATGCTTTCTGCCCCCCATGTTGTCATGCTCCTTCTTCTCCCCTCCTCTCCTCCTACTTCTGCTGTAGCGTGGCCGAGCTCTGCATGGTCTGCACCTCCGCGGGTACAGGAGGAGGAGCTTTTGTTTCCTGTACCGATCCGACTGACTTGAAGTGCAAACTGTGTGCGCACTTCCTGTCAGTCCGGCCGGGTACAGGAGACTGATGCTCTCTGTACCTGCGGACTGGACAGAGCTCGGTCACGCTACAATCAGGGAATGACAGGAGGGAGCGCTGAGCGGTTCCCCCCTGTCAGTCCCTCTCCCTCTGCCCGGCCCCTGCCTGCGCCCTGAGGCTGGAGCGCCCTGAGGCTGGAGCCTCCCCAGCCTCTGTGTCAGCCCGGCCCTGGCTGGCAATAAACAAACCTAAGACCTATATACTGGTATTTATGAATATGTACTTAATTTTTTTTTTTAAAGCACATACACTTTATATAAAGAGAAGAACCAGCAGCAGAGATACAATCCTAAAGTTTATTCAATCACATATTAAAAGTCCATGATGATGACACTGTACTGCTTTTTGATGTGGTCTCACTACTTGCATGATGACCAGGACAGTCTTGTTCCAGTTGCTGGCCAGTTCTCTTTTTCCACTTGATTAGGTGATGCTGCCTCATGTGCTGAAGTGGAGCCACAGTTCCGACATTTGTGCTTAAATACTCTCAGTTTATTTTTAGCCTACACCAACACCAGCCAAGCTTGCGCTAGGTCTGACACATTTTGAGCCGACACAAACAGCATCAGCAGCATCACCTGTTCCTGAGCTCACCACAAAAAATCAGATCTGCCCAGGCGGTTTCCTGGATGTTTTGTTGGATGTTGTTTCTGCTCTTTATTGCGGCAACCACCCCCTTACCACCTTGATCTTGTTCCCAGGCCCTGTTCAAACACATAATAATCATAGTTACTTGACACTGACACTTTTCTCAGTCTGTAATATGTCATATGTTCCTTGCCCCCCCCCCCACTCTCACGTTTCCCTCCTCTGTATTTTCCCAGAGTGCCACTACCACCACAGCTACCAGCGCCCCTACCACCACCACTATGGCTACAAGTGCCACTACAACCACTACCAACACAACTATGCATTTCAGTCATTAGGTCCTCTGCGTGAACCTCCTTCTCATTGAAGTACAAACACTGACTGTTCTATAACAGCTCATCAACAAGAAGACTACCTTGAGTATCAACCGAGGAGCTGTCTCTTTTTAGGAAAAAAGAAGGCACCCCACTAGGAGGGGACAATAAAATGCAAGTGAAAGGCGTCTCTAGGGCCCAAGGAGAAGGAGCATAAGGTATGTAACTATGAGATAATGAGTGAGCCATCCAGTCCACAGTTCCATCTTCCATCTTCCTTAATAATAATATGTTGCATACTAGAAGTGAGGGAGAACTGAGGCCTACTGCTACTGGCTGGATGGCTGTTGCTGACTGTGTTGCTTGCACTACTATAGCCACCCACATTATCACTTGTGGATTAAAGTGCTTCTGTCATCAAACATATTGTTTTTAAACTGGATGACTTTAGACATGTGCTAATGTCAGCTGAAGCTAACAGTCTTTGTCCCTTCTCTCTATGTGCCTCAGTTTTTGTGAAAAATGAACTTTTATGTTATGCAAATGAATCTCAAAGAGAAATGGGGGTGTTGCCCCTACTCCTAGAGGCTGTGTTCTCCCTCCTCTGGCCGTGCCCTTATCATGCCGATTGACAGGGCCAGGCAGGATGATGTGAACACTCAATCAGCATGATGGGGGCATGGCCAGAGGTGGGAGAACAGAGCCTCTAGGAGTAGGGGCAAGACCGCCACAAGTGATAATGTAGGTGGCTATAGTAGTGTAAGGAGCACAGTCAGCAACAGCCAACCAGCCATTAGCAGTAGTAGCAGGCCACAGTTTTCCCTTGCTTCTAGTATGCAACAGATTATTATTGAGGAGGAAGAAGTTGGCACTGTGGACTGGATGGCTCACTCATACTCTCATGATGAGTACGCCACTGTTTGTGGAGAACTATAGCACTATATTACTATTGCCAAAAAGCTTGCAAGAAACCCCAACAGATATTTACACTGCAAGTGTGAACATAGCCTAAACTTAATCCACACAAACTTTCAACTAAAATCTGGAGCTGGCATTTTTTTCAGGCCAAAAAAAAAGAAAAAAAGAAAATGCACCAAAAACATTTGAAAAAAAACCTCAAAAATACAAAAGTGCAAAAAAAGCCACTAAAAACTAATTACAAAAGGTACCCATACACATTAGATTAAAGGGGCTCTGCAGTTATTTTAAAGTGATGATCTATCCTCTGGATAGATCATCAGCATCTAATCGGCGTGGTCAGACTCCCGGGACCCCACCAATCAGCTGTTTGTGAAGACAGTGGCACTAGCAGTAGCGCCGTGGCCTTCTCGCTGTTTACCGCAGGCCCAGTGACGTCACGACTAGTATCACTGGCCTGGGCGCGGCTAAGCTTTATTCGAGTGAACAGAGCTTAGCCCCGCCCAGGCCAGTGATACTAGTCGTGACATCACTGGGCCTGCGGTAAACAGCGAGAAGGCCTCGGCGCTACTGCTAGTGCCACTGTCTTCATAAACAGCTGATCGGCGGGGGTTCCAGATGTCGGACCCCTGCCAATCAGATGCTGATGATCTATCCAGAGAATAGATCATCAGTTTAAAATAACTGAATCCGCTGATTTCAGATGGACCGCAAAACCGTCAACCGTGTATGGGGATGTTTCAGTTTTCCCTCAACAGATGGTTTCAGGGGAAAGAAGGACTGGGCATAATAAATTTCAACACTGAATCCGTTGGTTCTCAGGAAGCATAAGCCAGAGAAGTCTGCGGAGGGCCTACTCTCCTCTCCTGCACCCAGCGTGTATGTGTGTGGGGGAGCCGTACCTGTCAGCGGCTATTGAAGGTGTATGGACACCTAAACACAAGCAATGCCGGGGCTAGAGCATACAACAGACTTCTGCACTCATGCTACAATGAAACTGCTGTGGATTGACTCATCTCTTTTGCATGCTGAAGACCCTGTTACCGTATGCGATAATTTGTATGTATTTATAACATTGAGGTTTATACATTTCTGACATCCCATTATCTAGTTGTCTCCAGTTGACATCACACAGGAATGACGCCTAAGAAGACTTACGTATTGTATTAAGCCTCTGCCTTCACTGCTCTACATGATGGGGGTTTGTGAGAAAACTAGCTATTCTGTTTTAAAGATTGCATTTATATTCATAGAAGAATTTATAGAAAAGTCTGATTACACTAACTAGGCTGTCTGAGCAGTCTTGATTATCCAAGTAGGGTAAAGAGAAGATTAAGATTACAATCCAAAACCACAATAAGAAGCAGGATCAGGCACCATAACATCAACCATTATGTCAACCAGTAATTGAGAGGAAAAAGAAGCATCACCTGGACAATCCTGCTATGACCTCTCTGCCATGGAGATCATTCAAAGCCATACTGGAAAGTAATGATTAAAAAAAACACTAAAAACACATAAAAACTAATGTAAGTAGTAGGTGTAAGTATTAATAGTCGGTATTATAATAATAAAGCAGAATAATAGTAATGAAATAACAGTAGCAGTATTAAAGGGGTTCTCTGGGCATTTTCCCTCTTGCATGGCACAAGCTCTTCCACCTGGGTCCCGACCTGATCTGGCCTCTTCTTTTCCTGTTCAGCTGCATTATAGTCAATGCTGCTGAACAGCAGAAGCAACAACATTTTGCTGGGACCCCGGCGGAAGAACATGCAGTGAGCGCGGGGGAGATGACGGCATCGAAGGAATGAAAGTAGGGTAAGTACTATGTGAAACATCACACATGCCTCCACAGAGTAGTAACAAGTGCTAATTCTGGAAAATATCCAGAGAACCCCTTTAATTGTCAGGTCTCCGAGGACTGATCACCCTTTTCCTGGAGGTTGCGAAGTATCACAAATTGGCTGAAAGTGTCGGGTGGTTATTGCCTTTTTCTAGATCATTAGCTTTAGGCCTAGACACCTTAAACTAGTATAAGGCCACTTTCATGCAGCCAGTGTTTGGCCAGTGATTTCCATCAATGATGGGGAGCCAAAACCAGATGTAAATCCTACACACCAACAAGGTACAGTATAATGGAAAGATTTGGACCTTTTCTGTGTTTTTCACCTTGCAACTGGTTATGGCTCCCAATCACTGATCAAAATCACTGATCAAACACTGACAGTGTGAAAGCGGTACTATTTATAATTAGAGCTCTAGAATAAAACTAGTTATAATTAATTATATATTCGAATAAATGAGAAAATATAACTACAACTTGTGCCATCTAATTTATCTGGAAGAAAGGCATTCTCAATGACTTTAAAAGGCTCACTCACTTTAAAGGGGGTTTGAGTTCAGAAAATCAGTTGGCAAATGAGAGAAAATGGCATCAAATAATAAAAAATTATTACTCACCTGATAAATCCCCCTCTGTTCTGGCACCAAGACTTTGGTGATCTTAGTTTATTTAGCTTTATTTAGCAATGATGTGCATGCATATCCACAGGACTGCTGCAGCCAATCACTGGCCACAGCTATGTCGGGCACAATACCTTTAAGGCTAGTGAATAGCTGCTGTAGAGATGAGCAAATCTCTTAAGATTCGCTTCATGTCTGATTTAGCAAATTTTTCAAAAAGTTTGGTTTCGGACTAAATTAATTTGTTGCAATTCGAAGTTGCTCCAATTGCCTGAAAATTGCCCTATAAAACCCTCTAGTCCTAGAATTGTTTTGTATGAGAAAATGTTATCACTTCTGTTTATTTTATTTATTTTTTTACAAATTTTTGCTCTTTCTCTTTCTCTCCCCACCCCAAGCTTTTCAACGCAATGATAGCAATAGCAAATAATGTCCGAGTGACACTTACATATATACATAGCTATACTTAAACACGTGTTTAGAAGCTATAAGAAGACAAAAAAACTTTACAGTCAAAAATGATAAGGTGTCATAAAATATGTGATATACCACAAATAGGTGTATATGTACAATGTGCAATAAAAGTGTGATCTGATCGAAAAATATATACAGTATATGTGTGTATTATAGGTGTAATGCGTGAAAAAAAATTAAACAGCTTTTCGAGACTTTTATACTGATCGGTGGGACTGTTTGAGAAGGCACTGGTGCTCACTAGTAGCTCACCTACCACAGCACTGTACATTGTATAATGGCTGTACTTGGTATCACAGCTCAACCCCATTCACTTCAAATGGCTGAGCTGCACCTAGGCCATGTAACTGATGAATGTGATGTCCCATGGCCTAGGATAAGCTTCGAGAAGGCCACTGGGGCTACTGCAAGAGCTGGTACCTTCTCAAACAGCTGATTGCAGGGGTCTCGGACCTCCACTAATCAGATAATGATGACCTATCCAGAGGATAGGTTATCAGTGTAAAAGTCTTGGAAAACCCCTTAAATATTTGATTATAACCCACTGCACTGTCGGCTTTTATTTTTAAATTAAAACATGTGCAGCGGGCCTGGTATGGAGTTGGAGAGGATAGGAGTGTTAGTTCAGATGAGAGTTGTAGTAGTCATGGTGGATGTCCTTCCCAGCGCTTCCTGAGCCAGTGCAGCAAAAATGATGGAGTAAACTGTAGTCTGGTGCTAATGACAAGACTGGGTTTACAGTACTTTACTGAAGCTGGTCAGCACTTTTCCACATTTCCTCATTTTTCCAAATTTTTTCCACGTTACACCCACAAAATAACATGCATTTTGTTGGGATTTTATGTGATAGAACACAAAGTAACAAGTATGTGTAAAGTGAAAAGAAAATGATACATGGCTTTCAAAATAAAAAATTTCAAAATAAAAATCTGAAAAGTGTGATGTGCATTTGTATTCAGCCCCTGTATCTGATACCCCAATAAAATCCAGAGTGAACCATTGCCTTGAGAAGTCACGTAATTAGTAAATAGAGTCCACCTGTGTGTAATTTTCAGCATCATGAAAACCAAGGAACACACCAGACGGGTCAGGCACTGTTTAATCCATCATCCAAAAATGGATAGAATATGGCACAACTGCAAACCTACCAAGACATGACCATCCACCGAAACTGACAGCCCAGCACTAAATAGAAAATTTAGCCAAGAGGCCCATGGTCACACTGGAGGAGATGCAGAGATCTACAGCTCAGGTGGAAGAATCTGCCCACAGGACAATTATTAGTCGTGTACTCCACAAATCTAGGCTATGGAAGAGCGGCAAGCAGAAAGCAATCCATAAATAAGTATGGGACATAGCAAACATGTGGAAGAAGGTGCTCTGGTGAGACCAAAGTTAAATTTTTTGGCCTAAATGCAGTAAAATAACATTGCACATCATCCTGAACCTGAGAATCTATGGCAAGACATGAAAATTGTTCTTGACAGATGCTCTCCATCCAGTCTGACTGAGTTTGAGCTATTTTGCAAAAAAAATATGGGCAAAAATGTCAAAATCTAGATGTGCAAAGCTGGTAGAGACATTCCCCTAAAGACTTGCAGCTGTAATTGTGGTGAAAGGTGGTCCTACAAAGTATTGACTGAGGGAGGGTGGGGGGTGACACTTTTCAGATTTTTATTTATTCCTCTTCCCTTCACACATACTTGCTACTAGGGATGAGCGAATTTCATGTTATTCACGCTTCATTTGGTGGTAAAAGCAGAATTGAGTTATGGATTCCGTTAGCACAGACCATAACGCAATTCTATGACGGAATGCATAACGGATTGCCTTTAGAGGCATTCCGTTATTCATTCCATCATAATAGAAGTCTATGGCCTGCATAACGGATCCGTCCCGTTTCCGTTATGCAGGAGAGGACGCCCCTGCATAACGGAAACGGGACAGATCCATTATGCAGCCCATATACTTCTATTATGACGGAATGATTAACGGCAGAAGGAAAAAGACCGGCACTTCACTTGATGCAAAAAAGGTGAACTTTATTCACGCATCAGCGGGACAAAGCGCTGAGCGACACGTGTTTCTGCTCAAGCACGAGCCTTTCTCAAGCGTATGATTAACGGAATGCCTCTAAAGGCAACCTGTTATGCATTCCGTCATAGAATTGCGTTATGGTCTGTGGTAACGGAATCCATAACGCAATTCTGCTTTTACCACCAAACAAGCATGAACGAATTTCAAAATATGAAATTCGCTCATCTCTACTTGTTACTTTGTGTTGGTCCTCCATTGAGTACTTTTTCCTGTCTAAAATAATGGATCTAAGATGGAAATGGCTAAAACAGATACAAAATGAGCATACTGTTACTGAACATAACTGATGCTTAAAATAAAGGATCCGTTTTTTCTTGTTTTCTGTTCGTCTTTCTGACGGATCAGAAGAATGGAAAACTAAACAGTGATGTGAACCCAGCTTTTAATTTATATTCTTGCATTGACCTCTCTGGATATCCTGAGTATGACTAGTGTTAAGAAAGCAGAAAACACATTATGCATGCCACCTTTTAGCTGGAATCAGGGGGTTTTGTGCCTGATTCATGATTATAATACTGGTCTTTGATGCTTTTTGTTCACACAGTGGACTTACAATGACAAGTCTTTCATGTTCTCAATCAGCAGGAATCTGCCAGGGAGCAGCAGGTTTATTGTAAGACAACTGATTTCTGCAGCGATTAGATGTGACCAGGCTTTACTGTACTTTGTACAAGTTTGTGAAATAGGATGTTCATCCAATAGAGATCAAAGCTAGCGATGGTTGGTAAAGAGAAATGTAGAAAATGCCCTGTGATCTGTCACTATTCAGTATTCTACTGTGTGTACTTACAGAGACTGTTTCATAGAGGTGCACAATGCAATAATTAGGATTTATGGGATTCTGCTCACACTAAAAAATGGAGCCACTGTCTGAAACTTATAAGGGTTGTTCCAGTAATTGGAAGGGAATGGAATAATTATTAGATTGGTAGGGGTCTTACCTCTGGGATCCCTACCAATCACAATACAGGGCCCCCTGAAATGAACAGTGTGGTAGGTCAAGCATGCTGTGAGATCAGTGGGGATAGCCAAGTACAGTGCTTGACTATTTCAACAGGACCCATGGAAATGAATCAAACTGCTTGATCTTTACTGTCCTTCATATCAGGGAGCCCTACATGATAGGACTGCGGGTGATATCTACTACATTATCTGTACTCACAGACTTATCACTGTGTTCTCTGTGGTGTTGCATAGGACTGCGGTGAGGTCTACTACATTATCTGTACTCAGAGTTATCACGTTTTTATCAGTGGTGTTACATAGGACTGCAGGTGATATCTACTACATTATCTGTACTCACAGACTTATCACTGTGTTATCTGTGGTGATACTGAAACAGGCGCCACCCCCCAGGGCCCTCTCTATAACGCGTCCCAGGCGTAGGAAATGCCGAGTGGTATGTTGCGGCCTAAAATGTCTCTTTATTTGTGTCAAGTTGTTCCTACCTGGATACCGCTGGACCCCAGGCTTTGGCACCAAAGCAATAAATAGGTGGAAATAACTGAGAAATAAAAGAATAACTTGAGTCCAGACCTTGAGATGAAGTTCAATGGCAGCTTTACTTTGCATAAACTTTCTCAAAAACGGTTTACAGGCTTAGTCTTGGTTCCAGCAGGCTTTAGCATGAAACTGGCAGGCAAACTCAACTCTGCTATATCTTTCTCTCACGCTGCTTTACTGACAGGCTGGCTGTATAACTCAGCTTCTTCTGTAGGCTGCACTTCTTCTCTGTAGTCTGACTACAGTTATGCCAGGGAACCTTCCTCCTGGCTCCTTAGGCTTCAAGCTTTGGCGTCCAGCAGAGACCTGCCCCTGCACACCCTTCCCCTGTCTAGGGAAGACCTAAACTGGAACTAACTGGTCCCCATCCTTCCTGCAGGAAGCAGGACTAGTCCACTTTCCTCCAGAGGGGGGGTAGAATGAAATGGAAAGTTCCATTCTACCTAAGATAGCTCTGTTGTGTTTGCTGCCACCTGCTGGTGAACCAGGCACATTACATGAACAGTGTGGAGGACCTGGAATAAATGCATAAGATGACATGACCAATAAAGACAGTAGCAAGGTGCAGAAGCGGTAACACCACTCTGGGGCGGTAACAACACTCCACATAGGACTGCGGATGACATCTACTGCATTGTCTGTACTCAGAGACTCTGAGATGCCTAGAGAAAATAAAACTTATACTCACCTTACTCTGATCCCACAACAAGCGCAGCAGCTCTCCTTGTTTGGTCTCCAAAGCTGGCAGCCTGGTATAGGTGGAGTGCCTGGTCCTGGCTTCCTGTAGTCCGCAGAATGGTAGGGAAAGGCACCTATGGCTCCTTGCTCTACCATAGGTTTCAACTTTACATTCAAAAGTGGTGCTTGCTTAGCGATCTGGGAGAACAGGCAAAAAGTCTAGGCCATGTGCCCTGAGTGTCCGGCACTAGTGACACCCTTGCCTGCAGTTAAAACTTGGAGGAACTTACTGCATATAGATTTATACATCTATAAGGCCTCTTTCACACGAGCGTGTCTGGATTAGGTCTGGATGCGTTGCGGATAAGCTTAGTGAAAACTGTGCATTTTTTACCTTAAGGACCAGGACATATTTTGCTAATCTGACATTTGTCACTTTATGTGGTGATAACTTTAAAACGCTTTTACTTATCCAAGCCATTCTGAGATTGTTTTCACGTCACATATTGTACTTCATGACAGTGGTAAATTTGAGTCAAAATATTACATTTTTATTTATAAAACAATACCAAATGTACAAAAAATTTTGAAAAATTAGCAAATTTCAATTTCTATGCTTTTAAAACAGATAGTGATACCTCCTAAAATAGTTATTACTTTATATTTCCCATCTGTCTCCTTCATATTTGGATCATCTTGTAAATGACATTTTCTTTTTTTGGGACGTTAGAAGGCTTAGAAGTTTAGAAGCAAATCTTAAAATTTTTAAGAAAATTTCCAAAACCCAATTTTTAAGGACCAGTTCAGGTCTGAAGTCACTTTGTGAGGCTTACATAATAGAAACCACCCCTTACATTTTAGAAACTACACCCCTCAAGGTATTCAAAACTGACTTTAAAAACTTTGTTAACCCTTTAGGTGTTCCACAAGAATTAAAGAAATATGTAGATGAAATTTCAGAATTTCCCTTTTTTGGCAGATTTTCCATTTTAATCAATTTTTTCCAGTAACAAAGCAAAGGTTAACAGCCAAAAAAAACTTTATATTTATCACCCTGATTCTGTAGTTTACAGAAACACCCCATTTGTAAAATGCTGCATGGGCACTCGGCAGGGCACAGAAGGAAAGGAACACCATATGGTTTTTGGAAGGCAGATTTCACTGGGATAATTTTAAGCTGCCATGTCACATTTGAAGACCTCCTGATGCACCCCTTGAGTAGAAACTCCAAAAAAGTGACCCCATTTTGGAAACTACGGGATAAGATGGCAGTTTTGTTGGAACTATTTCAAGGTACATATGATTTTTGGTTGCTATTTTTTGTTTTTTACAATGTTCATCTGACAGGTTAGACAGGTTATATCACATGCTATTTTTGAAGGGCAGGTTGTTATGGATGCGACAATACAAAATATGACTTGTTTGTTTCAGTTTTACATAATAAGGCATTTAAAAAAAAATGTTTAGTGTCTTCATATTCTGAAAGCCATAGTTTTTTTTATTTTTTGGGCGACTGTCCTATGAAGGCGCTCATTTTTTTCAGTATGAGATGACGGTTTGATTGGTACTATTTTAGGGTGCATATGACTTTTTGATCGCTTGGTATTACACTTTTTGTGTTGTAAGGTGAAAAGAATGGCTTTTTTGACACAGTTTTTATTTTTTATACTTTTTACGGTGTTTACCGTTAGGTCATGTGATATTTTTATACAGCAGGTTGTTACAGATGCGGCAATATATAATATGTATACTTTTATTTATTTATTAAGTTTTACACAATAAATGCATTTTTAAACAAAAAAATCATGTTTTAGTGTCTCCATATTCTGAGAGCCATAGTTTTTTTTGGGCGATTGTCTTAGTTAGGGTCTTATTTTTTGCGGGATGAGATGACGGTTTGATTGGTACTATTTTGGGGTGCATATGACTTTTTGATCGCTTGGTATTACACTATTTGTTATGTAAGGTGACAAAAAAATGTTTTTATTTTAATTTTTCTACTTTCTACGGCGTTAAGGTGAGGGGGTGGATCATGTGATATTTTTATAGTGGACACTCTATATTATGTTACGGACACTACAATACCCGATATGACTGTGTTTCTTTTTCTCCTTTTTTTACAGTTTTATATGTTTTATTTTAGGAATTTGTTTTTTTTTTACTTGAAACTTTATTTTTTTATTATGAAACTTTTTATTTATTTTTACATTTTATTTTTGTCCCACTCTGGGACTTCAACTTTTGGGGTCTGATCCCCTCTGCAATGCATTACAATACATCCTGTGTAGCTGGATCTCCCAGGCTTTCGTAGAAGGCAAGCCCCAATGCCTATGGAAGGCATCAGGCTTGCCTTCTCTGTCATCGGGTCCCAGCCACTGCGGGGACCCAATGGAGATGTGGAGGGCACGCGTACCCCCTGCAAACCCTCTGCAGCTTTGACTGCGGCATACAAGGGGTTAATACGCCAGCATCAGTGTTTTCACGAATGCCAGCGTATACAGCAGGGGCCCGGCTGTCAGTGACTGCCGGGTCCGTGTCATTGATCCAGCGGGTGCAGCTCCTGCAATCGCCCGATCAGCCCGCTGTACGTGTATGGCGCTGGTCCTTAAGGGGTTAAACAACCTGTTTGAAGAGGAATCTGTCATCTCCGCCGCCGCTTGAGAGAGCAATTCCTTACACAGTCCATACACTGGAATGAGGATGAGATTTAATACCAGTACAGTTAATTTATTTTCTAATCCAGGACAACCCATTTAGATTTTGAGAGATACTTTTCATGTCACTTTAGATATATATTATTTCTTGCTTTTTCATATTAATGTCCCTTTAAGAACCTTGACCTCTACTCCTTCCTACAAATGGACATACTTTTACAGCATATACACAAGAAGAGCAATTATATGGTATGTATCCCAAAACAGTGTAAAAAAACTACTACCATCATGCAAAAAAAACAAGTCCTAATAAGACCATATCAATAGAATGACAGGTCTCAGAAAGTAACCAAAATCTATTTTTTCTCACCGGTGGTTTAGTAGTCTGTACTTTATGATGATGCTACTAATGCCATACTGGAAATCTGCTCTTCATAGACTGACTTACTTGTGAGCTTGGGGTGGGCTTGTGTTTATACACATCAGTCAATCTGAAGAAACAGAGCTTCAATGGGAGGGACAGAACAGTGAAATGGACCAATGAGGAGAAAGAGGTGTGTCTCAGACAACCTCAAACTTTATTTCAACACTGCACCTAATTAGAGATAACAATAATGACCCTGAGCTAAAAAGAAGCTAAGCTCTGAGGAAAAAATAGCAGGTAATATCACCTGTAGGTGGCGACTTACAAAACATTTTGGAGCTATGACTGAGCAGTAGCTTTAAAGGAGTTGTCCCACAAAAAATATTCTACAGTTTTCAAACTAGCACCTGTTTCCTCTTTTTTTTTTAAGTTATTAAATAAAATGTATCTGTCTATCGCCACCTGCTGTTTGTTTTGTTTCTTATATATTTGACCTGCTCACAGAGAAGGCCGCACATGCTCAGTTTCATCCTTCAACTGCCTCCTGAGCTGTGATAGGGAGAGCTGAGACACCCCAACCCCTCCTAAATCTAGCAGAGCAATGAATGGTGAGATCTCTGGATCCATGTGAGGTACAGGCCTGGTTCTAGCTTTGTTAGAAAGAGGTTGCCATGTCCTATATGATATCTGATATGAATCTGATTTTCATTTTTTGCATTAGTCATAGGATAACCCCTTTAAGAGGTTGAAGGGAGCACACAATAACAGTGGTGTATTTTTGTTAAATATCAGTGGTTGGCAAAACACATTGCACCATAAAACCTGAAAAATATGTAATAACATTTCTGTGCTCCCCACTCCCCACCGTCTCAGCAGGTATTGTGCTAAAACTTACAATCACTTATTTTGAAGTAGCCATTACTAATTTTTCCAACCTTTTCAAACATAGCTATAAAACGCAGAAGTATTTATGAACAACTTAGTGTTGTAGGTGGTGCTGTCATTTAGTACGGAGGTCTCGTGCTTGGCATCTCTAAGCAGTAACTCACCTCTGCCAAGCGGCTGCATTTGTACTATGATGGAAAATTAGGTTAAGCGTGCACTTTCACGAGATGAGTGAAAATGGAATAAATTGTTTAGTAACACAGTAGAGGACATAGCGATAAAACACTGTAATGTGTTGAGGAACTTGATTTTTATCGCCCTTTCTACACTCAGCAGTCAACGATTTATTAGGTGACAACTGTTAAACCACTTTCACTTAGTAACCTATCAAACTTCAGGACCTTAAAGGGGTATTCCCATCTTAGCTATACATGGCTGAAATCGAATTACCATCCTTGTCAGCGTCCAGGTCTGGAAACAGCATAGTGGGCTTTACTATACCATTTCCATAACTCACATTCTTTAGCTCAGCTTTAAAGAGGACCTGTCACCACAAAATGCAATTAAATCTGAAACCACCATGCTGTAGAGCAGGAGAAGCTGAGCAGACTGATATATATTTTTGCAGGAAAAGATTCATTAAAACCTGTGATTTATACATTTATATCTTATCTTTTTTCCACTTCCTGTGAACAGCTATCGGTACAGAAGAGAGTTGTTACCAGTGATTGATAGCATTGTGTGTACAAATGTACATACTATCAAGCACTGTACCAATAGCTGCTCACAGGAGGTGGAAAATGCAACGTATACATTACAAGTTATACTGAATCCTCTCCTACAAAAATATATCTCAATCTGCTCGGCTTCTACTGCTCTACAGTATGGTGGTTTCAGATTTCATTGCATTTTGTGGTGACAGGTCCTCTTTAACCCCGGCTACCTCTCGCTGCTGCATAGGATAAGTATTTCAATCTCAGCCATGCACATGGCAGTGATAGGCGCATCTTTATAGCACCATATTAAAGGATTATTAGTGCCTCCATAATGCAGTATCCCACTGAGCATGCCCCAACTTTATATATGGCAGCACAGAGAGTCCCTATGACCCTCTTTTGCAGAAACATATGTAGGGGGGCTAGGTGTAGGTCGTACTGCAGGTATGACGTTGCCACCAACACTAAGTCCGGGACTAAGAGAATTGTCTTAGTTTACTGTGAATTTTTTTTAGTTTACTGCAAATAGGCTTTAAGTGTAATGGTTATGCAGCACGCTGGTCTGCAGAGGAGGCTGGAAACTGGAGAGGATGGGAATGGTGGCAATGAGGGTGGTTGTAGTCTTCATAGTGGCTCATCGCTCTCCCTCTAACGCTTGCTGGGCCATTTGTGTAGTACGTAGAGAGCGCACTATTTCTTCCTTCGAGGCACACTCTGGACTTTTGGGCTTTCCTGTCTGGTGGTTGTGGTGCTCTTGATAGTGGATGGTTTGCAGGGTGTGAGTCAGTAAAGCAGGCGTAGGGACTAGCAATAACCAGGCGTATTTGGTTATAACAAGTAAAGTCTCCCCTTACTGAATAGAGGATGAGAGTTTCGGTACATATATAGCAATAGACACAGTTCTGAGGTATATTACACAGGTTTTTTTTTAAAGCCCAAAGTACGTGCTTTCTCACCCCGTGCAACAAAATCGTGCAGAGAGCCACACAAAAACGTGCACTAGGTTGCGGTCTATCGCAGGATCATATTATATACCATTTTTAATCTGTGTTGTCCTAATAATGAGGAGCATGGAGGAACTGAGAGCTCAAGCTGCCCGATTCCTCCAAGCACCTCACGTCCCTCCTGCACGCTCCACCCACTTTATGAATGTAGAAGGCGCGTGGGGCTCGAGGAGCATGGAGGAACTGAGCGCCTAACCTGAGGAAGACTGCGCATCAATAGTTAGTAATTCCGGCCACATTAATAGAGATTAGGTTTACGCCAATAGTGTATAGGAGCTGCGGGGCCGGTGTATGAAAGAGTCAAGCTGCACCGGTCTGACACTAATGGGGGATCTGTGGATGACACTAATGGAGGATCTGTGGATGACACGTATATAGGATAAGATGCTATATATATGTCATCCACATAGCCTCCTAACAGTGTCACCCAGAGATCCCCCATTAGTGTCATCCAGAGATCCCCCATTAGTGTCATCCAGAGATCCCCCATTAGTGTCATCCAGAGATCCCTCCCAATTAGTGTCATCCAGAGATCCCCCCCATTAGTGTCATCCAGAGATCCCCCCCATTAGTGTCATCCAGAGATCCCCCCCCATTAGTGTCATCCAGAGATCCCCCCCCCATTAGTGTCATCCAGAGATCCCCATGGGGCACATGAAGAAAAAAGGGGAGAACCTCCTTTTACCAACTCCATTCAAGAATTAATGGAGAGCTTTTCTTGCAGCTCTTCTCCATGATGTCAGGGGTTGAAGGACCTGTGATAATGTCAGGGCAGCTGTACCTTCCTAACCTCGGAAATACACCAATCTCTGTCCAGTTCCTTTACTAGATGAAACAGGACCTGTGATGATGATGATGATAATGTCACCACAGGTCCTGACAGCTGCACCTTTCTAACCTGGGAACTACACACTTCTCTGTGTAGTTCCTTTACTAGATGGTGCAGGAGCTGTCCAGAAGAGGTCCTTTAGCTTTCTGGGCCTCCCAACTGCACTGATGACAGCGACTCTGGATGCGAGACTGTATTAAATGTAATTAGGGGGTGGGGAATTTCATTCACTGTGGGCCCCCCTCCTCCAGGGACCCATAGCCGTTGCATGGTCTCCCTCCATTGTCCTGTCAAGAACATGATAGGATCCCTCTAATCTCCCCTTCTAGCTTGCAGAAAGCCATGTACTTGCTGTGCTTGCTGACAAAACAACCTAATTCAGAAATATGGAACTGGTTTTTAGTTGCGGAATCTTTCTGCAACATAACCTGCTGTTTGTGAGGGCACCCAGTCAGCAATGCATGATAGGAACTGTAGTTTACCACCCACATTAGTGCAACAAACAATTCTACACACTTTGGATATTCTATTCATGTTGCTCTGTGTATAATGACCCTGTAACTTTATTCCAAGTTTCCAGTCCAAAAACCAGCAATTCCCCGTTCTTTTCTTCTGATTGACATTAAATTTATAGTCAGACAAGATAAGGATATTTCACAAGAGGGAAAATTCACAATTACAACTTAGGAGGAGACAACAGGGTATATCACCGGTGAATTATTGCTTCCTGTAGTCCACTTTCTCTGCTCTCTTTAGATACCTTAACCAGTATTGTTAGAAATACATATAATACTCATTTGTTCTTTGAAATGTTTTTGTCCGCTAGATTGGTCAACTACAAAGGAGAACACTGTGGTTTGGAAATGATGGGAATCCTATTGTGGAACAACAATTCTCTATTGTGTAATTTCCTTTCTAATTTCATGTTCGGAGCCAGAGCCTTAGAGCGAGGAGAACAGTTTTACATATTTTATCACTGACTTCACATATTGGACAGATAAGTGGTGTGAAGCGTGGAACATATTAAGAGTACAGTATGTACTTTAAATGAGAAGGACGTGAGACACACGTGTTTGCAAGAGGGTCTTCTGTCGTGCACTGGAACACGTGCTAGATTTTAGATTTATTTTATTTTACTTTTTTTGCCCGTTTACAGAACCCCCCATCCCCAGACTGTACAATTTTACAACCTAGAGTTGCCTCATACTTTTTTTTACCCATTTTTATTACTGAATATATGGCTTCTCCTTAGATTACCATTAGGCACATTTAACATTTTGTTATAATATATTCTAATATATTTTTTATTTTATAACTATACTGACCTGCTTGTTGGCAGTTTTCATGTAGCAAGAGTATTTCTTCACACTGCCCATGGCAAAAATGAACTAAAAAGCATGATAGTAGCTGATACATATGATATGTTATCTGTGATAGATATACTCTATGACCAGTGTTAAATTTTGGAGTTTACAGTGTTTCAATTAAATTGATTGAAAAAGATATCCCAGCAAACGTGTAGTTTTTGTTCTCTTGCTTCTTTAATGTACCATACAAAGATACATTGACGCGTTTCGGCACAAAGCCTTCATCAACAGGTTGATGAAGGCTTTGTGCCGAAACGCGTCAATGTATCTTTATATAGTACATTAAAGAAGCAAGAGAAAAAAACTACACGTTTGCTGGGATATCTTTTTCAATTAACTCTGGGGATTGATCCTTCCCGAGCAACGTGGATTATAGTAGAGTGCTGACTGGATTTCCTTTTTCAATTAAATTGATGGCATAAAGTTTATGATGACAGCATCTGTGGTGGTCTGTGAGCTGGAACCCCCAAAAATTGTGTGATCAGACTTGTTGGTCCAAATGTACTATTAATTAGACAGGGTAACAAGGACACAGGGAGGAATGTATCAAGTTTGTACACCAGTTTTCTGGTGTACAAAAGTCACAAATTTTGGCAAACCACAATTCAATTTTTGCACCACAATTTGCAACTTTTTGATGTTTTATGCTACCCTCACTACTTTTGGTTTAAAAGTGGTTTGGTATGTTAATTAGTTATATGCTAGATTTATCAATGCAACTTTAAAAAAAAAGGTCCCCAAAAAGTGGCAGGGTGGTGTAGAAAGGGTGGTGAAGCATTTCTAGACTAAAGTGTAAAGTTTAATGATGCACCAAATTAGACAAACACTGCACAACTTTTGATAAATTTGGCGCACTTTTCAGCACCTTACAGTTAATGCAAAACTGATTTCAAAAGGTCCCATCGTGATACATTCCCCACATTGAGTTTTTGAATATGCCAGAATTATTACAGTGGCTCAGGTTGTGTGATAAATTTGGCCATGCCCCATTTCCTAATAAACTACACATCTTTACAACTAAGCCACACCCCTTGTCGAACGCAGCAAAAAACTGTCTAAAAACACTATTTTGAATTTTTGTACTAAATTGCACCATATTCTGCACCAAAACCAAGGAGCAAACACAGTAGTTAAACTGTGGCCTTTTGAGCCCTGTGTAATGTCAGCTTGTAACCTGGAGATTTCTAATATGCTATGTAGTCTGTTCTACTTCTTTCTTGTGATTAGTGATAGTGTCAGCACCCAGACTCCTGTCCATTGTCTCAAACAATATGTACCTCTAACCAGTTTCAATGTTCTTTCGGAAAGGATTAACGGATTTCTTTCATGAAGTTGTTCCAATAAGCACTCAGCTGTCAAGTTCAAGCACAGCCCTACAGTCAACAACATTTTACATCATTTTATTTCATGCATTTCTCCATTTAGGTCCATAGTTACTTTCCAAATTCCGCTTACTAACAAGCATTAGTTTACATTAGAGATGAGCGAAATTTTGGAAAATTCGATTGCCAAAGTTTACCAAGAAATTCGATTTGTTCCGAATGCCTTAGGGTATAACCACACAAAGTGGCCAGGCTTCAGGCGAGCAGCCAATTAGCCCACAGCTGCTTTTTATGTAATAATGAAGACTGCACTGTATAGTCCTTCTTCATTGTTAATGGCCGTGTGGCACCTTTAAACAGGGGCTCTTGCCGGTATGGGGTTTGGCTGGTTAGGTTGGGGAGGACAATATTCATATTATTGCTGTTTTGGCCTGCAATCTCCTGCAGGTTATTTGACAGTAAACACAGAATATTAATCATCTCTAGCATACCCACTTCTCCAACCCCAGTGCTTTCTAGTCCTACAGGTGGGAGCCCTTCTTCTGCCATCTGCTTTTCCACCTTTTCCATCATCATCTAATATCGATGAAAATATGTCATCAGGAACATCCAGCTTCTCCTCTCTCTGCAACTTGCTGACTTTTCTAGGACATGGAGACCAAGAAGTATGATTTGGGAGAAGTGAGGATGGTCATTATTAAGACCTAGCCCCCATAAGGGGTGCAGACTGGATGGTACTGGTTGGCAAGCTAGCAGTGGAATTATAAAGGCTTCCATATTTTTGGTATTGAACTACATAGATTATGGCTGATGTAGGAATAAGTAAATAAAAATGACGCAGAATAAGTCTCCCTGCAGTGTCCCTGCAATCTCCCTGCACTGTCCCTGCTCTCTCTCTGTAGTCTCCCTGCACTCTCCCTCTCCAATATTCTTGTATGAATCGGTTTCAGCAACCCTGTCCCTAGCGCATGAGCTTGTCATGTCTCTCCCTATGTTCAGCTCACAGGAGAATGGCGGAGACCCCGCGGGATGAGGGTTTTCTAGGGCTGTGACATCACAGGGGATGGCTATCTGGGGATTGACATGTTGCACGTCATTATGGGCGATCTTGCGTTCCCGGGCTTGTCTCCTCTACACTTAGTTTTACTTTGTAACACATGCAGAAGCCATTTTAGGAAAGCTTAAATCGTTACCATGAAGCGCAAGGAAATTGAGATTTGTTTAGAATCAAAGTTTTCCTAAACTTTGGACCGAATTCTGCTTCAAATGTTAGTTTAAATCCACCCCATTGTCAGACATGTGACCCAAGGGTTTAAATGATGGATTTTTCCATTAGAATCGATGGCAGAAATCCAAAGATGGATTTCTACCCATGGATTTCTGCTACGGATTTGCATCAACTGTCACAAGTGCGTGTGAGACTAACATGCCACGGTTTACATGTCAGTTCTTGATGTAGATCTGTGAAGTATGAATGGCAATTTGCATACCCACTGCAAACAATGCGGTGTGGATTTGATACAGATTTCTGTGCAGTATACATGTCAAAATCCACATAAAAATACAACCGTGGGAACATACCATTCCTGTGTAACTGAGCTCTCACAATTCCCTGCTCTTAGATTTCTGTCTTTACTTTTAGACTTGAATGGACAACAAAATGTTACCTGACATTTATGTGGTTAAGATGAAGGAGCTCCCTCAGGCATTGGCACCCTGCGAATGAGACTGCGGGGTGCCGATGTCGTTGCATGGCAGCTGGGGGCCTAATGAAGTGCCTGTCAGTACAGTACTGACAGTATAATAAGCAAATCAGTAGAAAATGGTCTAAATGTATTACAGCTCAGAAGCTGGCTTACATTTTGAACTGGGGCTGGATGTGCCAAAACTATGAAGAGGCCTGCGCCTCTATATAACTTCAGCAGATGCACCGCCAACAGAGGGCCTTTATTAAGACCAGCGTCTAAAACACTGGTCTTAATAAATGTGCCCCTATGGGTCTTGAAATACGCATTGCAAAAACATTTAATGCTCTATCTTTTTTGCAGGGCCATGGAACTACGGATGTGGATAACACACTGTGTGCTGGCCGCATCTTTTGCGGCCCCATTGAAATGAATGGGTTTGCACTCGTTCCGCCAAATCGCGGAACGGATGTGGACCGAGAAATACGTACGCGTGAATAAACCCTAAGAGAAGAAAGTTGGTAATTAATCAGTCTCCTCCTAGTCTGCCTCTGTCCCCATCTCAAACACAACAATAGCTGATCTCAGGGAGACCAGCTACGAAAAACACCGCGGAGCCTCATTTGAGAGTCTCAACACAGCAATACGAAGTGCAAAGCTCCCTGGGAAACAGTAATATGCAAAATAAATGTAAAGCCCCAGTTATGGGTCTACAACACAATGAAAGCACAAAAAACTACGTACCCTAAAACTTAACATTTATTACATAACCTAAAACCGTAAGCCAAAGTATATAAAACCGCCACAGGGAGTGGCTACAGACAGAAAAAAGATAAATGGAAGGGTACCTAGACAGAACCGGGTCTCTGAGAACTAGTATACCCTCAATATATCCACAGAGTTCTGTCCCTACAGAATGCCCTAACCAACCCCGGTGGTGGACTGCCCAGTTATTCGTCCCTAAGGAGGCAGGGCAAAGAAAGAATGGTGCAACCTTCACCAAAGGCTACTAAAACCGCACACTGCTGTTCAAAAACAATCAACTAACAAATTAGTCTCCAGAACAATGTAAATAATAGATGTATATTAATGCCGTCCCTCTAAATTGATAACCGTCCCAACGCGTTTCTTTAGCAATAGTCGCTAATTCCTCAGGGGACCATCAGGTAAGACATAAAATGAACTTTCACAAGGAAAATATCAAAAGAGTGTCTGAAAACATCATTAGCTTGTGAATTACCACCTACAAAGGAAAATAAGTTGTACTTATCGAATTGCAGTGATCAATCTCCTCCGTCTCCACGGTAGGTGTACCGGAGATCAAGTAATATCTCTACTGCTATTGATATATAAGGTACCTATTGCTCTTGTTGTATTGGTGATTACAACACAATGAAAGCCAGATATCCCTCAAAGGAAGGAAAACCGAGCAAAGGGGTGTCTCCATTACAGAGATCACCAAATCCACCATATTAAGTGGCCCCTATGTCAAGATCCCACTTTTTTACAAGCTTTAACCACATCAGCCCCCCTAGCTTAAACACCCTTAATGACCAGGCCACTTTTTACAATTCCGCACTACACTACTTTCACCGTTTATTCCTCCGTCATGCAACTTACCACCCAAATGAATTTTACCTCCTTTTCTTCTCACTAATAGAGCTTTCATTTGGTGGTATTTCATTGTTGCTGACATTTTTACTTTTTTTGCTATTAATAAAAATTTAACGACATTTTTGCAAAAAATGACATTTTCACTTTCTGTTGTAAATTTTTTTTAAAAAAACTACATTTCTATATAAATTTTTCTCTAAATGTATTGTTCTACATGTCTTTGATAAAAAAAAACCCAATAAGTGTATATTTATTGGTTTGGGTAAACGTTATAGCGTTTACAAACTATGGTGCAAAAAAGTGAATTTCGGCATTTTGAACCAGCTCTGACTTTCTGAGCACCTGTCATGTTTCTTCAGGTGCTAGAATGTCAGGAAAGTATAAATACCCCCCAAATGACACCATTTTAGAAAGAAGACACCCCAAAGTATTCGCGGAGGGGCATGGTGAGTTCATGTATCATTTCATTTTTTCACAAGTTAGCGGAAAATGACACTTTCTGAGGAAAAAAATAATAATAAGTTTCCATTTCTGCTAACTTCTGGCAAAAAAAAAAATCTCAGACGGGCTCATTATGCCCCTCAGTGAATACCTTGGGGTGTCTACTTTCGAAATGGGGTCATTTGTGGGTGTGTTTACTGTTCTGGCATTTTGGGCGGGGCTAAATTGTGAGCAGCCATGTAAAGCTAAAGGTACTCGTTGGAATTTGGGCCCCTTTGCACTCAGGCTGCAAAAAGTGTCACTTATGTGGTATCGCCGTACTCAGGAGAAGTAGGGCAATGTGTTTTGGGGTGTATTTTTACATATACCCATGTTGGGTGAAGAAATATCTCTGTAAACTGACAACTTTGTATAAAAAAATTAAAAATTGTCGTTTACAGAGATATTTCTCACACTAGCTGAGGTATATATAAATACACCCCAAGCACGTCCTACTCTACGTCTGGCGACTCACATGGTGACACTCTCACAACCTGAGTGCAAGGGCCTAAAACCAATGAGTACCTTTAAGATTTCTGAGGGCATTTTTACGCATTTGGATTCCAGACTTCTTCTCACGCTTTAGGGCCCCTAAAATGCCAGGACAGTATAAATACCCACATGTGACCCCATTTTAGAAAGAAGACACCCCAAGGTATTCCGTGAGGGGTATGGTGAGTTCATGTAAAATTTTTATTTTTGTCACAAGTTAGTGGAATATGAGACTTTGTAAAAAACTAAATAAAAAATATATATATCTCAATTTCCAGCTTACTTGTGCCAAAAAAATAATTCTGTGAACTCGCCATGCCCCTCACGGAATACCTTGGGGTGTCTTCTTTCCAAAATGGGGTCACTTGTGGGGTATTTATACTGCCCTGGCATTTTAGGGAACCTAAAGCGTGAGAATCCAAATGCGTAAAAATGCCCTGTGAAATCCTAATGGTACTCATTGGTTTTAGGGCCCCTTTGCGCATCTTGGCTGCAAAAAAGTGGCACCCATGTGGTATCGCCGTACTCAGGAGAAGTAGGGCAATGTGTTTTGGGGTGTATTTTTATATATACTGTGGGGGTTTAGCTCTGGTCTCGAGGATCGTTCACATACAGACTGTTGTCCACTGCAGCTTTAGGGGCCAAACATCGCTTTATTGTCTCAGCATCAACATAAATAAATGAAATGCAAAACAAACACCTGCCCGGCTGGGCTCTAACTTAACACAGTGTGTCCCTGACTCACCTACAACACTGTTCACACACACCGCACCCGTGCGGCTTTTCCAGGCAGCCTGTTCGGTTTCACAGGGGTCTGAGCCCTCCAGCTTGGCTCCAGCCGTGGGTCCCAAACAACAGCCCTCAGCTCCCAGCACTATTAGCAGCTCCAGGAAAATCACCCCCAGCTGCTAAGGAGGCTGCCTCTTTAAAGGGCCGGATAAAGTCCGGACTGGACCGTGGGGAGTAGGCACCCACCCAGCTCTTTGCCTACTCCCAGTAAGAGCCGGCCCGGATTGGCTTTGCAGCCAAACTAACTAACAGAGTCTGACAGCACTAGCTGCTGCAGACAACAAAATCCGGCTCTCACCCCACCGAGGCCAGCAACCTCGGTGACACGTACCTGCCATCGCTCTCTCCTATCAGCCATGAGGCCTGTCACTGCCTCACATATCCCCCCTTTGTTCAGCCCCGTGAGTGAACACTAGCACCCAACCAAGGCGCTCGTGAGAGGGCATCGACCTGGCCTACAGTCTTCCCCTTATTCCGCCAGACCCAGGCTAATAGCGCTTGGTTTCTCACCCGCATGAGTTTAGTACGGGGCAGATAAGACCTACGGGATTTTCTTGCCCATCTCATGACCCGGTACTCTCTTTCACGAATGAGGATGATGCGCTTTCGCACCCGTGGCCTCTCTCTTTTCGTTTTCTTTTTCTCTCCACATTTCGCATCAGCACATGTTCCTCACATCCTTTCTTGGACTGCTGCATCTCTCGACTGAACTGTTCCCTCACTTCGGCCGACTCTTCTTTAGCCTTATCTTTGGTCTTGGGAACATCTGAGGACTTCTCCCACTCCAACTCATCAGCATCAGCTTCTTCAGCCTTTGAGTCTCTTTTGGAGTCTTCAGTCACTTTGATAGGCTTTTCATCCTTCTCGGACACAGCATCACATACTTGCATTCTTAGCTCCGCCTCCTCCTCTTTCTCTTTAAGGACGGAGGTACTTGGGACATCAGAGTCCGTATCAGACTCATCATCTTCTGGCAATCCCTGCCAAGGTTTATCCAGGATATGGTTCTCCTTTCGGGCAGGATTCAGGAGAGTCAGCCCATCGGAGTAGACAGCACCCTCATACTGGTCGTCGGTCCCCCGTATTTCTTCCCCAGCAGACTGCTGGCTTTCTGGAAGGCATTGACAGCAGAGGAATGTCTTTCACGACCAGGTCCTGGCCACACACTGCCACGAGTCTCTGGGCTTCTGCATCCACCTCAGCACCATCATCTGGTTCAGCAGATACATCTTTCACCTTCTCTGCCTCGGCCGGCACCACGGCGCCACCATCTCAGACCCATTCCTAACAGGCTCTGACTTCTTGGCATCTTTTAGAGGAGCTTCCTCTTCAGGTATCTCATTTTCTTCCACCTGCTGCGCAGGAGACACGCTTAGGCCTCTCCAACTCATAGACGTCATCTTTTGAGCTCCTGAGATCTTCCATCTCTGCTCTGAGTTGCTTGTTCAGCCACTCCAATTCATCTCGCTCCTTAGGCGCTTTTCAAGGGCTCTAGCCAAGGAGAGGGCCTTGAGTCGATCTTCTCAGTTTTCCCCACCAGCTTGTTAGCAGCGCCCCCTCTTGGGCCTTCTGTTCCAGCTGCTCTTCACTCTGTTCTGGGGTAACAGCAGGTGTAGGAGTACCACCATTCTTCTTTAGACACTCTGTGGGATTTTCACCCAGGGACTCTTCAAACCCATTGTTGAGGTCTACTATAGACTTTTGTGTCTTTCTGGAGTCTTTTCCCTTCCCCAGGACACCAGGAGGTAGACCCTTCAGTTCACTCGTCTTTTCGGGGTCTCCTCTTTTGACCCTTCTGCAGCCTTCTTCGGTGACTCTGTGACGACAGCTAGTCCCTTCTCTATCGTATCTAGGGACCATGTGGCGAGAGGGAGGTCAGCCTCCTGTTTGCAGCTGTACTGTCCTGTCAGGTCATCTAAGACTGTCTGGATATGAGCTTCAGACACTAGGCTGACGTCACCCGACTGAACTCTCGTCTCGTCAGATATAACTGTCACCTGGTCGCTACTAGTAACCACTTTAGTTTGGCGAGACCTCGACATGGCAGTTTCTCTCTCTGAGTTGCTATCGGTCACAGAACGTGCGTTATATATACCGCTCGTGTCATTCTCAATCCTGTCCTCTAGGGGCACCGATGAGCTAATCCCCACCTGGGACATTTTATTAACCATGGAGATCTGTGGAGACTGCATATCCACTTCTAGTACGTGTGGTACACCCTCTAGGCCTGCCCCATGTACTTGCACATTTTTCACAGTGGTTTCCCTCAGTTGTGAGCTCTCAACATCAATTAGCATTTTTATACCATCCACATTTTTACCAACAGGGAGCTTCTTCCCTGATCACACCCTTTAAAGGAGCAGGTATATCATCGTCACACATATCATTACACATTTCAACAAACTTTGCACCTTCCCTTGGCACCGTGTCTGCACCATTATTTCTAATGGTCATTTCACTTAAACCATTGCTTTCTATTTGCATTTGCCTTACACCTTCACTTAAAGGGACAGGTACAGGTTCTGTAGGAGCTTCATTACTTCCCACAGAAGTGTCTCCATTGCCCCACATTACATCATGCATGAGCACATTTGCAACATCAACTCCATCAGTCCCTGTTCCCACCGTGGTCTCACCCTCCGTGAGGACCACCGGATAGTCCACAGTATTCACATAATTGTCCCGGACAGTTATCATTCTACCTCGTACCCAGGCTAGCATGGGATCTCTGATTTTCGCCATCCCAAATCTAGCCTTGGTCACAGGCACTTTAGACAACACCCTGAGCTTCTCCTCTGCAGGTTCCTGCGATGGAGCAACCGCAACAGGCCTTCCCGCCTGTTCAGACACAGCATTTTCCTATAGTCACTCTTTTTGAGACATTTTTACGCTGCAGCGCTTTATCACTCACCGGCCCGGCAGGTAGCAGCTGCCGCCCGGCTCACTGTCACTGGGTCTGCCACAAAATAATCAACCGGAACAGTCTTACCGATTGTCGTCACTGACTCGGCACGGTCATCACCCGTCTCCTCAATGCAGTAGTAGCCATGGGAGACGCCTTGGACTGTCTCCTGTCTTTTCCCGGACGGACATTCCAGCCGCACCCTTTAAGATTCTGTGCACAGTCGCAGGAAAATAGGCACTCCTGAGAACGCACCACTCTCCAGCTCTTTGTCTTCCCGGCGGTTGCCCTTAGCAGCGGCATGCATATTCTCCTCCAACACTGCACTCAGAGCCGCCACTCCAAGTGCCGCACTCGGCTTTCTCACCAACCGATCAGTCTCCAGCACCAGCTGCTCCATTACACCCTCAGTGGCCTTGGTTTTCCGCCAAACCGGGCCACTTCTCACCTCTGGTATCACCATTGGTACAAGCAGCTTCCGCCACACGTGCTGAAGTAGTAGCTGGTTGGTCTCCTGGTGCTGCAAGTTAGCCTCCACAAGGGCTTTTACAACCGCCTCCATTGTGTCAGGAAAAAAACAGTCCACAATCGCATGAGCGGCACTTGCTTCACTAGACAAACAGGCTTCCGGCCCTTTAAATCACTGCATAGCAAAACAGCAATTCCTTGGCAACTTTCACAGCACCTGCTCTTCTCAGTCAGGTCGTTGCCCCTAGCAACACTTTGCCTTTTCCAGCAGGGACGACTTGCCCGCATCCGACACCAAATGTGGGGGTTTAGCTCTGGTCTCGAGGATCGTTCACATACAGACTGTTGTCCACTGCAGCTTTAGGGGCCAAACATCGCTTTATTGTCTCAGCATCAACATAAATAAATGAAATGCAAAACAAACACCTGCCCGGCTGGGCTCTAACTAACACAGTGTGTCCCTGACTCACCTACAACACTGTTCACACACACCGCACCCGTGCGGCTTTTCCAGGCAGCCTGTTCGGTTTCACAGGGGTCTGAGCCCTCCAGCTTGGCTCCAGCCGTGGGTCCCAAACAACAGCCCTCAGCTCCCAGCACTATTAGCAGCTCCAGGAAAATCACCCCCAGCTGCTAAGGAGGCTGCCTCTTTAAAGGGCCGGATAAAGTCCGGACTGGACCGTGGGGAGTAGGCACCCACCCAGCTCTTTGCCTACTCCCAGTAAGAGCCGGCCCGGATTGGCTTTGCAGCCAAACTAACTAACAGAGTCTGACAGCACTAGCTGCTGCAGACAACAAAATCCGGCTCTCACCCCACCGAGGCCAGCAACCTCGGTGACACGTACCTGCCATCGCTCTCTCCTATCAGCCATGAGGCCTGTCACTGCCTCACAATACCCATACTGTGTGTGAGAAATATTGCTGTAAACGACAACTTTTTAAAATTTTTTATACAAAGTTGTCAGTTTACAGAGATATTTCTCTCACCCAACATGGGTATATGTAATAATACACCCCAAAACACATTGCCCTACTTCTCCTGAGTACGGCGATACCCCATGTGTGGCACTTTTTTGCAGCCAAGATGCGCAAAGGGGCCCAAATTCCCATGAGTACCTTTTAGGAGGGCATTTTTACGCATTTTTCTTCTCATGCTTTAGGGCCCCTAAAATGCCAGGGCAGCATAAATACCCCACAAGTGACCCCATTTTGGAAGGAAGACAGCCCAAGGTATTCCATGAGGGGCATGGCGAGTTCATAGAAAAAAAATTTTTTGGCACAAGTTAGTAGAAATTGATTTTTTATTGTTTTTTCTCACAAAGCCTCCCTTTCAGCTAACTTTTGACAAAAAGTTTAATTTTTCATAGACTCACTATGCCCCTCAGCGAATACCTTGGGGTGTCTTCTTTCCAAAATGGGGTCACATGTGGGGTATTTATACTGCCCTGGCATTTTAGGGGCCCTAAAGCGTGAGAAAAAATATGCGTAAAAATGCAGGTAGCTAACTAACTGGCGGTGATAAGGGACCCTTATGCCCCATTCACACGTCCGCAATTCTGTTTGAGGAACGGAATTGCGGACCCATTCATTTCTATGGGGACAGACTTTGTCCCGCTCGGATCCGGAATTACGGATCCGAGCTTCCGGGTCTGCACTTCCGTTCCGCAAAAATATAGAACATGTCCTATTCTTGTCCGCAATTTCTATATAGTTCTGGCAATGTGCGGATCTGCAAAATGCAGAAAGCACATTGCCGGTGTCCGTGTTTTGAGGATCTGTGGATCCGCGGATCAGATCCGCGGATCCACGGATCCGCAAAACACATATGGACGTCTGAATGGAGCCTTACAAGGGGTTTGATCAATGACAGGGGGTGATCAGGGGTCTAGATTGGGTGATCAAGGGGTTAGTGGTGAGGGGTGGGGGGTTAGTGTAGTGTTTGGTGCAACTTTACATAGTTACCTGGTCCTCTGGTGGTCGATCCCAGCAAATGGGACCACCAGAGGACCAGGTAGCAGGTATATCAGGCGCTGTTCACAAAACAGCGTCTGATATATCTGTTTGATGCGATTTATATCGCATCTACAGCCTGCCAGCGATTGATCATCGCTGGCAGGCTGTAGTCCAACTCTTGAGACGCGCGACGCTGTGAACGCGCGCGCGTTCACAGGAAGTCTCGCGTCTCGCGAGATGACGCGCCAACGCGTCCGATCAGAAGAACAGGACCGCCCGCAGGACGCAATCCTGCGTACGGCGGTCCTGAAGCAGTTAAGGATGTGACGGGGAAAACCTAAGCCAGTCATCCATCCACAGACAGCTGTTTCGGGGTGTTGCCCCTCATCAGTGCGGAGGAGGATTCTGGCTAACCGGGAGCAATGCCTTGGAGACTACTCAAACACAACAATAGCTGATCTCAGGGAGACCAGCTACAAAAAACACTGCGGAGCCTCATTTAAGAGTCTCAACACAGCAATCCGAAGTGCAAAGCTCCCTGGGAAACAGTAATATGCAAAATAAATGTGGAGCCCCAGTTATGGGTCTACAACACAATGAAAGCCGGATATCCCTCAAAGGAGAGGAAAACCGAGCAAAGGGGTGTCTCCATTACAGAGATCACCAAATCCACCATTTTAAGTGGCCCATATGTTAAGATCCCGCTTTTTTACAAGCTTTAAGGATGTGACGGGGAAAACCTAAGCCAGTCATCCATCCACAGACAGCTGTTTCGGGGTGTTGCCCCCTCATCAGTGTGGAGTAGGATTCTGGCTAACCGGGAGCAATGCCTTGGAGACTACTCAAACACAACAATAGCTGATCTCAGGGAGACCAGCTACAAAAAACACAGCGGAGCCTCTGTCCCCATCTCAGTCCTGGGTAAGGGCCCTACTACACTTACAGATTCTACAGACGATTGTCAGGAGGAAAGCATTCCCTCCCGGCAATTGCCTGCTCGCTAGCGGAGGAGATAGCTGCTATTACATGCAGCGATCTCCTCCTCAATATGGGGACGAGCGATCACTAATGCCATAGCTCTTCCCGATACTGAAGCACTGTTTGCCCGCAGCAGAGTGCTGATTACACTGCACGATCGGCTGCCGCAAACAGTTATTTTTAAACATGTTGAAAGCCTTCTATTACCCAATGAACGAACGTTTGCTCATTCATTGGGTAATCGGCGGCAGTGTTACACTGCCAGATCATCGCTAATGAGCGTTCATATGAATGCTTGTTAGCAATGATCTTAGCGATTATCTGTAGGTGTAATAGGACCTTAAAGGGGTTGTCCCATCTCAGACAATGGGAGCATATTGCAAGGATATGCCTACATTGTCTGATAGGTGCGGGTCCCACCACTAGGACCCACAGCTATATCGAGAACGGAGCCCCGAAAGTGAAGGAGGGCACACTGTGCATGCGGGAACGGAGCGGGGAGAGCTGTGTCTGGAGGACCCGAGATTACCCGGGATCTGTCCACCACCAAGTGCTGCTCCCCGCCTCTCCCAAAGAAGTGAATGGGAGCGCACCGCGCATTCCCGGCCCATGCTCCCATTCATTTTCTATGGGGCCAGCGAATATAGCCGAGCGCTGGCTCGGCTATTTCCGTCGTCCCCATAGAAATGAATGGGAGCATGGGCCCAAAAATCCAATTTAGCAGATTGACTCCACAGCTTTGGTCAATGTCTGTCACTGTGGCACAAGTCATGAATAGGCACCAATAAGCAGCAAGAAATGGTGCTGCCATAAATGCTCCATCAGACTCCTTGTGCATGAATATGGCATGTGATGGAGAATGCAACATTTTTTCTGATTTATTTGCACAAAATCTGACAGTAAAAAACTAACTAACTATAGCTTAAAGGGTCCATTCACACTTCCGAAACTGTTTAACAGTCTGCAAAACACAGACACCGGCCATGTGATAGAAATGCCTATTCATGTCCTTGGCTAAGAATAGGACCTGCTCAATCTTTTTTGCGGGGCCACGGAACGGAACTACAGATGTGGACAGCACACGGTGTGCTGTCCGCATCTTTTGCGGCCCCATTGAAATGAATGGGTCTGCACCCATTCCACAAAATTGCGGAACGGATGCCGAGCCATTCATACAGACGCGTGAATGGACCTTTAATGTCTGTACGATAGAGATCTTGAATGGATGAAGGATGGAAGGTATATTTCAAATATCCAAATTACAATGAAGACTTATGCAACATAAATTACTGAACTTAGATACAATGAATTTTCTGAAATAAAACTTGGTGGCCAGTACAATGTGTAATAATAAAAATATGGACGTTTCTCAGGGACAAACAATGCCAGAAGTTTTCTGAGACTATTTGTTTTCTGAGTAATTGCTACAGTCCATTGCCTCTGTTTATACCTCTCTGAAGGTTTGTGTATTGGCAGCGCAGTAGATCTCCGTGGATGCTGTGCATTGGATCATTTTCCTGTTTCTTTGTTAAAAAAATGTCATTTCATAGCTGGAACATTAACAGTCCTGAGTATGGGAAGCCTCTTTCTAGCCATATTCTAAGGGTGTATTCACACACTGCAGATTTCACCAGAATGGGAACTTTCATAAACATGCAGCGGAAACAGTCACATTCGGATGTATGGAAGGGATTTTTCTGACGTGGGAATTTCTGTAAGGGCATGGGTAAAGGTTTGTCTCAGTGAGAATAACCCTTTAACCCCTTAATATCTGATTATATGTACAGTATGTAATATTTGCGGAAGGGTTGACTCAGTGGCAGGTGCCAGCTGTATAATATAGCTAACTAACCATGGGTGGGCTAAGTACATTACCCTGGTAACCTAAACCGTCTGCCAGTGTTAAGCACTGTTGCCCACACATGACTATGAGTGTACATAATACATAAAAAATACATGCTTTAACAATAAATCACATTTCACTCAATAGAAACAAGTTAATTCTTTTTACAGTACTTAACTCTTTTGCAGTTGTACACCAGAAGAAAGTTTCCAATATACTTGATGTCCCCATGTCATCATGCTAGGAGGGTGACGTAATCAGTGGATGTGTCCTGGGTGTTTCCCCAGCACATGTACTGTATGTCATGTAACACTGTTGCTAATTACATGACAGTGGGGGGTCACATTACTGACGCCATGTTTAGTCCTATTCAGTTAGCTTATAGATGCGTTAGACAGGACTAATCAAATGGCTATACCATTATACTGTGGAGACTGGGGTCAGCGGCATCCATAGACGAAAGATATGTGATAAGAATTTTAAATGTAAACAAAAAGAAAGAATTAAAAATAAAATAATAACTAGAATATCCCTTTAACATGGGTAAGTTTTAGTATAAGGGTTACAGAGCAGCGGTCATGTCCTTCCACATAGACTTTGGTTGCTTTTGCTAAGTCCAGTACATTTTATATTCCATTTGTAATCTTTTACTTTCCTATTTGGCTTTCAAGTGGTGAACAATGACACATGTTGTTCTTTTCTGAAGCCATCATTTTGATTTCTGTAGACTATTGTCATCAATGCTCCTTGTCCGTCACCATATCAAAGTTATTGCATCTGACACAATCCTTGTGAGGTGCTGCTTATGCCTCAGATTGACTCTTTGATTGTGCACTTGTAAAACACTCCAGGCCTATTGTGCCCTGCTGTCAGAGAAGCCATTACTGGACAGAGATGAGTACGCAGTGATATTTCAGAAGAACACAAAGTTCCATTATAATGTAATGGCCAGTTTCAGGAAATAAAGGGGCACATTTATTAAGACAGCTCTTTTAGACGCCGGTCTTAATAAATCCCCATAGCTGGCAGTGGATCGTCGAAGTTATGAAGAGGCACCGGCATATAGAATGAAACAGGCATAAAGAATGGTAAATGAGATGGGCCTGCCTGCCCGTCCCCGTTACCCGCCCACACCACGCCCATTTTTTTAGACTTGGCCTGAGCGGGGAGAAGCGCCAGACTGTGGCACAACTAACTCTTGCGCCGCATTATGCACCTGAAATATGCCTAATTTAGGCATATTTCAGCTTGATAAATGACCCCAAAGTTTATCCATTGTAACATGAGTTATGTAACAGGAAGAGAAGCGCACACATAAGGTCAGGAGTCTCAGGACCTGAACAGAAGAGATAGCTGCCTAAGCGGAGTGCATTGGTGGCAAAGACCATACCACTATGTCTAATGAATGGCATTAACATGAGACAGTGAGTGCTGGCTGTAATGCGCTGTCATGGATTGCAATAGCTGGGATTGGGGTTGACTCTGAATCCAGTTGTCACTTAATCCAGGACGTTTCGCTAAAATATATGTGAGGCCTCCAAGCCATATTAACACATCATGGGGCAGCAATGAGCTAACAGAGGAAGTCCTCTCATTCTGTCATATTCCTAAGATCTGTGGTCTATGGGATTTAAAGGGTGAAATGGACTGGATTCAGAGATCAGGCTAATCCCAGCCATTGGAATTGATGACAGCATAGATTACAGCTAGCATTCAGTGGCCTATGCCATGCCATTCACCATTCTATTAATGGTTTTTGTGGTTACAGCATCACAGTTAGGACTTGATGGTATGGCTATTTACAGTAAGGCGTTAATAAGCAACATACTCAGATCAGCGTACTGTTACTAGAGGGGAACAATAGTGTTTATTAAAGGGGTATTCCCATCTCAGACATTGATGGCATATAGCTAGGAGCCTATCCCCTGAACAGGCCCCCCGAAGTGAAGGGAGAGCAGCCGAGCATACATGGTCACCCTCTGTTTACAGTGGTACAGTATATGCAACAGGAATGAGTGAACTTCTTGAAATTCATTTGGTGTCTGATTTATTGAATTTTTAAAATAATTTGATTTGTGGCTCAATCATTTCTACACAAATTAAATGTGCTCTAATTGGTCTAAAAATTGGTATATGATACTCTGGGGTCTCCTAGGACTCACTTTATGCTGACATTATTTGCTATTGCTGTTATTATGTTCAAGAGCTTAAAGGTGGAAGGGAGCAAAAATTAGTAAAGAGAAAAAGAAAAGAAAGAACAACACAATGGCAGCAACAGCAAATAATTTCAGAGTAACACTTACATATATAGCTATGGGTAAATGCATGGTTGACGGTAATAACAACCACCATGCTTAAAAACACATTGCGCTGTCACATTTGTTATGCTTTTTTTAGAGACCTTCTAAAAATTTTTCCTTATTGGGGGCAAATGGTGTTTAAATAAACATGGTGATATCGGGAAAAAACAGTGGCTTGTTGGGAACAAGCATCCAAAAATTATACCTTAACAGTGGCAGATGTTTTTAATGTCATAAAAAACAGTAGCTCGTTCTGCAGAAGTGTCCAAAAATTATGCATTAATGGGGGAAGAATGCCTACCCATGTTTATACACACATAAGTTTTTTTTAGGCGGCATCACCAATTCCCGAGATGACCACAATAGAAACAGATCTGGCCCTGACAGTTCTTTTGGAGTTTTTGGTCACACATTGTCACCACCATTCTCCTCTGATGTCTCCTCCTCAACACTCCACTAGAGATGGCCCGAACTATCCGCCGGCGAACAGTTCCCGGTGAACATAGCTTGTTCGCGTTCGCCTCAACGGGCGAACACATGTGATGTTCGGTCCGCCCCCTATACATCATCATTGAGCAAACTTTGACCCTGTACCTCACAGTCAGCAGACACATTCCAGCCAATCAGCAGCATACCCTCCCTCCCAGACCCTCCCACCTCCTGCACAGCATCCATTTTAGATTCATTCTGAAGCCCTTTTTAGGGCTGCAACATTAGTCTGCTTTTTTTTTTCTCCATATACATATTGCAGTTGCCTGGCCTGCCTGTGTATGAGTAGCTGAAGGCCCACAGACTGTAGTGTGCCCACTGCCAGTGCCCACCCCTGTCATCCCATGTGGCACAGGACTTTGCATCAAAAAAAGGCATTTAATTTTTACACTTTAATCTAAGGTTAGTTGCCTGCCAGTGTGTGTCAGGCTGACTTCCACTGACTGTAGTGTGCCCACTGCCAGTGCCCACCACTCATACCGGCTGGCACAGGACTTTGCATAAAAAAGGCATTTAATTTTTACACTTTAGTGTAATTTCAGTTGCTTGCCTGCTGCTAGTGTGTGTCAGGCCAACTTCCACTGACTGTAGTGTGCCCACTGCCAGTGCCCACCCCTATCATCCCGTGTGGCACAGGACTTTGCATCAAAAAAAGGCATTTAATTTTTACACTTTAGTGTAATTTCAGTTGCTTGCCTGCTGCTAGTGTGTGTCAGGCCGACTTCCACTGACTGTAGTGTGCCCACTGCCAGTGCCCACCCCTGTCATCCTGTGTGGCACAGGACTTTGCATCAAAAAAAGGCATTTTATTTTTACACTTTAGTGTAATTTCAGTTGCTTGCCTGCTGCTAGTGTGTGTCAGGCCTACTTCCACTGACTGTAGTGTGCCAACTGCCAGTGCCCACCCCTGTCATCCCGTGTGGCAAAGGACTTTGCATCAAAAAAAGGCATTTAATTTTTACACTTTAGTGTAATTTCAGTTGCTTGCCTGCTGCCAGTGTGTGTCAGGCCGACTTCCACTGACTGTAGTGTGCCCACTGCCAGTGCCCACCCCTGTCATCCCGTGTGGCACAGTACTTTGCATCAAAAAAAGGCATTTAATTTTTACACTTTAGTGTAATTTCAGTTGCTTGCCTGCTGCTAGTGTGTGTCAGGCCGACTTCCACTGACTGTAGTGTGCCCACTGCCAGTGCCAACCACTGATACTGGGTGGCACAGTAGCTTGCCGATAAATAAGGCATTTAATTTTTAGACAGTAGTCTAAATTCAGTTGCTTGCCTGCTGCCAGTGTGTGTCAGGCCCGCTTCCACTGACTGTAGTGTGCCCACTGCCAGTGCCAACCTTTGATACCGGGTGGCACAGTAGCTTGCCGATAAATAAGGCATTTAATTTTTAGACAGTAGTCTAAATTCAGTTGCTTGCCTGCTGCCAGTGTGTGTCAGGCCCACTTCCACTGACTGTAGTGTGCCCACTGCCAGTGCCAACCACTGATACCGGGTGGCACAGTAGCTTGCTGATAAATAAGGCATTTCATTTTTAGACAGTAGTCTAAATTCAGTTGCTTGCCTGCTGCCAGTGTGTGTCAGGCCCACTTCCACAGACTGTAGTGTGCCCACTGCCAGTGCCAACCACTGATACCGGGTGGCACAGTAGCTTGCCGATAAATAAGGCATTTAATTTTTAGACAGTAGTCTAATTTCAGTTGCTTGCCTGCTGCCAGTGTTTGTCAGGCCCACTTCCACAGACTGTATTGTGCCCACTGCCAGTGCCAACCACTGATACCGGGCGGCACAGTAGCTTGCCGATAAATAAGGCATTTAAATTTTACACAGTCTAATTTCAGTTGCTTGCCTGCTGCCATTGTGTGTCAGGCCCACTTCCACAGACTGTAGTGTGCCCACTGCCAGTGCCAACCACTGATACCGGGTGGCACAGTAGCTTGCCGATAAATAAGGCATTTAATTTTTAGACAGTAGTCTAAATTCAGTTGCTTGCCTGCTGCCAGTGTGTGTCAGGCCCACTTCCACAGACTGTAGTGTGCCCACTGCCAGTGCCAACCACTGATACCGGGTGGCACAGTAGCTTGCCGATAAATAAGGCATTTAATTTTTAGACAGTAGTCTAATTTCAGTTGCTTGCCTGCTGCCAGTGTGTGTCAGGCCCACTTCCACAGACTGTAGTGTGCCCACTGCCAGTGCCAACCACTTATACCGGGTGGCACAGTAGCTTGCCGATAAATAAGGCATTTAATTTTTAGACAGTAGTCTAAATTCAGTTTCTTGCCTGCTGCCAGTGTGTGTCAGGCCCGCTTCCACTGACTGTAGTGTGCCCACTGCCAGTGCCAACCATTGATACCGGGTGGCACAGTAGCTTGCCGATAAATAAGGCATTTAATTTTTAGACAGTAGTCTAAATTCAGTTGCTTGCCTGCTGCCAGTGTGTGTCAGGCCCACTTCCACTGACTGTAGTTTGCCCACTGCCAGTGCCCACCACTGATACCGGGTGGCACAGTACCTAGCACGCATAGTACTACTTATCTAAAAAAAAATGACAGGCAGAGGCAGGCCACCCCACAGGGGCCGTCGTGGTCGTGGTGCTGTGATTTCCACTGTCCCTGGAATAATGCCCAGTGTTCAGAGGCCACGTACCCTGAACCCGAAAAATTCTGAGGACATATTTGACTGGCTTAGATAGGACACCCAATCTTCAACAGCTTCCGCTAAGAACCTTGAAGCACCATCCTCCTCCAGCTCAGCTTCGGTCACCTGCTCTCAAGTTACCACGCACCCGCCCGCCGCCACCACCACCACTACCACCACAGCCACCACAGCCGCTTCACTTGATCCGTCAGAGGAGTTATTTACACATCAGTTGGATGCAATTAGTGATGCGCAACCATTATTGCCAGATGATGTAGATTACGGGGATATGTCTCAGTCAGGCAGGATTACACACATGGACGTACATTCTGATGATGATGATGATGATGTTGTACCCGCTGCTGCTTCCTTTGCTGAGGTGTCAGATACAAGTGAAGCGGTTGATGATGACGATGTGTCCACGGATGCCACGTGGGTGCCTGCTCGAAGAGAAGAAGAGGGGGAAAGTTCAGAAGGGGAGACAGAGAGAAAGAGGAGACGAGTTGGAAGCAGGGGGAGGTCGTCGCAAGGAGTTAGTGGCACAGTCAGACAGCATGTATCGGCACCTAGGGTCAGCCAGACAGCACGCCAGTCAACGCATGCTGTTGCCACCACCAGAATGCCGTCATTGCAAAGCTCAGCAGTGTGGCATTTTTTTGTGTGTGTCTGCCTCTGATAACACCAATGCCATTTGCAACCTGTGCCAAAAGAAACTGAGTCGTGGGAAGTCCAACACCCACCTCGGTACAACTGCTTTGCGAAGGCACATGATCTCACATCACAAACGCCTATGGGATCAACACATGAGTACAAGCAGCACACAAACTCAAAGCCACCATGCTCCTCCTGGTCCAGCATCTTCAGCCACGTCAACCACTGCTGTCCTCCCTGACCCCTCTCAACCACCCGCCACTCCATCTCTCACCTTCAGCAGTTCCTGCTCATCTGCCCACAGTCAGGTCTTTCAAGGACATGTTTGAGCGTAAAAAGCCAATGTCACAGAATCACCCCCTTGCCCGGCGACTGACAGCTTGCTTGACGGAACTCTTAGCCCGCCAGCTTTTACCATACCAGCTGGTAGAGTCTGAGGCCTTCAAAAAATCTGTCGCTATTGGGACACCACAGTGGAAGGTACCCGGACGAAATTTTTTTTCAAAAAAGGCAATCCCAAACCTCTACCATGTCATTGAAAAGGAAGTCATGGCATCTCTGGCATACAGTGTTGGGGCAAGGGTCCATCTGACCACTGATACCTGGTCTGCAAAGCACAGTCAGGGCAGGTATATCACGTATACTGCGCATTGGGTCAACCTGCTGACGGCTGACAAGCATGGAATGCGTGGCTCCGCAGCGGAGCTGGTGACACCACCACGACTTGCAGGCAGACCTACTGCCACCTCCTCTACTCCTACTCCATCCTCTTCGATATCCTCCTCGGCTGAGTCCTCTTCTGCTGCGGTGTCTGGCTGCACATCAACTGAATCCCCTCAGCTCCCCAGGGGTTATTCCACATCCCGGATACGACAGTGTCACGCTGTCTTGGGGTTGACTTGCCTGAAAGCAGAGAGCCACACAGGACCAGCACTCCTGTCCGCCCTGAACGCACAGGTGGATCAGTGGCTGACCCAGCACCAACTGGAGATCGGCAAAGTGGTGTGTGACAATGGAAGCAATCTGTTGGCGGCATTAAATTTGGGCAAGTTGTCACATGTGCTGTGCATGGCACATGTGTTGAATCTCATCGTACAACGTTTTGTGTCTAAGTACCCAGGCTTACAGGACGTCCTCAAGCAGGCCAGGAAGGTGTGTGGCCATTTCAGGCGTTCCTACACGGCCATGGCGCACTTTTCCGATATTCAGCGGCGAAACAACATGCCAGTGAGGAGCTTGATATGCAACAGCCCGACACGTTGGAATTCAACACTCCTAATGTTCGACCGCCTGCTCCAACAAGAAAAAGCCGTCAACGAGTATTTGTATGACCGGGGTGCTAGGACAGCCTCTGCGGAGCTGGGAATCTTTTTGCCACGTTACTGGACATCTCTGGTTCTGTGTTTGTTCTGAATTCTTGCCACATCCACATAAATTTCATCTTATGTAGGATGTCCATTGTGGTACTTGTAGTCCGTTGCTGGCATCATCCATTGTATGCATTTTTTGCTGGTGATTGCCATTAGCAACGGACTACAAGTGCAGGATGTGCTCCCCTATAGAAATGCACAACTGCATATGGGTATGAGCGCATCCTGCTTTCTTATCACCACATTTTTTGATGGTTTATATATATATATATGTACGGAGGTGTATAAACTCCAATTTAAATGTGCCTGTTTCTCATCTTCAGGTCACATTTGGGTGCACCTGCTAGGCTTTGGGCTATATCAGTCAGTCTTGGGTAGGGCTCATAGACACCTCCCACCTCCCATTGCAAGCATGGCTACATGCTGGAGGTAACAGAGGAGATGTTTGTGAGTCGTCCTAATGCTCCTGTAATTGCCCACTGGCCCCTGATATCGCCCATATGGCGCAGGTAGGTGAGTGTTAGGGCCCTTAGGCTACTTGAGAGACCTTGACGCTGGTGCCCGAGGCTTAAGACATGTCCTCCTAGTAGGATATGTCGAACTAACCTCTCAATTTTTAACATCAGTGTGAGGGTTTAGTGTGACGGCAGTGTGCACCTATCTCTGGTTCTGTGTTTGTTCTGAATTCTTGCCACATCCACATAAATTTCATCTTATGTAGGATGTCCATTGTGGTACTTGTAGTCCGTTGCTGGCATCATCCATTGTATGCATTTTTTGCTGGTGATTGCCATTAGCAACGGACTACAAGTGCAGGATGTGCTCCCCTATAGAAATGCACAACTGCATATGGGTATGAGCGCATCCTGCTTTCTTATCACCACATTTTTTGAACGTTACTGGACACTCACGCGCAATGCCTGTAGGCTCATGCGTCCTTTTGAGGAGGTGACAAACCTAGTCAGTCGCACCGAAGGCACCATCAGCGACCTCATTTCATTTGTTTTCTTCCTGGAGCGTGCCCTGAGAAGAGTTCTGGATCAGGCTGTAGATGAGCGTGAAGAGGAAGAGGAAGAGTTGTGGTCACCATCACCACCAGAAACAGCCTTGTCATCATCGCTTGCCAGACCTGCAGCAACGCTGGAAGAGGAGTATGTGGAAGAGGAGTCAGAGGAGGAATGTGGCGGCTCTGAGGAGGAGGAAGACCAACCACAGCAGGCACCCCAGGGTGCTCGTTGTTGTCACCTATCTGGGACCCATGGTGTTGTACGTGGCTGGGTGGAAGAACAGACCGTCAATGACATCAGTGAGGACGAGGAACGGGAAATGAGTAGCTCTGCATCCAACCTTGTTCAAATGGGGTCTTTCATGCTGTCATGTCTGTTGAGGGACCCACGTATAAAAAGGATGAAGGAGAACGATCTGTACTGGGTGGCCACGCTACTAGACCCCCGGTAGAGGCAGAAAGCAGAAAGCAGAAATTACCGAAAGTCGGAAAGGATGCAGCAGTTCAAAACCAAACTAAAAAATATGCTTTACACAGCTTATAAGGGGGATGTCACAGCACAACGGGAATCTAACAGGGGAAGAGGTGAGTGTAATCCTCCTCCCACCACGGCGGAAAGGACTGGACGATTTACAGATGTGTTGTTGATGGAGGACATGCAGAGCATTTTCAGTCCTACTCATCGCCACAGCCCTTCGGGATCCAGTCTTAGAGAACGACTCGACCGACAGGTAGCAGACTACCTCGCCTTAACAGCAGATATCGACACTCTGAGGAGCAATGAACCCCTTCACTACTGGGTGTGCAGGCTTGACCTGTGGCCTGAGCTATCCCAGTTTGCGCTAGAACTTCTGGCCTGCCCAGCTTCAAGTGTCCTGTCAGAAAGGACCTTCAGTGCAGCAGGAGGCATTGTCACTGACAAAAGAAGTCGCCTCGGTCAAAAAAGTGTTGATTACCTCACCTTCTTAAAGATGAATGAGGCATGGATCCCGAAGGGACTGACAGTGGGGGATACGTTTGACTAACAAAAGGCCTAATTACATGCCTTGGCCTCAAAATGGTCCCAACGCTGCTGTATTCAATGTCTGCATACCGGATGACTTTCGTGAATTCTCCACCACCAACTAGGGTTCAAGCCTCAATGTTTAAGTCAATTTTCTGCCTGGAAAATATAAATTTTTCCGGCCACTGCTACAATAGCGGCTGCAACAATGCCATTATTTTTCTGGCATGTGTACATGCCTAATTTTTCTATCCTATGGTGCAGCACTGTGGCTGCAAAAACAAACCAAAAAAAAAGGCACATAGAAGTGTCAATTCCCCTTCGTGATCGTTACCTTGTTGTGGTGAAGGGGCTTGCGTATCACAATGAAGCAATCATCACCTCTATGAGTGTGGTGGCAATGTTGCCACACCCCAGATGATAAGGCCGTTGCTTAATTATGGTCAGACCAAAAGCGATCGGACGGCTGGATAATATTTCATAGAAAAAACATTAATTTACCTTTTTATATGTTGTATGGGTTTTTAATACATAAAATAAAAAATCATAATAAAGTCTCTTAATAGTTTATTAGAAATAATGCAGACAATTAAAAAAATCCCCATCAATTCCAATACAAAGCAAGTACAGAGCTCAGAACTAAATTATTTCATGATGTCGTAATGGTTCGCTAATTCGACAATGGTTAATCAATTCGACCGGATAGGGTACGTAACAGGGATTAAACTGATAGTAATAGTACTAGTTAAGACACCACTCATATAGGGTGTCACAGCACATTGCTCTGTGCACGCGCAGTGCCCCAATTTGGGAGTAAGAGGACCGACCAAGCTGCTTTTTCCATCTCCCGGTTCCTCAAATCAATTCAGTTTGGTGTATGAGAGTTTGGTCTGTCACTGTGAAGGCAGTCGAAGGTACCCGGCCTAAATTTTTTTTCACAAAAGGCAATCCCTGATATGGGACTTAACAGGGATTAAACTGATGAGAATAGTACTACAGAAAATACCACTCATATCGGGTATGACAGTAAATTGCACGGCGCAGACGCAGTGACCGTGGATTAAAACAGAGTGGAGGGAGCCAGCGTTTTTTTTAACCATCTCCCCGTTCGAAAAATCTATTCAATAAATGGCCCCCAGATTGGGGACATTAGAGGGATTAAACTGATGAGAATATTACTACAGAAAATACCACTCATATCGGGTGTGACAGTAAATTGCACGGCGCAGATGCAGTCACCAGATTGGGGACGTTAGAGGGATTAAACTGATGAGAATAGTACTACAGAAAATACCACTCATATCGGGTGTGACAGTAAATTGCACGGCGCAGACGCAGCGACCGTGGATAAAAACAAAGGGGAGGGAGCCAGAGTTTTTTTTAACCATCTCCCCGTTCGAAAAATCAATTCAATTCACCTTTTCGGGACCCTTGGTGTTGTACGTGGCTGGGTGGAGGAAGAAACCTTCAATGACATCACCGGGACGTGGCTAGCTTGGTATCCAACCTTGTGCAAATTGGGAGTTTGCGGTTGTGCAAATGAACTGTTTGCGGTGCATTAAAAGGGGAAGGCATGCCACAGTCCAGGTGTTAGACCCCTTGAAACAACTTTCCCATCACTATTGTGGCCAGAAAGAGTCCCTGTGGGTTTTAAAATTCGCCTGCCAATTGAAGTCTATGGCGGTTCGCCCATTCGCCTGTTCGCGAACATTTGCGGAAGTTCGCGTTCGCTGTTTGCGAACGCAAAATTTTATGTTCGCGACATCACTACACTCCACTCCAGCTCCCAGGTCCTGTCCAGCATGCCCTCATCGTTGTAGTCCTCACCCATCAACACAGCTATGCATGGGGTCCCCCGCCTTTGACTGAACCTCCTCCACATGGCCAGGGCCGTCTTTAACGCAGGGCAAAAGGGGCAGCTTCCCCGGGCCCAGTTGCTCCCAGGGGGCCCAAGGCAGCTGCCTCTTGAGCCCCGCTGGCCACTGCCAATGGCGGATTAATGGGGGCGTTTGGGTCGGCAGCCCCAGGCCCAAAGTCTTTAAGGGGCCCATAACACCCAGCACTCATTAACACCCATAACACCCAGCACTCATTAACACCCATAACACCCAGCACTACATGTAAATGAATGCAGCACTGCTGCTGCGCTAACAGTTGGCCAGAAGGAGCGAGGGATTGGAGAGTGATGAGGGACTCAACGGCTGCTACACTTCTTCCCAGGGCCGCTGTAACCATGGGGTGAATCCTTTGCGATGACTCGGAGCTCTTTTATTCCTGTCTGTTTCAGACAGGAATAGAAGAGCAGGCATGACATGTCTGCTCCTGAGTGAAGCAGCGCTCCTCAGAGGCGCAACTTGCCTTGTGTGCTCTGTTCCGGTTGGTGTCAGGTCTAGGCTCCTGGCACTGCCTCCTTGCCAATATCCCCACTGCTTCCAGTTACCCCATACCAGGTCTAGACTGGTCATATGGAGTCTGCTGTCCCTAGAGCACTGGCTCCGCCCCCTGTCTTCACCTGCCGGCAGAAGCTCCTGTGATCTGTCTCCTGTTGAAGCCTGCAGCCCAGCAGCTACATCTCACAGTGAACTGGTGAGTGCACCATCCAGACACTGGGGATTACTCACTAGATTTACACTAGGTCGGCACCAGCAAGCCTGTGTAATACCCAGAACAGGCACAGTGTTAGCAGCCGGCTGGTCTGCAGAACATGGGATAGTGTGAGGTGTAATACTCTGCACAGCCTGCAACTGCTGTGGTCGGGGGAGGAGGGGGTGCAGTCACTGAAGCCATTACTCAGGATTCCTGATTGTGTCTTTAAAGTAACACTAGAGGAGGCAGGGGAGGCTTATTCACTTGTTGGTATCTGGGATGAGTGGCAGCTGATAAGAGACACTGGGGTATTTAAAAAAAAAAAAAACTAGTGTAAAGTAGAACTGGTTTAGTTACCCATAGCGACCAATCAGATTCCACCTTTCATTTTCCAGAGGAGCTGTAAAAAATGAAAAGTGGAATCTAATTGGTTGCTATGGGCAACTAGGCCAGTTCTACTTTACACAAGTTTTGATAAATCTCAATGGCTATAGTGTGCACAGTACTACTTCATACACAGGCCAGTGCTCCCCTTATCTATGGAAAGTAGTGCTGTGCATTATGTCACACCTTGTATTTTACTGACCCTAGGCTGGATTAGGTAAAGTAGTAGAAAACAAATCCAGCTCACCCTGCATATCGTGTCTCCGTGCACAGACTGAACCAGGTAAGTCCTCCAGTCAGCAAAATAGAAACGATAGTCCAGCACTTGAAGGGGATATCAGTGCTCCGTCTTTATTGGTAAAATATACACTCACATATAGACCCCACTGCACACTTGCACATCCAAGTTGACGCGTTTCGACCAATTACTGGTCTTAGTCTTAACTCTAAGACCAGGTATGGGTCAAAACGCGTCAACTTGGATGTGCAAGTGTGCAGTTGGGTCTATATGTGAGTGTATATTTTACCAATAAAGACGGAGCACTGATATCCCCTTCAAGTGCTGGACTATCGTTTCTATTTTGCTGACTGGATTAGGTAAACCCTGGTACTGTTTATGAGCAATAAGAGTCTGGTGTAACAGCATGCACTGTAAAACTATGTGAGCAATACTTCTGTAATCCCCTGTAGTACATATATTATCTCTGCTCACCAAGCACAACGCTGTACAGTACATTGTAGAGCGGCTCTACTTGGTGTAACAGCTCAGCACCATGGAGGCACATTACACCTTACCCTAAACAGAATTAATAAAAGACACCAATACATAACCCAGTTTGGCTGAAAAGGCCGCAATGCTTTATTATGAGTTTAACCATAAAAATACCATAACCATTTAATTGGAATAAAATTATTCTCAATAAATAAATAAATTAATTCATAAATTAAGTCCATCCAAGTTAAACCACCATCCACTCAGCATTAGCTGAGTGATTAATCCCACTAATAAAGCATGCGACAATGACGGGAAAGGATTTAGCTAAAGGGGGCGGGCGGGCGCAGGTCCAAATCTTCTCACAACTGGCACCCTCAGGCAGCGCAAGCCACCATATAAAGGCGCCAGTTTCCCGCCGCTGAAGGCCATAACAAATCAGAGAAGAGGATTTCTCCCCAGCAACAACGCCGGCCAATCAGAAGAGATCCAAACTTGAAGAAGCTGGTTTTGTTTAACTTCACAGGTACTGTGACATCCTGAGGTAAAACCTGTAAAGAATAGAAAAAGGGGGGAGAAAGATACACAAGAAAAACCCTAAACTGACCCAACAGAACCCCTAAAAACCTATGGTGTATGTGCCCCCATGTGTCCCCAAGCTAAGCGCTCTGGGGGCCATTACATGGAGGCACATTACACCTACCCTAAACAGAATTAATAAAAGACACCAATACATAACCCAGTTTGGCTGAAAAGGCCGCAATGCTTTATTATGAGTTTAACCATAAAAATACCATAACCATTTAATTGGAATAAAATTATTCTCAATAAATAAATAAATTAATTCATAAATTAAGTCCATCCAAGTTAAACCACCATCCACTCAGCATTAGCTGAGTGATTAATCCCACAAGCCTCGCCTCACTAAGGCGAGGCCCCCACCAGCATTGCAGCCCTTTCTCTATGGCACCTTGTAGACCTAGATTAAAAATATCAATACCTATGTCAGATAGGTGTACATTATCTGATCTAAAAAGACCAACAATCCAGCCTTCTAAGTCGATGTGCCTATAAGAGAACCCACCGATCAAAGGCATAAACTTGTCCAATGCTCTATTAACCCTTTTACGGATTTTCTCGCAAAAGCGTTCTCCTTAAACGACCAAATTAAGCGAGGCACTATCTCCGAGAAAACCAAAACAGTGTCAGGCAACATACACCTCAGAATCGACAAATCCCTTTTCATTTCCCAAATTAACAGGCACGTTTTTACCTTGCCCAAATCATTTCCGCTCACATGTAAAACCAAAACATGAGGACTAGGCCATCTAGTACAAAGTTTCTGAATTTCACCGAACATACCGCTCCAGCACAACCCTCTAATACCATGCCAAAAAACGTGAACAGATGAGCTATCAAAAGATAAATTCTCGGTGTATGATCTCTTCTCAGCTCTCTTCTGAGCCCAGAACACATACGAGTGGCCCACAATGATTACAAATAATCATATGAGCCCCTGAAAAAATAAAGAATATTTTAGTCCTATAAAAGTAAATCTGGTCTCACAAAAAGCCTAGCTCTATTAGAATCCCAACGGCCTATCCTCCTAATTACGGATTCATCTAACCCACACCTAGCCGCCTCAGTAGCAGCACCAATTCTGAACGAGTGAGATGAAATTCTAAATGAACTCAACCCAAGAGCAGACAGACATTTTTTTAAAACTGCCGTAAATTGAAACTTAGTCAAAGGAGAGCCATTCCTATGCACTAACAAAGGTCCAGGGAGATCTGGACGGGATGCAAGCCATTCACTAACCCTTAACACTGGGCAAAGACTAGACCCCACCCATTCGTTTAACCTTATAATTCTACCCCTCCCATATTGATCTGTCTTGGAACGCTTCAATAAAATTTCAACAAAACCCAGTTTAACACAAACATCTTCAACATACAAGCCAGAGGGCACAGAACGGCTAGCGGAAACAAGTTCACTAATCCTTAATGCGGCAAAAAAAGCCAAAATAAAACTAGTCCTAAAGAGTAACACTTCATACGAATCCAGACACACAACCGGCAAAATTTCATACAAACTAAACAACAAATCCACTGAAATAGGCCTCCTGTTATCAATACTAGAAAAAAAATCCTTCCGATAACCTTTCAACATCTGCTTAATAGGGAAATAAGCTGACAGAGGAGCTCTACCAAGCAACTTCAGAAAAAAGGAAACGCCAGCCACAGACCGTGACACTGAAGAAAATGACAAATTTTTTCTAAATAAGTTAGCAATAAAAAGCATACCACAACTCAGGTCATCAATCTCGCCGGATAAAGAGCTGGAAAATAATAACCAATCCCGCCATGCGGCTGAATAAGCAGCCCATGTTCTATTAGCAACAGATTGTTTTATAGTACCCGTAATCAATCCCACAACAGATCCCACAGATGACTCGGACACGGTATTCCTTCCAACTCCGCCTCTGGTGCTAGCTCCCGGAATTTGGTGAACTGAAAACGAGATAAGGAATCTGCTAAACAATTAAATTTACCTGGCACATATCTCGCTTTAACCCAAATATTCAATTTCAAACAGCAAAGCACAAAATGTCTCAATAGCTTGACCACTAAGTCACTTTTTGATGATAACGTATTCACTGCAAAAACCACACCTTTGTTATCCGTACTGAACAAAATCCTTTTATTCTTAAAGTAATTTCCCCACAAAACAATTGCCACAAGAACCGGAAAAAACTCCAAAAGCACAATATTACGTGTAACCTTATTATTAACCCAAGATGGAGGCCACGCTTCAGCCGACCACCTACCCTCCCAATAAGCACCATAGCCACAGCTGCCTGCTGCATCAGTGACTAAACCAAGAGCCTCAGCCTCCACAAAGTCCTCCTGCCAACAGTTAGCCCCATTAAAACTATCCAAAAATTCGGACCAAATCGCCAAATCGTCTTTTAACGCTCTAGTTAACCTAATATGAGAGCGAGGAGATTTAAGACCTCTAGTCGCAAAGTACAAGCGCTTGAAAAACCCTACCCACAGGAATGATCTTACAAGCGAAGTTCAAAGAACCCAAAAGAGACTGCATCTCCCTCAAAGTACATTTCTTTTTCTTACCATTGCCACCAACAATAATTTAATTTTTTACCTTCTCTGACGATAACCGAAACTCCATATTAACCGTGTCAATGACTATTCCCAAAAATTCTAAACAAGTACAGGGAAAAACCGTCTTTTCTTCCGCTACCGGAATACCGAAACGCTCACAAATCTTCAAAAATTTAAACAACAATTCAGAACACAAACTAGAGCTAAAATCGCCAACAAACAAGAAGTCATCTAAATAATGTAACACCCCCATCAGGAACTAAACACTGAACAACCCAATCAATAAAGGAAGAAAAAGCCTCAAAATAAAAACATGATAACGAAAACCCCATAGGCATACATTTGTCAAAATAGTAACAACCCTCAAACTGAAAACCTAAAGAATTGAACCCTGACGGTCTAACTGGCAATAAGCGGAAGGCTGATTTGACATCCGCCTTGGCCAGCAGAGCACCTTTCCCAAAACGTCTAACCAAAGCTAGAGCGTCATCAAAAGATGCATATTCCACAGAAGAAATAGACTTATCCACCTCATCATTCAGGAGCCTTTTTCCGGAAATGAAAGATGATGAATAAGTCTAAATTCACCCGGACTCTTCTTGGGGACTATTCCCAAAGGAGAGATCCGAAAATTCACAAAAGGTGGATCTGCAAATGGGCCAGCAATTCTCCCAAACTCAAGTTCCTTAGACAGTTTGATTCTGACAATTTCCTTATACATATCCACAGATTTCAAATTATCGGACCAGCAGCATCCATCCCCCAGGAATTCCGGAACTGAAAAACCAAACTGGAAACCTTCAAAAATTAAATTAGCCATCGCTTGATCGGGGTACAGCCTTAGCCATGGCAGCATTTCTGAAACCTTCACTGGCGTCGACGCTTTTAACCACTTGTTCTCTGGTGGAAGGATGCTGCTGGGAAGACTGGGAGTTCCTTTTGAAACATCTCAGCATGGGATGAGAGCCACCACAAAAAGAACATTCATGCTTGAAACGACAGTTATTTAACCATTTACAGGACGCCTCGTTAAAGGCGAAGCATACTCCCTTTCTCATCCCAGGCTGAGATTGATTAATTGGTTTAGGCGCAAATGGCTTCTGAGGCAACATCAAGTTTACCCACAAACCAATGTCCTTAACTCCCCACTTCAATGACGGGTGCACCGCTAGTTTTTGCCGAACACCTCATCATACTGATACCATGCCAAGCCGCTAAAATTGCGGTACGCCTCTAAAATGATATCTAAATGCTGAAACAAACCACTACACAGCACCGGATGCTTCTCACCAAGCACAGCGGAATAAATAGCAAATGCCTGAAGCCAATTATTGAATGACCTAGGCACAGAACGCTTTCTATCCTCTTCACTCTTCTCCTCCTTCTTTTCCCGTACCACATGCTTCCCTGGCGGAAGGCAACAGGGACATGATATCCACAAATTCTAATCTCCATATCCTTTCCTTAACACTCATAGGCAAATGATATCCCAAAGGAGAGACTTCACAAACCAAGGCCTCCTTAACACAAACCTCCTTAACACCAATACCTTTCTCCAACATTGGCATACCACTACCTGCAGCGTTGCCAGTAGCAACCTGCTTCCTATTACCAACCCATACGTCAGATGCTGTGTGGGGCGCCTGCCTGCCGGCGACTTCCGCCAGCAGCTTAACTAGCCCAGACAACAGTATGGACTCAGAGACAGACGATACATGGAGACTCTCACCATCCATGGATTCCTCCTGGGAAACGCCAGAGGTTGTCTTCTGTCTTCCATGGGGGCTTGGAGATGACTCAACCTCCAAAGGAGGGAGCCCCTCAACAAGCTGCCCCAAAATCCCACTGGGAGCCGCAGGTCCAACGCTGTTCAAGCCGCTTCTGGCTGTGGTGCCTGCAGGGGATGGTGTACCAGCAGCTCCTTGCTGGAAAAGGCGCTCCTCAGTGACGTCAGCACAACGCTGACTAGGATGCCGGACGCTGTGTGCTGCTGAGTCCTCCAGCCTGGAGGACCGAAGGGGGGCAGCACAGACGCTCTGTGCCGCCGGGTCCTCCAACCTGGAGGACAGAAGGGAAAGGATACGGCCGCTCTGTACTTCTGGGTCCTCCAACCTGGAGGACCGATGCCGCTGACTCCTTCCTGCTGCTGCCGGCGAGGGACTCTCTCTTCTTCCGCGACGGCGGCCGGCTTCAGGAGGAGGAGTATACGCGCTCCTCGTCTTCCTAGCTCTTTTGCGAGGAAGCGCAGACAACTCCTCCTCCACCCGAAGACCGATGGCCGCTTCTTCAGCCGCAATCTCCGGCGCTGCTGGGCTCTCCTCAGCTGACACTCCCCCAGCCGGCGGTGCTTGATTCAGGCAGCTCCGGAGCCATTCTTCACCGCCGGCAGACTCCGCTCTCAAAATCAGCTGCTGCAGAAGATCTTCCATCTCAGCCGCAGTCCAGCGCAGGTCCAAATCTTCTCACAACTGGCACCCTCAGGCAGCACAAGCCACCATATAAAGGCGCCATTTTTCCGCCGCTGAAGGCCATAACAAATCAGAGAAGAGGATTTCTCCCCCAGCAACAACGCCGGCCAATCAGAAGAGATCCAAACTTGAAGAAGCTGGTTTTGTTTAACTTCACAGATACTGTGACATCCTGAGGTAAAACCTGTAAAGAATAGAAAAAGGGGGGGGGGGAGAAAGATACACAAGAAAAACCCTAAACTGACCCAACAGAACCCCTAAAAAACCTATGGTGTATGTGCCCCCATGTGTCCCCCAAGCTAAGCGCTCTGGGGGGCCATTACATTCATTGCAATGGGGCTGAGCTGCACCTAGGCTATGTGACCGATGAATGTGACATTACATGGCCTAGGAAAAACTGCCAGAAGGCTGCAGCGCTACTGTGAGGTGTAGACCCCCACCGATCAAATACTGCTGACCTATCTAGACAATAGGTCATTAGTGATTGCATGCTAGGGTGTGGGAAGGCAGAATCCAGGGGGCCCAAGTAAATTTTTGCCCAGGGTCTGTAACGCACCAAATTGATCAGTTAGGATCTCAACTGCGGAGTCCTTTGACATCCACTCCTGTCACACTACTTGAGTGTTGATGGTGTCTTTTGCGGCTGCTCAGTGTGTACCCCAGGCGGCTCTCTCAGTCTTAGGCGGAGAGTATGGGGTAACAAAATCATGTACCGCGTACTAAAGATAGAGTGTAAAACTAATAGTGAGGAAAGTTCGTTTTAGGAATGAGAGTTCAGATTAAAGTTCATGAATAACAGCTCTAGGCAACGTTCAGGAATCCCAGGCCTGCAGTACTAATAACCACCAGCGCAAGTCCCTTCCTTTCAGTGAGCAGTGTCAGTGAAACAAAATGACAGGCTGTAACTTGCTGTTAGAAGTCATGCAGGGATCCTGCAGAGGTGGAGCCGGATAAGGTAGGTGAGGGTTTCTCCTGGAGGTTCAGAGTTGCAGGTAGTTAGGAGCTTGCGTCCTCGTGGTGAATGGAGCAGGCAGGGTGCGCACTCCATTAGTGGAACACCCTGTGCAGCACCTGGCTCCTATTTATTGACCAAGTGTGGATGGGCGGAGCCACCTTAGACGGCCCAGCGGCCACTGCTTCCAGCCTGGGAGGCAAACAGCGATCGTTGTCATGGTTACACAGGGCATGGATCCAGGCTGGAGCGCAAACCACCGTATCCTTACAGTACCCCCTTAAGGGGACCCTCTCCGGGTACCCCAGTAGGGGAGGGTCGGTCGGGAAATCTCCTGTGGAACAACCTTTGGAGTCTGGGTGCATGGACGTCTCGCACATCTTCCCAAGAGTCATCCTGAGACCCGTAACCCTTCCATCTAACGAGGTACTGGATCCTCCCCGTCTTCTTCTGGAGTCGAGAAGCTGCTCAACCTCAAATTCCTCCTCACCACGGACATCTATCGGGGGAGGGTTGAGGAACCCGTGAGGGGAACGGGCTAGGTCTAAACGGTTTTAGCAACGATACATGGAATGTGGGATGTACCTGTAGTCGAGGAGGAAGGGTAAGTCTCACCGTGTTGGGGTTGATAATTCTTTCTATCAGAAAAGGACCCAAAATTGCCTACCCAGTTTCTTAGCAGGTACCCCCAACCGAAGGTTTCTCGTTGACAGCCATACCGAGTCTCCAACCTGATAAGGAGGATTTTCTCTTCTGTGACGGTCGTAGTAGATCTTCTGCCTTTCCTTTGCCCGTTGGAGGTTGTCTTTCAGCATCATGAGGGTTGTTTGCAAGGTAGTTACATAATCATCTGTGGCAGGAACGTTTGTAGGAAGGCTGATTTCAGGGAGAGACCTAGGGTGGAATCCATAATTAGCAAAGAATGGACTATGTAGAGTGGAGGAATTCACAGAATTGTTGTAAGCTGAATTCGGCAAGAGGGAGTAGGCTTTCCCAGTCATCTTGAAGGAATGAGCAGTGACATCTGAGAAATTGTTCCAGACATTGGTTCACCCTTTCCGTCTGCCCGTTAGTTTGGGGGTGGTAGGCGGTAGACATTCTATGGTCGATTTGGAGTCTAAGACAAAGTGCTCTTCAAAATTTGGATATAAATTGTGAACCCCTGTCTGATATAACTTGGCTAGGGATTCCATGTAGTTTTATGACATTGGACAGAAAGGCCTCGGCAGTTTCACTGGAGGAAGGTAATTTTTGAGGGCGATGAAGTGTGCCATCTTAGTTAGTAGGTCTACTACAACCATGATGGTGTTGTTTCCTCTGGAGCGGGGAGTTCTACAATGAAGTCCATTGAAACCCATTCACAGGGTCTGTTGGGGATAGGAAGACTCATAAGAAGGCCATATGGTCGATTTCTATCACTTTTGCATGAGGCACATGTCTCGCACGTGGAAACATATTGCTTAATTTCTTTGGTCATTTTTGGCCACCAGAAGTTCCTGCGTATCAGGTTTATGATTTTGGCAATGCCAGGGTGTCCCGCGAGGGGTGTGTCATGGCAGAGTTTGATTACCTGGGTGGTGAGAGGAGTTGGTATGTACAGTAGGTTGTTTTTGTAGAGGAAACCCCGTTGGTCTTTCAGAAGTCCCGGGGGATGTTAGCACAGTCAATTTTCAGAGCATCCTTAAGCTGGGTTTCCAATTCGATGGTGGCGAGGATAATTTTGTTAGGTGGTATAATGCATGTGGGGGCTGTGACTGCGGCGCGGCATTCAGCCAGACGTGATAAGGCGTCAGCCTTCCCATTTTTGAGCCTGGTCGATAAGTAATTTGAAAGTCGAATCTGTCAAAAAAAACTCCACCGTACCTGACGTGTTGACAGTGTTTTACTGGTTTTCAGGTATTGTAAATTAAGGTGATCCGTGTATATTGTGATGGGGTGTGTTGAACCTTCAAGTAGGTGCCTCCAGTTCTCTAGGGAACATTTTATGGCAAGAAGTTCCTTTTCCCCTATGGGGTAGTTGATTTCAGCTGTGTTTAGAGTCTGGGAGTAAAACCCGACAGGATGTAGTGGGGATGAGAAGGAGCTCCGCTGGGACAGAACAGCTCCTATGGCTGCCTGTGATGCATCTACTTCCAGCACAAAGTGATAGTTTGGATTCGGAATGGTCAGAATTGGTGCTGAAGTGAATTTGTCTTTAAGTAACTCAAAAGCTGATTGGGCCTCCATGGACCAAACAAATTTCGTATTGACACTAGTTAATCTGGTTAGGGGTTTGATGGTAGCGGAGAAGTCTTTGATGAATTTCCTGTAGAAGTTCGAGAACCCTATGAATCGCTGGAGGGCTTTCCTAGAGTCCGGAATCGGCCAGTTTTGGATGCAAGTGATCTTTGACTGATCCATCTGAATTCCCTTGGGTGAGATTATATATCCAAGGAACGGAAGGGTAGTAGTCTCGAATATACACTTTTCTGGTTTGACATATAAGTGATGGACGCTTACTCGCGCAAGTACCCAACGGACGTGTTTCCTGTGATCTTGTAGGTTATCGGAGTAGACCAATATGTCATCTAGATAGATGACAACACATACATCTAGTAGATCCCTAAATATGTCGTTGATAAAGTTTTGGAATGTGGCAGGGCATTGCACAAGCCGAAAGGCATTACCATGTACTCAAAGAGTCCGTACCGGGTGCGGAAAGCAGTTTTCCATTCATCCCCGGTTCTAATCCTAATCAAGTTGTATGCGCCTCTCAAGTCCAGTTTAGTGTAGATAGTTGATGTTTGAAGTCTTTCAATAAGCTCGGATATTAGCGGCAGGGGTACCGGTTTTTGATTGTTATTTTATTTAATGCTCTGTAATCAATGATGGGTCTGAGGCTCAAGTCTTTGTTCCTTACGAAGAACATACCTGCGGCTGCAGGGGAGGTTGAAGGCCGAATGAATCCCTTCCTTAAGTTCTCTTCGAGATACTGTTTAAGGTGGTCAAGTTCTGCTTGTGCCAATGGGTAGATTCTTCCTGTGGGTATTTCACTGCCCGGCAGCAGGTCTATGGGGCAATCGTAGGGTCTATGGGGCGGTAGGGATTCCGCCATCTTTGCACTAAATACCTCCGAAAACTCTGAGTATTGGGTAGGGACCTGGTTCACCCCTACATGCATGAGAGTTTTAATAGGGAAGCAGGTCTCCCTGCAATAACGTGAGGTAAACCCAATTCTCCCCTGTTCCCATAGGAGAACTGGTTGATGTAACCGGAGCCATGGCAAGCCTAAAATGATGGGGAACGAAGGGGAGTGTATGACATCAAAGGATAGAAATTCTGTGTGGTTATTTTCGCTTGTCACCAAAAGGGGTTGAGTCTGGCTATGGATAGGTCTAGAGGTTGTACCATCAATAAAACTCACGGATATCGATACATCTTTCCTTGTAGGCGGTAGACATTCTATGGTCGATTTGGAGTCTAAGACAAAGTGCTCTTCAAAATTTGGATATAAATTGTGAACCCCTGTCTGATATAACTTGGCTAGGGATTCCATGTAGTTTTATGACATTGGACAGAAAGGCCTCGGCAGTTTCACTGGAGGAAGGTAATTTTTTGAGGGCGATGAAGTGTGCCATCTTAGTTAGTAGGTCTACTACAACCATGATGGTGTTGTTTCCTCTGGAGCGGGGGAGTTCTACAATGAAGTCCATTGAAACCCATTCACAGGGTCTGTTGGGGATAGGAAGACTCATAAGAAGGCCATATGGTCGATTTCTATCACTTTTGCATGAGGCACATGTCTCGCACGTGGAAACATATTGCTTAATTTCTTTGGTCATTTTGGCCACCAGAAGTTCCTGCGTATCAGGTTTATGATTTTGGCAATGCCAGGGTGTCCCGCGAGGGTGTGTCATGGCAGAGTTTGATTACCTGGGTGGTGAGAGGAGTTGGTATGTACAGTAGGTTGTTTTTGTAGAGGAAACCCCGTTGGTCTTTCAGAAGTCCCGGGGGATGTTAGCACAGTCAATTTTCAGAGCATCCTTAAGCTGGGTTTCCAATTCGATGGTGGCGAGGATAATTTTGTTAGGTGGTATAATGCATGTGGGGGCTGTGACTGCGGCGCGGCATTCAGCCAGACGTGATAAGGCGTCAGCCTTCCCATTTTGAGCCTGGTCGATAAGTAATTTGAAAGTCGAATCTGTCAAAAAAAAACTCCACCGTACCTGACGTGCTGACAGTGTTTTACTGGTTTTCAGGTATTGTAAATTACGGTGATCCGTGTATATTGTGATGGGGTGTGTTGAACCTTCAAGTAGGTGCCTCCAGTTCTCTAGGGAACATTTTATGGCAAGAAGTTCCTTTTCCCCTATGGGGTAGTTGATTTCAGCTGTGTTTAGAGTCTGGGAGTAAAACCCGACAGGATGTAGTGGGGATGAGAAGGAGCTCCGCTGGGACAGAACAGCTCCTATGGCTGCCTGTGATGCATCTACTTCCAGCACAAAGTGATAGTTTGGATTCGGAATGGTCAGAATTGGTGCTGAAGTGAATTTGTCTTTAAGTAACTCAAAAGCTGATTGGGCCTCCATGGACCAAACAAATTTCGTATTGACACTAGTTAATCTGGTTAGGGGTTTGATGGTAGCGGAGAAGTCTTTGATGAATTTCCTGTAGAAGTTCGAGAACCCTATGAATCGCTGGAGGGCTTTCCTAGAGTCCGGAATCGGCCAGTTTTGGATGCAAGTGATCTTTGACTGATCCATCTGAATTCCCTTGGGTGAGATTATATATCCAAGGAACGGAAGGGTAGTAGTCTCGAATATACACTTTTCTGGTTTGACATATAAGTGATGGACGCTTACTCGCGCAAGTACCCAACGGACGTGTTTCCTGTGATCTTGTAGGTTATCGGAGTAGACCAATATGTCATCTAGATAGATGACAACACATACATCTAGTAGATCCCTAAATATGTCGTTGATAAAGTTTTGGAATGTGGCAGGGGCATTGCACAAGCCGAAGGCATTACCATGTACTCAAAGAGTCCGTACCGGGTGCGGAAAGCAGTTTTCCATTCATCCCCGGTTCTAATCCTAATCAAGTTGTATGCGCCTCTCAAGTCCAGTTTAGTGTAGATAGTTGATGTTTGAAGTCTTTCAATAAGCTCGGATATTAGCGGCAGGGGGTACCGGTTTTTGATTGTTATTTTATTTAATGCTCTGTAATCAATGATGGGTCTGAGGCTCAAGTCTTTGTTCCTTACGAAGAACATACCTGCGGCTGCAGGGGAGGTTGAAGGCCGAATGAATCCCTTCCTTAAGTTCTCTTCGAGATACTGTTTAAGGTGGTCAAGTTCTGGTTGTGCCAATGGGTAGATTCTTCCTGTGGGTATTTCACTGCCCGGCAGCAGGTCTATGGGGCAATCGTAGGGTCTATGGGGCGGTAGGGATTCCGCCATCTTTGCACTAAATACCTCCGAAAACTCTGAGTATTGGGTAGGGACCTGGTTCACCCCTACATGCATGAGAGTTTTAATAGGGAAGCAGGTCTCCCTGCAATAACGTGAGGTAAACCCAATTCTCCCCTGTTCCCATAGGAGAACTGGTTGATGTAACCGGAGCCATGGCAAGCCTAAAATGATGGGGAACGAAGGGGAGTGTATGACATCAAAGGATAGAAATTCTGTGTGGTTATTTTCGCTTGTCACCAAAAGGGGTTGAGTCTGGCTATGGATAGGTCTAGAGGTTGTACCATCAATAAAACTCACGGATATCGATACATCTTTCCTTGTATGGGAATTTTATTTCTCTCTACTAGATGCTTATCGATAAAATTCCCTGAAGCTCCCGTGTCCACCATTGCATCAACGATAGTTCGGTTTTGGTCCCACTGTAAGGTAAGAGACGTATAAATGTAACCACTTGTGTTGTTATCTTTTCTGCCTAAGTTACAGAACGTCATCATTTTACTTTCATGTTTCTTTCTTATAGCAGGACATCCATCAACCGAATGGTCAGCCGACGCACAGTATAAGCAGAGGTTGAGGTTCCGTCTCCGGGTCTTCTCTCTCTCAGTCAGAGAACCACGAATTGCCCCAATCTCCATCATCTGTGCTACAGGATCCGGGCTGGTCTGTCTCGGGGTGGGTGTAAACCCTGAGACTCTCTCGGCCCTAGGTTCCCTTAAGCGTCTGTCAATGGTGGTGACCTTCTGCATCAAGGCGTCGAGTGTATGTGGCAGCTCTCCGCGGGCTAACTCATCTTTCAGGGCCTCAGATAGACCGAGACGGAACTGATTTCTAAGAGTGAGATCATTCCATTCAGTCTCACGGGCCCAACGAGTGTATTCCGCAATAAAGTCCTCAACGGGTCGTCTCCCTTGCTTTAGGGTGCGAATGGCGGTCTCCGCAGTCAGCTGCTTGTTGTGGTCCTCGTAAAGGAGGGCCATTGTTTCAAGAAATTGCGGAAAGGAATTCAAGACCGGGTCTTCCTTTTCTAAATAGGTGTTAGCCCATGCTCTGGGCTCCCCCTGAGGTACGAGATCATGGTGAGTACTTTGGTTCTATCGGTAGGATAGGTCCGGGGCGTAACTGAAACATCAGCTTGCACGCATTCAGGAATTCGCGGAACTGCTTCCGGTCTCCTGAGAAAAGTTCAGGTGGACTGACCTTGGGTTCCGGTCCATCGTGGAGGTGTCCTGTGCGCTGACGAGACGAGATCTAGCAACGTCTGATTTTCCAATTGGAGATTCTGTACAGTCACGTTAAGGGTTTCCACCCTCTCAGTGAGGGCGACCATGTGCCGCGCGAGCTCCGCTGGATCCATGAGGGTTCCACTAATATGTAACGCACCAAATTGATCAGTTAGGATCTCAACTGCGGAGTCCTTTGACATCCACTACTGTCACACTACTTGAGTGTTGATGGTGTCTTTGCGGCTGCTCAGTGTGTACCCCAGGCGGCTCTCTCAGTCTTAGGCGGAGAGTATGGGGTAACAAAATCATGTACCGCGTACTAAAGATAGAGTGTAAAACTAATAGTGAGGAAAGTTCGTTTTAGGAATGAGAGTTCAGATTAAAGTTCATGAATAACAGCTCTAGGCAACGTTCAGGAATCCCAGGCCTGCAGTACTAATAACCACCAGCGAGTCCCTTCCTTTCAGTGAGCAGTGTCAGTGAAACAAAATGACAGGCTGATACTTGCTGTTAGAAGTCATGCAGGGATCCTGCAGTGGTGGAGCCGGATAAGGTAGGTGAGGGTTTCTCCTGGAGGTTCAGAGTTGCAGGTAGTTAGGAGCTTGCGTCCTCGTGGTGAATGGAGCAGGCAGGGTGCGCACTCCATTAGTGGAACACCCTGTGCAGCATCTGGCTCCTATTTATTGACCAAGTGTGGATGGGCGGAGCCACCTTAGACAGCCCAGCGGCCACTGCTTCCAGCCTGGGAGGCAAACAGCGATCGTTGTCATGGTTACACAGGGCATGGATCCAGGCTGGAGCGCAAACCACCGTATCCTTACAGGGTCCAATCAATATTAAAGACGGCCCTGCACATGGCAGTCCAAATGCTGGTGCTTCTCACGCAAGTCATCAATAGGGAGACTCTCTTCAGTATCTTCTATAGTGTGTGCTTCTTTTTAGGAAATAAGAAGGCGCTCCACTATAAAGGGGCTGTGAAGACAGAGATGATGCATGCAAAACACTTCTGGGACCACAAGGGGGATAAGCAGGAGGAATTATGTGACTCTTGGCTATAAGGCACAGTGTCAGACTCATAGGTAACAGAGAGGAGGAGTGAGCCCATTCACAAAAAGGGTATACTAATGATCTTATTGCAGTTAAATGCCTTTGCAACTTTGCTGTAACTGAATGCTATCTTGCATACAATGCGTTCAGTAACACCGGTATATTGATGCACTGAAACGTGCTGAAAAAAACAATTATAAATGGTGAGGTTTTCATAAAAAAAAGCTGGCTGGCTGTCCATATACTGAAAATAATGACTTTATAATGCAGAACTTGTCAGCAAGCCTAATGACCAGCTTTTCCTGATAAAACCCCAAAACATACCCAATTATATATCCCTGTACTCTTCCATATAGTGTCCTTAATAAGTAGATTAATGGCTTGTGTCTTTACAAATGCTTTTTGTCAGACACAGTCACTACACATCCTATCACATCTCTAGGTGTGCACGGAATGGTGTTTGCTACTTTTCAGCAAAAGGACTTGGCTGAAAATTGCCATATTGCCCCCTGATTGCCTGATCAGGCTGTGTGGCAGTCTCTGATCCAATTTGGAAAAGCACAATTAAGTCGGCTACAATACGCTGTACCATATACCGTTACCTTATTGAAATTCACATGATACCTAACTGGTAAAATAAGTTTTCAAGACTTAGGCATTCTACACTTCAGCGACATGTTAAGCTACAAGCATTTAAACGTGTGGCAGAATTTAGTAACAAGAGTTGGAGGGATCAATTTGATATCAACAATATCCAGTTCCACCCATGACAGTAGATCATGTTTGTTTTCTGCATTTTACAACGTTCCCTCATCTGTTTCTGTCCTTTCTGGTTCCAGTGAACAGAATGTCTCATAGACATTTCTTTTTCATTTAGCAATGTTCTCATGTCCATGACCTCACTTCCCAATATTCCTGTCCATGGTGCACTGTATAGCGTGACATAATGGTTTAAATTAAGTACGCTTGTTAAGAGAAAGTAGGGCACGAGAGAAGAATGTAAACAGCAGAGTAATGAGAACAACGTGTCCATACAAACATCAGCACCTAAATAAACACAATCACAAGCCAATGCCAAGTCACCAATTAATCTGACATCTTGTATACTATGTCCTGTCCCACTGGAGCTCATTGACCAGCATTCTCCATCCTGTGACTTCTCCAACTATTGTGAATCAGCAGCTCCCAGCATGCCCAGATACTGAAGTTTAGTTTGACACATCAAAGATATACTATGTTTATAGTAAAAAATATCTGTATGTGGGTAAGTAACTGGCTCAGTAATAGAAAACAGAGGGTGGTTATTAACGGTACACACTCAGATTGGGTCACGGTCACTAGTGGGGTACCTCAGGGTTCAGTATTGGGCCCTATTCTCTTCAATATATTTATTAATGATCTTGTAGAAGGCTTGCACAGTAATATATCAATTTTTGCAGATGACACTAAACTGTGTAAAGTAATTAACACTAAAGAGGACTGTTTTCTGCTACAGAGGGATCTGGATAGATTGGGGGCTTGGGCAGAGAAATGGCAGATGAGGTTTAACACTGACAAATGTAAAGTTATGCACATGGGAAGGAATAATGCAAGTCACCCGTACATACTAAATGGTAAAACACTCAGTAACACTGACATTGAAAAGGATCTAGGAATTTTAATAAATAACAAACTAAGCTGTAAAAACCAGTGTCAGGCAGCTGCTGCTAAGGCCAATAAGATAATGGGTTGCATCAAAAGGGCATAGATGCCCGTGATGAAAATATAGTCTTACCACTTTATAAATCACTAGTCAGACCACACATGGAGTACTGTGTACAGTTCTGGGCTCCCGTGAACAAGGCAGACATAGCAGAGCTAGAGAGGGTTCAGAGGAGGGCAACTAAAGTAATAACTGGAATGGGGCAACTACAGTACCCCGAAAGGGTATCAAAATTAGGGTTATTCAGTCTAGAAAAAAGACGACTGAGGGGAGATCTAATAACTATGTATAAATATATCAGGGGTCAGTACAAAGATCTCTCCCATCATCTATTTATCCCCAGGACTGTGACTGTGACGAGGGGACATCCTCTGCGTCTGGAGGAAAGAAGGTTCGTACACAAACATAGAAAAGGGTTCTTCACGGTAAGAGCAGTAAGACTATGGAACTCTCTGCCTGAGGAGGTGGTGATGGTGAGTACAATAAAGGAATTCAAGAGGGGCCTGGATGTATTTCTGGAGCGTAATAATATTTCAGGCTATAACTACTAAAGATGGGTCGTTGATCCAGGGAGTTATTCTGACTGCCTGATTGGAGTCGGGAAGGAATTTTTTCCCCTTAAGTGGGGAAAATTGGCTCTACCTCACAGGGGTTTTTAGCCTTCCTCTGGATCAACTTGCAGGAAACAGGTCGAACTGGATGGACAAATGTCTTTTTTCGGCCTTATATACTATGTTACTATGTTACTATGTTACTATGTTTAACCACTTAATGACCAGGCGTGAAAAGACCTTAACGACCAACATTGTTTTGTTTTTTTGCTCTTTGCATTTCAGCAGCCATAACTTTTTTTTATTTTTTTCACTGATGTGGCTGTTTGAGGCCTTGTTTTATGTGGGAGAAATGTTATTATTATTTTTTGTCATTAATCGGGGTACATATAAGTTATGGTGTGAATTATTTTTTGCTATGGAAATAAAGAAAAAAGGTATTTTTGTCTTTTTTTTTAAAAAAAATAGCGCTTTTCATGTTTCACATGAAATAACCAGATAATTTATATTCTTCAGGTGATTACGGTTGTGTGAATACCTAGTATCTGCATTAATATTTTAATGTGTGCACAAAAAACAAATTTTGCATTAAATACTGGCAATTAAAAAATTTTTAAACAATGTATTACATTATTTATTTAAAAAAATTGAAATCCCATTATGTAATTATCATTTTGTGTCTTTATCTGACACTTATAATGTACTTTGTTAGTGTGTCCTGTGCTTACTGAGCAAACAGCCCTGGGGCCCTTTATATGTCCTCAGGGCTGACTGGGCATCGCTCTGATCATGTCACTGGTGACCCGACTACAGGAGGTGATTTATTAAGCTACCAGTTTTACTTTACACAAGTTTAGAAAACTTTATATATTTCAATATAGCGGTTAATGTAACATCTGGCCACATTGTTTTGGCAAAAAATAAATAAAAAATAAAATCTAGACAAAAATACCATAAAAACTTTGGTGTTCTTCAACAAAATGTACTAAACAGATTTACAAATCAGCAATCCGAAAGTGAATGAGATCAAAACCACCACACAATCAATCTCAAGTCAATGAAACCACAAAGAAGCATGTAGGAACACTAAACAGAAGTCGCCTAAAATATCTCACTATTCTCTTAGCATGGCGGTATGTTATGGATTGACACAATTAAGGATTTTGCTATCAGTGAGTGCCATAGCTTTCTTCCTATTAAAATCTATGCAGATTTACTAATCCTATAAGTGTAGACAGGCTGTCTAGACTTGCACCAGATTTATCACAGTGTCTCAGGCTGGGTGATAAATGTGATGCAGGTGCAGTAATCAGGAGGGGAGGTGATGATGGTAGGAGTGGTAGTGGCTATGACGGTGGTGGTAGTACTCACAGTTTACAGTAGCAGTCCTTACTCTGGCTCTTAATGGGCTGTGCAATGAATGGAGGGCACACCCTGGTATTGGGGTTCCTGCCTGGTAGTAGTTGAGGTGCTTTTGATGGTAGATAGTTGACAGGGTGAAAAGCAGGAGGGGAGATGCAGGGCTGGTGGAATGATGGTGGAGTCAATGACCCAGTTTAGTGATAATAAAGAAGAGTCTCTTTTACTATGGATGATGAAAGTTGTAGTACAGATACCATAGATAATGAGAGTTATGGTGCAGATAGCAGCAACAGGCACAGTTGTGAGATAAAACACAGAGCTCATCTGTCTCAATGGCTGTATATGGGCAGCAGCTTTATGGCTGTAGTAGTCCCTGAGTCTCTCTCTGCAGTACTGCAGTCTCTTCTCCACAAGCAGCAAAGTCCAACTCCATAGCAATAGATGAGCATTACCTTTGCTAACACGCACAGCTAATGTGATCCTAGACAGTCTATAAATTCTGTGCCCCCTTCTCTCAGAAGTCTGGTCCTTGTCATCAGCATGTAGGGATGGAGAACATCTTGTAGTAGGCCCATGCATCTACTCACACTTTGGCTGCTTAGGCCAGACTGCCTGGCTGATGCAATCAGACAACACAGGTCCTCCCTCAGAGGGGGAATGTTCAGCCTTCCTCCTATTGAGTAGGACACAATAACTATGCTGTGCTACCTATATACAGCTCATTGGATTACAAACATGGCATAACACAAGGCATTAACTCTTTTACCTCAAATTGTCATCTATTTCAGTGACAAATGGCGCACATTAGGCCATGCATCTTTCACATGACATGAAGGTTAGGCCTCTTTCACACTTGCGTTGTGTGGATCCGGCGTGCACTTCCATTGCCGGAAATGCCCGCTGGATCCATCACAACGCAAGACAACTGAAAGCATTTGAAGACTGATCAGTCTTCAAAGTGCTTTCAGTGTTACTATGGCAGCCAGGAGGCTACTAAAGTCCTGGTTGCCATAGTAAGTAGTGGGGAGCCAGGGGAGCAGATACTTACAGTCCGTGCGGCTCCCGGGGCGCTCCACAATGACGTCACAGCGCCCTACGCTCATGGATCACTTGATCTATGCGATCATGTGATCCATGCTCATGGGGCGCTCTGACGTCATTGTGGAGCGCCCCGGGACTCTGGAGTATACTTCTCCCCTGCCTCCCCACTACACTTTACCATGGCAGCCGTGACTTTAGCGTCCTGGCTGCCATGGTAACCATTCACAAAAGCTAAACGTCGGATCCGGCGATGCGCCGAAACGACGTTTAGCTTAATGCCGGATCCGGATTAATGCACTTCAATGGGCATTAATCCGGATCCGGCGTTACGGCATGTCTTCCGGATTTTTGGATGGAGACAAATCCGCAGCATGCTGCGGTTTTGTCAACGTCCAAAAAACGTTCACATACTGAACGGAAGACATCCTGATGCATCCTGAATGGATTTCTCTCCATTCAGAATGCATTGGGATAATCCTGATCAGTAGCTTTCCGTCCTAGAGACCCGACGGACGGAACTCTAGGACGGAAAACAAAAGCGCAAGTCTGAAAGAGCCCTTATTCAGTTCATCTGTTTAACCCAAGATGTGCAACATCCAACACATTTTGGCACAATTTCTAACAATGGTAAATGTGAGCTAGTGTGTGAAAGCAGCAAATAACACATTTTTTCATTAATTTATTTTCTGTTCTTTTTATAGCAGCAACATATTCTGCAGCACTGTACAGAGATTGGCACTATTCACATCAGTTCCTTTCTACCAGTGGGGATCACAATCTAATTCTATTTCATGGGATGCCAACTAGAGATAGGTGAATTCTAAAGGGATGGTATGTGTTACAAGTTTCCCAAAAATTCCACTTCCAAATTGATTGGCAATTTGATTTTGGATGAATTGTGTAAAATGGCACCCGTCATTTTACATATCAAATTCAGTACTCTAGTGAGGGAAACAGGGCAGAGACAATGACGATGGACAATGACATGAACCTTCGAGGGGCCCGGCCTGGCGGACTTGCCCATTATGTCTTGCAGTCAGCCTCACTGCCAATCAGGAGGGAGGATATCTTCTTGTCTATTAGTTACTATGTATTTTGCCAGGTAGAGATGCAGTCACAGCAATTAGACAAACAAGACAGTCATTCTAGGGATAGTGTTAGGAATTGGGAATATATATTTGGTTATGTAGATTGAATTACTTGGTAGAAAAACAAGTTTTAGCACCGGGATGGGACATGGTGAATTACCGTTGTGTCTATGTTACATGGCTGAATATAATGCATTTGGAAAGTCTTCAAACCCTTTAATTTTTTTTTACTTTTTGCTTTGTTTCGGCATGGTGCTAAAGTTAAAAAAATAAAATAAAAATCTCCCACCCCCCCTCTCAATCTGCACTTAATACTCCATAATGAGAAAATGAAAATAGATTTTTACAAATTTTGGCAAATGTATTAAAAAGGAAAAGTAAAATTTCACATGGACATAAGTATTCAAACCCTTTGCTATAAAACTGAAATTGAGATCAAGGGGCTTCCCATTTCTCCTGATCATCTTTGAGACGTTTCCACATCTTGACTGGACTGCACCTGTGACAAATCACCCCTGTCTATATAAAGTCTCACAGCTGACAATGCATATCAGAGCTAAAACCAAGCCATGAGGAGGAAAGAACTGCCTGTAGAGCTCACAGACAGGATTGTGTGGAGGCACATATATGGAGAAGGTTACTAAAAATGTCTGCTGCACTGACAGTTCCCAAGAGCACAGTGGCCTCCATAATTCTTAAATGGAAGATGTTTGGAACATTCAGGACTCTTCCGAGAGCTGGCCGCCCCGCCAAGCTAAGTAATCGGGGGAGAAGGACTTTGGTAAGAGAGGTGATGAAGAACCCAATGGTCACTCTGGATCCTGTGTGTTGATGTAGAAACTTCAGTACTACAATCAACCCTAGCAATTTTGGACAAAAATATGAATTTAAATATACTCTGATAAAAACAAGCTACTTTAGGAGGCCAGATTCTAAAAAAAGAAAACATCAATTCAACTTTTTGCTATATAGTTTCAAGTTGCACAATCCAGAGTGCTTTCCTGGCTAATATTTTATACCTCTAATTACCTCCTTTGGGGATCTAAATAACTTTTCACACTCATACACCTGCAAATGGGTTACATCCCCACTTGTAGTAGTAGTGGCCCCCGTAGCCGTGCTATTAGCATTGGAGGCAGCAATAGTAGCAGTCAGAGAAGAGCAAGGGAGGGTAGCCAAAGAATCAACCATGATATTCCACAGTAATATAGGGAGGGTGAGGATTCCGATGACGATTGTGAGCTGGACAGGACCTGGGAGCCTGATCAGGGTGCTGAGGAGGAGGAAACATAGTTACATAGTTACACCTGCTCCTACAGCCCAACTCCACTGCCACCCTCCATTGCACTCTGTTCGCATCTACTCTCCCTCCAACCTCCAAATAGCAGTTATTTACAGCCCCCCAGGCCCAGCCACCATCTTTCTTGACCACTTTAACACCTGGCTCCTACACTTTCTTTCTGCCAACATCCCCACCATCATCATGGGTGACTTCAACATCCCTATTGACACCTGCCACTCAGCCGCCTCTAAACTCCTATCACTCTCTTCCTCCTTTGGCCTCTCACAGTGGTCTTCCGCCCCCACACACAGAGATGGTCACACTCTGGATCTTATCTTTACCCGCCTCCCTATCTAACCTTTCTAATTCACCTCTCCCCCTATCCGACCACAACCTACTCACCTTCTCTTCACTGGTCTCTTCTGCTGCTCCCCTGGTCCATACCCTAGTACACCCATGCAGGAACCTTAAACATCTCGACTTTCGCTTGCTCTCTGCTTCTCTTCTGCTGCTCTCTTCAATTTTTTCCCCCAAGACCCAGATACTGCCACCACCCTATATAACACCACAATAAGTGCAACTCTGGACACTATTGCACCACTCACACACAACAAAACCAGAAAAATCAACAGACAACCGTGGCACACCAACCTGGCCAAAAATCTCAGACAAGCTTCCAGGGCTGCAGAGCGGCGATGGAAGAAATCCCATTCTAAAGATGAATTTACCGCATACAAGCAATCCCTCCTCATTTTGAAATCCTCACTCGCTGATGAAAAACAGGCCTACTTCTCATCTCTCATATCTTCCCTATCCCACAACCCAAAACAACTTTTTAACATATTTAATTCTCTTCTCCGTCCTCCAGGGCCCCCACCCTCTCCTCTCATCTCAGCTGAGGATTTTGCCACATTCTTCGAACAAAAGATAGTCAACATCAGAGAAAGCTTCAACACACAGTCTCCACAGACCCTCCACACAGCTGCTCCGTCCTCTTCTCCCAAAACCAGCTTCTCCGCCATTACAGAAGAAAAACTCTCCACTCTACTCTCCTAATCCCATCTCACCACCTGTGCACGTGACCCAATCCCATCCCACCTCATCCCTAACCTCACCACAGTGTTTATCCCAGCCCTAACTCATCTCTTCAACCTATCACTAACCTCTGATCTCTTCCCCTCTGCTACCATTACACCCATCCTCAAAAAGCCTTCACTTGACCCATCTTCTTTGTCTAGTTATTGCCTTATATCCCTTCTTCCATATGCCTCAAGGCTACTTGAGCAACATGTCCTTTCTGAACTGTCCTCTCACCTCTGCTCCTGCTCCCTCTTTGACCGGCTACAATCTGGCTTCCGACCCCACCACTTAACTGAGACTGCCCTCACCAAAGTCACCAATGACCTACTAACTGCCAAAACCAAAAAACATTACTCTGTCCTCCATCTCCTTGACCTGTCCTCTGCCTTTGACACTGTCGACCACTCCCTTCTGTTGCAAACTCTCTCATCTCTTGGCATCACTGACCTGGCCCTCTCCTGGATCAAATCATACCTCACAGACCGGACGTTTATCATCTCCCACTCTCACACCACCTCCTCTCCTCATTCCCTCTCTGTTGGTGTCCCGCAAGGCTCCGTCCTAGGACCCCTGCTCTTCTCTATCTACACCTTCGGCTTGGGACAGATTATAGAGTCTCATGGCTTTAAGTATCACTTTTATGCTGATGACACACAAATCTACCTCTATGGTCCAGACATCACCACCTTACTATCCAGAATCCCACAATGCCTATCTCGCATATCCTCCTTTTTCTCCTCTTGCTTTCTAAAACTTAACATGGATAAAACAGAATTCATCATCTTTCCCCCATCTTGCTCACCCCCCCCCAACAGACCTATCTATCACAATCAATGACTGCACACTCTCCCCAGTCAACCGAGTGCGCTACCTTGGAGTGACCTTGGATTCTGCTCTCTCCTTCCGACCACACATCCAAGCCTTTTCCACCACCTGCCTCTTCGAACTCAAAAACATCTCCCGCATCTGCCCCTTCCTCAACTTTGAATGAGCAAAAATGCTTGTACATGCCCTCATCATCTCCCTCCTAGACTACTGCAACATTCTCCTCTGTGGCCTCCCATCTAGCACTCTTGCACCCCTCCAATCTATCCTCAACTCTGATGCCCAACTAATCTACCACTCACCCTGTTACTCCTCTGCCTCTCCCCTCTGCGAGTCCCTGTACTGGCTCCCCATTGCCCAGGGAATTCAGCTTAAAATACTAACCAACACATACAAGGCCGTCCACAACCGGTCCCCTCCCTACATCTCTGAGCTACTTTCCCGATACATTCCTACACGCAATCTTCGATCCTCACAGGACCTCCTGCTCTCCTCTTATCACCTCTTCCCACACTCGCCTCCAAGATTTCTCCTGGGCATCCCCTATACCAGTGATGGCGAATCTATGGCACGGGTGCCAGAGGCGGCACTCAGAGCCCTCTCTGTGGGCACCCACACCCTGGAAAAAGTCTATGGTGTACCAATATTCCTTAGACTTTTCCTGCCATTCATCAGCGCAGGGTGCACTAATGAACACCACAGGCAGCGCAGGGCGCACTATGAACGGCACAGGCAGCACAGAGCGCACTATGAATAGCACAGGCAATGCAGGGCGCACTATGAATGGCACAGGCAGCACAGGGCAAACTATGAATAGCACAGGCAGCGCACTGAATGTAGTCAGGCTATTATATCTAAATGTCTAAATGATAAAGTACATGAAAGATATATTATATTGGTATTGAGGTTAAATTGACTTGTTGGCACTTTGCGATAAATAAGTGGGTATTTGGTTGCAGTTTGGGCACTGGGTCTCTAAAAGGTTCACCATCACTGCCCTATACTCTGGAACTCGCTACCCCAACATATCAGACTCTCACCTACAGTGGAATCCTTCAAAAGAAACCTGAAAACCCACCTCTTCAGACAAGCCTACAACCAGTAACACCGCTGCCTCTATACCGCCATGACCAGCTTCACCCTTGCCTACTGTCTCCTTCCCCCATACCATGTAGATTGTAAGACCTCACCGGCAGGGCCCTCTATCCTTCTGTACCAGTCTGTAACTAGTCTCGTTATTATATGTACAGCACTATGAAATGAATGGCACTCTAATAATAAATAATAATAATAATAATAATAAATATGTTTGAAAAAAGACATAAGTCCATCAAGCTCAACCAAGGGATAGGTGGGAATGTGAATGCTGATTTCTACATATTTTGATAAACATTAATGTAATTTACTTTTAAGAATTCATCTAAACCCTTTTTAAAACTGTCCACTGTTCCTGCTTCTCCAGTCAGAGGCAGTGCCCTCTTGTCTTTTAAGGGCATTTTACAAGGACGTTTTTAACCATATTTTTTGCATGGCCCATTTATATATTTGTATAGGTTAATCATGTCCCCCCCACGTCTCTTCTCAAGACTGAAATAAATGTAATACTTTTGACCTTTCTTCATAACTAAGACCCTTCATGTCCCTTATAAGTTTAGTCACATTCCTTTGTACTTTTTCCAGTTCCAAAGCATCCTTTGTATAGACTGGTTCCCAGGATTGAACTGCATATTCCAGATGAGGACGCACCAACGCTTTGTAAAGTAGTAATATTACATACCTGTCTTGCAAGTGCATGCCTCGCTTAATGCATGAGAATACCATGGTAGCCTTAGAAGCAGCTGATTGCCATTGTATGCTGTCATTTAATCTATGATCTACAAGGGCACCCAAATCCTTCTCCATAAGTGACTCCCCCTGCCCTAGGACACATGAAGCACAGAGATTTTTACTACCAAGATGCATAACTTTACATTTATCCACATTAAACCTTTGCCAAGTTTATGCCCAATCACTCAGAGTGTTCAGGTCAGCTTGTAGTTTATGGACATCTTCCATAGACTGCACAGTACTTCATAGCTTAGTGTCATCGGCAAAAATAGAAATGGTGCTATTCCCAAGGGAAGGCTGTGTGTCAGCCAGCAGAGCATGCAGGCCCTGCCTGTAAAGTCTAAATGGTTGCATGTCCCCTCCTGGGCTTGCATTGCCTAAATACGCAAGCCAAGTAAGCTTGTAGTCAGGAAGAAGTTCCTAGGATTACAGAAGAGACAGAGTACAGACAGCTAAGTTCCAAGTACAGCAGAAGAGGAAAAGTTTCCTATTTGGTCCAGCCAGCATAGCAGAGCTGAGATTGTTGTAGAAGTGTTTGCCTGCCAGTTAAGCCAAAACCTACTGATAACCAAGATAAAGTTGCAAGACTGTTCCTTGATGAAAGTTTATTCAAGTAAAGCTGTGTTCAAAGTTAATACAAGTCTGGACTCAATTTATTCAACCAATCACCCTATTTGCACTGCTTTGGACCACAACGCCTGGGGTTGCAGGATATTCAGGTAGGAGCACCGTGACAAGTGCTAAAGCCACATACAAAGTACACTATAGGCAACCCTTACACCACTCAGGCATTCCTACACTGGGGTCCAGCATCACCTTCTGCATGTGGGTATCTAATCCCTCGTTGCTGAAATGCAACTGGCGTCACAACAAAACTCTAAAAACTCTCATAACACCTGTAGAAGAGACCCTGGGTCCCCAGTGGGCCGCTGCACAAACAGAGATGGCAGACTTTCAAAAATGCAGACTTGTATGTTCTTTTTACTAGAGTAGAGCGGACACCAGGAAGTTCGGGTTCGACGGGTTCGGCCAAACTTCACAAAAAAGTTTGGATTCGGGATCCGAACTTAACCTGAACTTGACCCCGAACCCGAACCCCATTGAAGTCAATGGGGACCCGAACTTTTGGGCACTAAAATGGCTGTAAAAAAGTCCTGGAAAGTGCTAGAGGGCTGCAAAAGGCAGCAAAATGTGGGTAAGTGCCCTGCAAACAAATGTGGATAGGGAAATGACTTAAAATAAAATAAATAAAAATTGAAAATATAAATCTTGATCTAGGAGGAGGAAATGGATGTGGAGTAGGAGGTTAAGGAGGCATCAGGTGGGAATGCCATCAGCAGCGCGTCTACCAGCATGCTTTTGTGGTCATGCATCTTTCGATCATTAACACACATTTTTACCAAATTTGGTTCCCTGTCAGCAATGCACAGCAGGGGTTTTTCACCGGCAAAACGGGGTTCATATCACCCACTGTAACGGACCGTTACGCACACAACTCCGTTTAGGCGATATTCCCTTTTCAGACACACCGGCAGTTACTGCAATCACCAACTTCCCGAACTGCAAACCACACGAATTCACCAACTTCCGAACAAGAGACACACGAACCCTGGAAGCAGCCGAACAGGAAAAGCAATATGAACAGCTTACACTCCTGGCAATCAGCATACAGTCAAATCCCCCCCAATAACGAGACGACACTTCGTTTTGAGGGTCAAGCAGGAACTCTCCTTTACTGGCCCATACAGCCTCTTTTATTCCCAATTCCCAAAAACATTACAGCCCACAGGGTTTTGCAGAACAACCAATAAACACATTACAACACATACAATGCAAGTACAGCAGCCAATCAGATACAATGGGACAATACAGACACTCAGCATATCCCTCACCTCTGCTTAGGAGATAATTGAGTCAATTACTGGATCTACTCAATTATCTCCAAGCTGAAAAGTTACACTTTTTATACATTTTAATAACTCCCTGATCTTACATCACATACGGATAAAACTTATATTTCTGTGATCAGCATAACTTGGGGAGCAACATATGTAAAAATCACATGAATCCGTCCGGGGGTTACAAGGTTAGGTGAGGTCCCTTTATTATCCCTTGGCAGCATGGCTTTACCTGTCCAAAAAGTTTCCATGTGTCCGTATACTGTTTTTAAAAGGGCCAGCACTGTACAATAAAAGTCCATAAGTCCAAATCAGTTCTTAACAGGCAATACATCCCAGGGCCATAGTCAGAAGGCAAGAGGCAGGCGACTAGACTTCTCCAGTTCACTGTGGCGAGGTTGGTTTCGCCGGCCCCTGCTGTATATGGCCCACCACTGTTTCATTCTATGCCTTGCAGGATATTCCGGGACAAACCAGCGTTCAGCGCTATCTTCACTCCTTCTCTTTCCCAGGTATACGGTCTAACAGGAAGTGCACAGAATGCACTGAAGGGAGGGCCACCTATTCCCTAAGTGCAGCGGGCTCTTCCTGCTCAAAGAATTTTAGATTTTGCTACCCCCTTTCTGGCATCTGAATTAGCAGGCAGTTGAAGGATGAAGCAGCTGACAAAGAGGATATCCGATCCTACAGAAGTAGGAGGAGGAAAGGAGAAGATGGCAGTACCAGAAGGATGGCCAGAGCAAGAGTGAAAAATGGAGAGGTAGAAGACCCATGGCAGCACATGGTAGTGCCATCCAGAAAAACGCAGTAAATAGGCAGTGTGTATAAAGGCTTGTGCCAAAGAATTTGGAAAGCAGGGTACAATATGTAAAGGGCTCAGGTTCAAACAGGGTGGTGTCAGATAATCTTATTAATCTAAGTGGTTAGACAGAAGATGGGGGCTCCATCTGTTTTCCCCAGAAAAGGCACACCGATGGAAAGTGTATACATTGTTGTCACACCCCGGCTGTTTAATCTGAGATAGCCCAAAAGGTCTAGTTGAAGGGCCTGTTCAGTATTTTGCATTGGATACTTGCACCTTGAAGTTACTTTTGTAGACTTCGAGTGGTTTTCTAAGACCTCTTTCACACGAGCGTAAGGGATTAGGTCCGGATGCGTTCAGGGAAACTCGCACCATTTTGCAAGCAAGTTCAGTCAGTTTTGCCTGCGATTGCGTTCAGCTGTTCAGTTTTTTCCGCGGGTGCAATGCGTTTTGATGGTTTACAAACAACATCTCTTAGCAACCATCAGTGAAAACGCACTGCATCCGCACTTGCTTCCGGATGCATTGTGTTTTTCACTGAAGCCCCATTCACTTCTATGGGGCCGGGGCTGTGTGAAAAACGCAGAATATACTGTAGAACATGCTGCGCTTTTCACACAACGCAGAAGTGATGCATTTAAAAACGATCATGTACACAGACCTATTGAAATGAATGGGTCAGGATTCAGTGCAGATGCTATGCGTTCACGTCACGCATTGCACCCGCGTGGAAAACTCACTCGTATGAAAGGGGCCTAATAAAGACTTGTTTCCGTTCAGTCAAACCATAAGTTGTTTCAACAGAAATCTGGAAACTGGTGCAATAGTGAAATGAAATGCTGCAGTCAAGATTTTTAAATATTTTTTTATTTTTTTTGGGGGGAATGAGAGGGAAGAGATGGGGAAGGAAAGACAATTTTTCATTTTTGGGATTTTTTTACTATTTTTATGGAGGGGATTAGGGAGAGAAGTGGAAGGGAGAAATGTAGGAAGGGAAATTTATTTTTTTTTTTTTTTTTTGGGGGGGTAGATTTTTTTTTTTTTTAGATGGCAGTACAGGATGGTTCTTGACTGTGTGCCTTTACACTGGCTCTTTTTCCAGAGGCTCTCTAGATTTCATTTTCCTCCTCCAGAACATGCAGATGCTGAAAAATAGAAAATCTATCAGTTATTTGATATTTGCTATTTACATGATGTGAGCTCTGAATGAAATGTGTGCACAGATCCTCCAATGTTTTCCCGTTACATTAGCTGCTTATCAGTTCACTGACATAAAATGTCTGGCTTTATAATATGTGCCAAATATATCACAAAGCGTTCAGCACTGTGAACAATTTGGCGCATCTTGTGACTGCCTGGACTAAGTTTATGCTGTCTAAATATTAAGCAGCAATAATACGCATGCTCCATATCTAAATACTACCTACCATATGCCAGCGATCAGCATGATGGTGACAGAGCCGGCCACAGATATTACTATGAGAGAAGCATTGTTGTTACGGAGCTCCTCTAGAAGTGGCGGCTCAGGCGCTGTCGTGTCAAGCACATCAGGAAGTGTAGGACGAGGCTGGTATTTTTCTGTCGCCCCTTCCGATCCACTTATAACTAAATGAAGAAAATAATTAGATTAATAGTTTATACTGTCAAGAGAATGATAATGACATTGTAGTGTATCTTATATATGAAATAACATCAAATATATGTCAGAATATCAGAATCGTCTGTACCATGGCCGCTCAAAAACATTGTCAAAACCAAGAGTGGCTCCAAAATACGGAAGTGGCTCAATTTTTTGCATTATAGGTTTTTCCTTACAAATATTAATTAAGATAATATTTATTTATATAGCACCAACATATTCCGCAGCACTTTACTAATGTAAAATAACACCACATTATAGGTGACAATTCAGATGTTCAGACCTAGATCCTTTCTCACTAATTATCACCTAGAAGTAGATATGAATCCCGTGTATACTAATATTACCACTCAGCATAGTGCCAGTAATAATATGTCCTTACCTGCCACGTTATAGGTGATCTTACTGACTGGAACTTCAGAGTCCAAGATGGTGGTGCACGTGTACCGGCCGGAGTGCCCCTTCTGTACGCCCTTGATGACCAGATAGGGCTCCCGGGTGACTTTGGGTTCATGTTCATGATGCTGGAGAAGTAATATGAAGAACTGTTAGAACCTTAGATGTCACAATTATTTATAATATAATATTTGTCATTTATCATTGTCATTATCATTAAGACAAAAATCAATGAAATGATTGATGATAATTTGCTGACATGACATAAAGTCTGATTTTAGACTATAAAGAGCAGCCTGGTGATGACATTGGGTAAAAGAACTTCCTAATAAGTGATTTTGAGAAATGAAAGAATATATTTGGGAAGCGTTGCCCTAACATGAAGGTCGTATAACCTAAATTGAACAATCTCCAAGTTTTACACTTATTTTTGGGGAATCTGCATTGTACTTACCAGGGTGAACACGTTATTATAGGAGTCTTCCAGCCTTGCGTACCATTCAAAAGTGCAGTCCAGAATTAGCTCTTCATGTTCTGGAATTTTTATATTTATCTCTAAAAAAAATATATAATTGAAAGATATTATAGAAGTAATTGTATAGATATTCTGTTCTGCATTTAGGCATTGTCTCAATAACACGTCTCCTTCTATAAGACCTGATAGGAAATACGGCCATCATAGAGGGGACTGATAGTAACTGGTTATGTTCCGCTATCTCCTCACCTCCACAGTTTACAGTCTCTGCTAGGTGAGACTTGTGATCTTTACATGGAGAGCAGGACCGTCCAGTTTTCAGATCTGAGAAAAGAAGAAAGAAATGAAATATGAGCCGAGCATTAAAGACACTTTATAACATTAGAATAAATATAATAATCATGTGCTGATATCTATCACACCTCTGTCACCAGCACATGGGCAATATCCTGTACAGGCTGCCACAAATCAGCCTTATAGTCTGAATCATATTAATGTAAATGTCCTCCTGCTTCTGTTATGAAGTATGGACTACTGGAAGTGACAGGAATATTTAGTGTACGGTGAGGATTTGGGATCCTATAGTTTTACTGATGTGCTATACGAATTTAGATATAATAATAGAAATGTCTACTTTACCGAAGCATCTGTTGGAGGTGCATAGGCAGCTGCATCTCTCCAAGTAGTCTGTGAAAAGAGGAGACATCATAGAACAGTCAGCGGGTGCAGTTTACAGCACCTATTTAGTGCTGCTCTCCTCTTTATAATAGGAACAGCACACACAGTATACACATTAGGGTCATTTATCAAACTGGTGTTAAGTAGAACTGTCTCAGATTCCACCTTTCATTTTTGACAGCTCCTGTAGAAAATGAAAGGCGAAATATGATTGGTTGCTATGGGCAACTAAGCCAGTTCTACTTTACACCAGTTTGATAAATTACCTTTATAGTTTACACACACTGATAGAAAAGGTCCATTGACATGTATTATATAATGTAATCCTAGTTCCTCTGGTCTATGATAGAAATCTTATACTGTACCTTGATTTTTGGAGGGCCCCAGCGCAGACAACCTTCTCCTCGGCGCAGGTCTTACAGTTGGTATAGGTTTGCACCATTAATCCTGGGGAAATGCACTTATGTTATAATCTTCCAATCTTATAGATAATAATCATGAGAAGAAGCTGAATCTGGTATGAAATGTACTTACCACAGCTGTCTGCACCTGAGGAATGGAGAAGAAAGAAGACATTACTGACCGCTCTCATTGTCAGACTCAGAAACCTCTAATCTCTGGGTCTCCTTATTATTACATGATCTCAGTGTCTCTGTCTCGATCACTGTGTTTTCTAGATTTCCACTGACAGAAATCTCTGAGCTGCCCCAGTACGGTCCGGGCCCTTTATAGAGCGCAGCAGCAACTAGTGCAAACACCCCTGGCAACCAATTCATATGTCCAGTGCAGGGCAGGAGATAAGAGCAGTGATCTGATTGGTGGCTGTGGGTCTCCATTACTATTACTACATGAGGCCTGTTTGTGTAATACATTTATATGTCATATTATAGCACATGTATCTAGAAGAACTCACCTTGTTTATTTGGACACCTCCCTAAAAGTGAGAAATTAAGAAAAGCAGAATTACTAATAGAAAACAATAGAGAACAGAAATCCCCTGTATATGAGGGCTCTATCGATAACACTGCAATAATACAAAAGAAAACTGCAAGAATAGCAATTTCCAGTATAGGATATTTTATTACAATCACTCCCTCCTGTCTCTAGGCTGTAGGGAAAAGTAAATAAGCTTAAAACATCCTTTCTGACAACCTACCAGACACGTAGAAGACAAGTAGAATGGTAGACAGGTAGAAGATTTCACTTACGTTGGTTTGAGCCCTGGACGATAACCTTGAGCTTTTCTTTCAGTCGCTGGAAATGGAGTCCAATGATGTGAAGAAGCTGGATCTCTAAGATATATAAAGAGGAGAAGAATGAGAGTCCGATCCCCTCATCTATTAGTCTCAGCCCCCAACACACTGACAAATCCAATTAATAAGAGAAGTAGAAATGCCACCTACATATAAATATTGTACTTACCCTTAAAATCTATATCCTGGATGACGTCCACAGATTTTTTATATTCAGACGCAATTTCGGATATAGCATATTTATCTGGAATGAAAATAACGGTATAATAATTATCTATCTATATCTATCTATCTATCTATCTATCTATCTAATATCCATCTATAATGGCTCTAGAGATTACATAAAATAGAAATAACAGTAATAATACAATTACCCAGTATGCCGACTTCATCCTCAAGGTAGTCCAGGACTTGTTTTTCTGCGGCTTTTGCAAACCGCTTGATGTTGACATAGGCTTCTATGGAGTCAATGTCATCGACTTGGCTTTTGATAAAGGTGTTGAAATTATCCATAGCCATTTTCCCTCTGGAGTCGCATGGTATGCAACAGAGAGACTGTCCGATGAAGAAAGATGTTACTAGCAGTAGAAGCCACGTGGTCTGGATAGAACCAGTCATTTTTCGCAAAAATCGCTTCCTGTAGCAAATAATCGCTAAGGACGCAAGAGAGCAGAACTATATCCCACTGAGAAGACAACAGCACTGCACAGGTTACAGCATCAGGCGCTAGTTAAGGGACAATGTCTTTATGACATCACCAGAATATGCAAATGAGGAACACATAAACCATCGGATTGGTGGAAAATGCAATTGTGACATCATAACATGGATATGCAAATTAGGCCCTGGAATGAAAAAGCCATTGCATTGGTGAAAAATGTCATTATTAGTGTTGATCGAGCCCCAAAGTGCTCAGGTGCTTGGGCCGAACACATTGGGATGCTCAGGTGCTCTACAGCGCACCAGAGCACAATGGAAGTCAATAGGAGAATCCGAGCTTTAAACCAGGCACCCCCTGCTCTGAAGAGGGAGGGTATCTGGTTCACATGAAAAGGTCATAAATTGATGGAAACACCACTGAAATGGTTTGGGAACAGCATGGGTAGGATGTCTGGATGCATCTTGGACCCCCAGGTCACTGCTGTAAACGATGTTGTCCGAGTAGTACGCCACTTTTACAGACTGACAATAATACGCACAAAACCAAAGATAAAATCGATTTTAGAGGAAAAATTGGTAGGAAACATTCTTTCCTGTATATTTACTTGTATATAAAGTGCAAGTGCTGCCAAAAATTTCAAGGAAGAGGCACTTCGATACAACCTGTATATGACATAAAGGAGGGCCTCATTCACATTGTGGTACAATTTTCCAGGTAGTGGGACTCCTACACTCATAAAGCCTATGCACTAAGTAAAAGGGCTGCCAAAAATTACATGGAACTGGCACTCCAATACACCCTTTATTGCACATAAAGAAGGGCATCATACACACCCTTGAAAAATTATGATGGATGACCTGCTGGTGACCCTCATAAATATTAGGATTAAGGGCCTGCTGGTGACCCTCTAAAACATTGGAGGCGAGGGCCTGCTGCTGATATGACCATCTAAAACATTAGGGGTGAGGGTACACTGCTGAGCTGACCCTCGAAAACATTAGGGGCGAGGGCCTGCTGCTGATCAGACCATCTAAAACATTAGAGGTGAGGGTCTGCTGCTGAGCTGACCCTCCAAAACATTAGGGGCAAGGACCTGCTGCTGATCTGACCATCTAAAACATTAGGTGTGAGGGTCTGCTGCTGAGCTTACCATCTAAAACATTAGGGACGAGTGCCTGCTGCTGATCTGACCATCTACAACATTAGGGGTGAGGGCCTGCAGCTGATCTGACCATCTAAAACATTATGGGCGAGGGCCTGCCTCTGACCCTCTAAAACAGGCATCCTCAAACTGCGGCCCTCCAGCTGTTGCAAAACTACAACTCCCAGCATGCCCGAACAGCCTACAGGTATCAGCCTTACAGCAGGGCATTGTGGGAGTTGTAGTTTTACAACAGCTGGAGGGCCGCAGTTTGAGGATGCCTGCTCTAAACATTAGAGATGAGGGTCTGTTGCTGAGCAGACCCTCTAAAACATTAGGAGCGAGGGAAGCCTAATAAGCATGTTGATATGATGGAGGAAGAGGACGAGAAAGGGAGATTGAACCATATACCCTTTTTGTGGTGGGTGCGTGGGAATACAGTTCAATACACCATAAAAGCCACATTTGAAATGCCTTTATGTTCAGCCTCCTTCCTCTGGTGGAGTAGAGAAGTCAGGTGCAATCCAGGCCTTGTTCATTTTGATGAGTCAACCTGTCAGTATTTTTAGTTGACAGGCGGATGCGCTTATCAGTTATAATGCCCCCAGCAGCACTAAATACCTGCTCTGACAAAATGCTGGCGGCAGGGCAGGCCAGCACCTCCAAGGCTTAGAGCACCAGTTTGTGCCATGTGTCCAGCTTGGACACCCAATAGTTGTAGGGCCCAGAGGGATCACTGAGGACGCTGACACGGTCTGCTACGTACTCCTTCACCATCTTCCAAAAATTTTCCCTCCTTGTGACACTAGGCTGCGCATCAGGGTGAGGGTGCGGGCGGCGTGTCATGAAACTGTCCCAGGCCTTGGAGAGTGTTGCCCTGCCTCTGTTCGAACTGCTGTGTGTTCCTGTGGTCTCCTCTCCCGGTTGCCCAAGGAACTACTTACTCTGCCGACAGCGTTGTCAGCTGGAAATTTTTGGAGCAATTTTTCCACAAGGACCCTCTGGTATTGCATCATTTTGCTAGTCCTCTCCACCACAGGAATGAGAAGTTCTCTTTGTAGCAGGGGTCGAGAAGGGTGAACAACCAGTAATCGGTGTTGGCCAAAATGCTTATAACGCAAGGGTCATGGGAAAGACAGCATAACATAAAGTCAGCCATGTGTGCCAGAGTCCCAACAGACAAGACTTCACTGTCCTCATCAGGAGGAGGATGACTCTCAATCTCCTCATCCTCTTCCTCCTCTTCTGCCCACCCACGCTGAACAGATTAAATAAACCTGCTATGGGTACTACCCTCTGTAGCTGAGGCAACAGTCTCCTGCTGCTGCTGCTCCTCATCATCATCATCCAATTCACGCTGAGAAGACGAACTGAGGGTGGTCTGGCTATCACCCTGTGTACTGTCTTCCCCCATTTCCACCTCTTCCACATGCAAAGAGTCCGCCTTCATTGTGATCAGCGAGCGTTTCAGTAGACACAGAAGTGGGATAGTTACGCTGATAATAGCGACATCGTCGCCCACCATCTGTGTTGATTCCTCAAAGTTGCGTAAAACCTCACAGAGGTTAGACATCCATGCACACTTGTCGCTTGTGAAGAGCGGAAGATGACTGGAAAGGCGACGACCATGTTGCAGCTGGTATTCCACTACTGCCCTCTGCAGAAAGCCTGGCCGACATGTGGAATAGTGTTAAGCGTGACTATTCGAATCGAGAATTTTAATAGCGAATATCGCCACTTCAGGAATTACGCAAATATTTAGAATATAGGGCTATATATTCGTATTTGCGAATAGTGTTGATTCAGAATATTCTAATCGCAAATTTATCGTGAATATCGGCACTTAGCAACATCCCTAGCAACTTGAATAGGAAAGTTGTCTACCCCTTAGTGTTGATTGCAAGTATTCTAATCGCAAATTGTTATCGCAAATATATTGCATTGCTGATTTTTGCAATTAAGTAAATAATGAGTGGAGATCACGAAATCTCGAATTTGCGAATTTATAGCGAAAATGTGGCCAAGATTCGCAAAATATCGCGATTCGAATATTGCCTATGCTGCTCGTAAGTAATGTGAAACGTGGAGTTCCAGTGCGTGCTCACGTCGCACAACAGTCGGTGAGCTGGCAATTGCAAGCGCTGCTGCAGTGTTGCCAGACTGGCAGCAGCTGTAGATGACTTTCAGAAATGGGCACACATGCAGCGCGCCTTCACCAGTAGCTCAGGCAAATTGGGGTAGGTTTTGAGAAACCACTGAACTAATAAGTTGAACACGTGGGCTAGGCATGGCATGTGTGTGAGCTTGCCGAGCTCGAAAGCCGGGGGTGAGGTGAAAGACTGATGGGCATGGGCTGCAGTTGCTAACTCTGAGCTTTCAGCAGTGGGAGACAGTGTTAAGGTACTGGAGGCACTGTCAGCCACCCAATCTACTAGCGCCTGTACTTGTTATGTCCTCACTAGGGTTGAGCGAACTTGTATTTTAAGTTCGGCGTCCAAAGTTCGGGTTGGGGTTATCGAAGAATCTCCTTATGGATTCCGCTACCACGGACCATAATGAAATTTCGAATCCGTAAGGGAATTCTTCGAGGAACCCGAACCTTGGACAACATGTGGGGTGACGTCACAGTCATGTGATCAGGGATGGGGGCGTGGCTCAGTCCTGAATTGGATAAGAGGTGGTAAAGGGCCTGGTATAATGATCATGTGACATGAGGGGCGGAGCTCCTGTGCTCTGTGTGGAGGAGAAGAAGCAAGTAGCGCAGTGAAAGACGGTTGCGCAAACTTGTTTTTTTAAGTTCATCATGAGGGACGCTGAGACAGACATCATTCACATGTCCTCCCTCCACATGCGTTTTGGGAGAACACACCCCCTTACTCATGCGTCGCAAAATTTGATGGGACCTCCCCTGTCCATAAGTGGGCATTTCTTAGCAGAGTCAGGGTGTTCCCAGGAAAAGGATGCCCTGAATTTACCACCTTAAACCTTGTTAAGTATGGTGATATGACAGGAGCTATGGCTGTATATACATGATAATTGGCAGTAAATATGGGATATGATTGGTACTTGAACAGCTGTGTAGAGTATAGCCATTTCTGCCAGACCTCGACTGACAATCTGCCTTAAGCTGCTAGTGGACTGTCTAGCCGGCCCCTGCTGTATATGGCCCACCACTGTTTCATTCTATGCCTTGCAGGATATTCCGGGACAAACCAGCGTTCAGCGCTATCCTCACTCCTTCTCTTTCCCAGGTATACGGTCTAACAGGAAGTGCACAGAATGCACTGAAGGGAGGGCCACCTATTCCCTAAGTGCAGCGGGCTCTTCCTGCTCAAAGAATTTTAGATTTTGCTACCCCCTTTCTGGCATCTGAATTAGCAGGCAGTTGAAGGATGAAGCAGCTGACAAAGAGGATATCCGATCCTACAGAAGTAGGAGGAGGAAAGGAGAAGATGGCAGTACCAGAAGGATGGCCAGAGCAAGAATGAAAAATGGAGAGGTAGAAGAACCATGGCAGCACATGGTAGTGCCATCCAGAAAAACGCAAGTAAATAGGCAGTGTGTATAAAGGCTTGTGCCAAAGAATTTGGAAAGCAGGGTACAATATGTAAAGGGCTCAGGTTCAAACAGGGTGGTGTCAGATAATCTTATTAATCTAAGTGGTTAGACAGAAGATGGGGCTCCATCTGTTTTCCCCAGAAAAGGCACACCGATAGAAAGTGTCTAGATTGTTGTCACACCCCGGCTGTTTAATCTGAGATAGCCCAAAAGGTCTAGTTGAAGGGCCTGTTCAGTATTTTACATTGGATACTTGCACCTTGAAGTTACTTTTGTAGACTTCGAGTGGTTTTCTAAGACCTCTTTCACACGAGCGTAAGGGATTAGGTCCGGATGCGTTCAGGAAACTCGCACCATTTTGCAAGCAAGTTCAGTCAGTTTTGCCTGCGATTGCGTTCAGCTGTTCAGTTTTTCCGCGCGGTGCAATGCGTTTTGATGGTTTACAAACAACATCTCTTAGCAACCATCAGTGAAAACGCACTGCATCCGCACTTGCTTCCGGATGCATTGTGTTTTTCACTGAAGCCCCATTCACTTCTATGGGGCCGGGGCTGTGTGAAAAACGCAGAATATACTGTAGAACATGCTGCGCTTTTCACACAACGCAGAAGTGATGCATTTAAAAACGATCATGTACACAGACCTATTGAAATGAATGGGTCAGGATTCAGTGCAGATGCTATGCGTTCACGTCACGCATTGCACCCGCGTGGAAAACTCACTCGTATGAAAGGGGCCTAATAAAGACTTGTTTCCGTTCAGTCAAACCATAAGTTGTTTCAACAGAAATCTGGAAACTGGTGCAATAGTGAAATGAAATGCTGCAGTCAAGATTTTTTAATATTTTTTTATTTTTTTTTGGGGGGAATGAGAGGGAAGAGATGGGGAAGGAAAGACAATTTTTCATTTTTGGGATTTTTTTACTATTTTTATGGAGGGGATTAGGGAGAGAAGTGGAAGGGAGAAATGTAGGAAGGGGAAATTTGTTTTTTTTTTTGTTTTTTTGGGGGGGTAGATTTTTTTTATTTTTTAGATGGCAGTACAGGATGGTTCTTGACTGTGTGCCTTTACACTGGCTCTTTTTCCAGAGGCTCTCTAGATTTCATTTTCCTCCTCCAGAACATGCAGATGCTGAAAAATAGAAAATCTATCAGTTATTTGATATTTGCTATTTACATGATGTGAGCTCTGAATGAAATGTGTGCACAGATCCTCCAATGTTTTCCCGTTACATTAGCTGCTTATCAGTTCACTGACATAAAATGTCTGGCTTTATAATATGTGCCAAATATATCACAAAGCGTTCAGCACTGTGAACAATTTGGCGCATCTTGTGACTGCCTGGACTAAGTTTATGCTGTCTAAATATTAAGCAGCAATAATACGCATGCTCCATATCTAAATACTACCTACCATATGCCAGCGATCAGCATGATGGTGACAGAGCCGGCCACAGATATTACTATGAGAGAAGCATTGTTGTTACGGAGCTCCTCTAGAAGTGGCGGCTCAGGCGCTGTCATGTCAAGCACATCAGGAAGTGTAGGACGAGGCTGGTATTTTTCTGTCGCCCCTTCCGATCCACTTATAACTAAATGAAGAAAATAATTAGATTAATAGTTTATACCGTCAAGAGAATGATAATGACATTGTAGTGTATCTTATATATGAAATAACATCAAATATATGTCAGAATATCAGAATCGTCTGTACCATGGCCGCTCAAAAACATTGTCAAAACCAAGAGTGGCTCCAAAATACGGAAGTGGCTCAATTTTTGCATTATAGGTTTTTCCTTACAAATACTAATTAAGATAATATTTATTTATATAGCACCAACATATTCCGCAGCGCTTTACTAATGTAAAATAACACCACATTATAGGTGACAATTCAGATGTTCAGACCTAGATCCTTTCTCACTAATTATCACCTAGAAGTAGATATGAATCCCGTGTATACTAATATTACCACTCAGCATAGTGCCAGTAATAATATGTCCTTACCTGCCACGTTATAGGTGATCTTACTGACTGGAACTTCAGAGTCCAAGATGGTGGTGCACGTGTACCGGCCGGAGTGCCCCTTCTGTACGCCCTTGATGACCAGATAGGGCTCCCGGGTGACTTTGGGTTCATGTTCATGATGCTGGAGAAGTAATATGAAGAACTGTTAGAACCTTAGATGTCACAATTATTTATAATATAATATTTGTCATTTATCATTGTCATTATCATTAAGACAAAAATCAATGAAATGATTGATGATAATTTGCTGACATGACATAAAGTCTGATTTTAGACTATAAAGAGCAGCCTGGTGATGACATTGGGTAAAAGAACTTCCTAATAAGTGATTTTGAGAAATGAAAGAATATATTTGGGAAGCGTTGCCCTAACATGAAGGTCGTATAACCTAAATTGAACAATCTCCAAGTTTTACACTTATTTTTGGGGAATCTGCATTGTACTTACCAGGGTGAACACGTTATTATAGGAGTCTTCCAGCCTTGCGTACCATTCAAAAGTGCAGTCCAGAATTAGCTCTTCATGTTCTGGAATTTTTATATTTATCTCTAAAAAAAATATATAATTGAAAGATATTATAGAAGTAATTGTATAGATATTCTGTTCTGCATTTAGGCATTGTCTCAATAACACGTCTCCTTCTATAAGACCTGATAGGAAATACGGCCATCATAGAGGGGACTGATAGTAACTGGTTATGTTCCGCTATCTCCTCACCTCCACAGTTTACAGTCTCTGCTAGGTGAGACTTGTGATCTTTACATGGAGAGCAGGACCGTCCAGTTTTCAGATCTGAGAAAAGAAGAAAGAAATGAAATATGAGCCGAGCATTAAAGACACTTTATAACATTAGAATAAATATAATAATCATGTGCTGATATCTATCACACCTCTGTCACCAGCACATGAGCAATATCCTGTACAGGCTGCCACAAATCAGCCTTATAGTCTGAATCATATTAATGTAAATGTCCTCCTGCTTCTGTTATGAAGTATGGACTACTGGAAGTGACAGGAATATTTAGTGTACGGTGAGGATTTGGGATCCTATAGTTTTACTGATGTGCTATACGAATTTAGATATAATAATAGAAATGTCTACTTTACCGAAGCATCTGTTGGAGGTGCATAGGCAGCTGCATCTCTCCAAGTAGTCTGTGAAAAGAGGAGACATCATAGAACAGTCAGCGGGTGCAGTTTACAGCACCTATTTAGTGCTGCTCTCCTCTTTATAATAGGAACAGCACACACAGTATACACATTAGGGTCATTTATCAAACTGGTGTTAAGTAGAACTGTCTCAGATTCCACCTTTCATTTTTGACAGCTCCTGTAGAAAATGAAAGGCGAAATATGATTGGTTGCTATGGGCAACTAAGCCAGTTCTACTTTACACCAGTTTGATAAATTACCTTTATAGTTTACACACACTGATAGAAAAGGTCCATTGACATGTATTATATAATGTAATCCTAGTTCCTCTGGTCTATGATAGAAATCTTATACTGTACCTTGATTTTTGGAGGGCCCCAGCGCAGACAACCTTCTCCTCGGCGCAGGTCTTACAGTTGGTATAGGTTTGCACCATTAATCCTGGGGAAATGCACTTATGTTATAATCTTCCAATCTTATAGATAATAATAATGAGAAGAAGCTGAATCTGGTATGAAATGTACTTACCACAGCTGTCTGCACCTGAGGAATGGAGAAGAAAGAAGACATTACTGACCGCTCTCATTGTCAGACTCAGAAACCTCTAATCTCTGGGTCTCCTTATTATTACATGATCTCAGTGTCTCTGTCTCGATCACTGTGTTTTCTAGATTTCCACTGACAGAAATCTCTGAGCTGCCCCAGTACGGTCCGGGCCCTCTATAGAGCGCAGCAGCAACTAGTGCAAACACCCCTGGCAACCAATCAGATGACGACTTTCATATGTCCAGTGCAGGGCAGAAGATAAGAGCAGTGATCTGATTGGTGGCTGTGGGTCTCCATTACTATTACTACATGAGGCCTGTTTGTGTAATACATTTATATGTCATATTATAGCACATGTATCTAGAAGAACTCACCTTGTTTATTTGGACACCTCCCTAAAAGTGAGAAATTAAGAAAAGCAGAATTACTAATAGAAAACAATAGAGAACAGAAATCCCCTGTATATGAGGGCTCTATCGATAACACTGCAATAATACAAAAGAAAACTGCAAGAATAGCAATTTCCAGTATAGGATATTTTATTACAATCACTCCCTCCTGTCACTAGGCTGTAGGGAAAAGTAAATAAGCTTAAAACATCCTTTCTGACAACCTACCAGACACGTAGAAGACAAGTAGAATGGTAGACAGGTAGAAGATTTCACTTACGTTGGTTTGAGCCCTGGACGATAACCTTGAGCTTTTCTTTCAGTCGCTGGAAATGGAGTCCAATGATGTGAAGAAGCTGGATCTCTAAGATATATAAAGAGGAGAAGAATGAGAGTCCGATCCCCTCATCTATTAGTCTCAGCCCCCAACACACTGACAAATCCAATTAATAAGAGAAGTAGAAATGCCACCTACATATAAATATTGTACTTACCCTTAAAATCTATATCCTGGATGACGTCCACAGATTTTTTATATTCAGACGCAATTTCGGATATAGCATATTTATCTGGAATGAAAATAACGGTATAATAATTATCTATCTATCTATCTATCTATCTATCTATCTATCTAATATCCATCTATAATGGCTCTAGAGATTACATAAAATAGAAATAACAGTAATAATACAATTACCCAGTATGCCGACTTCATCCTCAAGGTAGTCCAGGACTTGTTTTTCTGCGGCTTTTGCAAACCGCTTGATGTTGACATAGGCTTCTATGGAGTCAATGTCATCGACTTGGCTTTTGATAAAGGTGTTGAAATTATCCATAGCCATTTTCCCTCTGGAGTCGCATGGTATGCAACAGAGAGACTGTCCGATGAAGAAAGATGTTACTAGCAGTAGAAGCCACGTGGTCTGGATAGAACCAGTCATTTTTCGCAAAAATCGCTTCCTGTAGCAAATAATCGCTAAGGACGCAAGAGAGCAGAACTATATCCCACTGAGAAGACAACAGCACTGCACAGGTTACAGCATCAGGCGCTAGTTAAGGGACAATGTCTTTATGACATCACCAGAATATGCAAATGAGGAACACATAAACCATCGGATTGGTGGAAAATGCAATTGTGACATCATAACATGGATATGCAAATTAGGCCCTGGAATGAAAAAGCCATTGCATTGGTGAAAAATGTCATTATTAGTGTTGATCGAGCCCCAAAGTGCTCAGGTGCTTGGGCCGAACACATTGGGATGCTCAGGTGCTCTACAGCGCACCAGAGCACAATGGAAGTCAATAGGAGAATCCGAGCTTTAAACCAGGCACCCCCTGCTCTGAAGAGGGAGGGTATCTGGTTCACATGAAAAGGTCATAAATTGATGGAAACACCACTGAAATGGTTTGGGAACAGCATGGGTAGGATGTCTGGATGCATCTTGGACCCCCAGGTCACTGCTGTAAACGATGTTGTCCGAGTAGTACGCCACTTTTACAGACTGACAATAATACGCACAAAACCAAAGATAAAATCGATTTTAGAGGAAAAATTGGTAGGAAACATTCTTTCCTGTATATTTACTTGTATATAAAGTGCAAGTGCTGCCAAAAATTTCAAGGAAGAGGCACTTCGATACAACCTGTATATGACATAAAGGAGGGCCTCATTCACATTGTGGTACAATTTTCCAGGTAGTGGGACTCCTACACTCATAAAGCCTATGCACTAAGTAAAAGGGCTGCCAAAAATTACATGGAACTGGCACTCCAATACACCCTTTATTACACATAAAGAAGGGCATCATACACACCCTTGAAAAATTATGATGGATGACCTGCTGGTGACCCTCATAAATATTAGGATTAAGGGCCTGCTGGTGACCCTCTAAAACATTGGAGGCGAGGGCCTGCTGCTGATATGACCATCTAAAACATTAGGGGTGAGGGTACACTGCTGAGCTGACCCTCGAAAACATTAGGGGCGAGGGCCTGCTGCTGATCAGACCATCTAAAACATTAGAGGTGAGGGTCTGCTGCTGAGCTGACCCTCCAAAACATTAGGGGCAAGGACCTGCTGCTGATCTGACCATCTAAAACATTAGGTGTGAGGGTCTGCTGCTGAGCTTACCATCTAAAACATTAGGGACGAGTGCCTGCTGCTGATCTGACCATCTACAACATTAGGGGTGAGGGCCTGCAGCTGATCTGACCATCTAAAACATTATGGGCGAGGGCCTGCCTCTGACCCTCTAAAACAGGCATCCTCAAACTGCGGCCCTCCAGCTGTTGCAAAACTACAACTCCCAGCATGCCCGAACAGCCTACAGGTATCAGCCTTACAGCAGGGCATTGTGGGAGTTGTAGTTTTACAACAGCTGGAGGGCCGCAGTTTGAGGATGCCTGCTCTAAAACATTAGAGATGAGGGTCTGTTGCTGAGCAGACCCTCTAAAACATTAGGAGCGAGGGAAGCCTAATAAGCATGTTGATATGATGGAGGAAGAGGACGAGAAAGGGAGATTGAACCATATACCCTTTTTGTGGTGGGTGCGTGGGAATACAGTTCAATACACCATAAAAGCCACATTTGAAATGCCTTTATGTTCAGCCTCCTTCCTCTGGTGGAGTAGAGAAGTCAGGTGCAATCCAGGCCTTGTTCATTTTGATGAGTCAACCTGTCAGTATTTTTAGTTGACAGGCGGATGCGCTTATCAGTTATAATGCCCCCAGCAGCACTAAATACCTGCTCTGACAAAATGCTGGCGGCAGGGCAGGCCAGCACCTCCAAGGCTTAGAGCACCAGTTTGTGCCATGTGTCCAGCTTGGACACCCAATAGTTGTAGGGCCCAGAGGGATCACTGAGGACGCTGACACGGTCTGCTACGTACTCCTTCACCATCTTCCAAAAATTTTCCCTCCTTGTGACACTAGGCTGCGCATCAGGGTGAGGGTGCGGGCGGCGTGTCATGAAACTGTCCCAGGCCTTGGAGAGTGTTGCCCTGCCTCTGTTCGAACTGCTGTGTGTTCCTGTGGTCTCCTCTCCCGGTTGCCCAAGGAACTACTTACTCTGCCGACAGCGTTGTCAGCTGGAAATTTTTGGAGCAATTTTTCCACAAGGACCCTCTGGTATTGCATCATTTTGCTAGTCCTCTCCACCACAGGAATGAGAAGTTCTCTTTGTAGCAGGGGTCGAGAAGGGTGAACAACCAGTAATCGGTGTTGGCCAAAATGCTTATAACGCAAGGGTCATGGGAAAGACAGCATAACATAAAGTCAGCCATGTGTGCCAGAGTCCCAACAGACAAGACTTCACTGTCCTCATCAGGAGGAGGATGACTCTCAATCTCCTCATCCTCTTCCTCCTCTTCTGCCCACCCACGCTGAACAGATTAAATAAACCTGCTATGGGTACTACCCTCTGTAGCTGAGGCAACAGTCTCCTGCTGCTGCTGCTCCTCATCATCATCATCCAATTCACGCTGAGAAGACGAACTGAGGGTGGTCTGGCTATCACCCTGTGTACTGTCTTCCCCCATTTCCACCTCTTCCACATGCAAAGAGTCCGCCTTCATTGTGATCAGCGAGCGTTTCAGTAGACACAGAAGTGGGATAGTTACGCTGATAATAGCGACATCGTCGCCCACCATCTGTGTTGATTCCTCAAAGTTGCGTAAAACCTCACAGAGGTTAGACATCCATGCACACTTGTCGCTTGTGAAGAGCGGAAGATGACTGGAAAGGCGACGACCATGTTGCAGCTGGTATTCCACTACTGCCCTCTGCAGAAAGCCTGGCCAACATGTGGAATAGTGTTAAGCGTGACTATTCGAATCGAGAATTTTAATAGCGAATATCGCCACTTCAGGAGTTCGCAAATATTTAGAATATAGGGCTATATATTCGTATTTGCGAATAGTGTTGATTCCGAATATTCTAATCGCAAATTTATCGTGAATATCGGCACTTAGCAACATCCCTAGCAACGAATAGGAAAGTTGTCTACCCCTTAGTGTTGATTGCAAGTATTCTAATCGCAAATTTTTATCGCAAATATATTGCATTGCTGATTTTTGCAATTAAGTAAATAATGAGTGGAGATCACGAAATCTCGAATTTGCGAATTTATAGCGAACAATGTGGCCAAAGATTCGCAAAATATCGCGAATTCGAATATTGCCTATGCTGCTCGTAAGTAATGTGAAACGTGGAGTTCCAGTGCGTGCTCACGTCGCACAACAGTCGGTGAGCTGGCAATTGCAAGCGCTGCTGCAGTGTTGCCAGACTGGCAGCAGCTGTAGATGACTTTCAGAAATGGGCACACATGCAGCGCGCTTTCACCAGTAGCTCAGGCAAATTGGTTTTGAGAAACCACTGAACTAATAAGTTGAACACGTGGGCTAGGCATGGCATGTGTGTGAGCTTGCCGAGCTCGAAAGCCGGGGGTGAGGTGAAAGACTGATGGGCATGGGCTGCAGTTGCTAACTCTGAGCTTTCAGCAGTGGGAGACAGTGTTAAGGTACTGGAGGCACTGTCAGCCACCCAATCTACTAGCGCCTGTACTTGTTATGTCCTCACTAGGGTTGAGCGAACTTGTATTTTAAGTTCGAGCGTCCAAAGTTCGGGTTGGGGTTATCGAAGAATCTCCTTATGGATTCCGCTACCACGGACCATAATGGAATTTCGAATCCGTAAGGGAATTCTTCGAGGAACCCGAACCTTGGACAACATGTGGGGTGACGTCACTGTCATGTGATCAGGGCAGGGGCGTGGCTCAGTACTGAATTGGATAAGAGGTGGTAAAGGGCCTGGTATAATGATCATGTGACATGAGGGGCGGAGCTCCTGTGCTCTGTGTGGAGGAGAAGAAGGAAGTAGCGCAGTGAAAGACGGTTGCGCAAACTTGTTTTTTAAGTTCATCATGAGGGACGCTGAGACAGACATCATTCACATGTCCTCCCTCCACATGCGCTTTGGGAGAACACACCCCCTTACTCATGCGTCGCAAAATTTGATGGGACCTCCCCTGTCCATAAGTGGGCATTTCTTAGCAGAGTCAGGGTGTTCCCAGGAAAAGGATGCCCTGAATTTACCACCTTAAACCTTGTTAAGTATGGTGATATGACAGGAGCTATGGCTGTATATACATGATAATTGGCAGTAAATATGGGATATGATTGGTACTTGAACAGCTGTGTAGAGTATAGCCATTTCTGCCAGACCTCGACTGACAATCTGCCTTAAGCTGCTAGTGGACTGTCTAGCCGGCCCCTGCTGTATATGGCCCACCACTGTTTCATTCTATGCCTTGCAGGATATTCCGGGACAAACCAGCGTTCAGCGCTATCCTCACTCCTTCTCTTTCCCAGGTATACGGTCTAACAGGAAGTGCACAGAATGCACTGAAGGGAGGGCCACCTATTCCCTAAGTGCAGCGGGCTCTTCCTGCTCAAAGAATTTTAGATTTTGCTACCCCCTTTCTGGCATCTGAATTAGCAGGCAGTTGAAGGATGAAGCAGCTGACAAAGAGGATATCCGATCCTACAGAAGTAGGAGGAGGAAAGGAGAAGATGGCAGTACCAGAAGGATGGCCAGAGCAAGAATGAAAAATGGAGAGGTAGAAGAACCATGGCAGCACATGGTAGTGCCATCCAGAAAACGCAAGTAAATAGGCAGTGTGTATAAAGGCTTGTGCCAAAGAATTTGGAAAGCAGGGTACAATATGTAAAGGGCTCAGGTTCAAACAGGGTGGTGTCAGATAATCTTATTAATCTAAGTGGTTAGACAGAAGATGGGGGCTCCATCTGTTTTCCCCAGAAAAGGCACACCGATGGAAAGTGTATACATTGTTGTCACACCCCGGCTGTTTAATCTGAGATAGCCCAAAAGGTCTAGTTGAAGGGCCTGTTCAGTATTTTGCATTGGATACTTGCACCTTGAAGTTACTTTTGTAGACTTCGAGTGGTTTTCTAAGACCTCTTTCACACGAGCGTAAGGGATTAGGTCCGGATGCGTTCAGGGAAACTCGCACCATTTTGCAAGCAAGTTCAGTCAGTTTTGCCTGCGATTGCGTTCAGCTGTTCAGTTTTTTCCGCGCGGGTGCAATGAGTTTTGATGCATTTTTCACGCGCGTGACAAAAAAACTGAAGGTTTACAAACAACATCTCTTAGCAACCATCAGTGAAAAACGCACTGCATCCGCACTTGCTTCCGGATGCATTGTGTTTTTCACTAAAGCCCCATTCACTTCTATGGGGCCGGGGCTGTGTGAAAAACGCAGAATATACTGTAGAACATGCTGCGCTTTTCACACAACGCAGAAGTGATGCATTTAAAAAACGATCATGTACACAGACCCATTGAAATGAATGGGTCAGGATTCAGTGCAGATGCTATGCGTTCACGTCACGCATTGCACCCGCGTGGAAAACTCACTCGTATGAAAGGGGCCTAATAAAGACTTGTTTCCGTTCAGTCAAACCATAAGTTGTTTCAACAGAAATCTGGAAACTGGTGCAATAGTGAAATGAAATGCTGCAGTCAAGATTTTTTAATATTTTTTTTATTTTTTTTTGGGGGGAATGAGAGGGAAGAGATGGGGAAGGAAAGACAATTTTTCATTTTTGGGATTTTTTTTTACTATTTTTATGGAGGGGATTAGGGAGAGAAGTGGAAGGGAGAAATGTAGGAAGGGGAAATTTGTTTTTTTTTTTTTTTTTTTGGGGGGGTAGATTTTTTTTATTTTTTAGATGGCAGTACAGGATGGTTCTTGACTGTGTGCCTTTACACTGGCTCTTTTTCCAGAGGCTCTCTAGATTTCATTTTCCTCCTCCAGAACATGCAGATGCTGAAAAATAGAAAATCTATCAGTTATTTGATATTTGCTATTTACATGATGTGAGCTCTGAATGAAATGTGTGCACAGATCCTCCAATGTTTTCCCGTTACATTAGCTGCTTATCAGTTCACTGACATAAAATGTCTGGCTTTATAATATGTGCCAAATATATCACAAAGCGTTCAGCACTGTGAACAATTTGGCGCATCTTGTGACTGCCTGGACTAAGTTTATGCTGTCTAAATATTAAGCAGCAATAATACGCATGCTCCATATCTAAATACTACCTACCATATGCCAGCGATCAGCATGATGGTGACAGAGCCGGCCACAGATATTACTATGAGAGAAGCATTGTTGTTACGGAGCTCCTCTAGAAGTGGCGGCTCAGGCGCTGTCATGTCAAGCACATCAGGAAGTGTAGGACGAGGCTGGTATTTTTCTGTCGCCCCTTCCGATCCACTTATAACTAAATGAAGAAAATAATTAGATTAATAGTTTATACCGTCAAGAGAATGATAATGACATTGTAGTGTATCTTATATATGAAATAACATCAAATATATGTCAGAATATCAGAATCGTCTGTACCATGGCCGCTCAAAAACATTGTCAAAACCAAGAGTGGCTCCAAAATACGGAAGTGGCTCAATTTTTGCATTATAGGTTTTTCCTTACAAATACTAATTAAGATAATATTTATTTATATAGCACCAACATATTCCGCAGCGCTTTACTAATGTAAAATAACACCACATTATAGGTGACAATTCAGATGTTCAGACCTAGATCCTTTCTCACTAATTATCACCTAGAAGTAGATATGAATCCCGTGTATACTAATATTACCACTCAGCATAGTGCCAGTAATAATATGTCCTTACCTGCCACGTTATAGGTGATCTTACTGACTGGAACTTCAGAGTCCAAGATGGTGGTGCACGTGTACCGGCCGGAGTGCCCCTTCTGTACGCCCTTGATGACCAGATAGGGCTCCCGGGTGACTTTGGGTTCATGTTCATGATGCTGGAGAAGTAATATGAAGAACTGTTAGAACCTTAGATGTCACAATTATTTATAATATAATATTTGTCATTTATCATTGTCATTATCATTAAGACAAAAATCAATGAAATGATTGATGATAATTTGCTGACATGACATAAAGTCTGATTTTAGACTATAAAGAGCAGCCTGGTGATGACATTGGGTAAAAGAACTTCCTAATAAGTGATTTTGAGAAATGAAAGAATATATTTGGGAAGCGTTGCCCTAACATGAAGGTCGTATAACCTAAATTGAACAATCTCCAAGTTTTACACTTATTTTTGGGGAATCTGCATTGTACTTACCAGGGTGAACACGTTATTATAGGAGTCTTCCAGCCTTGCGTACCATTCAAAAGTGCAGTCCAGAATTAGCTCTTCATGTTCTGGAATTTTTATATTTATCTCTAAAAAAAATATATAATTGAAAGATATTATAGAAGTAATTGTATAGATATTCTGTTCTGCATTTAGGCATTGTCTCAATAACACGTCTCCTTCTATAAGACCTGATAGGAAATACGGCCATCATAGAGGGGACTGATAGTAACTGGTTATGTTCCGCTATCTCCTCACCTCCACAGTTTACAGTCTCTGCTAGGTGAGACTTGTGATCTTTACATGGAGAGCAGGACCGTCCAGTTTTCAGATCTGAGAAAAGAAGAAAGAAATGAAATATGAGCCGAGCATTAAAGACACTTTATAACATTAGAATAAATATAATAATCATGTGCTGATATCTATCACACCTCTGTCACCAGCACATGAGCAATATCCTGTACAGGCTGCCACAAATCAGCCTTATAGTCTGAATCATATTAATGTAAATGTCCTCCTGCTTCTGTTATGAAGTATGGACTACTGGAAGTGACAGGAATATTTAGTGTACGGTGAGGATTTGGGATCCTATAGTTTTACTGATGTGCTATACGAATTTAGATATAATAATAGAAATGTCTACTTTACCGAAGCATCTGTTGGAGGTGCATAGGCAGCTGCATCTCTCCAAGTAGTCTGTGAAAAGAGGAGACATCATAGAACAGTCAGCGGGTGCAGTTTACAGCACCTATTTAGTGCTGCTCTCCTCTTTATAATAGGAACAGCACACACAGTATACACATTAGGGTCATTTATCAAACTGGTGTTAAGTAGAACTGTCTCAGATTCCACCTTTCATTTTTGACAGCTCCTGTAGAAAATGAAAGGCGAAATATGATTGGTTGCTATGGGCAACTAAGCCAGTTCTACTTTACACCAGTTTGATAAATTACCTTTATAGTTTACACACACTGATAGAAAAGGTCCATTGACATGTATTATATAATGTAATCCTAGTTCCTCTGGTCTATGATAGAAATCTTATACTGTACCTTGATTTTTGGAGGGCCCCAGCGCAGACAACCTTCTCCTCGGCGCAGGTCTTACAGTTGGTATAGGTTTGCACCATTAATCCTGGGGAAATGCACTTATGTTATAATCTTCCAATCTTATAGATAATAATAATGAGAAGAAGCTGAATCTGGTATGAAATGTACTTACCACAGCTGTCTGCACCTGAGGAATGGAGAAGAAAGAAGACATTACTGACCGCTCTCATTGTCAGACTCAGAAACCTCTAATCTCTGGGTCTCCTTATTATTACATGATCTCAGTGTCTCTGTCTCGATCACTGTGTTTTCTAGATTTCCACTGACAGAAATCTCTGAGCTGCCCCAGTACGGTCCGGGCCCTCTATAGAGCGCAGCAGCAACTAGTGCAAACACCCCTGGCAACCAATCAGATGACGACTTTCATATGTCCAGTGCAGGGCAGAAGATAAGAGCAGTGATCTGATTGGTGGCTGTGGGTCTCCATTACTATTACTACATGAGGCCTGTTTGTGTAATACATTTATATGTCATATTATAGCACATGTATCTAGAAGAACTCACCTTGTTTATTTGGACACCTCCCTAAAAGTGAGAAATTAAGAAAAGCAGAATTACTAATAGAAAACAATAGAGAACAGAAATCCCCTGTATATGAGGGCTCTATCGATAACACTGCAATAATACAAAAGAAAACTGCAAGAATAGCAATTTCCAGTATAGGATATTTTATTACAATCACTCCCTCCTGTCACTAGGCTGTAGGGAAAAGTAAATAAGCTTAAAACATCCTTTCTGACAACCTACCAGACACGTAGAAGACAAGTAGAATGGTAGACAGGTAGAAGATTTCACTTACGTTGGTTTGAGCCCTGGACGATAACCTTGAGCTTTTCTTTCAGTCGCTGGAAATGGAGTCCAATGATGTGAAGAAGCTGGATCTCTAAGATATATAAAGAGGAGAAGAATGAGAGTCCGATCCCCTCATCTATTAGTCTCAGCCCCCAACACACTGACAAATCCAATTAATAAGAGAAGTAGAAATGCCACCTACATATAAATATTGTACTTACCCTTAAAATCTATATCCTGGATGACGTCCACAGATTTTTTATATTCAGACGCAATTTCGGATATAGCATATTTATCTGGAATGAAAATAACGGTATAATAATTATCTATCTATCTATCTATCTATCTATCTATCTATCTAATATCCATCTATAATGGCTCTAGAGATTACATAAAATAGAAATAACAGTAATAATACAATTACCCAGTATGCCGACTTCATCCTCAAGGTAGTCCAGGACTTGTTTTTCTGCGGCTTTTGCAAACCGCTTGATGTTGACATAGGCTTCTATGGAGTCAATGTCATCGACTTGGCTTTTGATAAAGGTGTTGAAATTATCCATAGCCATTTTCCCTCTGGAGTCGCATGGTATGCAACAGAGAGACTGTCCGATGAAGAAAGATGTTACTAGCAGTAGAAGCCACGTGGTCTGGATAGAACCAGTCATTTTTCGCAAAAATCGCTTCCTGTAGCAAATAATCGCTAAGGACGCAAGAGAGCAGAACTATATCCCACTGAGAAGACAACAGCACTGCACAGGTTACAGCATCAGGCGCTAGTTAAGGGACAATGTCTTTATGACATCACCAGAATATGCAAATGAGGAACACATAAACCATCGGATTGGTGGAAAATGCAATTGTGACATCATAACATGGATATGCAAATTAGGCCCTGGAATGAAAAAGCCATTGCATTGGTGAAAAATGTCATTATTAGTGTTGATCGAGCCCCAAAGTGCTCAGGTGCTTGGGCCGAACACATTGGGATGCTCAGGTGCTCTACAGCGCACCAGAGCACAATGGAAGTCAATAGGAGAATCCGAGCTTTAAACCAGGCACCCCCTGCTCTGAAGAGGGGAGGGTATCTGGTTCACATGAAAAGGTCATAAATTGATGGAAACACCACTGAAATGGTTTGGGAACAGCATGGGTAGGATGTCTGGATGCATCTTGGACCCCCAGGTCACTGCTGTAAACGATGTTGTCCGAGTAGTACGCCACTTTTACAGACTGACAATAATACGCACAAAACCAAAGATAAAATCGATTTTAGAGGAAAAATTGGTAGGAAACATTCTTTCCTGTATATTTACTTGTATATAAAGTGCAAGTGCTGCCAAAAATTTCAAGGAAGAGGCACTTCGATACAACCTGTATATGACATAAAGGAGGGCCTCATTCACATTGTGGTACAATTTTCCAGGTAGTGGGACTCCTACACTCATAAAGCCTATGCACTAAGTAAAAGGGCTGCCAAAAATTACATGGAACTGGCACTCCAATACACCCTTTATTACACATAAAGAAGGGCATCATACACACCCTTGAAAAATTATGATGGATGACCTGCTGGTGACCCTCATAAATATTAGGATTAAGGGCCTGCTGGTGACCCTCTAAAACATTGGAGGCGAGGGCCTGCTGCTGATATGACCATCTAAAACATTAGGGGTGAGGGTACACTGCTGAGCTGACCCTCGAAAACATTAGGGGCGAGGGCCTGCTGCTGATCAGACCATCTAAAACATTAGAGGTGAGGGTCTGCTGCTGAGCTGACCCTCCAAAACATTAGGGGCAAGGACCTGCTGCTGATCTGACCATCTAAAACATTAGGTGTGAGGGTCTGCTGCTGAGCTTACCATCTAAAACATTAGGGACGAGTGCCTGCTGCTGATCTGACCATCTACAACATTAGGGGTGAGGGCCTGCAGCTGATCTGACCATCTAAAACATTATGGGCGAGGGCCTGCCTCTGACCCTCTAAAACAGGCATCCTCAAACTGCGGCCCTCCAGCTGTTGCAAAACTACAACTCCCAGCATGCCCGAACAGCCTACAGGTATCAGCCTTACAGCAGGGCATTGTGGGAGTTGTAGTTTTACAACAGCTGGAGGGCCGCAGTTTGAGGATGCCTGCTCTAAAACATTAGAGATGAGGGTCTGTTGCTGAGCAGACCCTCTAAAACATTAGGAGCGAGGGAAGCCTAATAAGCATGTTGATATGATGGAGGAAGAGGACGAGAAAGGGAGATTGAACCATATACCCTTTTTGTGGTGGGTGCGTGGGAATACAGTTCAATACACCATAAAAGCCACATTTGAAATGCCTTTATGTTCAGCCTCCTTCCTCTGGTGGAGTAGAGAAGTCAGGTGCAATCCAGGCCTTGTTCATTTTGATGAGTCAACCTGTCAGTATTTTTAGTTGACAGGCGGATGCGCTTATCAGTTATAATGCCCCCAGCAGCACTAAATACCTGCTCTGACAAAATGCTGGCGGCAGGGCAGGCCAGCACCTCCAAGGCTTAGAGCACCAGTTTGTGCCATGTGTCCAGCTTGGACACCCAATAGTTGTAGGGCCCAGAGGGATCACTGAGGACGCTGACACGGTCTGCTACGTACTCCTTCACCATCTTCCAAAAATTTTCCCTCCTTGTGACACTAGGCTGCGCATCAGGGTGAGGGTGCGGGCGGGGTGTCATGAAACTGTCCCAGGCCTTGGAGAGTGTTGCCCTGCCTCTGTTCGAACTGCTGTGTGTTCCTGTGGTCTCCTCTCCCGGTTGCCCAAGGAACTACTTACTCTGCCGACAGCGTTGTCAGCTGGAAATTTTTGGAGCAATTTTTCCACAAGGACCCTCTGGTATTGCATCATTTTGCTAGTCCTCTCCACCACAGGAATGAGAAGTTCTCTTTGTAGCAGGGGTCGAGAAGGGTGAACAACCAGTAATCGGTGTTGGCCAAAATGCTTATAACGCAAGGGTCATGGGAAAGACAGCATAACATAAAGTCAGCCATGTGTGCCAGAGTCCCAACAGACAAGACTTCACTGTCCTCATCAGGAGGAGGATGACTCTCAATCTCCTCATTAGTGATGTCGCGAACATAAAATTTTCAGTTCGCGAACAGCGAACGCGAACTTCGCAAATGTTCGCGAACAGGCGGACTCGGGCGAACCGCCATAGACTTCAATAGACAGGCGAATTTTAAAAACCAAAGGGACTCTTTCTGGCCACAATAGTGATGGAAAAGTTGTTTCAAGGGGACTAACACCTGGACTGTGGCATGCCGGAGGGGATCCATGGCAAAACTCCCATGGAAAATTACGTAGTGGACGCAGAGTCGGGTTTTAATCCATAAAGGGCATAAATCACGTAACATTCCTAAATTGTTTGGAATAACATGCTTTAAAACATCCAGTGTGTGTATACGATCAGGTATGATGTTGTATCGATCAGGTAGTGTAAGGGTTACGCCCGATTCTCAGACATTGACAGACCAAACTCCCCTTTTAATGCACCGCAAACAGTCCATTTGCACAACCGCAAACTCCCCATTTGCACAAGGTTGGATACCAAGCTAGCCACGTCCGGTGATGTCATTGAAGGTTTCTTCCTCCACCCAGCCACGTACAACACCAAGGGTCCCCGAAAGGTCAATTGAATTGATTTTTCGAACGGGAGATGGTTAAAAAACGCTGGCTCCCTCCCCTTTGTTTTAATCCACGGTCACTGCTTCTGCACCGTGCAATTTACTCTCACACCCGATATGAGTGGTATTTTCTGTAGTACTATTCTCATCAGTTTAATCCCTCTAACGTCCCCAATCTGGGGGCCATTTATTGAATAGATTTTTCGAACGGGAGATGGTTAAAAAACGCTGGCTCCCTCCACTCTGTTTTAATCCACGGTCACTGCGTCTGCGCCGTGCAATTTACTGTCACACTCGATATGAGTGGTATTTTCTGTAGTACTATTCTCATCAGTTTAATCCCTGTTACATCCCATATCAGGGATTGCCTTTTGTGAAAAAAATTTAGGCCGGGTACCTTCGACTGCCTTCACAATGACAGACCAAACTCTCATACACCAAACTGAATTGATTTCAGGAACCGGGAGATGGAAAAAGCAGCTTGGTCGGTCCTCATACTCCCAAATTGGGGCACTGCGCGTGCACAGAGCAATGTGCTGTGACACCCTATATGAGTGGTGTCTTAACTAGTACTATTCCTATCAGCGGCGGGCGGGTGCGTGGTAACTTGAGAGCAGGTGACCAAAGCTGAGCTGGAGGAAGATGGTGCGTCAAGGTTCTTAGCGGAAGCTGTTGAAGATTGGGTGTCCTGTCTAAGCCAGTCAACTACGTCCTCAGAATTTTTCGGGTTCAGGGTACATGGCCTCTGAACACTAGGCATTATTCCAGGGACAGTGGAAATCACAGCACCACGACCACGACGGCCCCTGCGAGTGTGGCCTGCCTCTGCCTGTCATTTTTTTCGATAAGTGGTACTGTGCCACCCTGTATCAGTGGTGGGCACTGGCAGTGGGCACACTACAGTCTGTGGAAGTGGGCCTGACACACACTGGCAGCAGGCAAGCAACTGAAATTAGACTAATGTGTAAAAATGAAATGCCTTATTTATCGTCAAGCTACTGTGCCACCCGGTATCAGTGGTTGGCACTGGCAGTGGGCACACTACAGTCTGTGGAGGTGGGCCTGACACACACTGGCAGGAGGCAAGCAACTGAAATTAGACTAATGTGTAAAAATGAAATGCCATATTTATCGGCAAGCTACTGTGCCACCCGGTATCAGTGGTTGGCACTTGCAGTGGGCACACTACAGTCTGTGGAGGTGGGCCTGACACACACTGGCAGGAGGCAAGCAACTGAAATTAGACTAATGTGTAAAAATGAAATGCCTTATTTATCGGCAAGCTACTGTGCCACCCGGTATCAGTGGTTGGCACTGGCAGTGGGCACACTACAGTCTGTGGAGGTGGGCCTGACTCACACTGGCAGGAGGCAAGCAACTGAAATTAGACTAATGTGTAAAAATGAAGTGCCTTATTTATCGGCAAGCTACTGTGCCACCCGGTATCAGTGGTTGGCACTGGCAGTGGGCACACTACAGTCTGTGGAGGTGGGCCTGACACACACTGGCAGGAGGCAAGCAACTGAAATTAGACTAATGTGTAAAAATGAAATGCCTTATTTATCGGCAAGCTACTGTGCCACCCGGTATCAGTGGTTGGCACTGGCAGTGGGCACACTACAGTCAGTGGAAGTGGGCCTGACACGCACTGGCAGCAGGCAAGCAACTGAAATTAGACTAATATGTAAAAATGAAATGCCTTTTTTATGCAAAGTCCTGTGCCAGCCGGTATGAGTGGTAGGCACTGGCAGTGGGCACACTACAGTCACTGGAAGTCAGCCTGACACACACTGGCAGAGCAACTAACATTAGATTAAAGTGTAAAAATTAAATGCCTATTTTGATGCAAAGTCCTCTGCCAGCCGGTATGAGTGGTAGGCACTGGCAGTGGGCACACTACAGTCACTGGAAGTCAGCCTGACACACACTGGCAGGCAACTAACCTTAGATTAAAGTGTAAAAATTAAATGCCTTTTTTGATGCAAAGTCCTGTGCCACACGGGATGACAGGGGTGGGCACTGGCAGTGGGCACACTACAGTCAGTGGAAGTCGGCCTGACACACACTAGCAGCAGGCAAGCAGCTGAAATTACACTAAAGTGTAAAAATGAAATGCCTTTTTTGATGCAAAGTCCTCTGCCAGCCGGTATGAGTGGTAGGCACTGGCAGTGGGCACACTACAGTCACTGGAAGTCAGCCTGACACACACTGGCAGGCAACTAAACTTAGATTAAAGTGTAAAAATTAAATGCCTTTTTTGATGCAAAGTCCTGTGCCACATGGGATGACAGGGGTGGGCACTGGCAGTGGGCACACTACAGTCACTGGAAGTCAGCCTGACACACACTGGCAGGCAACTAAGCTTAGATTAAAGTGTAAAATTAAATGACTTTTTTGATGCAAAGTCCTGTGCCACATGGGATGACAGGGATGGGCACTGGCAGTGGGCACACTACAGTCAGTGGAAGTCGGCCCTGACACACACTAGCAGCAGGCAAGCAGCTGAAATTACACTAAAGTGTAAAATGAAATGCCTTTTTGATGCAAAGTCCTCTGCCAGCTGGTATGAGTGGTGGGCACTGGCAGTGGGCACACTACAGTCACTGGAAGTCAGCCCTGACACACACTGGCAGGCAACTAAACTAGACTAAAGTGTAAAAATTAAATGCCTTTTTTGATGCAAAGTCCTGTGCCACACGGGATGACAGGGGGTGGGCACTGGCAGTGAGGCACACTACAGTCAGTTGAAGTCGGCCTGACACACACTAGCAGCAGGCAAGCAGCTGAAATTACACTAAAGTGTAAAAATTAAATGCCTTTTTGATGCAAAGTCCTCTGCCAGCCGGTATGAGTGGTAGGCACTGGCAGTGGGCACACTACAGTCAGTGGAAGTCAGCCTGACACACACTGGCAGGCAACTAACCTTAGATTAAAGTGTAAAAATTAAATGCCTTTTTTGATGCAAAGTCCTGTACCACACGGAATGACAGGGGTGGGCACTGGCAGTGGGCACACTACAGTCTGTGGGCCTGCAGCTCCTCACACACAGGCAGGCCAGGCAGCTGCAATATGTATATAAAGGAAAAAAAAGCAGACTAATGTTGCAGCCCTAAAAGGAGCTTTTGGGGTGCTGTCAGGACGCTGTCCTTACAGCAGAGATCAGATGAGTCTTTCAGGACTGGAGTGGACACTGAATTCACTAGCCTAGCTATCGATTTCCCAATTAAATCAGCAGCAACTACACTCTCCCTCCTCTCACTAAGACTGCAGCTTCAGAATGAATCTAAAATGGATGCTGTGCAGGAGGTGGGAGGGTCTGGGAGGAGGGTATGCTGCTGATTGGCTGGAATGTGTCTGCTGACTGTGAGGTACAGGGTCAAGTTTGCTCAATGATGATGTATAGGGGCGGACCGAACATCGCATATGTTCGCCCGGCAGAGCGACAGCGAACAAGCTATGTTCGCCGGGAACTGACCAAGCCGGCGAATAGTTCGGAGCCATCTCTACTCCTCATCCTCTTCCTCCTCTTCTGCCCACCCACGCTGAACAGATTAAATAAACCTGCTATGGGTACTACCCTCTGTAGCTGAGGCAACAGTCTCCTGCTGCTGCTGCTCCTCATCATCATCATCCAATTCACGCTGAGAAGACGAACTGAGGGTGGTCTGGCTATCACCCTGTGTACTGTCTTCCCCATTTCCACCTCTTCCACATGCAAAGAGTCCGCCTTCATTGTGATCAGCGAGCGTTTCAGTAGACACAGAAGTGGGATAGTTACGCTGATAATAGCGACATCGTCGCCCACCATCTGTGTTGATTCCTCAAAGTTGCGTAAAACCTCACAGAGGTTAGACATCCATGCACACTTGTCGCTTGTGAAGAGCGGAAGATGACTGGAAAGGCGACGACCATGTTGCAGCTGGTATTCCACTACTGCCCTCTGCAGAAAGCCTGGCCAACATGTGGAATAGTGTTAAGCGTGACTATTCGAATCGAGAATTTTAATAGCGAATATCGCCACTTCAGGAATTCGCAAATATTTAGAATATAGGGCTATATATTCGTATTTGCGAATAGTGTTGATTCAGAATATTCTAATCGCAAATTTATCGTGAATATCGGCACTTAGCAACATCCCTAGCAAATGAATAGGAAAGTTGTCTACCCCTTAGTGTTGATTGCAAGTATTCTAATCGCAAATTGTTATCGCAAATATATTGCATTGCTGATTTTTGCAATTAAGTAAATAATGAGTGGAGATCACGAAATCTCGAATTTGCGAATTTATAGGAAAAATGTGGCCAAAGATTCGCAAAATATCGCGAATTCGAATATTGCCTATGCTGCTCGTAAGTAATGTGAAACGTGGAGTTCCAGTGCGTGCTCACGTCGCACAACAGTCGGTGAGCTGGCAATTGCAAGCGCTGCTGCAGTGTTGCCAGACTGGCAGCAGCTGTAGATGACTTTCAGAAATGGGCACACATGCAGCGCCTTCACCAGTAGCTCAGGCAAATTGGGGTAGGTTTTGAGAAACCACTGAACTAATAAGTTGAACACGTGGGCTAGGCATGGCATGTGTGTGAGCTTGCCGAGCTCGAAAGCCGGGGTGAGGTGAAAGACTGATGGGCATGGGCTGCAGGTGCTAACTCTGAGCTTTCAGCAGTGGGAGACAGTGTTAAGGTACTGGAGGCACTGTCAGCCACCCAATCTACTAGCGCCTGTACTTGTTATGTCCTCACTAGGGTTGAGCGAACTTGTATTTTAAGTTCGGCGTCCAAAGTTCGGGTTGGGGTTATCGAAGAATCTCCTTATGGATTCCGCTACCACGGACCATAATGGAATTTCCGAATCCGTAAGGGAATTCTTCGAGGAACCCGAACCTTGGACAACATGTGGGGTGACGTCACTGTCATGTGATCAGGGCAGGGGCGTGGCTCAGTACTGAATTGGATAAGAGGTGGTAAAGGGCCTGGTATAATGATCATGTGACATGAGGGGCGGAGCTCCTGTGCTCTGTGTGGAGGAGAAGAAGGAAGTAGCGCAGTGAAAGACGGTTGCGCAAACTTGTTTTTTAAGTTCATCATGAGGGACGCTGAGACAGACATCATTCACATGTCCTCCCTCCACATGCGTTTTGGGAGAACACACCCCCTTACTCATGCGTCGCAAAAATTTGATGGGACCTCCCTGTCCATAAGTGGGCATTTCTTAGCAGAGTCAGGGTGTTCCCAGGAAAAGGATGCCCTGAATTTACCACCTTAAACCTTGTTAAGTATGGTGATATGACAGGAGCTATGGCTGTATATACATGATAATTGGCAGTAAATATGGGATATGATTGGTACTTGAACAGCTGTGTAGAGTATAGCCATTTCTGCCAGACCTCGACTGACAATCTGCCTTAAGCTGCTAGTGGACTGTCTAGCCGGCCCCTGCTGTATATGGCCCACCACTGTTTCATTCTATGCCTTGCAGGATATTCCGGGACAAACCAGCGTTCAGCGCTATCCTCACTCCTTCTCTTTCCCAGGTATACGGTCTAACAGGAAGTGCACAGAATGCACTGAAGGGAGGGCCACCTATTCCCTAAGTGCAGCGGGCTCTTCCTGCTCAAAGAATTTTAGATTTTGCTACCCCCTTTCTGGCATCTGAATTAGCAGGCAGTTGAAGGATGAAGCAGCTGACAAAGAGGATATCCGATCCTACAGAAGTAGGAGGAGGAAAGGAGAAGATGGCAGTACCAGAAGGATGGCCAGAGCAAGAATGAAAAATGGAGAGGTAGAAGAACCATGGCAGCACATGGTAGTGCCATCCAGAAAAACGCAAGTAAATAGGCAGTGTGTATAAAGGCTTGTGCCAAAGAATTTGGAAAGCAGGGTACAATATGTAAAGGGCTCAGGTTCAAACAGGGTGGTGTCAGATAATCTTATTAATCTAAGTGGTTAGACAGAAGATGGGGCTCCATCTGTTTTCCCCAGAAAAGGCACACCGATAGAAAGTGTCTAGATTGTTGTCACACCCCGGCTGTTTAATCTGAGATAGCCCAAAAGGTCTAGTTGAAGGGCCTGTTCAGTATTTTACATTGGATACTTGCACCTTGAAGTTACTTTTGTAGACTTCGAGTGGTTTTCTAAGACCTCTTTCACACGAGCGTAAGGGATTAGGTCCGGATGCGTTCAGGGAAACTTCGCACCATTTTGCAAGCAAGTTCAGTCAGTTTTGCCTGCGATTGCGTTCAGCTGTTCAGTTTTTCCGCGCGGTGCAATGCGTTTTGATGGTTTACAAACAACATCTCTTAGCAACCATCAGTGAAAACGCACTGCATCCGCACTTGCTTCCGGATGCATTGTGTTTTTCACTGAAGCCCCATTCACTTCTATGGGGCCGGGGCTGTGTGAAAACGCAGAATATACTGTAGAACATGCTGCGCTTTTCACACAACGCAGAAGTGATGCATTTAAAAACGATCATGTACACAGACCTATTGAAATGAATGGGTCAGGATTCAGTGCAGATGCTATGCGTTCACGTCACGCATTGCACCCGCGTGGAAAACTCACTCGTATGAAAGGGGCCTAATAAAGACTTGTTTCCGTTCAGTCAAACCATAAGTTGTTTCAACAGAAATCTGGAAACTGGTGCAATAGTGAAATGAAATGCTGCAGTCAAGATTTTTTAATATTTTTTTATTTTTTTTTGGGGGGAATGAGAGGGAAGAGATGGGGAAGGAAAGACAATTTTTCATTTTTGGGATTTTTTTACTATTTTTATGGAGGGGATTAGGGAGAGAAGTGGAAGGGAGAAATGTAGGAAGGGGAAATTTGTTTTTTTTTTTGTTTTTTTGGGGGGTAGATTTTTTTTTTTTTAGATGGCAGTACAGGATGGTTCTTGACTGTGTGCCTTTACACTGGCTCTTTTTCCAGAGGCTCTCTAGATTTCATTTTCCTCCTCCAGAACATGCAGATGCTGAAAAATAGAAAATCTATCAGTTATTTGATATTTGCTATTTACATGATGTGAGCTCTGAATGAAATGTGTGCACAGATCCTCCAATGTTTTCCCGTTACATTAGCTGCTTATCAGTTCACTGACATAAAATGTCTGGCTTTATAATATGTGCCAAATATATCACAAAGCGTTCAGCACTGTGAACAATTTGGCGCATCTTGTGACTGCCTGGACTAAGTTTATGCTGTCTAAATATTAAGCAGCAATAATACGCATGCTCCATATCTAAATACTACCTACCATATGCCAGCGATCAGCATGATGGTGACAGAGCCGGCCACAGATATTACTATGAGAGAAGCATTGTTGTTACGGAGCTCCTCTAGAAGTGGCGGCTCAGGCGCTGTCATGTCAAGCACATCAGGAAGTGTAGGACGAGGCTGGTATTTTTCTGTCGCCCCTTCCGATCCACTTATAACTAAATGAAGAAAATAATTAGATTAATAGTTTATACCGTCAAGAGAATGATAATGACATTGTAGTGTATCTTATATATGAAATAACATCAAATATATGTCAGAATATCAGAATCGTCTGTACCATGGCCGCTCAAAAACATTGTCAAAACCAAGAGTGGCTCCAAAATACGGAAGTGGCTCAATTTTTGCATTATAGGTTTTTCCTTACAAATACTAATTAAGATAATATTTATTTATATAGCACCAACATATTCCGCAGCGCTTTACTAATGTAAAATAACACCACATTATAGGTGACAATTCAGATGTTCAGACCTAGATCCTTTCTCACTAATTATCACCTAGAAGTAGATATGAATCCCGTGTATACTAATATTACCACTCAGCATAGTGCCAGTAATAATATGTCCTTACCTGCCACGTTATAGGTGATCTTACTGACTGGAACTTCAGAGTCCAAGATGGTGGTGCACGTGTACCGGCCGGAGTGCCCCTTCTGTACGCCCTTGATGACCAGATAGGGCTCCCGGGTGACTTTGGGTTCATGTTCATGATGCTGGAGAAGTAATATGAAGAACTGTTAGAACCTTAGATGTCACAATTATTTATAATATAATATTTGTCATTTATCATTGTCATTATCATTAAGACAAAAATCAATGAAATGATTGATGATAATTTGCTGACATGACATAAAGTCTGATTTTAGACTATAAAGAGCAGCCTGGTGATGACATTGGGTAAAAGAACTTCCTAATAAGTGATTTTGAGAAATGAAAGAATATATTTGGGAAGCGTTGCCCTAACATGAAGGTCGTATAACCTAAATTGAACAATCTCCAAGTTTTACACTTATTTTTGGGGAATCTGCATTGTACTTACCAGGGTGAACACGTTATTATAGGAGTCTTCCAGCCTTGCGTACCATTCAAAAGTGCAGTCCAGAATTAGCTCTTCATGTTCTGGAATTTTTATATTTATCTCTAAAAAAAATATATAATTGAAAGATATTATAGAAGTAATTGTATAGATATTCTGTTCTGCATTTAGGCATTGTCTCAATAACACGTCTCCTTCTATAAGACCTGATAGGAAATACGGCCATCATAGAGGGGACTGATAGTAACTGGTTATGTTCCGCTATCTCCTCACCTCCACAGTTTACAGTCTCTGCTAGGTGAGACTTGTGATCTTTACATGGAGAGCAGGACCGTCCAGTTTTCAGATCTGAGAAAAGAAGAAAGAAATGAAATATGAGCCGAGCATTAAAGACACTTTATAACATTAGAATAAATATAATAATCATGTGCTGATATCTATCACACCTCTGTCACCAGCACATGGGCAATATCCTGTACAGGCTGCCACAAATCAGCCTTATAGTCTGAATCATATTAATGTAAATGTCCTCCTGCTTCTGTTATGAAGTATGGACTACTGGAAGTGACAGGAATATTTAGTGTACGGTGAGGATTTGGGATCCTATAGTTTTACTGATGTGCTATACGAATTTAGATATAATAATAGAAATGTCTACTTTACCGAAGCATCTGTTGGAGGTGCATAGGCAGCTGCATCTCTCCAAGTAGTCTGTGAAAAGAGGAGACATCATAGAACAGTCAGCGGGTGCAGTTTACAGCACCTATTTAGTGCTGCTCTCCTCTTTATAATAGGAACAGCACACACAGTATACACATTAGGGTCATTTATCAAACTGGTGTTAAGTAGAACTGTCTCAGATTCCACCTTTCATTTTTGACAGCTCCTGTAGAAAATGAAAGGCGAAATATGATTGGTTGCTATGGGCAACTAAGCCAGTTCTACTTTACACCAGTTTGATAAATTACCTTTATAGTTTACACACACTGATAGAAAAGGTCCATTGACATGTATTATATAATGTAATCCTAGTTCCTCTGGTCTATGATAGAAATCTTATACTGTACCTTGATTTTTGGAGGGCCCCAGCGCAGACAACCTTCTCCTCGGCGCAGGTCTTACAGTTGGTATAGGTTTGCACCATTAATCCTGGGGAAATGCACTTATGTTATAATCTTCCAATCTTATAGATAATAATAATGAGAAGAAGCTGAATCTGGTATGAAATGTACTTACCACAGCTGTCTGCACCTGAGGAATGGAGAAGAAAGAAGACATTACTGACCGCTCTCATTGTCAGACTCAGAAACCTCTAATCTCTGGGTCTCCTTATTATTACATGATCTCAGTGTCTCTGTCTCGATCACTGTGTTTTCTAGATTTCCACTGACAGAAATCTCTGAGCTGCCCCAGTACGGTCCGGGCCCTCTATAGAGCGCAGCAGCAACTAGTGCAAACACCCCTGGCAACCAATCAGATGACGACTTTCATATGTCCAGTGCAGGGCAGAAGATAAGAGCAGTGATCTGATTGGTGGCTGTGGGTCTCCATTACTATTACTACATGAGGCCTGTTTGTGTAATACATTTATATGTCATATTATAGCACATGTATCTAGAAGAACTCACCTTGTTTATTTGGACACCTCCCTAAAAGTGAGAAATTAAGAAAAGCAGAATTACTAATAGAAAACAATAGAGAACAGAAATCCCCTGTATATGAGGGCTCTATCGATAACACTGCAATAATACAAAAGAAAACTGCAAGAATAGCAATTTCCAGTATAGGATATTTTATTACAATCACTCCCTCCTGTCACTAGGCTGTAGGGAAAAGTAAATAAGCTTAAAACATCCTTTCTGACAACCTACCAGACACGTAGAAGACAAGTAGAATGGTAGACAGGTAGAAGATTTCACTTACGTTGGTTTGAGCCCTGGACGATAACCTTGAGCTTTTCTTTCAGTCGCTGGAAATGGAGTCCAATGATGTGAAGAAGCTGGATCTCTAAGATATATAAAGAGGAGAAGAATGAGAGTCCGATCCCCTCATCTATTAGTCTCAGCCCCCAACACACTGACAAATCCAATTAATAAGAGAAGTAGAAATGCCACCTACATATAAATATTGTACTTACCCTTAAAATCTATATCCTGGATGACGTCCACAGATTTTTTATATTCAGACGCAATTTCGGATATAGCATATTTATCTGGAATGAAAATAACGGTATAATAATTATCTATCTATCTATCTATCTATCTATCTATATCCATCTATAATGGCTCTAGAGATTACATAAAATAGAAATAACAGTAATAATACAATTACCCAGTATGCCGACTTCATCCTCAAGGTAGTCCAGGACTTGTTTTTCTGCGGCTTTTGCAAACCGCTTGATGTTGACATAGGCTTCTATGGAGTCAATGTCATCGACTTGGCTTTTGATAAAGGTGTTGAAATTATCCATAGCCATTTTCCCTCTGGAGTCGCATGGTATGCAACAGAGAGACTGTCCGATGAAGAAAGATGTTACTAGCAGTAGAAGCCACGTGGTCTGGATAGAACCAGTCATTTTTCGCAAAAATCGCTTCCTGTAGCAAATAATCGCTAAGGACGCAAGAGAGCAGAACTATATCCCACTGAGAAGACAACAGCACTGCACAGGTTACAGCATCAGGCGCTAGTTAAGGGACAATGTCTTTATGACATCACCAGAATATGCAAATGAGGAACACATAAACCATCGGATTGGTGGAAAATGCAATTGTGACATCATAACATGGATATGCAAATTAGGCCCTGGAATGAAAAAGCCATTGCATTGGTGAAAAATGTCATTATTAGTGTTGATCGAGCCCCAAAGTGCTCAGGTGCTTGGGCCGAACACATTGGGATGCTCAGGTGCTCTACAGCGCACCAGAGCACAATGGAAGTCAATAGGAGAATCCGAGCTTTAAACCAGGCACCCCTGCTCTGAAGAGGGAGGGTATCTGGTTCACATGAAAAGGTCATAAATTGATGGAAACACCACTGAAATGGTTTGGGAACAGCATGGGTAGGATGTCTGGATGCATCTTGGACCCCCAGGTCACTGCTGTAAACGATGTTGTCCGAGTAGTACGCCACTTTTACAGACTGACAATAATACGCACAAAACCAAAGATAAAATCGATTTTAGAGGAAAAATTGGTAGGAAACATTCTTTCCTGTATATTTACTTGTATATAAAGTGCAAGTGCTGCCAAAAATTTCAAGGAAGAGGCACTTCGATACAACCTGTATATGACATAAAGGAGGGCCTCATTCACATTGTGGTACAATTTTCCAGGTAGTGGGACTCCTACACTCATAAAGCCTATGCACTAAGTAAAAGGGCTGCCAAAAATTACATGGAACTGGCACTCCAATACACCCTTTATTACACATAAAGAAGGGCATCATACACACCCTTGAAAAATTATGATGGATGACCTGCTGGTGACCCTCATAAATATTAGGATTAAGGGCCTGCTGGTGACCCTCTAAAACATTGGAGGCGAGGGCCTGCTGCTGATATGACCATCTAAAACATTAGGGGTGAGGGTACACTGCTGAGCTGACCCTCGAAAACATTAGGGGCGAGGGCCTGCTGCTGATCAGACCATCTAAAACATTAGAGGTGAGGGTCTGCTGCTGAGCTGACCCTCCAAAACATTAGGGGCAAGGACCTGCTGCTGATCTGACCATCTAAAACATTAGGTGTGAGGGTCTGCTGCTGAGCTTACCATCTAAAACATTAGGGACGAGTGCCTGCTGCTGATCTGACCATCTACAACATTAGGGGTGAGGGCCTGCAGCTGATCTGACCATCTAAAACATTATGGGCGAGGGCCTGCCTCTGACCCTCTAAAACAGGCATCCTCAAACTGCGGCCCTCCAGCTGTTGCAAAACTACAACTCCCAGCATGCCCGAACAGCCTACAGGTATCAGCCTTACAGCAGGGCATTGTGGGAGTTGTAGTTTTACAACAGCTGGAGGGCCGCAGTTTGAGGATGCCTGCTCTAAAACATTAGAGATGAGGGTCTGTTGCTGAGCAGACCCTCTAAAACATTAGGAGCGAGGGAAGCCTAATAAGCATGTTGATATGATGGAGGAAGAGGACGAGAAAGGGAGATTGAACCATATACCCTTTTTGTGGTGGGTGCGTGGGAATACAGTTCAATACACCATAAAAGCCACATTTGAAATGCCTTTATGTTCAGCCTCCTTCCTCTGGTGGAGTAGAGAAGTCAGGTGCAATCCAGGCCTTGTTCATTTTGATGAGTCAACCTGTCAGTATTTTTAGTTGACAGGCGGATGCGCTTATCAGTTATAATGCCCCCAGCAGCACTAAATACCTGCTCTGACAAAATGCTGGCGGCAGGGCAGGCCAGCACCTCCAAGGCTTAGAGCACCAGTTTGTGCCATGTGTCCAGCTTGGACACCCAATAGTTGTAGGGCCCAGAGGGATCACTGAGGACGCTGACACGGTCTGCTACGTACTCCTTCACCATCTTCCAAAAATTTTCCCTCCTTGTGACACTAGGCTGCGCATCAGGGTGAGGGTGCGGGCGGCGTGTCATGAAACTGTCCCAGGCCTTGGAGAGTGTTGCCCTGCCTCTGTTCGAACTGCTGTGTGTTCCTGTGGTCTCCTCTCCCGGTTGCCCAAGGAACTACTTACTCTGCCGACAGCGTTGTCAGCTGGAAATTTTTGGAGCAATTTTTCCACAAGGACCCTCTGGTATTGCATCATTTTGCTAGTCCTCTCCACCACAGGAATGAGAAGTTCTCTTTGTAGCAGGGGTCGAGAAGGGTGAACAACCAGTAATCGGTGTTGGCCAAAATGCTTATAACGCAAGGGTCATGGGAAAGACAGCATAACATAAAGTCAGCCATGTGTGCCAGAGTCCCAACAGACAAGACTTCACTGTCCTCATCAGGAGGAGGATGACTCTCAATCTCCTCATCCTCTTCCTCCTCTTCTGCCCACCCACGCTGAACAGATTAAATAAACCTGCTATGGGTACTACCCTCTGTAGCTGAGGCAACAGTCTCCTGCTGCTGCTGCTCCTCATCATCATCATCCAATTCACGCTGAGAAGACGAACTGAGGGTGGTCTGGCTATCACCCTGTGTACTGTCTTCCCCCATTTCCACCTCTTCCACATGCAAAGAGTCCGCCTTCATTGTGATCAGCGAGCGTTTCAGTAGACACAGAAGTGGGATAGTTACGCTGATAATAGCGACATCGTCGCCCACCATCTGTGTTGATTCCTCAAAGTTGCGTAAAACCTCACAGAGGTTAGACATCCATGCACACTTGTCGCTTGTGAAGAGCGGAAGATGACTGGAAAGGCGACGACCATGTTGCAGCTGGTATTCCACTACTGCCCTCTGCAGAAAGCCTGGCCAACATGTGGAATAGTGTTAAGCGTGACTATTCGAATCGAGAATTTTAATAGCGAATATCGCCACTTCAGGAATTCGTAAATATTTAGAATATAGGGCTATATATTCGTATTTGCGAATAGTGTTGATTCAGAATATTCTAATCGCAAATTTATCGTGAATATCGGCACTTAGCAACATCCCTAGCAACGAATAGGAAAGTTGTCTACCCCTTAGTGTTGATTGCAAGTATTCTAATCGCAAATTTTTATCGCAAATATATTGCATTGCTGATTTTTGCAATTAAGTAAATAATGAGTGGAGATCACGAAATCTCGAATTTGCGAATTTATAGCGAAAAATGTGGCCAAAGATTCGCAAAATATCGCGACTCGAATATTGCCTATGCTGCTCGTAGCAATGTGAAACGTGGAGTTCCAGTGCGTGCTCACGTCGCACAACAGTCGGTGAGCTGGCAATTGCAAGCGCTGCTGCAGTGTTGCCAGACTGGCAGCAGCTGTAGATGACTTTCAGAAATGGGCACACATGCAGCGCGCCTTCACCAGTAGCTCAGGCAAATTGGGGTAGGTTTTGAGAAACCACTGAACTAATAAGTTGAACACGTGGGCTAGGCATGGCATGTGTGTGAGCTTGCCGAGCTCGAAAGCCGGGGGTGAGGTGAAAGACTGATGGGCATGGGCTGCAGGTGCTAACTCTGAGCTTTCAGCAGTGGGAGACAGTGTTAAGGTACTGGAGGCACTGTCAGCCACCCAATCTACTAGCGCCTGTACTTGTTATGTCCTCACTAGGGTTGAGCGAACTTGTATTTTAAGTTCGGCGTCCAAAGTTCGGGTTGGGGTTATCGAAGAATCTCCTTATGGATTCCGCTACCACGGACCATAATGGAATTTCTAATCCGTAAGGGAATTCTTCGAGGAACCCGAACCTTGGACAACATGTGGGGTGACGTCACTGTCATGTGATCAGGGCAGGGGGCGTGGCTCAGTCCTGAATTGGATAAGAGGTGGTAAAGGGCCTGGTATAATGATCATGTGACATGAGGGGCGGAGCTCCTGTGCTCTGTGTGGAGGAGAAGAAGGAAGTAGCGCAGTGAAAGACGGTTGCGCAAACTTGTTTTTTTAAGTTCATCATGAGGGACGCTGAGACAGACATCATTCACATGTCCTCCCTCCACATGCGTTTTGGGAGAACACACCCCCTTACTCATGCGTCGCAAAATTTGATGGGACCTCCCCTGTCCATAAGTGGGCATTTCTTAGCAGAGTCAGGGTGTTCCCAGGAAAAGGATGCCCTGAATTTACCACCTTAAACCTTGTTAAGTATGGTGATATGACAGGAGCTATGGCTGTATATACATGATAATTGGCAGTAAATATGGGATATGATTGGTACTTGAACAGCTGTGTAGAGTATAGCCATTTCTGCCAGACCTCGACTGACAATCTGCCTTAAGCTTCTAGTGGACTGTCTAGCCGGCCCCTGCTGTATATGGCCCACCACTGTTTCATTCTATGCCTTGCAGGATATTCCGGGACAAACCAGCGTTCAGCGCTATCCTCACTCCTTCTCTTTCCCAGGTATACGGTCTAACAGGAAGTGCACAGAATGCACTGAAGGGAGGGCCACCTATTCCCTAAGTGCAGCGGGCTCTTCCTGCTCAAAGAATTTTAGATTTTGCTACCCCCTTTCTGGCATCTGAATTAGCAGGCAGTTGAAGGATGAAGCAGCTGACAAAGAGGATATCCGATCCTACAGAAGTAGGAGGAGGAAAGGAGAAGATGGCAGTACCAGAAGGATGGCCAGAGCAAGAATGAAAAATGGAGAGGTAGAAGAACCATGGCAGCACATGGTAGTGCCATCCAGAAAACGCAAGTAAATAGGCAGTGTGTATAAAGGCTTGTGCCAAAGAATTTGGAAAGCAGGGTACAATATGTAAAGGGCTCAGGTTCAAACAGGGTGGTGTCAGATAATCTTATTAATCTAAGTGGTTAGACAGAAGATGGGGGCTCCATCTGTTTTCCCCAGAAAAGGCACACCGATAGAAAGTGTCTAGATTGTTGTCACACCCCGGCTGTTTAATCTGAGATAGCCCAAAAGGTCTAGTTGAAGGGCCTGTTCAGTATTTTACATTGGATACTTGCACCTTGAAGTTACTTTTGTAGACTTCGAGTGGTTTTCTAAGACCTCTTTCACACGAGCGTAAGGGATTAGGTCCGGATGCGTTCAGGAAACTTCGCACCATTTTGCAAGCAAGTTCAGTCAGTTTTGCCTGCGATTGCGTTCAGCTGTTCAGTTTTTCCGCGCGGGTGCAATGCGTTTTGATGGTTTACAAACAACATCTCTTAGCAACCATCAGTGAAAAACGCACTGCATCCGCACTTGCTTCCGGATGCATTGTGTTTTTCACTGAAGCCCCATTCACTTCTATGGGGCCGGGGCTGTGTGAAAAACGCAGAATATACTGTAGAACATGCTGCGCTTTTCACACAACGCAGAAGTGATGCATTTAAAAAACGATCATGTACACAGACCTATTGAAATGAATGGGTCAGGATTCAGTGCAGATGCTATGCGTTCACGTCACGCATTGCACCCGCGTGGAAAACTCACTCGTATGAAAGGGGCCTAATAAAGACTTGTTTCCGTTCAGTCAAACCAAAGTTGTTTCAACAGAAATCTGGAAACTGGTGCAATAGTGAAATGAAATGCTGCAGTCAAGATTTTTTAAATATTTTTTTTATTCTTTTTTGGGGGGGGAATGAGAGGGAAGAGATGGGGAAGGAAAGACAATTTTTCATTTTTGGGATTTTTTTTTACTATTTTTATGGAGGGGATTAGGGGAGAGAAGTGGAAGGGAGAAATGTAGGAAGGGGAAATTTGTTTTTTGGTTTTTTTTTTTTTTTTGGGGGGGGGGGTAGATTTTTTTTTTTATTTTTTTTAGATGGCAGTACAGGATGGTTCTTGACTGTGTGCCTTTACACTGGCTCTTTTTCCAGAGGCTCTCTAGATTTCATTTTCCTCCTCCAGAACATGCAGATGCTGAAAAATAGAAAATCTATCAGTTATTTGATATTTGCTATTTACATTATGTGAGCTCTGAATGAAATGTGTGCACAGATCCTCCAATGTTTTCCCGTTACATTAGCTGCTTATCAGTTCACTGACATAAAATGTCTGGCTTTATAATATGTGCCAAATATATCACAAAGCGTTCAGCACTGTGAACAATTTGGCGCATCTTGTGACTGCCTGGACTAAGTTTATGCTGTCTAAATATTAAGCAGCAATAATACGCATGCTCCATATCTAAATACTACCTACCATATGCCAGCGATCAGCATGATGGTGACAGAGCCGGCCACAGATATTACTATGAGAGAAGCATTGTTGTTACGGAGCTCCTCTAGAAGTGGCGGCTCAGGCGCTGTCATGTCAAGCACATCAGGAAGTGTAGGACGAGGCTGGTATTTTTCTGTCGCCCCTTCCGATCCACTTATAACTAAATGAAGAAAATAATTAGATTAATAGTTTATACCGTCAAGAGAATGATAATGACATTGTAGTGTATCTTATATATGAAATAACATCAAATATATGTCAGAATATCAGAATCGTCTGTACCATGGCCGCTCAAAAACATTGTCAAAACCAAGAGTGGCTCCAAAATACGGAAGTGGCTCAATTTTTGCATTATAGGTTTTTCCTTACAAATACTAATTAAGATAATATTTATTTATATAGCACCAACATATTCCGCAGCGCTTTACTAATGTAAAATAACACCACATTATAGGTGACAATTCAGATGTTCAGACCTAGATCCTTTCTCACTAATTATCACCTAGAAGTAGATATGAATCCCGTGTATACTAATATTACCACTCAGCATAGTGCCAGTAATAATATGTCCTTACCTGCCACGTTATAGGTGATCTTACTGACTGGAACTTCAGAGTCCAAGATGGTGGTGCACGTGTACCGGCCGGAGTGCCCCTTCTGTACGCCCTTGATGACCAGATAGGGCTCCCGGGTGACTTTGGGTTCATGTTCATGATGCTGGAGAAGTAATATGAAGAACTGTTAGAACCTTAGATGTCACAATTATTTATAATATAATATTTGTCATTTATCATTGTCATTATCATTAAGACAAAAATCAATGAAATGATTGATGATAATTTGCTGACATGACATAAAGTCTGATTTTAGACTATAAAGAGCAGCCTGGTGATGACATTGGGTAAAAGAACTTCCTAATAAGTGATTTTGAGAAATGAAAGAATATATTTGGGAAGCGTTGCCCTAACATGAAGGTCGTATAACCTAAATTGAACAATCTCCAAGTTTTACACTTATTTTTGGGAATCTGCATTGTACTTACCAGGGTGAACACGTTATTATAGGAGTCTTCCAGCCTTGCGTACCATTCAAAAGTGCAGTCCAGAATTAGCTCTTCATGTTCTGGAATTTTTATATTTATCTCTAAAAAAAATATATAATTGAAAGATATTATAGAAGTAATTGTATAGATATTCTGTTCTGCATTTAGGCATTGTCTCAATAACACGTCTCCTTCTATAAGACCTGATAGGAAATACGGCCATCATAGAGGGGACTGATAGTAACTGGTTATGTTCCGCTATCTCCTCACCTCCACAGTTTACAGTCTCTGCTAGGTGAGACTTGTGATCTTTACATGGAGAGCAGGACCGTCCAGTTTTCAGATCTGAGAAAAGAAGAAAGAAATGAAATATGAGCCGAGCATTAAAGACACTTTATAACATTAGAATAAATATAATAATCATGTGCTGATATCTATCACACCTCTGTCACCAGCACATGAGCAATATCCTGTACAGGCTGCCACAAATCAGCCTTATAGTCTGAATCATATTAATGTAAATGTCCTCCTGCTTCTGTTATGAAGTATGGACTACTGGAAGTGACAGGAATATTTAGTGTACGGTGAGGATTTGGGATCCTATAGTTTTACTGATGTGCTATACGAATTTAGATATAATAATAGAAATGTCTACTTTACCGAAGCATCTGTTGGAGGTGCATAGGCAGCTGCATCTCTCCAAGTAGTCTGTGAAAAGAGGAGACATCATAGAACAGTCAGCGGGTGCAGTTTACAGCACCTATTTAGTGCTGCTCTCCTCTTTATAATAGGAACAGCACACACAGTATACACATTAGGGTCATTTATCAAACTGGTGTTAAGTAGAACTGTCTCAGATTCCACCTTTCATTTTTGACAGCTCCTGTAGAAAATGAAAGGCGAAATATGATTGGTTGCTATGGGCAACTAAGCCAGTTCTACTTTACACCAGTTTGATAAATTACCTTTATAGTTTACACACACTGATAGAAAAGGTCCATTGACATGTATTATATAATGTAATCCTAGTTCCTCTGGTCTATGATAGAAATCTTATACTGTACCTTGATTTTTGGAGGGCCCCAGCGCAGACAACCTTCTCCTCGGCGCAGGTCTTACAGTTGGTATAGGTTTGCACCATTAATCCTGGGGAAATGCACTTATGTTATAATCTTCCAATCTTATAGATAATAATAATGAGAAGAAGCTGAATCTGGTATGAAATGTACTTACCACAGCTGTCTGCACCTGAGGAATGGAGAAGAAAGAAGACATTACTGACCGCTCTCATTGTCAGACTCAGAAACCTCTAATCTCTGGGTCTCCTTATTATTACATGATCTCAGTGTCTCTGTCTCGATCACTGTGTTTTCTAGATTTCCACTGACAGAAATCTCTGAGCTGCCCCAGTACGGTCCGGGCCCTCTATAGAGCGCAGCAGCAACTAGTGCAAACACCCCTGGCAACCAATCAGATGACGACTTTCATATGTCCAGTGCAGGGCAGAAGATAAGAGCAGTGATCTGATTGGTGGCTGTGGGTCTCCATTACTATTACTACATGAGGCCTGTTTGTGTAATACATTTATATGTCATATTATAGCACATGTATCTAGAAGAACTCACCTTGTTTATTTGGACACCTCCCTAAAAGTGAGAAATTAAGAAAAGCAGAATTACTAATAGAAAACAATAGAGAACAGAAATCCCCTGTATATGAGGGCTCTATCGATAACACTGCAATAATACAAAAGAAAACTGCAAGAATAGCAATTTCCAGTATAGGATATTTTATTACAATCACTCCCTCCTGTCACTAGGCTGTAGGGAAAAGTAAATAAGCTTAAAACATCCTTTCTGACAACCTACCAGACACGTAGAAGACAAGTAGAATGGTAGACAGGTAGAAGATTTCACTTACGTTGGTTTGAGCCCTGGACGATAACCTTGAGCTTTTCTTTCAGTCGCTGGAAATGGAGTCCAATGATGTGAAGAAGCTGGATCTCTAAGATATATAAAGAGGAGAAGAATGAGAGTCCGATCCCCTCATCTATTAGTCTCAGCCCCCAACACACTGACAAATCCAATTAATAAGAGAAGTAGAAATGCCACCTACATATAAATATTGTACTTACCCTTAAAATCTATATCCTGGATGACGTCCACAGATTTTTTATATTCAGACGCAATTTCGGATATAGCATATTTATCTGGAATGAAAATAACGGTATAATAATTATCTATCTATCTATCTATCTATCTATCTATCTATCTATCTAATATCCATCTATAATGGCTCTAGAGATTACATAAAATAGAAATAACAGTAATAATACAATTACCCAGTATGCCGACTTCATCCTCAAGGTAGTCCAGGACTTGTTTTTCTGCGGCTTTTGCAAACCGCTTGATGTTGACATAGGCTTCTATGGAGTCAATGTCATCGACTTGGCTTTTGATAAAGGTGTTGAAATTATCCATAGCCATTTTCCCTCTGGAGTCGCATGGTATGCAACAGAGAGACTGTCCGATGAAGAAAGATGTTACTAGCAGTAGAAGCCACGTGGTCTGGATAGAACCAGTCATTTTTCGCAAAAATCGCTTCCTGTAGCAAATAATCGCTAAGGACGCAAGAGAGCAGAACTATATCCCACTGAGAAGACAACAGCACTGCACAGGTTACAGCATCAGGCGCTAGTTAAGGGACAATGTCTTTATGACATCACCAGAATATGCAAATGAGGAACACATAAACCATCGGATTGGTGGAAAATGCAATTGTGACATCATAACATGGATATGCAAATTAGGCCCTGGAATGAAAAAGCCATTGCATTGGTGAAAAATGTCATTATTAGTGTTGATCGAGCCCCAAAGTGCTCAGGTGCTTGGGCCGAACACATTGGGATGCTCAGGTGCTCTACAGCGCACCAGAGCACAATGGAAGTCAATAGGAGAATCCGAGCTTTAAACCAGGCACCCCTGCTCTGAAGAGGGGAGGGTATCTGGTTCACATGAAAAGGTCATAAATTGATGGAAACACCACTGAAATGGTTTGGGAACAGCATGGGTAGGATGTCTGGATGCATCTTGGACCCCCAGGTCACTGCTGTAAACGATGTTGTCCGAGTAGTACGCCACTTTTACAGACTGACAATAATACGCACAAAACCAAAGATAAAATCGATTTTAGAGGAAAAATTGGTAGGAAACATTCTTTCCTGTATATTTACTTGTATATAAAGTGCAAGTGCTGCCAAAAATTTCAAGGAAGAGGCACTTCGATACAACCTGTATATGACATAAAGGAGGGCCTCATTCACATTGTGGTACAATTTTCCAGGTAGTGGGACTCCTACACTCATAAAGCCTATGCACTAAGTAAAAGGGCTGCCAAAAATTACATGGAACTGGCACTCCAATACACCCTTTATTACACATAAAGAAGGGCATCATACACACCCTTGAAAAATTATGATGGATGACCTGCTGGTGACCCTCATAAATATTAGGATTAAGGGCCTGCTGGTGACCCTCTAAAACATTGGAGGCGAGGGCCTGCTGCTGATATGACCATCTAAAACATTAGGGGTGAGGGTACACTGCTGAGCTGACCCTCGAAAACATTAGGGGCGAGGGCCTGCTGCTGATCAGACCATCTAAAACATTAGAGGTGAGGGTCTGCTGCTGAGCTGACCCTCCAAAACATTAGGGGCAAGGACCTGCTGCTGATCTGACCATCTAAAACATTAGGTGTGAGGGTCTGCTGCTGAGCTTACCATCTAAAACATTAGGGACGAGTGCCTGCTGCTGATCTGACCATCTACAACATTAGGGGTGAGGGCCTGCAGCTGATCTGACCATCTAAAACATTATGGGCGAGGGCCTGCCTCTGACCCTCTAAAACAGGCATCCTCAAACTGCGGCCCTCCAGCTGTTGCAAAACTACAACTCCCAGCATGCCCGAACAGCCTACAGGTATCAGCCTTACAGCAGGGCATTGTGGGAGTTGTAGTTTTACAACAGCTGGAGGGCCGCAGTTTGAGGATGCCTGCTCTAAAACATTAGAGATGAGGGTCTGTTGCTGAGCAGACCCTCTAAAACATTAGGAGCGAGGGAAGCCTAATAAGCATGTTGATATGATGGAGGAAGAGGACGAGAAAGGGAGATTGAACCATATACCCTTTTTGTGGTGGGTGCGTGGGAATACAGTTCAATACACCATAAAAGCCACATTTGAAATGCCTTTATGTTCAGCCTCCTTCCTCTGGTGGAGTAGAGAAGTCAGGTGCAATCCAGGCCTTGTTCATTTTGATGAGTCAACCTGTCAGTATTTTTAGTTGACAGGCGGATGCGCTTATCAGTTATAATGCCCCCAGCAGCACTAAATACCTGCTCTGACAAAATGCTGGCGGCAGGGCAGGCCAGCACCTCCAAAGCTTAGAGCACCAGTTTGTGCCATGTGTCCAGCTTGGACACCCAATAGTTGTAGGGCCCAGAGGGATCACTGAGGACGCTGACACGGTCTGCTACGTACTCCTTCACCATCTTCCAAAAATTTTCCCTCCTTGTGACACTAGGCTGCGCATCAGGGTGAGGGTGCGGGCGGGGTGTCATGAAACTGTCCCAGGCCTTGGAGAGTGTTGCCCTGCCTCTGTTCGAACTGCTGTGTGTTCCTGTGGTCTCCTCTCCCCGGTTGCCCAAGGAACTACTTACTCTGCCGACAACGTTGTCAGCTGGAAATTTTTGGAGCAATTTTTCCACAAGGACCCTCTGGTATTGCATCATTTTGCTAGTCCTCTCCACCACAGGAATGAGAAGTTCTCTTTGTAGCAGGGGTCGAGAAGGGTGAACAACCAGTAATCGGTGTTGGCCAAAATGCTTATAACGCAAGGGTCATGGGAAAGACAGCATAACATAAAGTCAGCCATGTGTGCCAGAGTCCCAACAGACAAGACTTCACTGTCCTCATCAGGAGGAGGATGACTCTCAATCTCCTCATTAGTGATGTCGCGAACATAAAATTTTCAGTTCGCGAACAGCGAACGCGAACTTCCGCAAATGTTCGCGAACAGGCGAACCGGGCGAACCGCCATAGACTTCAATAGACAGGCGAATTTTAAAAACCAAAGGGACTCTTTCTGGCCACAATAGTGATGGAAAAGTTGTTTCAAGGGGACTAACACCTGGACTGTGGCATGCCGGAGGGGGATCCATGGCAAAACTCCCATGGAAAATTACGTAGTGGACGCAGAGTCGGGTTTTAATCCATAAAGGGCATAAATCACGTAACATTCCTAAATTGTTTGGAATAACATGCTTTAAAACATCCAGTGTGTGTATACGATCAGGTATGATGTTGTATCGATCAGGTAGTGTAAGGGTTACGCCCGATTCTCAGACATTGACAGACCAAACTCCCCTTTTAATGCACCGCAAACAGTCCATTTGCACAACCGCAAACTCCCCATTTGCACAAGGTTGGATACCAAGCTAGCCACGTCCCGGTGATGTCATTGAAGGTTTCTTCCTCCACCCAGCCAACGTACAACACCAAGGGTCCCCGAAAGGTCAATTGAATTGATTTTTCGAACGGGGAGATGGTTAAAAAACGCTGGCTCCTCTCCCCTTTGTTTTAATCCACGGTCACTGCTTCTGCACCGTGCAATTTACTCTCACACCCGATATGAGTGGTATTTTCTGTAGTACATCATCGTTTAATCCTCTAACATCCCCAATCTGGGGGCCATTTATTGAATAGATTTTTCGAACGGGAGATGGTTAAAAAACGCTGGCTCCCTCCACTCTGTTTTAATCCACGGTCACTGCGCCTGCGCCGTGCAATTTACTGTCACACTCGATATGAGTGGTATTTTCTGTAGTACTATTCTCATCAGTTTAATCCCTGTTACATCCCATATCAGGGATTGCCTTTTGTGAAAAAAATTTAGGCCGGGTACCTTCGACTGCCTTCACAATGACAGACCAAACTCTCATACACCAAACTGAATTGATTTCAGGAACCGGGAGATGGAAAAAGCAGCTTGGTCGGTCCTCATACTCCCAAATTGGGGCACTGCGCGTGCACAGAGCAATGTGCTGTGACACCCTATATGAGTGGTGTCTTAACTAGTACTATTCCTATCAGCGGCGGGCGGGTGCGTGGTAACTTGAGAGCAGGTGACCAAAGCTGAGCTGGAGGAAGATGGTGCGCCAAGGTTCTTAGCGGAAGCTGTTGAAGATTGGGTGTCCTGTCTAAGCCAGTCAACTACGCCCTCAGAATTTTTCGGGTTCAGGGTACATGGCCTCTGAACACTAGGCATTATTCCAGGGACAGTGGAAATCACAGCACCACGACCACGACGGTCCCCTGCGGGGTGGCCTGCCTCTGCCTGTCATTTTTTTCGATAAGTGGTACTGTGCCACCCTGTATCAGTGGTGGGCACTGGCAGTGGGCACACTACAGTCTGTGGAAGTGGGCCTGACACACACTGGCAGCAGGCAAGCAACTGAAATTAGACTAATGTGTAAAAATTAAATGCCTTATTTATCGATGCAAGCTACTGTGCCACCCGGTATCAGTGGTTGGCACTGGCAGTGGGCACACTACAGTCAGTGGAGGTGGGCCTGACACACACTGGCAGGAGGCAAGCAACTGAAATTAGACTAATGTGTAAAAATGAAATGCCTTATTTGATCGCAAAGTCACTGTGCCACCCGGTATCAGTGGTTGGCACTGGCAGTGGGCACACTACAGTCAGTGGAAGTCGGCCTGACACACTGGCAGCAGGCAAGCTAACTGAAATTAGACTAAAGTGTAAAAATTAAATGCCTTTTTTGATGCAAAGTCCTGTGCCAGCCGGTATGACAGTGGTGGAGCACTGGCAGTGGGCACACTACAGTCACTGGAAGTCAGCCTGACACACACTGGCAGGCAACTAAACTTAGATTAAAGTGTAAAAATTAAATGACTTTTTTGATGCAAAGTCCTGTGCCACATGGGATGACAGGGGTGGACACTGGCAGTGGGCACACTACAGTCAGTGGAAGTCGGCCTGACACACACTAGCAGCAGGCAAGCAGCTGAAATTACACTAAAGTGTAAAAATTAAATGCCTATTTTGATGCAAAGTCCTCTGCCAGCCGGTATGAGTGGTAGGCACTGGCAGTGGGCACACTACAGTCACTGGAAGTCAGCCTGACACACACTGGCAGGCAACTAAACTTAGATTAAAGTGTAAAAATTAAATGCCTTTTTTGATGCAAAGTCCTGTGCCACATGGGATGACAGGGGTGGGCACTGGCAGTGGGCACACTACAGTCAGTGGAAGTCGGCCTGACACACACTAGCAGCAGGCAAGCAGCTGAAATTACACTAAAGTGTAAAAATTAAATGCCTTTTTTGATGCAAAGTCCTCTGCCAGCCGGTATGAGTGGTGGAGCACTGGCAGTGGGCACACTACAGTCACTGGAAGTCAGCCTGACACACACTGGCAGGCAACTAAACTTAGATTAAAGTGTAAAAATTAAATGCCTTTTTTTGATGCAAAGTCCTGTGCCACATGGGATGACAGGGGTGGGCACTGGCAGTGGGCACACTACAGTCAGTGGAAGTCGGCCTGACACACTAGCAGCAGGCAAGCAGCTGAAATTACACTAAAGTGTAAAAATTAAATGCCTTTTTTGATGCAAAGTCCTCTGCCAGCCGGGTATGAGTGGTGGGCACTGGCAGTGGGCACACTACAGTCACTGGAAGTCAGCCTGACACACACTGGCAGGCAACTAAACTTAGATTAAAGTGTAAAAATTAAATGCCTTTTTTGATGCAAAGTCCTGTGCCACATGGGATGACAGGGGTGGGCACTGGCAGTGGGCACACTACAGTCAGTGGAAGTCGGCCTGACACACACTAGCAGCAGGCAAGCAGCTGAAATTACACTAAAGTGTAAAATTAAATGCCTTTTTGATGCAAAGTCCTCTGCCAGCCGGTATGAGTGGTAGGCACTGGCAGTGGGCACACTACAGTCACTGGAAGTCAGCCTGACACACACTGGCAGGCAACTAACCTTAGATTAAAGTGTAAAAATTAAATGCCTTTTTTTGATGCAAAGTCCTGTACCACACGGGATGACAGGGGTGGGCACTGGCAGTGGGCACACTACAGTCTGTGGGCCTGCAGCTCCTCACACACAGGCAGGCCAGGCAACTGCAATATGTATATAAAGGAAAAAAAAGCAGACTAATGTTGCAGCCCTAATAAGGGCTTTTGGGGTGCTGTCAGGACGCTGTCCTTACAGCAGAGATCAGATGAGTCTTTCAGGACTGGAGTGGACACTGAATTCACTAGCCTAGCTATCGATTTCCCAATTAAATCAGCAGCAACTACACTCTCCTTCCTCTCACTAAGACTGCAGCTTCAGAATGAATCTAAAATGGATGCTGTGCAGGAGGTGGGAGGGTCTGGGAGGGAGGGTATGCTGCTGATTGGCTGGAATGTGTCTGCTGACTGTGAGATACAGGGTCAAAGTTTGCTCAATGATGATGTATAGGGGGCGGACCGAACATCGCATATGTTCGCCCGGCAGAGGCGAACGCGAACAAGCTATGTTCGCCGGGAACTGTTCGCCGGCGAATAGTTCGGGCCATCTCTACTCCTCATCCTCTTCCTCCTCTTCTGCCCACCCACGCTGAACAGATTAAATAAACCTGCTATGGGTACTACCCTCTGTAGCTGAGGCAACAGTCTCCTGCTGCTGCTGCTCCTCATCATCATCATCCAATTCACGCTGAGAAGACGAACTGAGGGTGGTCTGGCTATCACCCTGTGTACTGTCTTCCCCCATTTCCACCTCTTCCACATGCAAAGAGTCCGCCTTCATTGTGATCAGCGAGCGTTTCAGTAGACACAGAAGTGGGATAGTTACGCTGATAATAGCGACATCGTCGCCCACCATCTGTGTTGATTCCTCAAAGTTGCGTAAAAACCTCACAGAGGTTAGACATCCATGCACACTTGTCGCTTGTGAAGAGCAGAAGATGACTGGAAAGGCGACGACCATGTTGCAGCTGGTATTCCACTACTGCCCTCTGCAGAAAGCCTGGCCGACATGTGGAATAGTGTTAAGCGTGACTATTCGAATCGAGAATTTTATTAGCGAATATCGCCACTTCAGGAATTCGTAAATATTTAGAATATAGGGCTATATATTCGTATTTGCGAATAGTGTTAATTCCGAATATTCTAATCGCAAATTTATCGTGAATATCGGCACTTAGCAACATCCCTAGCAACGAATAGGAAAGTTGTCTACCCCTTAGTGTTGATTGCAAGTATTCTAATCGCAAATTGTTATCGCAAATATATTGCATTGCTGATTTTTGCAATTAAGTAAATAATGAGTGGAGATCACGAAATCTCGAATTTGCGAATTTATAGCGAAAAATGTGGCCTATGCTGCTCGTAAGTAATGTGAAACGTGGAGTTCCAGTGCGTGCTCACGTCGCACAACAGTCGGTGAGCTGGCAATTGCAAGCGCTGCTGCAGTGTTGCCAGACTGGCAGCAGCTGTAGATGACTTTCAGAAATGGGCACACATGCAGCGCGCCTTCACCAGTAGCTCAGGCAAATTGGGGTAGGTTTTGAGAAACCACTGAACTAATAAGTTGAACACGTGGGCTAGGCATGGCATGTGTGTGAGCTTGCCGAGCTCGAAAGCCGGGGGTGAGGTGAAAGACTGATGGGCATGGGCTGCAGGTGCTAACTCTGAGCTTTCAGCAGTGGGAGACAGTGTTAAGGTACTGGAGGCACTGTCAGCCACCCAATCTACTAGCGCCTGTACTTGTTATGTCCTCACTAGGGTTGAGCGAACTTGTATTTTAAGTTCGGCGTCCAAAGTTCGGGTTGGGGTTATCGAAGAATCTCCTTATGGATTCCGCTACCACGGACCATAATGGAATTTCGAATCCGTAAGGGAATTCTTAGAGGAACCCGAACCTTGGACAACATGTGGGGTGACGTCACTGTCATGTGATCAGGGATGGGGGGCGTGGCTCAGTCCTGAATTGGATAAGAGGTGGTAAAGGGCCTGGTATAATGATCATGTGACATGAGGGGCCGAGCTCCTGTGCTCTGTGTGGAGGAGAAGAAGGAAGTAGCGCAGTGAAAGACGGTTGCGCAAACTTGTTTTTTAAGTTCATCATGAGGGACGCTGAGACAGACATCATTCACATCTCCTCCCTCCACATGCGTTTTGGGAAAACACACCCCCTTACTCATGCGTCGCAAAATTTGATGGGACCTCCCCTGTCCATAAGTGGGCATTTCTTAGCAGAGTCCCAGGAAAAGGATGCCCTGAATTTACCAACTTAAAGTATGGTGATATGACAGGAGCTATGGCTGTATATACATGATAATTGGCAGTAAATATGGGATATGATTGGTACTTGAACAGCTGTGTAGAGTATAGCCATTTCTGCCAGACCTCGACTGACAATCTGCCTTAAGCTGCTAGTGGACTGTCTAGCCGACCCTGCTGTATATGGCCCACCACTGTTTCATTCTATGCCTTGCAGGATATTCCGGGACAAACCAGCGTTCAGCGCTATCCTCACTCCTTCTCTTTCCCAGGTATACGGTCTAACAGGAAGTGCACAGAATGCACTGAAGGGAGGGCCACCTATTCCCTAAGTGCAGCGGGCTCTTCCTGCTCAAAGAATTTTAGATTTTGCTACCCCCTTTCTGGCATCTGAATTAGCAGGCAGTTGAAGGATGAAGCAGCTGACAAAGAGGATATCCGATCCTACAGAAGTAGGAGGAGGAAAGGAGAAGATGGCAGTACCAGAAGGATGGCCAGAGCAAGAATGAAAAATGGAGAGGTAGAAGAACCATGGCAGCACATGGTAGTGCCATCCAGAAAAACGCAAGTAAATAGGCAGTGTGTATAAAGGCTTGTGCCAAAGAATTTGGAAAGCAGGGTACAATATGTAAAGGGCTCAGGTTCAAACAGGGTGGTGTCAGATAATCTTATTAATCTAAGTGGTTAGACAGAAGATGGGGGCTCCATCTGTTTTCCCCAGAAAAGGCACACCGATAGAAAGTGTCTAGATTGTTGTCACACCCCGGCTGTTTAATCTGAGATAGCCCAAAAGGTCTAGTTGAAGGGCCTGTTCAGTATTTTACATTGGATACTTGCACCTTGAAGTTACTTTTGTAGACTTCGAGTGGTTTTCTAAGACCTCTTTCACACGAGCGTAAGGGATTAGGTCCGGATGCGTTCAGGGAAACTCGCACCATTTTGCAAGCAAGTTCAGTCAGTTTTGCCTGCGATTGCGTTCAGCTGTTCAGTTTTTTCGCGCGGGTGCAATGCGTTTTGATGGTTTACAAACAACATCTCTTAGCAACCATCAGTGAAAAACGCACTGCATCCGCACTTGCTTCCGGATGCATTGTGTTTTTCACTGAAGCCCCATTCACTTCTATGGGGCCGGGGCTGTGTGAAAAACGCAGAATATACTGTAGAACATGCTGCGCTTTTCACACAACGCAGAAGTGATGCATTTAAAAAACGATCATGTACATAGACCTATTGAAATGAATGGGTCAGGATTTAGTGCAGATGCTATGCGTTCAAGTCACGCATTGCACCCGCGTGGAAAACTCACTCGTATGAAAGGGCCTAATAAAGACTTGTTTCCGTTCAGTCAAACCATAAGTTGTTTCAACAGAAATCAGCAATAATGCAACTGAACGAAGCACAAT